>OZ024833.1:32930339-34150339 GCA_964016985.1 Anodontia alba
ACTCTTAACCACGAGGGTGGAGTCCGAGCTTTTGGAAATGGAACGTGTCATTGTTATATGCGAACATCGATCACTCAGCATAGCCTGTGTATTCGTCTCATTATGAATCTAGGTCTTCAATATCGATAGATAACCCGAAGGCGCATTTCATCACGAAAACATGCCTATATAATTTTGACCCCCTTAAACCCCATTTTTATATAGTAAAACTGGGGTTTACAGGGGTATACATTATTTTTCTTATTTCTGCTCAAAAACATAGATTGTTGTACTCGTTAGAACCGCCTCGCCGAGGCGGTTCTAACGAGTACCTACAATCTATGTTTTGAGAAGAAATATGAAAAATATCAGAGGGTTTTATCTGAAAATTTTCAGTTTTTGGAGGTGAAATTTTCTACATATTTGCATAGGCGTGTTTTCGTAATGTTCCAGTTGCGCTGCTTATTTCTTTGCACTTCTTATTTTCAGTGCAATGCTGGATTGGCTACATACAAGATGTTTGAATACCTACAAAAACCACCAGCAAAGGTTATGATTATTGGGCCTGCCTGCTCAACTGAATCCGAAGTGACAGCCCAAGTTTCTCATCTATTTAATATCACACAGGTGCGTACTTCATTTGACCTCGGATCCACCCAAATGACCCCGACTATACAGGCATGTACATAGACTTTAATGGGACTAGATTCACTTGGTAAATTAATCGCCCATCACATCACCCTTCAAACCCTACTTTTATATAGTAAAACTGGGTTTTACAGAGGTATACATAATTTTTTCTTATTTCTGCTCAAAAACATAGATTGTGGGTACTCGTTAGAACCGCCTCAGCAAGGCGGTTTTAACGAGTACCCACAATCTATGTTTTGAGCAGAAGTATGAAAAATATCAGATTTTTTATCTGAAACTTTCAGTGTTTGTAGGTGATATCTTCAATATATTTGAATAAGCGTGTTTTCGTAATGGTTTCCATTTTGTCTTACTGTACACCAAGCCCCTTCTGAAAAATGAGTCTACTCTAAAAGAAAAGATAGCAAATTCTTTCCCATAAGAGTAGACCTTTTTCAGATGAGAGACAAATACTTTTTTGACACCATTCTGAAAATGTGTCAAATTCACCTTAAATAATAATATAGGGATCAAACATGGTTTTTCATGGATTAACATTCGCCAGGTCCCGAGGGAGGTGTTGAAAACCGAGGCCGAAGGCCTCGGTTTTCGGCCTCGGTTTTCAACACTTCCCTCGGGACCTGGCGAATGTTAATGCATTGAAAAACCACGTTCGATCGCTATTATTGCATAAAAACTGAAAACATTTGCTACATTTCGCGTTATTTCTTGCACTATTTTGTTTCGCCTTTTTACCGATGTCTCGCGAACGCAATTTCCACGGACTATGCGCGTTCTAGGGCCGGACAATACACATCTCGTAACGGCAGCAAATATGTGGCCCCGGTACGATCATATTGAAAGTTGCGTAGCCATGCATTAACAGCGCGTGAATTGCCTTATTAATACATGGCTTTTCGCCGGTAAATGCACGGCTGTTAATAACGTGCGACATGCTTTTTAAGCAATAATAAAAAGTGAAGGTTTCTATTCATCTTAAATGATAGTAAAGTGAAGATCAGGAAATGCCACACACACGAGGCACAGCCTTCCCGAGGCACCAAACGAAGGAGAGATGAGGAATATACAATTACAAAAAAAAAACATCATATATGAAAAAAAAAGGTAAGAAAAGTCCAGGGGTTGCTACAATCACAAGCCGCAGACCATCCTAGACACGAAGACGAAACAAACAAAACCAAACAAGCGCAAATCGAACAAACGTACGAAAAGCACTAAGATTAGCACTCTCTTTCCTAAGTGAGGTAATCGCAATGCTAAAAGGATTGAAAAATACAAGAACAAAATAAGACAAGACTCAAAACAAATCGCCTCGTAAAATAAACCACAAAGCAACAAACAATAAGACTAACACCGGGACCACCGCCTTAGAACGGTCAGTAGAATAAATCAACGGGGGATTTAAAGCACTTTTACGGCCAGCCAACACCCTGGGTCCCGATGCTACTCTTAATACAGAAAGACATAAAATTTGGTTCGCATAAAGGCTCCCAACTCAATGAATGCATCAAAACGAAAACATGAAAATCAAATTAATCACTATGATAAACAAAAACGAGTACTCATGACAATTCTACTGTGTGTCACCGACGCACAAACAAAGAAGACATATAACAGAGGAATCGCCTTAGAATGGACAGTACGGAGACTACGTCGGGTGTATGTGTGAATTGGGGAGATTTAACCAGTTTTATTCGCGCGAAACCTTGTCCTTATCTCCTCTGTAGCTCCAAACATTCTTCTGACATGTGATCACCTCCTGCTGGTTTTGTCCTTCTTCAGCGCTTTGATATCTGTTTTGAACTACTCATTCATTAGAATAATAGAAACCGAAAGACAACTGAAAGCAAAGAGGTCAGCCATTGAAGAAGATGACCACAGTTCTAGCATCACAACATCTATACTATTTTACATAATGACAAGAAAACAGAAAGCAAAATAGGCAGCCGTATGGCAGGTGAACATAATGCTAAAGTTATAACAAAGACTATCAGCATCATAACATACGCCTTGAAAGCGCAGCATTATAGACCATTGCTTAAACTAGTATAAGATTAAGTCATGCGTAGATAGATACAGTCGAACAATGGCTCGAACATCTTTGGGACCATGGAAATTTGTTCGAGACATGGGTAGTTCGAGCCACTGAGGGTTAATCATGGTGCCAGGTCAGGAAGCAAACAGCGATAATTTAGGAAAATCTTTTCCCTCTTCTATAGAATAATGGTATGTTTAGTGTACTCATTAGAATCGCCTCAAGAGGCGATTCTAATGAGTACACTAAACATACAATTTCATCATAAAATAAGAAAATTTCCTAAATATTTGTTTTCTGGAGTTATCGGAAGAATTTCGCAGGGACTAAAAACGAGTTTGAACTAGCCATGGTAAACGAGCCACCGGTGTTCGAGCCATTGAGGTTTTACTGTAGATAAATAGATAGATAGATAGATAGATAGATAGATAGATAGATAGATAGATAGATAGATAGATAGATAGATAGATAGATAGATATTGAGACATGTCTATATGACCAAAACCGTATATTTATTGCCATAGATAATTGGACACATTAATTCCTAATTCCTTACTGTTCTTTTGCTAAATTTTGAATAAAAAAATAGATTTATTTGTAATCTGTTTAAAAATAAAACGCTGGCTAAAAAGTAAGCATTTTAGACACTGATCACAGGAAATTTTTTAATTTCTGAGGCACGCCAATCCGATAATTTAAACTAATTATGACGGGTTCTTTCAATTTGCAGCTATCCTACGGATCGTCCTCACCAGTGCTCTCTGACAGAAACCGGTTTCCCAACTTTTTTCGAGTCACTGGACCGGATCAAAACTTAACTCCAGCAAAACTTGCTCTAATGAAGGAATTCAACTGGAAAAAAGTTGCCACTATCAACCAAGCCCTTGAAATGTTCTCTGTGGTAGGTATAATGGGTTTTCGTGTGGTGTGTCCAGCAACCATTCCTGGACAAAGCAGATTAAGTAAAGGTCTGTGTTTGACAAGAGGATAAGTGTCTTTATATCGATTTCGTAAATTCCGGTTGGCTTGTAATATACATACCATGCAAAGAAGAGATGTCATAAAAGCTAAGTTTTAAAGCTACAAGTTATTAAATCTATCAAAATATTCTATATTTAAAGGGCGTCCAAGGAAGTTAAGCTTTGAATACCATCCAGCTTATTCATTATGTCTCCTTTTGACAATTACATTAGGAATGGAACCTAGTCTTATATTATCGAGATCAGAGAATATCAGTAAATGAGCACTTAAGACGTGGTGTTGGAGCCGGGTACAAGAGGACAAATTATGACTGTTAAGAGTGTTCTCCTTGTGGAAAGTGAGTTAACCGTGAGTTATTCATGTTTGATGATACAGCATTTTCAACTATATTTTCGTTCATTGTGCCGCTTTAATTTTTAGCATTAATATTTATGGTTTTTACAAATGGGTGTAAACAAACTCGTCCAAAATTTTACGAACCATCGGAGTCCTACTGTTGGTTTTCTTTTGCTTCAGCATTTCAGTTACTTTTTGCTGTCGAGTCTTCATCGTTGTTTCATCTCTGTATTCATTTGATTTTTATGTTCTCGAAGATGTTGCACTGATGAGTTCGGAATCCTTCACGTGGACTGAACAAATGTCATGTGTATACCACGGCAGAACTAAAAGCGAGGGTTTTGGTCACGGTAAAATCGATTTAAGCCCCCCCCACCCCACCCCCACCACCCCCATCCCCCGCACACAGTAATATTTTACTGACCGTTCCAAGGCAGTGCTTCTGTCGTGTGGTTTACTATATCTGACATTGTATGTTTTGACCTTTTTTATTATTTTGGATAGCCGTTTGGCCATTTTTTTAAGAAACTGTCCTTTTGGCTTTCTGCTTGTAGTGTTTTGATTGTGGTGCCGTTACTTTAAGTACGACTTTTTTGTTTCCCTTTGGTGTCTTGGAACGGAAGATATTAGATAATTGTATCGATTCCTGATCATTGCCTTCCTTTCTATTTGATAGGTAGTGTCCAAAAATCGTAAGTTTGTTTGAGTTCCGTTTTGTTATGACTGGCATTACGAAAACATGGCTATTCAAATACATAGTAAATTTCACCTCCGAATACTGAAAATTTTCATATATCTGCTCAAAACATAGATTGTGGGTACTCGTTAGAACCGCCTCGGCGAGGCAGTTCTAACGAGTACCCACAATCTATGTTTTTGATCAGAAATAAGAAAAATAATGTATACCCCTGTAAACCCCAGCTTTACTATATAAAAGTTGGGTTTAAGGGGGTCAAAATTAAATAGGCGTGTTTTCGTGATGGTTGAAGTGGAGAATTAGTCCAGTGCTGCATTCCCAAGACACTAAGAGAAGTAGTAACGAGGAACACACAATGAGAAAACAAACGCCACCTATAAATCCACTAGCGCATGAATAACGAACTTATTTTTCTGATAAAATAATAAAAAAAAATAGAATGTTGCCTGCTAGGGGTTACATGTTCATGATACATTTACGGAATAACATTATCGGCAAGTAATAATCCAAGCAGTATCACCAATGCGTATGCTATACGTTTATAGAAATGTAGACTGTGTTGATGCACAGGCAAGCATTCGCGTTTTTGCAATGATTAGATAACCTAGTTTTGTACATTCTTAACCCTAGTCCTGCTGAACCCGGATATACCCTGCCTTTGCAAACAGTGTAGATCCAGATCAGTTGGCTTCTGAAGAAGTCAACTGATCTGGATCTACACTGTTTGCCATTAAGTATGTGAATTTATATCAACAATCTGGATCAATTAATGAAACTTAGAAATGGGCGTGGCATCTTAATTTATTCAGCAGGACAAGGGTTAATAAAAAAAAAATACTGTACAACAGCGCTTTGATTTCAGGTCCTGGCAATAGAAATGGGTACACATACTGCGTAAACATAATTCTCAGAAAGGAAATATGACCGCTGTCAAACTTCTAAAGTAATTTGTATCTACCTTGTTTCAGGTAATTGATGACTTTGTAAAGAGCGTCAAGGAAACTGATATAACCATTATATCACAGGAGATTTTTGAACACGATCCTCTTACTAGAGTGGAAAACCTAAAGGTATCCGTATTTTGAATTATTTATACAATCTAACCTCTGTGGCTTGAACATCTTTAGGACGGTGGAAATTTATTCGAGACATGGGTAGTTCGAGCCACTGAGGGTTAATCATGGCGCCAGGTCAGGAAGTGAATGGCGATAATTTAGGGAATTCTTTTCGGTATTCGATACAATAATGGTATGTTGAGTGGCTTCATTAGAATTGTATCGATGAGGCGATTCTAATGAGTACATCAAACATACAATTTGATGATAAAGTAAGAAAATTTCTTTAAATATTTGTTTTCTTATCGGAAGAATTTCTTCGGGACTGAAAAAAAGTTCGAATCAGCCATAGTAAACGAGCCATCGAGCTATTGAGTTTCTACTGTATCTACCGTATGTAGGCAGTTTACTATACACAGCATAAGCGGGGATATTAATGTTTGAAATTCGGTATCTACAAATCCTAACTTATTCAGTTATTTTAAGCGTCTGCAAAGATATATCATCATACTAAGATAACGCATTTCTTATGGAAGATACCCGTCCATCATGAAAAATATATGTAACAAAAATTATGCATCGCATCTTTAAAGCTGAACTTTTGACAGTTTGTTTGTTTGTTTATGTTGAGGTTTTACGCCCAGTCAACTAAATGGGGTCATGTCGAGCGCGGTCAGTTTACCTAGCCATACTTTTACTGGACTGGCTTAGTCCTCTAAGTGGTTAACCAGTACTATGCACATTCTTTCGCCAGAAACTGACAACTGCCCTTTTTGAATCAGCGGAAGGGAGAAAATGACCATAGAAAATAGCTTATGATCAATCTCCACGAAAGAATGTTGCCGACCCGGCGGGGGTCGAACCCGCAGCCTCCTGATCACCAGTCGGACGCGCATCCAACTGAGCCACCGAGGTCGGCTTTTTGACATTTTGAAATATTCAACTAGACTATTAGAATGTCGAAACTGAATGTGAAAAAAAAAATCAAATGAGCCGCAACGTCAGACGTTGCGGCTCATTTGATTTTTTTTTTTTTTTTTTTTCACATTCAGTTTGGACATTCTTCGGCTATGTGCGTCAAAGTAAAGATTTAGATTAGCCTGCGCATTCACGCAGTCTGATTAAAGTCTTCACTGGACGCATTTAAAATAGCCAAGGATGCAAAGTTTCCTCATGAAGACAGCGAAGACTTTGATCTGACTACGCGGTTGCGCAGGTTGATCTTAGTCTTATTTGGGCATACATGTCAGAATGAACTTTTTATCACGTTGTGGCTCAAATATTTACGAATATATGTATTTATAGTAGTTATTAAATGAATATGGATGCTTCACTTATGGCATTAATTTAAGCAAAACAATATAACATTTTAGTAGGGTGATTGCATTGAAATTGGAATGTTTTGGATAATACATGAAAATTTGAAATATTCTTCTAGACAAAACATCTCAGTGAGTAGATCCTGTAAAGGCTTAAAAAGTTGATCTTCTGGGGGCCAAAAACGCACCAAAAAGGAAAATGGCAGACTCGGTTTTATGATGTTTCACTGAGTTAGGGAGCCTGTATGAGAACCCGCCAATTATTTTGTACTTTTTTTAAAACATATGAACCCAGGGCAAGAGGATTTTGCGCGTCCAGTTTATAGACATATGCTTTTACTATGCTTTATACAACTTTGCCCCATTGTTTAATCAAAGAAAAACTTACAGACTTAATTGAGAGTATTTTCTTGCTTGTAGTGATAGGAATGAATTCGTTACTTCTGATGACCAAAACCGGTTTAAACATTGGTTTGGCAAAACGTTTGTGACGCATTATCATAACTTTTAGACAGCAGGCACTCATTTACACAGACAAATTGTGGGAATTCAGATGGGTACTTATTGTGTTCCTCTTGTACCAGAGTTGTTTTTGTTTTGTTATGAAAAAGACTTTATGATGTCTCTTTCTGATGATATACAAGCTGATGCTACTGAAGCTTTTAACTCAGCTTCCAGATATTTGGACGACCTTTTGAATATCAACAGTCCTTACTTTGACAGAATTGTCTCTCAAATTTACCATACTAATTTGCAAGTGAATAAAGCTAATTCTGCTGATACCGAAGCCGTAAACGAATCAGAATGTTCAGACCAACAGACATGGACCCCAGAATAAAGGGTGTAATCAGGCGTCCGCCTGATTTGTTATTAATTCACTTCTTTATTAGCCGCTTGTAGACATATAGCTCCACAGATTAAAATTGCTTGCAATTTACACGGTAGGCAAATCATTTAAACCATGGACTATTTTTATTCTGCCTGGGCCCAGTTGTTCAAAGCTAACGATGTCGTTAGTTAACGATTCGTTAAAATTTAGATCAAGTGATACGCAAATATGCCAAAATTTTTTGCTGAAAAAATGTGAGTAGCTTTTGCAGTGCAAAAGCTACTCACATTTTTTCAACAAAAAATATCGGAATATTGTATATTGAATCCGCTAAAACAGTTAACGAAATGACCCTTAACGAGCTCGTTAAGCTAACGACGCTTTGAACAACTGGGCCCTGATATTTACTCTGGTTATTCTGGTTATGCCACAGTGCGCAGGTAAACACAGTAGCTGAAATAATAGGCAAATCGGATTATATTAACTCCGCCTGAGCTGCGTTCCGAAGTGCAAAGTGATCGCCAATGTTTTGGCTCTTACTCTTGGATCTCTCTACCTTATGACGAACACCAACAGGAGCAGGGATCCAGGGCAAAGCGTTTGTGAGTGGTTTGCACTTCTGAGTTTTGAGTTGACGCTGGTGAGGATAAAAACGATAGCTGAGACAATAGGCAAACCATGGTTAGCGAGCGGACTACTTTAACTCTACCCGATTTTACTTTGGTCAAAATATAGCGTGCGGACAGACACGATAGCTGAGGCATTCGCCAAACAGTGCTTAGGAGGGATTTTTTTTTAATCTAACCAGTAGTGCACTGTATGAGTAAACACGATGGCTTAAACAATCGGTAAACCGTGGTTAGTGAGTGCACTACTTTGGCTCTATCTTGGTGGCTTACTCCGGCTGAACCTTGAGATATACCATTTCTGTTTCCAGAGACATGATGCAAGGATTATCATGACAGCCTGTTATGAAGACAAAGCAAGACTTATCCTGTGTGATGTAAGATTTACCCTATTTACTTAGCTCCAGATAGAGGGGTTTCCACATAATGGTTTTCTTATTTCTCAATGAAAATATATGTTGTCTTGTTTTTATCACAGTGGTTGTGATTATGTGTATCACATTGATGTTTCAAAGATGAGGTTGAGGAACCCTATGACCGAACATATGTTTTTTTTTTAACTTTGAGCTGCATCAGAATTAAGGATGAGGTTTCGCGGGAGTAAATAGAAAGGAAGACAATGATCAGGAATCGATACAATTACCTAACACCTTCCGTCCAAGACACCACAGGGAAAGAATGACGCACTTTAAGCAACGGCACCAAAATCAAAACACTACAAACAGAAATCCGTAAACTGGTTAAAATCACGTTTTTTTTTTGTTTTTTTTTTTGTTTTTTTTTTGTTTTTTTTTTTTCTGCTGACCGTTCCAAGGCGATTCTTCTATTGCAGTTCTTCTTTGTTTGTGCGTTGGTGGTGTCATATGTGGAGTTTGTTTTGTCCCTATTTGTTCCTCATTTTTCTTACCTTTAGTGCCTCGGGAGGGCTATGCTTAATGATTTTGGTATGTCCTGGGTATCTTCACTTATATTTTAACACAGCTGGAAGACAACCGTATTGTGTCATCTATCTAAAATTAATGGCTCAAAGCCAGTCAATGCAGAAATGTTTCTTAAGAAGCAATTTAAAAACTATCTACATTGCTTGCTCATGCATATCTGTCTACATTTTAGATAAATATAACTATTAACTCTTTTCTTAAATATATGGGTAGAGAAATACATTCATCGTCAAAATATGACGATATGTCAAAAGGGCATCTCACATAAGTAGCGAGAGCCTCGAAAAGTCATTTTTCAGCTGTCAAATTTTAGTATAAATTGAACCGTTACACGGCAGCATTCTCTCTACAATAAGCAATTGTTCCTTCATAAGGTGGCTGTTATAGAGAATTTTGGAGATGCGTTGGGGTTGGGGCAATATGTATCGCGAGTAGGTTAGTTAGGCCCCAGCTGATTTTTCTGCTTCACATTCCGAGGCGCTTCCTCTGTTGTGACTTTATCAGAAGGAACTCGTGCACAAGAAAGCAACAAGGAAGTCACAAAAAGTGTCTTCCTGTAGCAAATATCTACCAAATGTGTACCCAGTCCCCTAAAGACTAGCACCGTGTTTGAAATAAAATTCAGGACCCAGTTGTTCAAAACTAACGTTGTCGTTAGTTAATGTGTCGTTAAATCTTTGGTCATTAAATATGGCATATTTGCTAATATTTTTGATGAAAAAATGTAAGTAGCTTTTGCATTTGCAAAAGCTACTCACATTTTTTCATCAAAAATACCTGTGAATTAGATATCTTGCTTACTAGAACAGTTAACATTTGGACCACTAACGAGCTCGTCAAGTTAACGACGCTTTGAACAACAGGACCCTGATGTCTAGGAAGCGTGCTCAGTTCAGTTGGAGAGATTTTCCTTTAAAATGGACACGGATTATCTTCATAATGAAGTATACTACATTATTTTACAGGCATATAAAGTTGGATTGTATGGTCCCAAAATTGTCTGGGTATTTTATGGCTGGTTCAGTACTGAATTCTGGCGCATAAACTTAGATAATGTTCCTTGTACTGAGGAGGAGATGGAACAAGCCGCGGACGGTGCTTTTACATTTGGTTACTACTTCCGCAACCGTATAAATGAAAGAGGCATTGCTGGAATAACAGGTGCGTATCCAAACAATTAGATATTCTTTGTAGGTTCCAAAGTATGCGTTTTAGTGTGTAATGTTTACTGTTTTGTGTTGATGTGTGTATGTGGCACCTGTTTGTGCCTTAAGAAGAATTGCAAATTTCGAAACATTTAGACTTCTAGTCTGTCTACAAAATCAAACAAAAAGTTTCCAAGGAAAGACCACAATCACGAAGGACAACCTTTCTAATTCACCGAAAGTAGAAGAGATGATGTGCAAACAGTGACAAGAACATCGACACAGTAGCCGAAGAACTGTAACAGAGGAACCGCATTGGAACAGTCAGCAGAAACCATTGCTGGGATGCCTCCAAGGCGGTACTTTCATTGTGGTACTTTCTGTTAACCCGCTGTAGACTGAATGAACTCTCCCACACTATATATTGGAAGCTTCTACTTTCGATTTTAGGTATATCAGGCTATGTGATTTAAATATTCCTACAGAGAAAATGGTTGAACTATTTGCAAACAGTGGAGACCCTGATCATACGCCGCGTTCTGTGGCGTCTTATCTGGGTCTGCACTGTTCGCAAATTACCCTTTAATGGGTTAGTTGTTATGTAGTATTTCACTTTCTTATGTTTTTCTTTTTAACAATTATGTAGCAAAAAAGGTAAGAGAAAAGTCCAGGGAGTGCCACAATCACAAACCGCAGCCCTTCCCAGACACCAAGAGGAAGAGGAAACCGACAAATCCAAACAAGCACAAATCGAACAAACGTACGAAAAGGACTAAGATTAGCTCTCTTTTCCCCAAGCGAGGTAATCGCAATGCTAAAAGGACTGAAAAACACAAGAACAAAATGACACAAGGTAAGACATAAAACAAATCGCCTCGTAGAATAAACCACAAAGCAACAAAGAGTAAGACTAACACCTTAGAACGGTCAGTAGAGTAACCCCGGGGGTAAGTTTATATTCAGTTAAGTTTGGGTAACAGAATTGCCACCTTTTTGGAAAGAGTTGCCAACTCTGCTTGCCTTCTGTTCATTTTGTGGCTGCTTAATTGTATTTGTATGTCTTTCCCTTTGGTGTTGGGGGCTTGATGTGGATCTAGTTGTATCAGTTCTTGAGTTCACTTATTTACTTTTCAACTAGTTTTATTCGATCGAAACCTGACTCTTAATTCTGATGCAACGCCAAAATCACAAACATGTGATCAGTCCGCGTAGTGCCCTATACCCAATAAGTGAAATAGTAAACCACAAATAATCATAAATCTGCAATGAAACAAAGTAGAGGCTCAAGTAGATTACAAATTGAAACAATTTGAAGCCAGTGCAAACGAAAAACGCAAGTTGTACGATGATTGGTTGGCCATACAACAGACAGCATCAGTCAGGCACCATGTTTTTGAAAACAGAATATCATTCAGTCTGAAAGCTTAGTCTATGTAGTGCAATTAAAGAGAGAGGGAAAGTTATTAACCATAATTGGGTTACATAACATTCATGTTGTAGCCTGTCTTTTTTATAAATATTGACAATCGTGTTGAATTGTTCTAAAAATGAAGCACTGTTGAAAGAGCATTTTGTTCATTTATATTATCGGTCAATTAACCATGAATGTGACCAGCATCAAGGGCGTTTGTCATTACAATCTTTTCCCATAAAAACTGGTTTCTGAAGTCCAATACTCATACGTATGACACCTAATCATTTACAGTCCACATTATGAAAAACGTATGCATTATTAAGAGACCATATTGTAGAGTTGTAACGCCTACAACATTATTGTTTAATATATCTGTAAGCTTAAATCTTTTCTGGTGCATCTTTTGATTGTGTATAATATTTGAAAGAATTTGACGTCCATTAAGCAAGAGGACGCGTACAATTCTTCCGAATTTCTATTTAAATTTGTTAATGGACAGTGCTATGATACTGTACGTAGGGGCTGGGGCGGGGTGAAGCCATTGCTCTCACTTTCTGCACAAGAACTTGAAATCCATGCCCACAAAATTAGTGTAGACAATTATCATTTACAGTGCGCATTATTAAGACCATAGAAGTTATTTAGACATCAGGTAGCACAGATGGAACGGGCGCAGCGTTAGTGTTTGTAAGGGTCCCGCCTTGGGAAAAAGTGTCTTTGGACACATACGTACAGCGAAGGCCAAGATCAGCCTGCGCATCCGCCGCGCAGTCTGATCAGGGCCTTTATATCCGTAAACCGAGTCACTGGATAATACATCATGTATGAATGGAGAGCGCAGACCCGGATAATACTTTGCGCAGAATGATCTGAATATGCGCATTTTGTACATGCTTGAATGCACTGTGAGAAAATCCTTTCCTTTTAGAATAGAACCCTTTTCTGAATTGACATAATGCACAGGAACGCAAGCAGGAAGCCACAAATGTTAATGTTTTACAGTGGATGAATTTGAAAAGTTAATAAAGCAAGAAGAAACGTACGATCCAACCAATTACGCCTATGAATTTGCTAATGGACAGTGCTATGATACTATATGGGTGGCGGCTCTCGCACTCAATTGCACGGACAACTTCCTTAAAACAACGGGTGAGTGGCATTTACTGTTTTCATGTAAGAGCATTCTCATGGAGGTAATCCGAGACCTTGCTTTCGTTTTACGTATATGGTATCCAGATTCATATTATAGGTCCAGCTCTGGACAAATAAGGGCCATGAACATTCTTTTGGCTTTGGTAGTATACAACATGCTGGCAAATAAATTTTGGAAAGAGAGATCTTTTAAAGAAAAGAAAAAACAATAAACGAAGGTAACCGACACCATGTGCTCATATGTCGGTTGATTTTTGCCTTCCCAGTTCATAGTTATAAAATTATTCACAAACGTGCTATAATTATTCATCAAATTATGTTACTGCATAAAAAGCAGTGCCGCACGTTATTAACAGCCGTGCATTAACCGGCGAAAAGCCGTGTATTAACAAGGCAATTCACGCGCTGTTAATGCACGGCTACGCAACTTTCAATATGCTGATACCGGGGCCACAGAATTGCTGCCGTCACAAGATATGTACTAGGTACATGCCCTCGAACGAGCAAAGTCCGTGGAAATGGCGTTCGCGCGACATCGGTGAAAAGGCGAAACAAAATAGTGCAATAAATAAAGCGAAAAGTAGCAATTATTTTCAGTTTTTATGCAATAATAGCGATCGAACATGATTTTTAATGTATTAACATTCGCCAGGTCCCTAGGGAGGTGTTGAAAACCGCGGCCTTCGGCCTCGGTTTTCAATACCTCCCACGGGACCTGGCGAATGTTAATGCATGAAAAACCATGTTTGATCCCTATAGTAAATGTTCACCCTTAAAGGGCTAAGCAAATGTGCAGCAGACTACATTCTTAAACTGATTTTTCCTATTTGTCAGAGAAAATAAGTGCAAGGATTTACAAGTTAAAGTGGATTAACAATTACTAAAAAGATTGCCTTTGGAAACAAAGAACACACACAAGAACGAAAATTGGATACTCACTTCTATTAGGTCTCTTCATATGCAGCATATATATGAAGTTTGCGATGCTGCATACACGTCTTGCACCGATTAAAGCGATGTTCGATTTTCAAAGTAACCAGAATAATAAATGTTCTGTACTACGGGGAAACGTTTTACGGCCGCCACATGGCACTAACACCAGATGCAGTGATGCAAACATAAGCCCACAGAAGGTTATCTAGTGACTGTTCCGAGGCGATTTTTTTTTTTTTTTTTTTTTTTTTTTTTGCAGTTGTTCTTTGTTCGTGCGTCGGGGGTTTCATATGTGACGTTTGTTTGGTCATTGTTCCTCATATCTCTTTCTTTGTTACCTCAAGAAGGCTGTGATTCGTGATTTTTGTATTTCCCAGATCTCTTCACATATATTGTGACATTTAAGCAGAGGATTCACATGAAATGGAAAGCCTTATTTTCGGTGGGAGCAAATTCTTGCCTTTTAGAGTAGACCTTTTTAGTAGGGGCTTGGTGTGCAGTATAACATTACAAGGTCACAAAATGTGTCTCCCTTGGCGGAAATCGATCAAGTATTCCAGTCCTCTTATAAAAAAATTATCTTTCAGGGCATCCAAAAATGTTAGACGAGTTTTTCTACGAGGATCGGGACATAAACCAGATGATTATGACATGTCTGTCTGAAGTATCCATGACAGGAATAATTGGGAGCATCTATTTTGAAGAGGGAGGCGATCCTATCAAGAACGTTAAAATTGAACGAATACAAGGTAAGGACGATACATCTAATAGTCAGCTTGGGATAATTGGTAAGATATATTAAATATGGACAACTGGTAATGTATATAAAATATGAGTTATACCGCCAGATAACCATGTCTGTTTGAAGTATCCGTGATGGAAATTATTGGTAGCATCTGTTTTGGAGTGGGGGGCGACCCTATTAAGAGTGTTAAAGTGGAACGAATACAATGTAGAGACGATTCCTGGAATAGCCAGCTCGATACAGCTGGTAAGGTATATAAAATATGGATTATACTGCCAGAGCAAGTGTTGTCTGTCCGTCTAACGTATCCGTAGTAGTATAAGTTAAGATGCCCAGGAAATGTCACATTAACGAAGCACATCCTTCCCGACGCACTAAAAGAAGGAGAGATGTAGAACAAACAATGACAAAACAAACGCCAATTATGAAACCACCGACCAACTGCAACAAAGGAACCGCCTTGGAGCAGTCAGGCCCCGAGGTTATAAAACTTTTTTCATGCTCAACTCAGCTGAGCATGAAATTTGTCTTGCTGATAAATATCAAATTACTAAACATTGCAATTTCTTTCTTGCTATACATAGCTGAGCATGAAAATTTCTCTGCTAATAAATATGAAAATGCCAACTTTTGTTGGCATTTTCATATTTATTAGCAGAGAAAATTTCATGCTCAGCTGAGTTGAGCGTGAAAAAAGTTTTATAACCTCGGGGCCAGAAATTAAAAATAAAGTACTCGAGGTGTTTAAACTAGTCTGACTCGCGCGCAAAAAGAAAGAGATTAGTGATTGTACCTGCATGACGGGAATTATTCATACCAGCTGTTTTGAAGGAGAAGGCCCTGTTAAGAACGTTTAAGTAGAGCAAATCAAAAGTTGGGACGATTTCAGGAATAGCTGGCGACAATTAGTAACATATATAAAATATGGTTTATACCGCTTAATGATCGTGTCGTGTATATTTAACACATCTGTGACAGGAATTATTGGAAGCATCGATTTTGAAGAGGTAGATAGTCCTATTAAGAACGTTAAAATTGAGCGATTATAAGGTAAGGACGATTCTTGAAATACCCAGCTTACTACCCCCCTTGGTAACATATATGAAATATGGATTATACCGCCAGAGAATTATGGCGTGTCTCTCAACGCTTCAATGACAGGAATCATTGTATTTGTAGCATTCAATTTTGAAGCGGCCTATAGATGACGTAAAGTAGAACATAGAAGTTAAGGAGAATTCCTGGAAAAGCCAACTAAGAACAACTGGTAGCACATATAAAATGTGGCTTATACCGGCAATATAGAAGTATATACCTTTTATTTCGCACGTGGAAAAGCATTTTAGTCTTGAATATTTCATCATATTATTGCTATTATATCGACGAAATATCAACAATAGATATCTTTGTGTGTTAAAACACATGTCTTTTATGTCGTGAGTTTGCATTTAAAAGCCGTCGTGGACTCGTATTTTACACAGAGTCCCCTTTAAAGCCTTGCTAGGTGCGTTAGGAATGTCGCATTTGTTTTCATTTTCATTGGACTAGTCTGGCTTAATTTTAGGTCGCCGTCGAGTAACAGTAGGAACCTACATCATGAATGCAAATCCTAGGTATTTCGAATGGACTGATGAGAAAATACTGTGGAAAGGTATAGCTGTTTAGAATATACTGATGGACTTTTAAAATGCAACACTTGGATAACAACTCCGATTTCTGTTTCATAAAAAAAGAGACACAAATTGTTTTGCTTGTTAAAGACTCATCAATTGTTAATATCTCATGAGAAAGTTTTAACCATAAACCTAATTTCAAATAATAAACATGTACTGATGCTGTGACAGGGGTTACCCATAAAATTGGGTAAACTGTTATCAGCAAAGTTCTCGTGTTACTTCTACTTTTTTTTACTTCCAGTGACTTGTAATTCTAACAAACGAAAAAAAAAAAAAACAGATTTAACTCGGATTAAACATATTCATTTGCTAAAACTTAGGTCTTTAACATCATCATTAAGGATACCATATCAATATTCTACCCTTGTGCTGGCGGTGTGCTTAGCATATAAAATAAATCCTAAAAAGACCCTAGCAGTGGAATAAAGGAATTTGTCTAGTGCATATTTAAGGTAACTGGAGATATTTCAAAGACAGCACTTTAAGCAAATTGGTGTGCGTCGCTTGTCCTTGAGAACAGTCCAACAGAGTAGACGTTATTTTACTGGTACACGAAATTTAAAAAAAAAAAAAAAGTTTGCCGGGGCTTTTTAAGGGGGCTTGATATGCTTGTTAGATTTCCGCCATCTTTAAAGGACGACAACTTTTGTGACTTTCTGTTCGCCTTTCTGAGCATCAAGCTTCTTCTTCGGAAAATAGGTCTAGTCTGGAAGGAACGGATTTGCTTCCTTTTAGAGTTAACCCCTTTCCCCGAATAGGGTAACATCTGTTTTAAAGCACTGCCTCCCCTGACACTGCATTCATTCCCTTCAGTTATAAATTCACGTAATAGTAATTGAATTATCATGGTTATAGCAGACTTATTTCATTATGTTTGTAGATGGATATATACCTCGTGACTCCACTTACGTCACAGAGGAAGAGGTGTCACTTCCGCTGCCAATTTACATCACCATGACGACATTTGCTGGAATGGGGATTTTATTAGCTGTCATGTTCTTTTTGTTTAATATCATCAATCGACAAAACAGGTGACTAATAAGTACTTGTCTTATAATTCCATAATTTAACGTCAGTGTAAAAGTATCTAGATGGAAGCGAATTCTTTGCTTTAAGAGAAGGTCCCATTGCTCTAAGGTTTTGTGTACTTCAGGAAGCAATTTTCCATCTGCAAAAGTTGTCCTTTCCCCTTTGCAAAATAGTGATAAAATATTTTTGGCGTATCATTTTTCTTTAACTGAGCAACAAAACATTGTACTGACTTATACTGGATATACCAAATGTAGAAAAAATATATAAGTGAAGGCACCCAGGAAATGCCAAATCACGAAACATAACTTTACATTTACTACTTATCCTAATGTATATATAAGAAAATAAATGATCTATGGATATAAGTAAAGAGACCTAGGAAATACCACACTCATGAAGCACAGCCTTCCAGGCACCAAAATAAGGAGAGATGAGGAACAAAAAATGACAAAACAAAAGCAACATATGAAACCATCGACGCACAAACAAAGCAGAACTGCAACAGCGGAACCATCTTGGAACAATCAGTAGAAAAACTTAAACTAGTTCTGCTCACGCGAAACCTCACCCTTAATTCTGATGCAGCTCCAAATTATAATATATCTTTGGTCCGCGTAGGTGTTCTCTGCCTCATCTGTGAAGCATCACAGTGAAGCATATATAATCAAAAAGTAGATTGGATAAATAAATTATTGTAAATACAAGTATAAATTATGGGATAGAATTATGATGATGTGTATTTTCCATGTCTATCTTTAAAGACATCTACCGCATTTACCCTCAGTATTTGGGACAGACTGTACTGAGCGAGCGGCTCCATACTTAGAGAGTAAACTCGTTTTGTTCACTTGAAGACAAGGTAATTGGATTAGTGAGCTGTGTGAAGATATATGAGCCAGCGCACAACAAAACCTACAAAATGGCATCTGCGCCCAGCGCAGATCAGCCTGGGCATCCGCCCAGTCTGGTCAGAGTCTTCGCTGTCCGCATGAAGAACGCTTGAGTCCTTAGCTACCCACTGAGCGAACAGCGAAGATTCACATCAGACCGGGTGGGTGCCCAGGTTGCTCTGAGTCTTCGCTGGGCGCACATGCCATTTTGTTGGTTTTGTCATGCGCTGGCTCAAATGGAATAATTTATGTCTTGAGCTTTGTCCAAATTCATTCAGTATAAAGAGAGAATATACACTTTACAAGCATCGGCTGTTCTGTAACAATGGACCATCTTTACCCATTTGTGGCTAGCGTTCCGAAAAAGGGATATTGGCAAACAGTGGAGACCAAGATCAGACTCCGCGGTCTTAGTTTTACATTAAACATGGGAATTTCTATCAAACATGTTGATAACAAAAACTAACCAGACATCCCTTCTAAAAGAAATGAGCCTATCCAAAGAGTTGATGTAGACGAGTCCAGTCGGCATAAATGGGTTAAATAGTTTTCGCGCCAAGAGAAAATGTGCCGAACAGCTATGACTACAGCAGCCAGCGGCAATAAATCCAATAAAAGTATTTGCTGTACATAAATATCCTACAAGTATTATGTAATTCTGTGAGTGGACAGAAAAGACTATGTCTAGCCTTTACCACTCTCTGGGCATTCAGTAGAGAACAGATTGATTAGATTCTTCTCGTTTGTTTGTTTTTTGTTGTTGTTTTTTTTCACAGAAAATAGGCTTTACCCAGCATGCTAAGCGTTAGACAGTTAGGATGCCCGGCTGATCTGCGCCTTCGCTGTCCGCATGTATTCAAGACACATTTTCACGTGGCACGGCTCATTTATAAAATATTTTCAGGATTGTGAAGATGTCGTCCCCAAATATCAACAACATCATGTTACTTGGCTGTGTGCTGACGTATAGTACAGTTTTCATGAAGCCTACAAACATGGTCACTTCACAGATTTGTAAGGTATTTCCATTCTTCATTCGTTTCCTTTGGGATCACTGAGCCCATTGTGGTATCTTTGAAAATGGAGTTCTGCTCATGTATACGCTAGAAGGCGTAAGCAGTGTTGCAAGCTTCATTACTGCTTATGAAGAGTCTCAATAAAACCGAGACTCCCTATTTCTTATCTGTAGTATGTTTTTTGTTTCCAAAGGCAACCTTTTTGACGTTTCTTCACATCATGAAAGTTTGACGTTTATTCACATCATGAAAGTATGTTCCTCAACTTTATCGACTAATTACAATACGTTTACACCAGATTTCTGGACGATATTGATGTAAGCAACGTCATCCAAAGACAAAATGCATAGAGATATCCAAGATAGGTTACAATCACGGACATCGGCCAACCTAGAACAATATAAATTAAGTTACCCAGGAAAGGTCACAATCACGAAGTACAGCATTTCCGATGCACCGAAAATATCATAAACGTATGTTCCTTAATTTTACCGATCAATTACAATACGTTTAGTCCAGTTTTCTGGACGATATATACGTAATCAACGTCATCCAAAGACAAAATGAATAGAGATATCCAAGATAGGTTTCAGTCACGGACATCGGCCAACCTAGAACAATATAAATTAAGTTACCCAGGAAAGGCCACAAACACGAAGTAAGCTTTCCCTATGCACCGAAAGAAGTAGAGATGATGAACAAACAATGACAAGACACAATGACATGTTCCAATAACAGACATACACTAAAACCTCAATGGTTCGAACATCTTTGGAACCATGGAAATTCATTCGAGACATGGATAGTTCGAACCACTGAGGGTTAATCATGGCGTCAGGAGAGGAAGCAAATGGTGATAATTTAGGGAAATCTTTCTTTTCGATCTCTATACAATAATGGCATGTTCAGTGATTCATTAGAACCGCCTCGACGAGGCGATTCTAATGAGTACACATACCATGCAATTTCATGATAAAATAAGAAAATTTCCCAAAATATTTGTTTTCTGGAGCTATCGGAAGAATTTCGCGGGGACTCAAAATCGAGTTCGAATTAGCCATGGTAAACGAGCCATAGGTGTTTGAGCTGTTGAAATTCGATTGTACTGGTGGGAGTCTTTAAACTAATTTTACGTGATCGCAACCTCGCCATTATTTCTCATGCAGCTCAGAATTACAAATATGTGCTAGGTCTGCGTAGAGTTCTCTACCTCATTTGTGATACAGCACATTAAAACACATTAAACAAAGTAGAGGGTTCAGTCTCTGAAACCAGAGCAACAATACAAACACAAGATATACCGCAAGGGGCCAACCCAAGACAACAATTATCGGCGCCGACCTTAAACAGATCGAGGAAAGAACCATCATTTCGTCGGAGACCCGACTCACCGTCGTGCAACTAAAGACGGAAGTAAAGTTATCAATCATAGCAGGGTTAAAATGAATCCCTTTGTAACGGGTAACTTTTTTCATTGTTCCGATCGATCGTTTTACCAACAGTCGGTTTTGGTAACCGGTATCTTTTCACTGTCACTGATGAGGTCTGTTGAATGTAACATGCGTGTATGGGATTAGCATTTTAGCGGGCACATCTTTGTTCCTTGCGTTTTAATTTTGGAAACTATGTCTTTGACATTCTATCGTACGTTACAGTTCTAACCCTAAATGAAATCTAAGAAAAGCGGTATCGACATCCACAGATCCAAAATTATGTTTCAAGCAATTCGAAATTGGTCAGATAAAAAAATAGGTAACACGGACATTCAATAAGGTGAGGCCAAGTGTCAGCGGGGTGAGTGTCTTCTGTCTTACCAGTAATAGCCGACACATTTCCACAGATGACATTGGTATTCCGTCAAATGCGAGATGGAATGATGCAGTCTGGTCAACTGCAACAAGGATATTACCACTTAAAAGAGGACTTGTTTAAGCGGAGCAACAAATATATCGCAGATAAAGCCTATATACATGTACGTTGTATATAAGTACAATTTACTTTTGTTATTAGAATCAGCTTTTCTTGGTATCAGTGAGTCCATTCCGGTATATTTTAAAATTGAATTCCGCTTAAGTCAGTACTAGGGGACATATGCAGCCCTGCATCGCTGTCATATGAACAATCTTGACTTTAGCCAAGTCTCCTATGTTCAGGCATTTTCCTCTACTTTGCTTGCAAAGGCAACCCTGGTAGATTTTATTTGACTAGAGTGCGGCCATACAAAGTCACCCGTACTTCATTATAGTGCAGTTTATATTGTTTTTTTCCTTGAGATAAAACTACAATCAAACCTCAATAGGTCGAACACCGATGGCTCGTTTACCATGGATAATTCGAACTCGTTTTTGAGTCCCTACGATATTCTTCCAATAACTCGAGAAAACAAATATTTAGGGAACTTTTTTTTATTTAATCATGATATTGTATGTTTTGTGTGCTCATTAGAATCGCTTCATCGAGGCGATTCTAATGAGTACACTCAGCATACCATTTTTGTGTAGAAGATGGAAAAAATCCTAAATTATTACTATTTGCTTCCTAACCTGGTGCCATGATTAAGCCTCAGCTCAAACTACCCATATCTCGAACAAATTTTCATTGTCCCAAAGATGTTCGAGCCATTGAAGTTCGACTGTACATTGCTGTCATATGATGAGTCTCAGATTATATCGAGACTCCGATTTTCGTGACTTTATGTTTTCTTTGTTCCCAAGATCATTCTTTATAGATTTTCAGTTGAATATATTCTGCAGTCCTAATTACCATGATAAAGTATATTTCAGGCCAGGACATTATGTTTCTCGTTGGGGTTCACCATTGCCTTTGGAGCTCTCTTTTCAAAGACATGGAGAGTTTACAAGATATTTACAAACAAGAAACTTCTGAAAGTAGTAAGTCAAAATGTATTACATTTTTTTAATTATTTTTTTTTATTTCTAAGTGAAATATGCCTTTTGAAAGCAATTTCATCATGAAATCTTATCTGCATGACAGCCCTACTTATAATTCATATGTGCATGACATCTTCTTATTTGTGCGTACACTACCTGATTAATATAGGGATCAAACATGGTTTTTCATGCATTAACATTCGCCAGGTCCCCTGGGAGGTGTTGAAAACCGAGGCCGAATGCCGCAGTTTTCAACACCTCCCAAGGAACCTGGCGAATGTTAATGCATTGAAAAACCATGTTCGAATGCTATTATTGCATAAAAACTGAAAACATTTGCTACATTTCGCGTTATTTCTTGCACTATTTTGTTTCGCCTTTTCACCGATGTCTCGCGAACGCAATTACCACGGACTATGCTCGTTTTAGGGCCTGGCAGTACACATCTCGTAACGGCAACAATTCTGTGGCCCCGGTACGAGCATATTGAAAGTTGCGTAGCCGTGCATTAGCAGCGCAGACAGTACCACAAGACCAGATTTCGGAAAAAAACTCAGCATTCTGAAATGACCTAGCAGTTTATTATTTTAACCCTGACATGTCAACAGTAATTGTTTTCTTGCATTTTAAACTGCTAATTTGTAGATAAATTATTTTATAATACACTCTCTCCCGAGCCTAGTTGGTTTATACAAACTTACTGTGTACTTGCTGGCAGATTGAAGGAATATTTGCATGGAAGAAAAAGAACCCAGGGTTCATAGAACTTACTTTATTTTATTTTAGCATTCTACAATGATAATAACAGTAATAAACAAACAAGCGACACTGTTGGACATGATTGCAAATTCAATACTGGCATATCATGAGATAGACCATCGTATTTATACCAAATAGTTGGACACCTTTACTTCTTTACCATACATATCCTAAAATTATAACAAGTACAATTTACTACCTGTTGATGAGTCTAAAACTGCTGGAGTGGCATTCAGTGTAAACCTTGATCAGATGCCGTATTATGCTGCATCTGCTCTGGGTCAAAACTGTTTGTTCAAGCCTGTTTTTCCAAAATCTTAGGGTAAGCGTGGTATATCATGGCATGTCTCACATCATAGATTCAGATCAGTCTGTGCATCCATGTTGCTGTATACGCTGATCATAGAATCTGACCAGGGACAACCAGCGCTATTTTTTATTTAAACACTATTTTATTTGTATAAACCTTTACAGAAAATACATAACAGAATGACTATATTCCGATCGGTACGATTTTAGCTATTTTTGATCTACAAGTTTCCCCCATACTTCCTACCAAGTTTCAAGTCAGTTGTCATTTCCGTTCAGGAGAGATTTTCAAGATGGTAGCCATGATGGCCATCTTGGATTTCCGATCGAAAAAATATTTTAGCTATTTTTAGCTCACCTGTCACATAGTGACAAGGTGAATTTTTGTGAGCACATTTTGTCCGTCGTGTGTGTGTGCCTGCATTCGACCACCGCTCTGACGAATGTTTACTTTCGTGTGTTTTAAAATAATGGACACTTCAATGTATTTCAATGGGATTTATTCCGTAAACATGGGATTTATTCCGTAGACACAAATTGACTGATTTCCGTGCTTCCGTCCGTAAACAATTTCTTCAAACGACATCTCCTCCTAAACCACTGATTGGCTTTTGACCAAACTTCACAGGAATGATCCTTGTTTGGTTCTCTTTGAAAGTTGTTGAAACGGTTCTGATCCATTGCATATCTAGGTCACAGGAACTAAAATAGATTTGTTTAACTGAAAACTGAAAAACAATCTCCTTATCTGAAACCAGAAGGCCCAGGTCTTTGATATTTGGTATGTAGCTTTATCTAGTCGACCTCTACCAAAGTTGTTAATTATAGCCCTTGGTTCAAAATTGGCTCCGCGCCGGGGGTCACTTGTTTTACATAGACCCATACAGGGAAAAACTTTAAAAATCTTGTCTAAAAGCATAAAAGTAGTATAGGGTGCCACTATGCTACTACTCATAAAGCTCAGGCCTCTGATATAGCTTCAGCTAGTGGACCTCTACCAAGATCGTTCAAGTTATTACCCTCCCGCCCTGGGGCCGACATGTTTTACAGACTTATATAGAGACAACCTCAAAAAATCTTCTTATCTGAAACCAGAAGGCCTGGGTCTTTGATATTTGGTACATAGCTTCACCTAATAGACCTCTGCCAAATTTGTTCAAACTATAGCCCTGAGGCCAAAAATGGCTTATACAGGGAAAAAATTTAAAAAATCGTCTTGTCTGAAAGTGCCTTTGATATTTAGTATGTAGCATTGCCTAAAGGTCCTCTAATAAGAGCGTTCCAATTATGACCCTGGGGTGAAAAGAGGCCCCACCCAGGAGTGGGGGTGGGGGCTAGGGTCACTTGTTTTACATAGAGCAAAAGGTCATTGGCAATGATTAAGCCTACGGCTACCAAACAAATAGGGAGGATGGGCCTGAAGAGTAGGTGACCTTTAAGTCACTTGACCTTTAGTATCAAAAAGGCTTATAATTCTGCAATGCTTATGGTTAGGACCCTCAAACTTAGTAGACATGTTGGTGCCCACCAGTAGATGATCCTGAGGGCAAAATTCCATGTCACCAGGACCTTTAGTACTTAAAAGCTTGATAACTTGACAATGCTTGGGGCTAGGACCCACAAACTTAGAAGGGATGTTGGTCCTTACCAGTAGATGACACCGAGGACAAGGGTCATGGTCAAGGTCACCATAACCTTTAGTACTAAAAAGTTAATAATTCGGCAGTGCTAGAGGCTAGAACCCTTGAACGGATGGGATGTTGGCCCTGACCAGTAGATGACCCTAATGGCAAAGGTCAAGATCACAGTGACCTCTAGTACTAAACAAGCTTATAACTCAGCAGTGCTTGGGGCTAGGACCCTCAATCCTAGTAGCGTTGTTTATTCTGACCAGAAAATGACCCTGAGGGCAAAGGTCATGGACAGGGTCACCTTAAGAACCGCATCCCTGTTAGCAATGCTATGTATAACATAATTCAGGTCAGGATATAGGGCCATGATGGCCCTCTTGTTGATCTACAAGTCACCCAGATGCTTCCTACCAAATTTCGAGTCAGCTGGCCTTTCTGTTCAGGAGAAGAAGCCCAAACTAGATTTGCAAGATGACGTGAGGGAAAATGTCATGGTCAGGATCACCATGATCTTAAGAACCGCATCCCTGTTAGCAATGCTAGCTGTGTATAACATGATTCAGGTCAGGGATATAGGGCCATGATGGCCCTCTTGTTGATCTTCAAGTCACCCAGATGATTCCTACCAAATTTCGAGTCAATTGGCCTTTCTGTTCAAGAGAAGAAGCGAAAAATATTTTTTGAAATGGTGGTCATGCCATGATGGAGGCCATCTTTGGTTTCCGATCGGAACAATTTTAACTATTTTTTGTTCTACAATATTACCCAGATGCTTCCTACCAAGTGTTCGGTCAAGTGGCCGAGGTGTGATGGCAATCTTTTTGACGTTTATTTCAAAACAAATTGTTGATGACGCGCGCGCGACGGACATTGACTGACCACAGTAGCTCACTGGTTAACTAAAACGCGAATGTACGAGGAGTGATCCAAAAGTATTGCTCATTGTGTCATTGCTGGATATCGACGTGCAACTTGAAACAAATCAATGCATACTTGTATAGCGCTATTTAATACCTACACAATAAATCTGATTGAAAGATAGACAGTTTGCCATTTCAATACACGCAATTTTCGACTACTATAGTAAAAAATGGTTGGTAAAAGTATTGCCAAGAAGGAGGAAATACAGGCCTTTATAAAAGCTTGCTCTAAGATAGATTGTTCATTGACACAAATATTTGCTGAAATTTCTGTTGTTATGGATCTACCAATGTGTCTCATGACGCAGTTCGTAGATGGAAAAAGAAATTAGATTCTGGGTTAGAGTTGATCGAAAATGCACCCAAATCCGAAATGCTAAAATTTGCATCTTGTGACGAAATTGTATCTAAAGTAAAAGGAATTGTTAAAAGATAAGCTAGGTGTACATTACGTGATAAACCAATGTTTTGGTATCTCGACATCAAGAGTCCACTACATTCTTAAGAATATCTTGAATTTTAGAAAGATTTCTGCTAGGTGGGTGCCTCATTTGTTGACTGACGGTCAAACGAAGCAGAGAGATAAACTAGCCAAACAAATGCTCAAAATATTACTAAACTTTGATGAAAAGAAATTTGCGAATGTTGTCACTGGCGGTGAAACTTGGGTTCATTATTCTGAACCTGTTAGGAAGATTAGCAATAAAATATGGGCCACCAACAGCTAAAGACTAGTAATTGCTAAACGCAAATTAAGTCCAAAGAATGTTTTGTACACAACCTTCTCTGGTGAATGCGTAGTAATATAGGTGCCAGTGAAAAAGGGTAACAGCATTACTGGAAAACACTAAAAAGCTGTGGTATTGAAGAAATTGAAACAATACTATCGGATATGGTGCAAGTCAAGAGTTTCAAAGATGTCCGACTTCAACATGATAATGCACCAGCCCATACGTCTTCCATTTTTCTTTCTTTTTTTTTTTTTTTTTTTTTCTTTTTTTTTTTTTTTTTTTTTTTTTTTTTTTTTTTTCGCTAAAAAAGTAGGTAACAGTTTTACCACACTTCCTTATTCAAGGAAAGTGTTTTTTCTTATTCGCCTGATCTTGCCCCTTGTGACTTCATTCTTTTTTCCGAAACTGAAATCAGGGTATGCCTCACCGTTAAGCCGGTGCTAGGGGGCATATGCAATCTTGCAAACAACAGTGCTGTATATGAAGTCTTGATAAAACCGAGTTTCTGATTTTTATTCTTTTATGTGTTCTTTGTTTTCCAAAGGCAACATTTTATTTTATTTCAAGGCAGGAAACTTGATATCTAATATGAACTAAGGTCTTGTAGGGTATAAAAATCCCTTCCTGCAGTCACAATCAGAATAAGCAGAAAAACACTCACTTGAAATGACAATTAATTTTATTACTATTATTATTATTATAAATGATTCCTCTTTCTTCTATTGCTTCTTCTTATTTCTAATATTATTATTATCCATATTTGTTAAAGCAATGCCACAAGAAAAGGGTTTTGTCATATAATTATGTGAAATCAAGGCCCAGACCACCTTGAACTTCTGCACAGTCTGATCAGGACCATATACTGATCCACTTGTAGAATTGTTGAGACTGTAGAATATATCAACAAAACGAGATTGTCCTGATGAGTATGTACTGATCCTCTGCTGTTCACATATATGAAAAAAAAATGTTTTCATTGCCTAGCTACTTTCTTATTGTGATGATAATTATCAGCATTAATAAATGAAATATAGTTATAAAATAAATACGAGGCCCATGGGCCATGATTCGCTCACCTGAGCAAATCGGCCATTGCATATCTGCAGATGCCATGCAAAATTCTTCCAGTATTGCCACAGCAAGAGGACAGGTAATTTGACTGTGCCGTTAAAAGGTTGAAAGTCATCCTAGGATCATCATTTGAATATATTTGGTAGACCTTGCGTCCCCGATGCTATATACCAAGACTCAGCCTCATAGCTGTCTTGATTCTGGACAACAGGATTTTTAAGAGATGACATAATGGTGCCCATCTTGTTCAATAGTGCAGAACTATTTGAACAAAATTACCATACCCCTTTGACAGAAAGCCAGTATGAAGTCTGGTGAAAATTGGTCAGAGGAAAAGACATTTAAAGATTACACGAGTTTATACATGTATATACTAGCCCAGAGGCAAGGCAGATAACTGCCCCCTACCCCCATTGTAAGTTCCAGCCATTAGTCTTTAGTACGTTTTGAAACAATGATGTTTCAAAAATCTGCTTGGAGATACAAATTAGACCTTGCCAGAAAAAAGTCATCCAAAGATCACCATCTGATCAAATTTGGTAGACCTAGTCCCTGATGCTATATCCAAAGATTCAGCCTCGAAACTTTCTTAGCTCTGGAGAGAAAAAGTTTTTTTTTTACCATATATGGGCATGATGGCCATCTTGTATAATGATGGAACCATTGAACAAATTGACAAGAGCTCTTCAACAGAAGGCCCCATGTAAAATTGGTGAAAATTGGGCAAGTAGTTTCAGAGAAGAAGACCCTTAAAGAGTACAGAATTTTATACTTGGATATAGCCCAGTGGCAAGGGGAGATAATTCACGGGGGACGAAATTTTGATCGTTACTAAAAAGTTTTACTTCATTGCAAATTTCAGCCAATAGTCTTTAATACATTTTGAGAAGACGATTTTTCAACATCTTCCACATACAAAAGTATGGGAACACAAATTTGACCTACAAAGGTCAAAGGTAATACTAGGATCATCATTGAACAAACTTGGTAGACCTTCAGTCCCTGATGCTATATGATGATTCAGCCTCAAAGCTTGCTTGATTTTGTAGAAGAAGTGTTTTAAGTGTTTTTTACCTTATATGGGCATGGCGGACATCTTACTTAAAGGACCATGACCATTTGTATAAATTTTCAATTCCCCTTTAACACAAGGTTCCTCATAAAGTTTGAAAAAAAATTGCCAAATGGTTTCAGAGAAGAAGACGTTTAAAGATTATATAATTTTATGCATGTATATAGCCCAGGGGCAAGGGCAGATAATTCTGGGGGATAAAACTTTTTATTGTAACTGAAAGGGTTTGCTACTTTGATTATAAATTGTAAGTTTCAGCCATTAGTCTTCAACAGATTTTGAGAAAATCATGTTTCAATATTTTACCCATACAAATTAATGCCTAGGTAGGCAAATTTGATCTTGCCGTAAAAGGTCAATAGTCAGCCTAGAGTCATCATTTGAACAAACTTGATAGACCTTGAGTTCCCGATGCTATACTCCAAGATTTTTAAGTGTTTTTACCATATATGGGCATGGCCGTCATCTTACTTAATGGACCATGACCATTTTTAAAAATTTTCAATCCTCCCCTTAATTTAAGGCTCCGCATGAAGTGTGGCCCAGGGGTTTCAGAGGAGAAGTCGTTCAAAGATGTGGACGGACAGACGGATGGACGGATCACGGACAGGGAGTGATCACAATAGCTCATCCTGAGCCTTAGGCTCAGGTGAGCTAAAAGGTGTGTGTTTCAGGTATCCCTGTTCGGTCATATTGTTTTCCTATTAACTTCATATAAAAACTTTTAACAAAATAAAACTACAATGTATTTTCCAACTTCCGTCCCTATTTTAAAATGCCATGTAACCTGAAACACACATTTTTTAATTAGGCTTAATATAATGATAATAATAAAAAAGACTTTACTATTATTATTATTATTATTATTATAAATTTAATTATTTTAAAATATTATTATTATTATTATTATTATTATTAGTTGTTGTTGTAGTCGTATTGGTGTCATCATGTGCTGCCAAATTCATTAAAAATAAATTGTGCTGATATCATGTTTTCTTTCTTTTCCCCCTTTCCACTTACTTGGTCCAAATCACACAAAATCACAAGTGAGAAAAAAAAAACAAAAAAAAAACACACACACACACACAATAAGTAGAAATTGGAATAAATTAATTATAAACTCTGTACACCATGAAAATATTTTCTATACCAGCAAGTATATACAGCTCAGTATAGAATTGGGGGAAAGTTGACATTTGATACAGCTTGATGACAGATTTAATGGTTTTTTTAGCAGAGCCTTTTGTTATGATTTAATTATCAAGGGTGATACAGCAGCAAGAGACGCTTGTGCAGAAATTTCACAGTTTTTTGGTCTTGTGGGAAGGACTGAGCGCGTGAATTGCCTTGTTAATTCACGGCTTTTCACCGATTAATGCACGGCTTTTAATAACGTGCGGCACTGCTTTTTATGCAATAATTTGAAATCAAAAACAGTACGACGCTTTTGTTATGTGATTATATCCCTTACTGAACATCTTCCATACTATTATTCGTAAGAACTACTGACGCCATCGGTTCCTCCAAATATATTGATACCTATAAGCAAAACCTTACATCTCATTAACTCATTAAAGGCTCCATATTCCTCAAAAATAGACATTTTATTATCCAAGAAAGGTTTAATCAATTGATATATGGTATTAATACAATCATAAAATGTAGCACCTGACAGCCTGTAAATTTTCAGTTAGTCTCTCGTTCTTGAAATAAAATGATTTTTATCGTATCTCCGAATTAATGCTGCCAACATTAATTCAGAGATACGATAAAAGAAATCATTTCATTTTTTATCCAGTTTAAAAACGAGAGACTAATTGAAATATTACAGGCTATCAGATGCCACATTTGATGATCGTATTAATGCTATATATCAATTAATTAAACCTTTCTTGGATAAAAAAATGTCTGTTTCTGAGGAATATGGAGCCTTTAAGTATTTGAACTATTTCAATGGGGTTTACATCGCTCTTCACAAGCATGTCATTCTCATTGTCGTACTTTGTATATACAGACCAGAAGTGAAATTAAACCCGTTTTAATAGTTTCTATAATGAGTGGCTGCATAACTCCCCAAGCGCGCGGTAAATATATGTTTATGTAATTTTATTTCAGAGTGTGAAGGACTATCAGTTGATTGGTATTGTTTGTCTTATGATCAGTATAATTATTTGTATTATGGTCATCTGGGAGATAGTTGCACCACAACGGCTCATCCGAAAAGATTTGACTACTGAGGTACGTAAAGCATTGTTTCTTTTACAGTTAGTAGGGATGATTTGTTCACAAGTACTTTGCTGCAAGATGAAACACACAAAATGCGCAACGTACGAAAATTGCTCATATGCGGGCAACGATGTCCTATACCAGCCTGCATATTGGCATACTTTGATCGAGAATCTCGTTGTCCACTAACAGAATCCATAAATACTCAGAAATAAGCTGAGTAACATAGATCCTGACCTTCTCTGGTCGATACGGCATAATTGTATTTCTCCTACCTTGTTTATCATAGGTTCTATTAAGAGGACTTGCATGATTCTTAAATTTTCCGCCATATTCACAACAGAGAAAACCTTTTTGTGAATTCTCGTTTGTTTTTCTCCACACATTTCCCATTTTGAAAAGGTGTCAACTCTATAAGGAACCAATTTACCCCCACTAGGGGCAAATTTATTCCTTTGCCGGAGAGTACACCCCTTTTTCAAAGAAAGGTTAATTTAATTTTGACAGTGTCCCCTAAAATTGTATCTAATCCCCTTACGCATGATGCATTAATAATTCAATCAGTATTCGCTAATTGTCTGATCCGGTCCTAGAGTTCACAGTCAAGTAAATCCAAAGGAAAGTTAATAACTTAGAGGAAAGATATATAAATGAGATGCCTGTATGTAACAAAAAAAAATGTTTTCTGTGTTTATCCACTGATGAGTTAGGGAATCCCTATGCGGACTGAACAGTTATATGAGCTACGGCAAGCGAAAAGTTATTTTCGAGCATGGTAAATGCACAGATTCAAATTCTTCTCACGCATGCGCAAAGTCACATCTGCTTCCCATTGATGCATTTTATAATGTCCAATGATTCTGTAAGCGGACAGCGAAGGCCCTGATCAGACTGCGCGAACGCGCAGGCTGATCTAGGACTTCGCTGTCCGCATATTCCTGATGATACGTTTCCATGGTAATGCTCATATATTGTTGGAACTGTATCGGAATTAAAGGTTGTATCTTCATTTGTTCGTACTGTTTTCGATGATGTGCTGTTTTATGCTAGTAAACTCTTATCAGATACTTTGATGACAGTGTTCCATTATTTTAGGCGTATTCAGTTAATGACTATGGTTAAATATCATTTCCACTATAGCTTCCAACCTTCTTTTGTCGGTAACAACTACACAAGTCGTGTTATATACTGTGTTTGTGATTAATATATTTCACTGTGATGCTTCACTTATGAGGTAGATAACGCATATGCGGACCGATTTCTCCCAAATTCTTTCCTTTTTAAAGAAGACCTCCTTTCAGAAAAGGCTATATGATGTAAATAGTCCTAAAGAAGAATGATTGAACTATTTGCAAACAGTGGAGACCCTGATCATACGCCGCTTTCTGCAGCGTCTGATCTGGGTCTGCACTCTTTGCCAGTTACCCGTTTAGGGGTCTCAAGTCTTCAATGGGTTAAATGTTTGTTTTGTAGGTATATTTAACCGGAAACGACGCCGAAGTTCATCCGTTCGTCTTTGTGTGTTACTCAGAATACAGTATGTACTTCAGCTGGACAATATATATCATAGAAGGCTTATTGTTGACCTTCGGTACATTTCTGGCATGGGAATCCCGTCATGTAAGTTTTATTGCCCACATTTTGTGCAAGGCTCCATTCTCTTTGAGGTCAGTACAGACCAACCTGTCCTAAGCAAGCACCAAAGGGAAAGATACAATTGTTTGCTTAAGGCAGGTTTTTACTTAAACTGCGATTAGGAGATATGGAATGTTGGATGTCTTCAGAAGTTTTCTGATTAACAAATGTGGCTTTTAAGACAGATTTGAAAATCAAGGATGTTTTTTTTTGTTTTCTTTTGACTATGCCGAAAATGCAGAATATGCCTAAATCCTACGCTGTAAATTAAAGCGTCATGACAGTAAGAAAACAAAACGAAATAAAATCCCATCAGTGTCCAGAAAGACATGAATGCGCTCACTTTTAAAACGAGTTTGCTTTCTATCCGAGAAACAGACACCCAAGCTAAGTGTTCCAAAAATTACTAAAAGAAAATATTATTGGAATATTTTCTCAGAACCCAGTTGATTTCTTCAGTTTATGGTCAAATAAAAGTAAAAAAGATTGCCTTTGGAAACAAAGAACACATTACACAGAAAATGGGAGCCTCTGTTTATTAACACTCTCTAGTGTATAAATGAGCAGAACTCCATTTTCGAAGATACCATAATGGGCCCAGTGATCCCAAAGGAAATGAAAATATAATCCGTCTTTCTTTCATCATTGTGGTGAAAAAGTTAATTTGAGCCAGCGCACGGCAAAACCTACAATAAGACGTGCGACCAGCAAAGACTCGGATCACCTACGCATCTGCGCTATCTGATCAGAGACTTCGCTGATCGGAGACTTTGCTGGTCACACAGGTCTTATCGTAGGTTTTGTCGTGCACTGTCTCATTTACATGCTTTTTCTGTGTTGATCCAATTAGCTAGGAAACCCCTTCTTGGACCGAACAGTTATGTGTAGCTGAAACTTTATTATGATTAAGAGCGAGTTTTGGCACTAGTAATGTTAAAGTTAAAATGCCGCCAACAGTTGTGCTGCTATTTCCGTTGCAGTTTTTTTTTCTCTCTCTCTCTCTCGTTTGTTGTCCTGATGACCGTTCAAAGGCGGTATTTCCGATACAGTTTTTTTTCTCGTTTGCTGTGCTGATGACCGTTCCAAGGCAATTTTTCCGTTGCATTTGTATCTCGTTTGCTGTGCTGATGATCGTTCTAAAGCAGTATTTCCATTGCACTTTTTTTCTCGTTTGCTGTGCTAATGACCGTTCCAAGGCTGTATGTCCATTGCAGTTTTTTTTTCTCTTTTGCTATGATAACCATTCTAAGGCGGTATTTCCGTTACAGGTTTTTCTCGTTTGCTGTGTTGATGACCGTTCCAAGGCTGTATTTCCATTCCAGTTTTTTTTTTTTTTTTTTTTTTTTTTTTTTTTGTTTGCTTTGCTGATGACCATTCCAAGGCGGTTTTTTCATTGCAGTTTTTTTTCTCGTTTGCTGTGCTGATGACCGTTCCAATGCGGTATTTTCGTGTTTTTTTTCTCGTTTGCTGTGCTGATGACCGTTCTAAGATGGTATTTCCGTTGCATTTTTCTCTCGTTCGCTATGCTCGTGACTGCGCCAAGGCGGTATTTCCGTTGCATTTTTGTCTCATTTGCTGTATTGATGGTGTTCAAAGCCTGTACTTCCATTGCAGTTTTTTTTCTCGTTTGCTGTGCTGAAACCGTTCAAAGATGGTATTTCAGTTGCAGTTTTTTTTTCTCGTTTGCTGTAGTGATGACTATTCCTAGGCAGTAATTCCGATGCAGTTTTTCCTCGTTTGCTCTGCTGATGACCGTTCCAAGGCGGTATTTCCGTTGCAGTTGGGTTTTTTTTTTTCTTGTTTGCTGTGCTGAAAACCGTTCAAAGATGGTATTTCCTTTGCAGCTTTTTCTCGTTTTCTGTAGTGATGGCTATTCCAAGGCGGTATTTCCATTGTAGATTTTTCTCTTTTCTCTTTTGTTTTTAATTTCATTTTCAAAACTATAAAAATTGTACATTCAATATCAAAATACATAAATATATTTATGACTGAAAGTGTTAATTCAGAATTTCTCTTATCTGTTCGTTAGCATTATAGTGGAGAGGCATGCTTGCATGATTGCTACATCTCAAATACACATTAACCCCACCCCCATAACAATGTTCGTTATAACATATTTTGATTATAAAACCAATTAATGACAGATCCAGAGATGCACATTTTACAGAGAAAATTGGCCATAAATGGTCATTCTTCTACACAATCTACACACTTCCGTTTAAATATGACGGTTGTTTAACTAATTCAGTTCACGTTTCGAACCCTACCAAAAGTGTTAAAGAGAGGTCATAGTGTATAGCATCTGAACATTTTACATACCTCTAGAAGGAAGAGAGAGGATTAAAATATTACAAGTGTATTTTCCCCTGCAGATCAGATCTGCCTGCTAGTGTCACCGATGCCCCATCCAAAGTTCTGTCGAGATAGTTCAATTCACTACTTGTTTGTTATATGAAGATCTCGCAAAAACAAAACTGCCGCGGCATACTTGGTTTATTAATTAAATGTATTATATAAGGGTCCCAATTTTGCTAGCTTATTATTCAGATAAGCAATATATTTCTCACACCGAAATTTATCTTTTAAAATGACTATAAATGTATTTATATCAGGCTCATTGGCAAAAAGACTTAGTTTTATATATATAATGTTTAGCTAATGTAGAAATATAGTTCACAAGCTAATTTTTTGCCTTGGTAGGAAAATAAAATGCTTTTTTCTCCATTATTAATGTTATGTTTGATACTGAAAGTAACCACTGCCTAAGATCCTACCAGAAACGTTTCACTCTATCACAATCCACAAATAAGTAATAGAGAGATTCAATGTTATGATTACAATATGAACATTGATTTTCGTCAACTTTACCTATGAGATAAAAAAGATTTTGTTATCAAAATCTTGTTGTTTATTTTAAATTGAAAATCTTTTAATATTACCATTTTTAGGTCTCTCAATGCACGTTTATAATTCACAAAACCATGTTCATTTAATACACTAATTTCTCTTACCCACTTATTTTCTCCTTTGCTGTACTGGTGAACGTTCTAAAGCGGTATTTCCGTTGCAGTTTTTTTTTCTCGTTTGCTTTGATGATAATCAGTCCAATACGGTATTGCCGCTGATGTTTTTTTGTTTTGTTTTGGTTTTTTTCTCGTTTGCTATGCTGATGACCGTTCCATGGCGGTATTTCCGTTGCAGTTTTTTCCCGATTGCTGTGCTGATGAAAGTTCCAAGGCGGTACTACCGTTACAGTTTTTTCTCATTTGCTGTGCTGATGACCGTTCAAAGGCGGTATTTCCGTTGCAGTTTTTTTTCTCTCGTTTGCTGTGCCGATGGCCGTTCCTAGGCGGAATTTCCATTGCAGTTTTTTTCGTTTGTTGTGCAAATGACCGTTCCAAGGTGGTGTTTCCATTGCAGTTTTTCTTTCTCGTTTGCTGTGCTGATGACGTTTGAAGGCGGTATTATCGTTGCAGTTTGTTTTTTTTTTTTTCTCATTTGCTGGGCTGATGACCGTTCCAAGACAGTATTTCCGTTGCAGTTTTTGTCTCGTTTGCTGTAGTGATGACTGTTCCAAGTCGGTATTTCCGTTGCAGTTCCTTTTTTATTCTCGTTTGCTGTGCTGATGACCGTTCGAAGGCGGTATTATCGTTGCAGTTTTTTTCTCATTTGCTGGGCTGATGACCGTTCCGAGGCAGTATTTCCGTTGCAGTTTTTTTCTCGTTTGCTGTAGTGATGACCATTCCAATAAATGTCAAAAAGATTGCCTTTGGAAACAAAGAACATACTACAGATCAGAAAATGGGAGTCTCGGTTATTGAGACTCTTCATAAGCAGTAATGAAGATTGCAACACTGCTTACGCCCTCTAGCGTATACATAAGCAGAACTCCATTTTCAAATATACCACAACAGGCCCAATGATCCCAAAGGAAATGAAATATAATCTGCACTATGGTAAAGTACGGGCCGGTATTTCCGTTGCAGTTTTTTTTTCTCGTTTGCTGTGCGGATGATCATTCTAAGGCGGTATTTCCGTTGCAGATTTTCCCCTTTTGCTGTGCTATGACTGTTCCAAGGCGGTATTGCCTTGGCAGTTTCTTCTCGCTTGCTCGTTCTGAACGGGTACAAGATTGTTTTTTAACCCTTAACTTCCTGTACGAGGGATGTTCGAAATGAATTGCTTATTTCTATCTGGAGACTTCAAATTTCAAGTTAGCACAAAAATACTCATTTCATGCCCTCGAAGTACTCCCCGTGGCTAGAAATGCAAAGTTTCAGCCGATGTATCCACTTCTTGAAGGCGTCACGGTACGCTGGTTTGGGCACAGTAATAAGGTACTGATGAATGGCAGATCCAAGTGCCTGTCGGGACTGGTATTTCCGCCCAGCAAGGAATGCTTTCATTTTCGGAAACAAAAGAAATCACATGGGGCAAGGTCTGGGAAATACGGGGGATGAGGCAAAACAGTTACTTTTTCTTTCTTCAAAAACGCCGTAACTATTGCGGAGGTATGAGCTGGGGCATTGTTATGTAGAAGACGGACATGTTTAAAACTAGTGGCAGGGCGTCGTATCTGATAATACTTTTTCAGTTTCTTCAGTACTACGTCTTTGTAGTACTTTCCGGTGATGCTTTTGCCCTTTTTCACAGGCACTTTTATTGCGACTCCTTCACCAGAGAAGAAGATTGCATACAAAACCTTATTTGTACTCAAAGAACGTTTGGCAATTATTGGGCGTTTGCTGTGTTTAGTGGCCCAGATCTTATTGCTAACCTTTCTGGCGGGCTCAAAATAATGGACCCAGGTTTCATCACCTGTGACGACATTGGCAAACTGCTTTTTGTCATATTTTGGAAACATTTGAAGCAGCTTTTTGGCCTCTTTAACCCGTTGCCTCTTTTGCTCGTCAGTCAACAGATGTGGCACCCATCTAGCAGAAATCTGCTTTACTTTCAAATGCTTCTTCAAAATAAGGTGAACCGTTGAAAGTGATATGCCTACCTTTCGTGCAATATCACGAACTGTAAATCTGGCATCTCCTTCAATGATTTCCTTTATTTTGGAAACGATTTCATTACGAGATGCAGATTTTGGCCTACCTGATTTCGGTGCATTTTTGATGGACTCTACACCAGACTCAAATTTCTTTTCCCACCGCCGAACTGTGTCATAGGACACACAAGAAGGTCCAAAAGCAGTAGAAATTTCAGTCATCAGCTTCTTCAAAGAACAACCAAGTTTTGAGCGAGCTTTGATGTAAGCCCGTATTTCATCTTTTTTGTCGACGCTTCTACCAACCAATTTTACTGCAGTGGTCAATGACTGCGTGTATTCAAATGGTAAATTTTATGTCTTACACTTAGTCTAACATGTACATTTATACACCATTGTGTAGATATTGAATAGCCCTATACAGGTATGTATTGGTTTTTATCGTGCCCCACGTGGATATCGAGCTAGAGGACAATAAGCAATTCATTTCGAACATCCCTCGTAATTTAAGCAGACAGTGCAGGCCCTGATCTGAGTCTGCACTGTTTGCCAATGTCCCAGCACTAAGCCCGGTCCAGGTTTTACAGATAATCATCGTTACACATCACTCTGATGTCACACCGACAAGAACAACACGGCTATAAATAACCGTTACCTGGATTTAGTATAATGCACGGTTTGATTTCATTTGTCAATGATAATCGCGTGGACAACTTTCTTAAGGAAATTTTTGTGTATATATACTTTCGATCGCTTGCAAACAGTCGATCAAAAAGGTGCGAAAGGCTGTACTATTTGTACCGCTGTTACCAACGGGTACTCTTTAAATTGGTTACTATGGTTTACTACTTCTGAGTTGGACCAGTAGCACGTACAAAAGACAATAAGCGAAATATTTTAGACTGCTTTGTCCAGGAATACATGAAATATTAGTATTTGTGTTCATAGGCTTTCCTTAGCAACTAAAGTTTGACCGTAAGTGTTTATCAAAATATCAGTAATTGCAAAGCACAATTCATTTAAGTATCTAAGAAACTGTTATGTCCTAATTGAATCCCAAATGTGCACGCGGAGTGAAAATTGCTATAGTTTCTATAACACACTCTGTTAAACTCATCAATACAAATGGTTTAGCAACGTACGATTCGTTTAATTGCAGATCAAAATTGAAGCTCTAAATGACTCACGCCAGATTGGTATCTGCATTTATAACGTTGTGGTACTAAGTGCAGTAGGTCTTACACTATCATTGCTCTTGGAAGACCAAGTGACCCGACTGTATGGTGTCATCTCTGGTTGTGTACTGATCGGAACAACAGCTACACAACTTATTGTCTTTATTCCAAAGGTATGTGTCTTTTATATACAGATCCTGAATAAATTAATAAATGCATTATAAACGCACGTGAACAACTTTTAATGAATACTACATCATGGAAGTATGTCGTAAAAAGTAAATTTCGAAGTAGAATTCAGACCATGAATCCGAATGACAAAAGGAAGAGAAGTGCACATATAGATTTGCGTTTGAAGTTTCGTCATATACGTGATGCTATTAACGTATTAGTAGCATCATTAAGTATATTTTAACTTCACTTACTATTTATAATGAGTTTCTGGTTTAAACTAGTGGAAAGGTCTGATCATAGCAAAATAAATGTGCTGTGGCAAGAGGGCATTTTTAACACCCTCCACCTCGTATGAGGTTGTAAATACAGTCAAACTTCAATAGCTCGAACACCAATTGCTCATTTACCATGGCTTATTCTTACTCGATTTTGAGTTCCTAAGAAATTCTTCCGATAGCTCAAGAAAAACGCATTTTCTTTATCATATAAATGGGATGTTGTGTGTAATTATTAGAATCGCCCCATCGATGCGATTCTAATGAGTACAAGCAACATACTATTATTGTATAGAAGATGAAAAAATTTCCTAAATTATAACCATTTGCTTCCTGACCTGGCGCAAGTGACTCGAACTACATGTCTCGAATAAATTTCCATGGTCCCAAAGATATTCGAACCGTTGATGTTTTAGTATATCTGACAATTCTTGTATTCTGGTTATTGTACTAATGTCAAGTGATATTGTTCTTCACTTGAACATGATAAAAATGATATTGCAAGTGGTATTTGAAACACCATTGAGGAACAGTATTTATCTGCCGTCTCATCAGAACCTACATTGTTTCCAGTGTTTTATTATTATTAGTAGTAGTAGTAGTAGTGTTGTTTATTATTATTATTTTTTTTTTTTTTTTTTTTTTTTATTGACACACGTATTGCAATTATGGACGTGTCCGATTTCAAAGACAGAAACGTCCATTTCAGAAACTGGAGAGAAAGCGTTACGTAGATAAAACTAGCTTTTTTTTGTTTCATATTGCTTGTATCGAAAGTTTGACAACTTGATGCTTATTAATTACCCCAATCTGCTCTGAGGGGTACAAAAATTGTTCATTGTTGGTGCGAAAATTCGAGAATTGCTGGAATGAGTGGCTTACTGTCGACCGTTCCAAGAAAGTATTTCAGTTGGAGTTCCGCTTCCTTTATTCATTCTGTTTTCGAGGAAGATTCCTTTTGTGTGCGCAGAAAAAGACAAAGTTACGGAACACAGGGAATATTTTCTGCGTATCTCTGAAGGTAGAGCTGTGTTCCGTGAATGTCCTTTTCTGCATATCTGCAGAAAAGAACATAATAACGGAACACATTCCTACTTTCGTAGGTGTTATGTTCTTTTCTGCGTACCTCTGAAGGTAGAGATGTGTTCCGTGTATGTCCTTTTCTGCGTATCTGCGGAAAAGGACGTATTCACGGTACATATCCCTACCTTCGTGAGGATTATGTTCTTTTCTGCGTATCTCTGAAGGTATAAATGTAATCCGTTATCGTGTCCTTTTCTGTATATCTGCAGAAAAGTACATAATAACGGAACACATTCCTACTTTCGTAGGGATTATGTTCTTTTCTGCGTATCTCTGAAGGTAGAGATGTGTTCTGTTATTATGTCCTTTTCTGCATATCTGCAGAAAAGGACATAATAACGGAAAACATTCCCTCTTTCGTTGAGTTTACGTTCTCTTTTCTGCGTATCTCTGAAGGTAGAAATGTGTTCCGTTATCATGTCCTTTTCTGCATAACGGAACACATTCCTACTTTCGTAGGGACTATGTTCTTTTCTGCGTATCTCTGAAGGTAGCGATGTGTACTGTTATTATGTCCTTTTCTGCATATCTGCAGAAAAGGACATAATAACGGAACACATTCCTACTTTCGTAAGGATTGTGTGCTTTTCTACGTATCTCTGAAGGTAGAGATGTGTTCCGTTATTATGTCCTTTTCTGCATATCTGCAGAAAAGGACATAATAATGGAACACATTCCCTCTTTCGTTGAGTTTACGTTCTCTTTCCTGCGTATCTCTGAAGGTAGGGGTGTGTTCCTTGAGTATGACCTTTTCTGCGTGTCTCCGTTTCTTTTGTCTTCCAAGGAAAGCGATATGGAGAAATCAAGCAATGAACACGTAACATGCGATGGTAGAGCGCTTGAAACCCCCGATTTAAGCTCTCCAACAGCTTTACTGTAGGACGTTCCAATGCGGTATTTCGATTGAAGTTCCCCTTCGGTTTGTTTCTCTTTTAATTTCGTGTCATTCAAACCTCCATCGGTGCCTTGGAAAGCTGTGTCCCGAGATTATCACCTTTTTGGTCCCTGTACTAATATAATAAAGTTATGATGACGCCTAGGAACGGCCACCATTTTTTCTACAATTTCGGTGAGCGCTTTAAGGGATTAAATGTACTTGTCAAAATTTTAGCACATGTGTAGCAAGGAATTAACACTTGTCGCACTATGGGCAAATTCAGCAGATGATAAACTGATGATATTTTCTTATTTTTTCCTAGAAAATAGGATCCTAAGGAGCCAATTTGCATGAATTGCCAAATCCTATTTTCTACGAAAAATAAGAAAATTATTTCAAAGTGTCGTCTGCTGAATTTATGCCCTGTATGCTATACATTAAGGTGTCCAAAAATACATGTACTGTATTATCTTGTTTTCAGGTGGTTGCCGTCCGCCGGCACAATACAGTTAACGTAATCGGGGCTCGAACACATGAAATTAGTTCGAAGACCGGAAATGCTACAGCGTCGACGTCTGTTTTACCTTAGCAACGTATGATAACGACTGGAATACTCAGCTTCAGTGTGGGTTGGTTTTGGAAGACTACGCCCAGTTTAACTGGACTCCGAAAAATATATTTCATCCATTGAATCTTAGAATGCTGGGTAAACATTTCAGCAGACAATGTTTTGAAATATTTTCTTTCTTTTCCCAGAAAACAGGGTTTAACATTTCATGAAATGTCAAATCCTCTTGTCTAGGAAAAATAGGACAACATCATCAATTCGTCGTCTGGTGAATATGTCCACAGTGAAAATCAGATGGATTCTGCCATATTTAATACTGGACTGATCCTACAATACTGCGTTGTTTTTTTTTTTTGTTGTTTTTTTTGTAGATTAATGGAAAATAGCGCAAGCACTGATCACACGCCTCGTTCTGTGAATCTGGTTCTAATGTGCTTGCCAGTCCGTTTTGTGGGGCATAAGTCATAAATGGGTTTCCAAAGGCAGTCCTTTTTGACTTTTATTTTAATCGTAAAGCGCTAAACAAATTTGTAGCAGACAACATTATAAAAAAAAAGATTTTGTTACTTTTTTAGAGAAAATAATACTTGCAAAGTCGTTTGTCTGAAATAAAAATAATTCAAAGTGTCGTCTGTTGAAGATATGGTTAAGGCTTTGCTATTTTACCTACCGCATTTATCCTAAATACCCGAATATCTTAACTCCTTAATAAACTTGTCCTATTTGAACATGGTCTATCACGCAGAGGACTTATTAAGGAGGAGTATTTGATGATAATTCTGGGATAATTTTTCTCCCTTTCTCCACAACAAACATATGTACTCATAAGCGCTTAGCTGGGGCGCTTCTAGTAAGTGCCTACAACATATGCTTTTATGGAGAAATAAAAACAATATCCCAGACTTATCGCCAAATAGTCCCCCTTAACAAGTATTCCATTATATTGTAAATAAGAAACAAATCAACTTCCAGTAGAGGTGCACGACCCGCTTTATCGTTTAACTCTTTCGGCGCCAAATTTCAGACGACATTAGTGGTCTGCTTTTTTATTTTAACAAACTATCGTTTGGAAAGACGTTTATATGTAAAGTTGAAAGACTGAATGTCAAACAGCGTAGGTCCAGATGAGACGGCTCATTGAGCCGTCTCATCTGGATGTATGCTGTTTGCAAAAGCCTATTATTATAGGCTGTGGCAGTGAAGGAGTTAAGTAGAAATCGCCATCATATGCTATAACTGTTCGGCAGCACTAAACATTTCGAAGATGTAAAAGGCAGCACTGAAGATTTCGAAGATGTGAAAAATGGTATACTTTTGTCAATAGAACTGTTTTTATTTCCTCCAATATTAGACGCGTGGCCAATCCGGGACTGGCTAAACTTGATGATTTAATTGAATAGACATTTCATAGGGAAGGTTCCCTTTATCTTGCATGTAACGGAAGAAATGCTTTTTTCACTTCCGAAAAGCATAGAAATTATACCTCATGGTCATGTCAGAAAGTACGTGAAGCTCTCACTTTTCTACTTGACAATATTCATATAAGGTTTGGTACTAAGCTATTTAGACAAAGTGTGGGTATTCCGATGGGTACGCATTGCTCACCACTTGTGGCCGATTTGTTCTTGTTCCGGTATGAAAAAGATTTCATGATTTCTCTTTCTGAAGAAAAGCGATCTGAAGTTCTTGAAGCTTTCAGCTCGACGTCTAGATGTTTGGACGATTTATTAAATATTGATAATAAGTACTTTGATTAGTCAAATTTATCCTTCAGAGCTTCAGTTAAATAAAGCAAATTCTTCTGAAACTGAAGCTCCGGTTTGGATCTGCATTTGTCAATTTTAGATGGGTTTATTTCATGCAAATTTTATGGTAAACGCGATGATTTAGATTTTAAGATTGTACATTTTCCTTACTTGGATGGGGATGTTCCTCGTCGAGCATCATGTGGTGTTTATATCTAGCAACTAATTCGGATCGCCAGAGTGTCTAGTCATGTTACTGACATTAACACTCGAAATAAATTATTAACTGCTAAACTTCTAAATCAGGGTTATCGGTACCATAAACTCCGCAAAGCCTTTTCTAAATTTTATAGTCGTCATTTCGATTTAGTTTCAAAATTCAATGTTGGACTTAAATCTCTTCTGCAACAAGGCCTATCGGAACTTGAATTTTATAGTGGCTTAGTACATAAATTCAGAACAATATATGCTTGCAATGATTTTAGCACTCAATTTCGTAAAACCATTCTTCGATATATAAACATTGGGTATAACATAAATGTAATACGACAGACTGCATGCATGGTAGTTAACCCAGTCACGGTTGATAACTTTGCTTCCCTCTTTAGTTGCACGCCGGCGGGTCGGGCCTCAGACTCTATGACGTCTCCGACCTATGGACTTTTAAGTAAGTCGGTTGGTGCCTGATGCTCTGGCTCTGGTCAGGCCCACCGGAGTCCAACTGTTGGTTTTCTTTTGCTTTAGCATTTCAGTCATTTATTGCTGTCGAGTCATCTCGTTGTTTCATCCCTGTATTCGTTTGATTTTTATGTTCTCGGAGATGTTGCACTGATGAGTTTGGAACGCTTCACGCGGACTGAACAAATGTCTTTTGTATACCACGACAGAACTAAGGGCGAGGGTTGTGGCCACGTAAAATCGATTTAAGCCCCCCCCCCCCCGCCCCCTTCCCACCCCCTAATATTTTACTGAACGTTCCAAGGCAGTGCTTCTGCTGTGGTTTACTATTTCTGTCATTGTATGTCTTTGCATGAATGTCCTGGTGATTTTTTTTTATTTTTGATAGCCCTTTGGCCAAGGTTTGGGAAAGAAACTGTCCTTTTAGCTTTATGCTTGTAGTGTTTTGATTGTGGTGTCCTTCTTTCCCTCTGGTGTCTTGGACGGAAGGTGTTAGGTAATTGTATCGATTCTTAATCATTGCCGTCCTTTCTATTTGAGATCGGGACCGATTTTTATTATTATTATTATTTTATCAACAACTGATTTGATTTCATTTTCTTACCTACCATACATGTTGAAAGTGCAAAAATAGTGAAGGCTGTAAATATATGATTGATACAAGGCCAGCCCGGAACCAAATTTTGGGATCCGGGATCACGATTGGTGGTGATATTGTCCAGTATTGCTAATTTAAAAAAATGTAAAAAGTGCTGAATATCTTTGCTCTGAATCTGAATGACTTACTGGTGACATGTCGTATAAGAACAATCTCTCACCAGGATGGTATGGCGCGGCGGAGGAATGAACCTGTGATGCTGCGTCATAAAGAATCGAGCTGCTCTTTTTTTGGACTTTTCTAGTTCCTCCTAAGAGGATATCAATAGGAGACCCCAAGCAGAATACAGTAGCTCGAACATCTTTAGGACCATGGATCTTTGGGACCATTGTTCGAGATATGGGAAGTTCGAGCCACTGGGGTTTAATCGTGGCGCCAGGTCAGGAAGCAAATGGCGACAATTTAGGGGGAATCTTTTCAATCTTGTACACAATAATGGTATGCTGAGTGTACTCATTAGAATTGCTTTGATGAGGTGATTCTAATGAGTACACACATACAATTTCATGATAAAATAAGAAAAAATCCTAAACATTTGTTATCTTGAGCTATCCAAGAATTTCGTAGGGACTCAAAAACGAGTTCGAATTAGCCATGATAAACGAGCAATCGGTGTTCGAACCATTGCAGTTCGACTGTATGCGTTTACTAGGACCGGACGTACCAATTCCTTGTATGGCTTTTCTTTCGTCACAAGAAAGCACGAGTTACATTCAATTTGGCCTTAATACAAACATTGCCAACGTGAGTTTTGTGTTTGTATCTGTTCACATGAATCTTTGTGCCCTTACCCATAGAGTGCACAGCGAAGACTCCCATCAGACTGTGCTGAGGCACAGGCTGATCTTAGCCTTCCCTGGGCGCACATGCCATTTTGAAGAAAATACTGAACCCCGGCTCAAATATGTACAGTAACATGTACCGTCAACAATGTTAAACAATGACTATTACAACACATTGGAAGTGATAAATGTGTACACCTAGTGTGCTGTCAAAAAGGAAATTGATCTGATCTAGTGGACGACCTAACTATTAATATGTCACTGTAAATTGCATGCTACGGTGCTATAAAAGCAAAGATTCTGGACTTAAAGAAAGTTCAAATAATCTGCAAACAGTTCTTTGTGTATTGTTCTTCTTTTCCCAATCATAAAATATAAAGACAAAAAATACCCATAAAGTGATGTGATAATTTGGTTTTATGGCCTTTCAACACTATCAGTTTAAGCCTTATACCATGTTCAGTTTTTGCTTCGGGTTAGACTGGCAATAAAATCAGGGATTTGGCATGTCCATTGGCAAGATCCTGTCCATATCAATCAGTATGTGAAAAATTCTCAAAATATCTATAACAGTTTTAGCAGTATGAGTAAATTTATCGAACTATTCATGACTATTCTAGCGTTATAGACATACTGTCACTTTATTGCTTCGGTTCAGTCTCGGGTCAATAACATAAACTTTCATTTTTTGCCTCGGCTCAGCCTTGGGTTGTTAAAATAAAACATTTGGCAAGTCCATTGGCTAGATCTTGTTGTTATCAATCAGCATGCGAAAATATTATCAAAATATTGCACACGGCTCAAGATTATGGCCAAGATTATTTTATCTTTTTCCCTCGGCTCAGCCTCTGTCAATTAAAAAACATTTGGCCATTGGCTAGGTCTTGTCAGTATCTACCAAAAATACGCCAAAAATAATCAAAACATTCCCAACGGCTTAAGAGCTATAGACAATTTTGCTAACTGACTTTCGGAGAGTGCCCTATAATCACCTTGCGAGCCCGTCTGACCGTCCATGGACCATGGACGGTCAGACGGGCTCGCAAGGTGATTATAGGGAACTCTCCAAAAGTCAGCCATTCAATCGATCGAATCGGTCGACTTTTATTCGGATCTTACAATATACAGTATACGGCCTCAGCTCGCACTTTGCTATGATATAAATTACCAACATCTTGGATTTCGGATCTCAACGATTTTAGCTACTATTTTATCTACAAGTTGTCCCGATACTTCCTATCAAGTTTCAAGTCAAGTGGCATTTCGGTTCAGCAGAAGAAGCGCAAGAAAGATTTTCAAGATGGCCGCCATGGCGAAGCCTAAGTGAACAAAGTTGATCTTGTTGTAAAATAGGTCAAGGTCCCTTTTGCTGTGTGCCAAGTTTCAAGGTCATCTTACTAACATCTCTGGAGAAGAAGATTTTTAAATGGTTTTACCATATATGGGCATGGCGGCCATCTTGGTCTTTTGAATAGGACCAAATACATAAAATTTTGTTCCCGCGAAGCATAGATCTTATATATAAAATATGATTTCAATCTGTCCAGTGAGGAGAAAATGTTTGAAAGTGTGGACGGACGACGGACCATTTGTATGTTGTCAGCTCACCTTGTGAGCCTTCGGCTCAGGTGAGCTAAAATGCAAAAAAACAGTAAAAAAAATAATCGAAATAAATTCAATTTGCTGTACAATATTCCTAAAATCAACTTCTTCAGCTGAACTAAAACCCCTGGTATTTAAAAGAACACTGAATGTTGAGGGCAAGTGCCGGCAAGCAGTAAAATGTAATGGAGATGTCCTTGTAATACAACAATCACGAAAGTTAGCCCATTAATGACACCAAAAGGGAGCGTAAACTATAACAGGCAGTACAAAAAGTAGCAAAGCAATGATGAGCAAAGTAACCCGCTCTCTGTTATCCACTGAGGAAATCACAATGCCAGACAGCACCCAACAAACACGACAACAAGACAGTAACCAATAACTTCATCACGATAACAAACCTATATAAGTTTGACTCCCTTAAACCCCACTTTTATATAGTAAAACTGGGGTTTACAGGGGTAGACATTATTTTTATTCTTTCTGCTCAAAAATATAGATTGTGGGTACTCGTCAGAACCGCCTCGCCGAGGCGGTTCTAACGAGTACCCACAATCTATGTTCTGAGCAGAAATGTGAAAATTATCCGAATTTTTATCTGAAAACTTTCAGTTTTGGGTGATGAAATTTTCAATATATTTGAATAGGCGTGTTTTCGTAATGATAAACATGAAAAAGACCTGCAGTGAGTAGACATAAAGGCGGTGGTTGTTCTTTTGTCTCTGCACGCTGCAGGTCTCTTTCATGTTTATTCCTGGTTACTATCTTCTTGTGTTTGGTAGTCAGTAATAAAAACTATGGGCTGTCGTGCAATTCAAGAAGAAAGCATAGCTGTCAACAATGACTAACCATGCGGTGTGTGAATTCTTTCATCATTTCTGACCCAGACACATCAATCGTAATGTGTCACGAAATACAGCAACTGCATACATACGGTAGGCGGCGACACCACAGGTAATCCTTGGGAACCAATTCTTTCAAGGGTTGCAACTCTGACAAAAATCCGCAACTGGGGTCCCCTCTGAAAGAAAAGAATTTGCTTCCCGAGGGAGCAAATCCTTTCCTTTGAGTAGATCCTATGTGCAGGAAAGAACACAGGAAATCACAAAAGTTGTTTCCCTTGTTCAAAAATGCCGGAAAATCTACCTGGTGTCTCCTGTCATCCTCATGTTCGTATATGCCGCGAAGACACATTTTCTCATGATGTCTCTTTTGTTAATAAGGTCCTGAAAAATAACCAAAGTGGTGACACGGACAATTGAGCCGCAACGTGAGAAAACGTACCTTTTGACCAGTGCGCCCAACGAAGGCTCAAAACAGCCTGATCAAAAGTTCGTTGGTCACATACAGAAACGTTGCATACAGTCGAACTTCAATGGCTTGAACATCTTTGGGACAATGGAAATTTGTTTGAAGGTATTGGTAGTTCGATCCACTGAGGGTTAATTTTGGCCCCAGGTCAGGAAGCAAATAATGACAAACTAGGGAAATCGTTTCGATTTTCTACATAAAAAATGTATGTTGAGTGTACTTATTAGAATTGCTTCGATGAGGAAGTTCTAATGAGTACACACAACATACAGTTTCATGATGAAATAAGAAAATATCCCTAAATATTTCTTTTCTTTAGCTACCAGAAGAATTTCGTAGGGACTCAAAAAACGAGTTCGAATCAGTCATGCTAAACGAGCCATCGGTGTTAAAGCTGTTGGGGTCGACTGAGTTTATTTAATTTACAAAAATCAAGGTCAATATTTCGTTCTTTAATAAAACTTTCAACAATATATATGCATTGTATGCATGTAAATAATTATACTAACAAAATTGTTCACTGCGCACGCCAGGGAACTAACAAAGATCCAACTTCTAGAATGCCTCTATGGAAAAATGCAGTTATAAAAAGACATGATACTTGCGTATAATGTAAGCAAATACGTGAAAGAAATACAATACAGTGATATTGTATTAAAGCGAATGGCAAGATTTGTAAAGAGTGTACCTGAAAGGAACAATCTTGGAGAGTCATTTATTTTTGGTGAAAATGTGATCAAAATAAGAAATTTAAAATTGCTTTTATCGGGACTGCCATTTTGAATATTTAATGAGGCTTTATGACAATAAAGAGGCTTAATAAATATGCAAACCGTGATTATTAATATTTGCAGCCACGTTTACATTTGTATATATAACTTATTTTCTAGATATATATTGATTCCACTTCAAAACAGCACAGTGGCTTGCCTGTTAGAATATTTTTGTAATAATTTGAAATGTGTAGCATCTCATTACATGATCAAAGTGGCAGTTATTTTGAAAGATTGAAATATCATCAACTTTATAAAATTTGCATCAAAATGCATGGTTTTCAAGATCTTCCACCTCAGATACATTAATCACCAACGTTGCTTTGCCCTTTAAATACATGCAACGCTACGAACGTACTGCTGGAAACAAAATTACCAACAGTTATCTATTAAAAGCAGAACCACAACGCAAGAAAAGCATAATTGAAAACTCAGACCAGTCTGAGTATCTGCACAGTCTGACCAGACCTGCCATTCTTTAGATCCTTAGCCATCCAGAGTAACATATGAAAATATTGGTCAGACATTTTATATGAGCAGACTGGTTGTATTCTCCGCTGTTGATATTAAATAACACGTTTACTTTTAATGCCCAACATTTAAGCCTAGCGTCCCATAAAAGGGACATTGACAAACAGTGTAGACCTAAATCAGACGCCCAAAAGAGAAGACGCAACGTCTGATCACTGTCTATTTTTTTACCTAAATACAGGAATTTCTATAAAACATAGTAGTTATAAAAACTGACCAGTCACCCCTTCTAATGAAAATAGACCGGTTCAAAGATTTACAGCAGAAGAGTTGATTGGATATAAATGGATTCAATAACCGAGCCAGGTTATGGCACTCCAATAAAATGGCGTGTGCGACCAATGAAGGTTCGTGTAAGTATCCGAGTCTTTCCTATATACAGGAGCTTCTTTACATCTCCAGCTCCAGACATGACATTCTACTACCCACTCAAATTATTATTTGACCGTGCAACCTAGTTGTTATTCATCATGAAAACATGCCTATATTATTCTGACCCCCTTAAACCCCACTTTTATATAGTAAAACTGGGGTTTACAGGGGTATACATTATTTTTTCTTATTTCTGCTCAAAAACATAGAATGTGGGTACTCGTTAGAACCGCCTCGCCGAGGCGGTTCTAACGAGTACCCACAATCTATGCTTTGAGCAGAAATGTGGAAAATATCAGTTTTTTCTCTGAAAAAAAATCAGTTTTTTGAGGTGAAATTTTTATATATATTTGAATAGGCGTGTTTTCGTAATGACTAACTCTATTATCGTTCTGCTGCGTACCAAGCGCAAGAACAGATAGTATTATTTACAATCTTCGGTAGAACTTGAACGGGGACCCATAGTCCTTACATATTTATCCTAAAACATGAACATGTCGTTTGAACCGCCTTGTGATTTGTCTTAAAGGTTCTGACTGAATGGCAAACAGTACATTGTACAGGCGCCTATCAAACTTTAGAAGCAGTTTGATCGCAGTCTACAATGTTTAATCAGGCACATCTTTCCGAACATTTACCTAGGATATCATAGATTAACACACAGTTGCCATTGTTTTTGTACTGAGGTCAAAAAACAGTATAACAAGAAATTGCCAATAAGTAGTGCCTATTAGATACCACCCGCAAGGATCAAAACGTAACGGACGGACGGACAACGTGAAAATAGTATACCCCACAAACACAGTTTGCGCAAGGTATAATAAAACAACATATGTCTGATACAATATACGGTTTTGCACATTCACACACTTAAACTTAAAATAAGTTGATCATCACCGGATACAAAACAACGAAAATAAACTGAGACATATTTGCCTAACTTGGAGAAACTATGGCTCAACAGTACAGCTGCAGATCAGCTTTACGTAGCCAAGCGGGCCTGATTCTCTTTGAAAACGTATATAAATTTGAATATAATCTGACGCGTCACTGAATAAATAATCCAATAATTTCCCAAAACATATAGCAAAAACGTTCACGCTTATGTTCCAAATCGTTGTGACAGACTAGACAGAGATCCACATTTTGCATATTTATGAAACGTTACCCTCCGCTATCTGTACAGATAGGGAAAATCGTAAATTACCCGTGTATCTGACACACTACAGTTTCTTTGATGACACGGCTCACTTTCAACATAAGCAAAAAGCACGCGTCTTTCCTGCTAATCCTTGATTTCTTTCTTTAACCTGTCTATCAATCTTCTTTGTACCCCTGACGAAATATGTCAATGGACATACAGTTTACTGTCTGGCAATCCAGAAAAACGACCATACAGTTTCAAAGTAATTACCTGTACAAACATTACATGGACAATTACTTTGAATCTCGCCTTCTTTTGCATAATCTAAAGACATGCATCTTTTTGTGTCACATTTATCACATTTACTACATTGCATAATCTAAAGACATGCATCTTTTTATGTCACATTTACCACATACATATATCCTTCTATATTAGATGATGACACTGAATGCAGGTATTAGGAAATCCCTGTTCATCTGCTCTTATTCCATGTGCTCTGCACTCCACACACTGCTTTTACTGTAAAGGCTTACAATTATCCCCTCAATTATACCTCAAGTTACCTCAAGTAATATCAGACAGTTAACGGATCACTCTAATTTCAGGGACCTGTAGGTCTTTTCCAGCCCATCCAATCTTATCTTTGATTCCATTTCCGTGACTTCATCCACAAAGGCCGATGTTCCGGATGACAACAAACCAAACAGTTTGTCCAACTTTGTCAAGTCTGGTCTTGAGCCATCTAGTTTAAACACTAGTGGTTTGAAGCCTTCTGTCTCTAATTCCGAAACCATTTGACCGGTTTCGTGCTGAGTTCGCATGAATGAGACAAACACCAATTTGGCAGGGAAAATTTCGTTGTGGTACTTCTTATATAACTGGCAGAAACTGTAAGAACAGGAAAATAACACTAATTGTATTGGTTTTCATTTCTTTCACAAGCAATAAAACTTAATGTAAATCGAAGTGGTTTAATATAACCGGTACTTTTCAAAGCTTCTGTTTGGTATACGTGGGTTAAACAGGCTGCGACTTCAAGACCACAAGTGCCTTCGTGTCATGATCCGATTGTCTGAATGAAACAGCCATAACATGTTCTCAGAGGTCTTGTAACAACTTAATGTTATTACCATGTCAACCGAAAAAATCCTGGAGGATTATCCAGCGAGCAGGACTGCCATGTATGAAACAAAGGTACACTCAAAGATCATACCAAATGTTGCTCAAATCGTTTCAGCAGATTCAGGAATAAATTTATTATCCGCAATTTATGACTGCCCTTAGAAACAAATAAAATAGTGGATGGGACTACGGAAACACATACATATTTGAGAGTCAGTCAAGGATTATTTCTGCTAGGTGTACTTCAAATCACTCCACTGGCTGTTTGCCATTTAAACATTTCTCCACTAAAGATCCGTTGGATCCTTCTAATGTCAAACAATGTTTCTATCAGATTAGGTTCAAACTGCTTCCACAGCTTCGGAAGAGCTGTCAGTAAAAAGTGTTGACGAACGGACAGACGAACAACATGTGATGGCCAGAAAATGATTATTTCTTCTCAACAAAGTTCAAGCGAGCTAAAAGTGCAAAATTTGAATTAGTTTAGTATGACTAACACTTTCGTGGATGAATACATATCGAACATGCTGCCACACACGGTATCTGCGCTTTATCTGAACAAAATCCTTCCTTTGAAAAACATTACTTATAAATATTTTGCTGTTGCTAAGGCGAAGTTTGAAGTTTATGTTATCCAAAAAGTCATTTGGGTTTCCAACTACCTTGTAAACACTAGAAAATGTTTCAAAAAAGCAAAAACATGGTGTCTGCTGAATACTTTTCCCAATACGAAGCAGATTAACATGTAATATCAGGAAATTAAATAACCATATAATAGCGCTGAATAAACAGATCTCTAAATATACTTACTTATATCCTTCTACATCGCCATTTTCCTCTTCGTCTGTAACCATGATGAATGTTTTAACGACTTCCTTTTTCTCATAGTATGGCCACAAACTTGCTACCGGTGTGGTACCGCCTCCTGCTCTTGTGTCAACGGCTAGCTGTAGCACCTGGAAGAGGGATCCGGGAAATTGTTTGCAAACCATTATAACAAAACTTCTCTGTTTGATGAATTCATCCTAACGTCATCACTATGAGTCAGGCCTGACAGCGAGGACTCAGATCAGAGGGAAATAACTCAGATCAGACTATATACAGCATCAATTGTAGCTGTGAACAGCGCATTTTAATATTCAGCCTTATATGGATAGCGATAGCCTAGACCAGCCTGTATATCCGCCAAATCTCATTAAGCCTTTGCTGTCTACTAATAGAATTATATGCTTCTTCAGAATATATCAGTGAAGAGTACATATCCCAATGAGTATGCACAAATGCGCAACTTCATCTCAGTTTACATTAGCACTTTGGCTTTGTGTGTACAATAAAAAAATCTATAACTTAAGACAATAAAGATACACTAACTGCCGTAATTTGAACAGGATGCCATGGGCAAACAGTGTAGACCACGAACAGACTACTCCTGGTTGATTTACCACTCAAACAATAAGTTAATGACATATAAACCTATTGTTAAATCATCAACATGTGAAGATACCCAGGAAATGTCACAATCACGAAGTACAGCCTTCCGGAGGCACCGAAGGAAGTATAGAAGAGAAACAAACAATGACAAAACAAACGCCACATATGAAACCACAGACGCACAAACAGAAAACAACTGCAACAGAGGAGCTGCCTTGGAACGGTCAGTAAGGAAACTACTGGGTGCTTAAACCAGTTTTTATTCGCGCGAAGCCTCGCCCTTGATTCTGATGCAGCACCAATTCGCATACAGAGATCCTCTGCCTCATCTGTGAAATAACACAGTGAAACATAAAATCACATATATTTTAACAAAACAAAGCAAAGGGCTCAATGGCTATCAGAAACTGAATACAAGAAAACCCCAAACAGGAACATGATGGGCCCTACCATGCTGAGAGTCAGGCGCCGACGATCTGAAATACACTGAGGAGGGAGCGGTCAAATTGTCTGAGGTCAGATCCACCGCCATGCAATTAAAGAGGGAAGGAGCGTTATTGACCAAACCTATGTAAACAACCATGCATACAGTTTGCCGAAGAATATCCTAATATTCGTCTTTTTGCATCAATCTTTTTTGTTCCGAAAAATCAGTTTTGCCAACAATCTTTCTGAATTTATAGACTAAAAATGTAAGTGAAGATACCAAGGAAATGCCACAGTCACGAAGCAAAGCCCTCCCTACGTACCAAATAAGGACGACTTAACCGACACATATGAAACCACAGACGTACAAAGAAGAATTGCAACAGAAGAACCGCCTTGAACGGTCAGCAAGAAAACTACTGAGGCCTTGGGATGGTCAGTAGGAAAACATATTTCGTTTTGTCACAGTGTTTGCCATTTTAAGTCGCCATTAATTTCAGGTTCGGACAGCAATGATCTCAAACCAAAGTTATCTTTGGACATTAATTCAGAATGACGACGATAAGACTTAGAAAATGTTTACGTAGTTTATAATAACCGTACCTTTGCTTAGCAGTTAGCAGTTAAAATCGGCACTTTCTGCAGGTTCTGCATATTGTTTATCTAACAGAAAATGCTATTTTAGTTAAGAAATTCATTGATACCGAATATTTAGTATTTTGATTAGTGATGTCCTTTGCGTTATAGTCAGACCCGCTTACTCCCCACTCCCAAGATGTACCCGTATCTATCTTTCTTCAAGGACATAAGCTGATGAATGACATCACCTCCTTATGATGTCATTATCACTCTAATGACACTACTTCTGAGACTCTGGACTGGACGTTGTCATCAGAAAATGTATTAAATATGTTGGTCTCACCATAACTTCACCTTTCTTTCCTCCTTTCACTTCTTTTCCAGGGCAGCAGAAAAAACACTACCCACTTTTCATCTGACAAGCATTACCCATTAAACAACATAGCATTTACCTCTTCAATAGTCTTTGGTAGATAAGGTGCATATCTGTTTTCTGTGTTAAAGAAGCAGAGCTGTGCAGAGGTCAAGGCCGTCAGTAACCCAGCGATGATCGAGCTTGTTCTGATAGCCACTTCCATAGACCCTGAGGCATCACCAATTACAACAATGGGAGCATCTAATGTCATGCTATAACAAGAAAGAAACGATGCATTATGTTAACGAACGGCAAAGCGTGCAAACGTGCCTTCTGACGTGTGTCTAGCGAAGACTTAAATCAGGCTGTGCACCTGCGTAGCCTGATCAGAAACTTCGTATCATTTACTAGCTACAATAAATACTCTATCAGACTAGGCAAATGCGAAGGTACTTTTCTGAAGTAGCGGCTCAAATACTTAATACAGAAAGGGGCAATTTAAACTCTGTTTTATGGATTATTAGTTACTATCTGTATTGTAGACGGTGTTCCATGTAATAAGAAGCTTCCATGCGCTATTTTGAAACGATTTTTTTTTTTTTGTTTTTGTTTTTTAAATTGTTGTCTTAGAACAGGAAATTTTGTACCTCTACACAGGAGTACACAGCTCAAGATAAGCAGATATCCACGTAAATATTTCTCTTATTTCTCCTATGAGATGTGCTTCCAATAATTACCCACAGCATATGTTTTCGTGGAGCGATAAGAAAAATATGAGTAGCTTTAGTTGAAAAAAAGTGTCTTATCTGAAACTATGAGAGTATCATATACTTCTTCACAAACACATGAATATTCGTTAGGCCAGGCGGTCAACTTTGAATTAGTGCCTAAATAGAAAAGTATCATGATTTGGCTGAAGCAAATCCTTTTACCTGAAGTTACACAGACTTTTCGGGCTCTTCAGAGAAATGAAAAGTAATTCTAATGCACTCGCGTATGTAACGCGACGTCTGATTGGATAACGTCAAATATTTGCGACGGTATATTCTGCGATATACTGTCGCAAATCTGACGTCATCACGTAACGTCACTTCTCATTGGCTGGCATTTGGTTTTACGCAGCTCACAGCACTTGTCGTTTTGTGCAAACAGTACATTTTTTCAATAGAAAAAATGAATAAATGCATTAGAATGGGGATAACTGCATCAAATTTGGCATTTGGGGAGGTAAATCGGCGGTTTTACGGTCGCAAATTACGTTTTACGGCTCCGCTGACGCGTCGCCGTAAAACGAAATTTCCGACCGTAAAACCGCCGATTTACCTCCCCAAATGCCAAATTTGAAAGCAGTTATCCCCTAAATGCCAATTACACAGTAAGGCAACAATCAAAGAACACAGCCCTCCCAAAGTATCAGATAAGGCTTTAGTGACATGAAATGACACCAGAAAACAATACTTCTTTGTAAACAGAACGAACAAACAAAAAGTAAATGTAACAGAAATACGGCCTTTGGCATGGGCAACAGCAAAACCGTTGAGTGCTTTATGGGTGCCCAATCCTCCTTAGTTCTGTTCGTTATCACACAATGAAATCATGAATTTTAGAGGTATCAGAGATTCAAATAAAACAGAAATACGCTTCCAAGATGGAGATGACTTAAAGTTCCCGAAGTTATGTGGCACATGAAATGTCAACACCGACTTTTACATGAATCTCAATTAACCATCAATGATATAGTGACTAAAATGTTGAAATCGGGTGTCATGCGGTGTTTCAAGTAAGGTCAGTATAAAAATTACTCTTTTCTCAACTTTTGTTGCCCATATAAGTGCGTATGTGTAATACCTGATGCTATCGATTTTCTTAAGGTCAGAATAAAAATTACTCTTGTCTCAATTTTTGTTGCCCATATACGCGCGTATGTGTAATACCTGATGCTATCGATTTTCTTCTGTCCCAATGGCAAGAGGTAGGGAAAAAATGGTGCCTTTTTCTCGTCAATTTTACGTTTTTCTGGCTCTGAAATATATCGTGAATATTCAGTAGAATGAGAATGCATATACCATATGTACTTCAAGCCCACAATCCCTAGACTGGGACACAGAAACTGTTTTCATTCACCAATCAAGGAAATAGAATCTATCAATAATGTATGTATTTACAAAAACAGACTTTTCAACTTTCAAAAAAGCACGCTTTTTTGCAAATTTAAATCATAACTTCTAAAATATGCAACTTAGAAGCATAGCATTACGTTATTTGTTTGAGCTATTTGTTTCAACGGCAAATTGTTATCTGGACAAATTTACAGTATATCACTAATGAAAGGGTGGTAATCTGTAGTGTTAGAGTGCATGGTCCAATCCATTTGCTATAACTTATATAGCAATAAATATACTAAGACGACTAAGCAGTGTATTATGACTGTACTTTTTCACACGTGTTAATTTGCTTCCGAATTCCCTATTTATGTAAACATATAAATTCCGCCAGATGTTATAATGTCATTTGCAACTGCTTTGTAAAACCTGAAACAACAGCATATGGATTTCAAGCAAATCACAAGCAGCTGTTTTAGCATTTTGCATGCTGGGTAAACGTTTCAGCAGACGTCATTTTGAAATATTTTCCAAAATTTTCCTAGAAAATAGGATTTGACACTTCATATGAATTTGCATAGAGTGTCAGATTCTATTTTCTAGGAAAAATGAGATAAATGCATGTAGCATTAGTTTTTCGTCTGCTGACTTTGGCCATATCATGGAATGTGTTAGGCTATAAAATGAAAGAATTTGTTTACCATTAGTATCTGAGTTAAGGTCAATGTAGGAAATAGGCAGGTCCGGATGCTCCTCATCCTGATGTGTGATTAAGTCATCAAGGTCATGGTATTCAATCCCAGAATCGCCACAATGATCACATGTGTATGTGTCCCTTTTATCTGAAAGATAAAGGTTTATATAGAGAGACTTGTCCCGTTTAGGTGCATTTTAAACTAACTACAGTTCTCCTGATTATATGCTTTCACTAACAAACCTTGAACAAATCCCTTCATTTTAATATTTCAAAGTGTGTGACCTTCTTTTCAACTAAATCCATACGCACGAAGGAAGTTCGTGACTCTGACCACAATGCCTTTGTGGCACTGTGCTGGGACTCATTGTGCTTACTCTTTGGTCCATTATCTGACTTTAATCCAAGTGCACCAACGCATTCCACAAACTTTAGACGTAGGATAACGTACCTCTGACATGTGCGCTCAATGAAGGCTCAAATAAGACTGCGCAGTCTGATCAGAACCTTCGTTGTCCGCATGAAGAAACGTTTACATCCTTAGCTATCTAAAATGTGCCCAGTGATGATTCTGCGCAGTCTGATCTGAATCTTCGCTGGAAGCACATGTTCGAAGGTACTTTTTTGACATTGCGGCTCAAATGTCAATGTCGGTGCACTGTAAGGCTGGCACGATTAATCGGATAATCGATTAATTGATCGATAAATTCCACAAAAATGACCATCATTACAGATTTGCTAATAATCGATCATTTAATTTCGGTGTTTGTTACTTTACCGTATTTAATCTTCGTATTCAGACACCTCATCTTCTTACCATACTTTATCTAAAATTTGAACAAGTCCAATTTTCTACCCACTGTTGTGTCTAAAATAGCTTGTTTGTTTGTGTTGGGGTTTTACGGCCCAGTCAACCCAATGGGGTCATGTCGAGCGCGGTCAGTTTACCTAACCACACGTTTATTGGGCAGGCTTAGTCCTCTAAGCGGTTAACCAGTATTGTGCACATTCTTTCGCCAGAAACTGACAACTGCCCTTCTTGAATCAGCGGAATGGAGAGAATGACCGTAGAAAATATTTCATGATCAAGCTCCACGAAAGAATGTTGCCGACCTCGGCGAGGGTTGAACCCGCGAACTCCTGGTCTCCAGTCGGACAGCGCATCCAACTGAGCCACCGAGGCCGGCGTCTAAAATAGTTGGGTGAGTGGCAAACAGAGTAGACCCTGATGAGACGCCGCATTTGCGGCGTATCATCTGGGTCTATACTGTTTGCTCAGGCCTGTCTGACAAAATACATACAATAAAGTATAACATATGATAGAGTCATGCTCAAATAGGTAAAATTATGATCAAATCTTCAGCGATTACTAATCGATTATCAATCACAATGGCAGGACTGATAATCGATTATCTTTTCAGCTCTGATTAGCCAGCCTTAGTGCATTGGCAGCAGGTATATTAGATATTTGCTGAATTTTTCATTTAGTGACATATTAGATGTTTACTTATCTTTTCATTAGGTGACTTACTTTCTCTATACAGTTTTATTGTCAGCAGTCTCTCAAGCAGTTTTCCATTAGGTAAGTTAAGTTCTTCACCAGCCTTCACACGTTCTAGTATGACCTGGTCAGCCTCCTCGCATCTTAAATCCTCATAATCCCTGCAAGATGAAACAAAGAATTATCGGAGAACGTCGGTACAATGAGAGAGAATGCTTAAATTCTCGGAATATATTGGTTTCCCGATGTAAAGCAGTATCTAAGGTCATTCCTGTTAGATTTTATTTATCTTCACTACAACTGGTGTGGCGGCGGTGGACTTCACCATAGTGCAGATTATATTTTTATTTCATTTGGAATCATTGAGCCCATTATGGTATCTTTAAAATGAAGTTCTGCTCATGTATACGATAGAAGGCGAAAGCTGCGTTGCAAACTTCATTACTGCTTATGAAGAGTCTCAATAAAACCATTTTCTATCTGTAATATGGTCTTTGTTTCCAAAGGCAACCTTTTAGATTTTCATTCTAGTATTGTTTTTATTTTCTGTTGTTTTATAATCACTGAACCCATTTCGGGTTTATAAAATTTACAAGGGCTACTGATGAGGCCTAATCTCAAAACATGTTATTAACAATTCATTATTATTGTTCTAAAATTAAATAACTATATATATATATATAATCAGAATGGTTGATCTATGTTGCTGATACAAATTCACATACTAGATGATAAACAGTGCCGACCCAGATGAGTTGGTAGAGGCCAACTGATCTGGATCTACACTGTTTGCAAAGGTAGGGCATATCCGGGTTCACCAGGACCAGTGTCAAAACATTGGATCTACATTACAATTTTGCCTCAAATGCGTAATGTACTGAAGGAAATGCTTGACCAATATTCCATATGTCATTGTCATCAGGTTCTAACCCAAACTCACCGTAACACAGTATCCAGCGTTTTTTCATATCCAGCTATTCTTGCCTTGCTGTCATTGGTCAGCTTGCTGGCCTTGGATTTCAAATGAGCGAATGGGATTGGAAATTCTTTAACCAGGTCGTTTATGTTTTCATCTGTCACGTCTCTGCACCTGCTCACCATGGAACCTTCCGGGGCATCATCCCCGAAACAAAATGGAAGGAACCACTGCATTGAGGGGAAGTCCTGAAAAAAGGCATATATAAAAAAGTTTATTATCCTAACGTACAATAAGGAGGAAATATCAGTTACAAATGGAGTGACAAATGAAAAATATAAGTGAAGATACCCAGGAAATGCCACAATCACGAAGCACAGCCTTTCCGAGGCACCAAAAGAAGGATAGATGGGGATCAAATAAAGACAAAACAAACGCCACATATGGAACCCACAATGCACAAAGCAAGAAGAACTGCAACAGAGGAACCACCTTAGAACGGTCAGTAAGATGTCAAAGTGACTCAATGTGCACTCTTCCAAAAGTATGGTGACAATAAAGATTGTGGCCATGCATGACCAAACTAGCTCTTTTAATGAAACTGGCATCACCAATAATTACTCGTACTGTGACAGGACTCGTAATTATATATTAACCGCAAACTGTCAGTTTTTCATTTTCATAGCCCCGGATGAGAGATGCATTCAGGAAACAATTCTGTAATGTTAGCATCAAAAATCAAAATTTATCTTAAGGATGTGCGTTCTAGCTGCTTTCTTGGGGCTATTTCAACAAATACGCACAATCAATGATTTTGATTAAAACCAATAAAATTATCCAAAACTTATCACTACAATTATGGCTTTATCTAGCGCTAGGGTTCTGACATCAAGGTAAAAATTACACAACAACCGGAAACAGATATTAACTGTCCCTTAGGTGCTATCTACCGTATTTACCCTAAATACCGGAATTCCTCCACTCTTTATCATAATTGTCCTAATGTTTGAACTAGTGATTTTCCTAGTGTCGATGTGTCTTAAAATTGCTGAATGAGTAGCAAACCGTGTAGAACCAGATCTGAGGCCGCGTTCTGCGGCGTCGGATCTGGTTCTACATTGTTTGCTAGGGCATGTCTGCCCCAATACTTAGGATTATTACGATAATCTAGATATGTGTTGATGCAACATGCAACCCTAATAGATTTTACTCAAGATAAGTAGTTCTCAAACCTGTGTAGGATGGAAGTGGCATATGTCTGCAAGTTTCTTCCATGGTTCTTTGGGGAAATGTAGGGCATAGAACTCTAGCTCTTCTGCTGTAAATTTCTTCACCCAACGCTTTACATGTTTACACACAGCTCCGCTGGCCGATCCATGCTGTTAACAAGAAAATAAAATGTTAAAGTCGAGACTAATGAGGGCTATAACATTTAACATAATGCTGGCTAATCGAAGCTGAAAAAATAATCGATTATCAGTCCTGCCATTGTGATCGATAATCGATTAGTAATCACTGAAGATTTGGTCATAATTGTACCTGCCTGAGCATGACTCTTACCATATGTTATACTTTATTGTATATATTCGGTCAGACAGGCCTGGGCAAATAGTGTAGAGCCTGATGAGACGCCGCAAATCGGCGTCTCATCAGGGTCTACACTGTTTGCCACCCATCCAGTTATTTTTAGACACAACAAAATTGTATTGGTTCCAGTTTTAGATTATGTATGGTAAGGAGTTGAGGTGTCTGAATACTAAGGGTAAATACGGTAAAGTAACAAACACAGAAATCAAATGATCGATTATTAGCAAATCAACAATGACAATCATATTTTGTGGAATTTATCGATCATCATCAAGTAATCGATTTACCGATTAATCTTGCCAGCTTTAATTTAACATTCATATCTATTGATGGGAAAGTAATAGAGTTTAACGCTTAGCACTCTGAGTAAATTTTTCAGCAGACGACATTTTGATTTTTGTCCCCAGAAAACAGCATTTCATGCAAATTGTCTCCAATGGAAACAATTTGCATGAGCTGTCAGTTCCTGTTTTCTGCGAAAAATAAGAAAAATATCATGAATTTGTCGTCTCCAAATTTGTAAAGAGAGTGGTAAAGGTTAATGATTCGTTGTGATTTGATAATGGAAAGGTCTACGCTTCCGTGCACCTGTCTTCCGCTTAATGAGTACCCAGAACATGTTTTGATGGGGAAATTGAGCGACTTTACCCAGAATTAGCATCAAATCTTAACAATTTCTCTGTCTATGTAATGATTCCAAACCCAAAATATCTTACTCCCATAGTATTGCAATGATAGTTCAATGTTCACACCTTTCCGCGCCTAAACGGATATAAACAACCTCGCTAAACACTGTAACAAATTTCCTTTTCAATTATTATTATTACGCGGCGTCTGATCAGCGTCTCCACTGTTTGAAAATAGTTTAGCAATTTTTTTTCAGGGAATATCTAAGTACCTAAAACTGAAATTGGACTCTTCTAATATATAGCGTGTGATCGTCTATTCAATCAACAATGGGTTAATAGAAACGACTGGCCCTTTTGCTTTAGATGGACAGATTAATTCCCTTCACGAAGACAGATGAAACTTAATTCTACTGTTTCACTTTAAACTTGGTTCCTGGTACATTATAATTTGTTTTTAGTAAACTTCTCTAAAATCCAAACTTTTCAGATGGTATTGTTATCTTATATTTATAGCTTCTTTTAAATGAACAGAACATAAAAATGCTTACAGTTGGTTTTATGGCGTTCAGATTGTCAATGTCTGACTTCAATTTTCCCATCGTTTGAGGTTTCACCTTTCCTGCCGAAAACTGTAATCTTTTCATCTTTTTCTCGAGAACTCGAACCTGTCTGCCAGCATCCAGGAGACTCACAGCCTTTAGGACTTCGTTTACTCCAAAGCTGTCCTTGTCTTCAAGGAATGCATCAGCCAGAAAATGATCATGCCTTGCCCATGCCGCTGCTAATGCCCGGATTCTAGCATCTGTAAAAAAGATAAAGAATTATTATAGCTTATTTTTACCCAAACTGTCTTGAATTTTAGGTCAGTAGTAGAAACTGCATACAAACAGTAAAACTTCAATGACTCGAACACTGATGGCTCGTTTACCGTGGCTGACTCGAACCTGTTTTTCAGTCCCTAGGAAAAAACTTCGGTAGTTCAAGAAAACAAATATTTAGGGTTATTTTAGGGATAATTTCACATTTTATCATGAAAATGTATGTTGTGTGTACTCATTAGAATCGCCTCAATGAGGTGATTCTATCAGTATAGTCAACATACCAATATTTTATAGAATATCAAAATTAGATTCCATAAATGATTCTAATTTGTTTCCTGATCTGGCACTATGAGTAACCCCCAGTGGCTCAAACTACCCATATTTAGAACAAATTTCCACTGTCCCGAAGATGTTCGAGCCACTGAAATTAGACTGCAGTAGAAACTAACAGGTTAAAAGTGCAGCCACTAACCAAGTAGATAAGATTCTGTATTTAGTTCTGATCGACAAGTCAGCTGTGTACGTGTGTGGGGCGGTGGAGATTAAGGCTCATAGAGTCAGTGTAAGAGTGCCAAATATGACATACTAGATTTGTATACTTCAGTTTTCTTATAAATATTTTAAATTTGGTAGCATACCTGTACCCGTTTTTAGTACTTACTCTGAGCTATTTCTACTCGGTTCCTCTGTAAAACAGCCATTCCAGCAGCATATCGGTCTCTGTTTTTCTCCTGGGCTGAAAAATGTTGCTCTACTGAAACAGTCCCCACAAAAAATGACAAGACATCTTTGTCTACGTCGAGGTCTTTAACTTCCACTTCCGTTTTTTCCATCTCATCTTTTGACTCTCTGGACGCAACCCTTCTCCCTCTCCCAGCATATCCTCCACGACCCCTTCCACCACGTCCCCGGCCCCTACCACGTCCTCTGCCTCTGCCTCTCATAATTTCAGTTTTTGGTAAACGTATCCTACTATGGCAATACAAGTTATAACTTAGTTAATCCTCCTGACTAGATCAAGCAACCTACACACATAAAAGGTGGCCTAGAGAAACTTCTAGGTATCAAATAATATTTTGCATTAAATCAACTAACGTACAACATAACTATTTTGCACTTTCAACCTGACACACCTCCTATTTATACGTTGATGCACGTATCAAAATTTCACAACAATCAGCAAAACTAGGCAAACAATTTGCCTACGGACACCTCGCCGAAAACGCCTACATTTAAAAATGTAGTGCGAAACATAACCAATTTTCTGCTTAAGAAAGACATATCTTGTGCTCAGAGAGATGAGAATCGCGATATTAGCTCCAATATCATTGCTAATCCGACAAAATTGAATGTTTATCCAGCCAGATAATCTAGTTTATTGAACCTTAATCACTACGCCAAACAAAATGCAATGAGGTCAACGGGTTCTTGTTTCGATTTGATTTCATCAGTGTTCGAGAAACCTTAGTCAGTAATAAATATAGCAAACGCTTGATCATCGTATTTTTACAGATATTTCCACCATATTATATAGAATTGTGAAAGCAGGTTATTACCGCTTATGTTGCGATTGTCATTGTTTAATATATGTACGATTATTGATTTCGTTAGCTTCCTACTTTCGGTTTTGATGATATATATAAAAAAAATCAATAGGGTCTCACTAAAAAACGACAAGAAGAGTCACGACTTTATTTTATGAAATTCTTAGGAAATGAAAACTATCTACCGTCTGTACTTAATTATCAAACCATATTTCAATGAAACTTGCCAAAATAAGTTAGACGTTCAACCGAAAGCATTCCCCCCCCCTAAATACCGAAATCACCACCTGTATAACTAAAGCTTTGTTGAAACATAATTGTTATTATTATTATTAATTATTATTACTATTATTATTTGCGTCATAAATTAGTGCCTATCTGGTGGTTTTTACAGGAATGTGCCTGCTTTATTTGAAAATATAATATGCAAAATTCTCGGACGGAAAAATCACAGAAAATTTATTCATAGTAACTCGAAAGACAGAAATGAAAATAGCTGGCACGTAAAACAATAAAAATTGCATTTAGTGAAATTGGCTGGCTTCACTGGAGTAATCTCCGAAACATACGAGGTGTGATCATTAAATAATGAAAATATGTTTATAGTTTTTTCGTACAATATACTATTTCTACATCAGGCATATTTTTGACACCTACATGTACCTATTATCGACGCCCAAATTTATATACACCCAAATTACACTTACTGTTTGTGTTTTGCTTGTGTTTTTGCTTCATATCACCATTGAGTATTTTGTTTTATTTCACCATAGTTATTATTATACGTGTTTCGCTGTATTTTTTTTCACGGATGAGATAGCGGACCAATTTGATCCTGTCGGAAAAAGCTCAAAGGTCAGTCTAAGATATCATTAGAACAAATTTGAGACACCTGAAGTCCCTGATGCCGTGAACTCAGATTCAGCCTCAGAGCTTTCTTCGTTTTGGAGAAAAAAAAACCATATGTGGGCATAGCGGCCGTCTTGTTTTAATGATGCGAAACCGTTTGAATAAATGAATGCCTTATTCGACAGAAGGCCCCATGTGAAATCTGGCGAAAATTGGTCATGCGTTTTCAGAGAAGAAGACGTTCAAAAATTACATAATTTTATACATGTATATAGCCCAGAGGCAAGGGCATATCCCCGGGACAAAGTTTTGATTGTAACTAATAGATTTTTACTTTAATCATACATTGTCAGTTTCAGTCATTATTCTTTTGAGAAAATATTTTTTTAAACCTTTTCTCCAGGATACAGATGTAGTGGGACCTAAATTTGTCGTAAACAAGTTTAAGGTCAGTCTACAATCATTATTTGAACAAACTTAGTAGAACTTGAGTCCCCGATGCTGCATACTAAGATTTAGCCTTGGAGCTCCACTAGTTACGGAAAAAAGTCAGTCTGTGGCAGTTTTCTATTGCATGGCAAACAAATCAAGAGGAAGACTGGCAAAATCGTTTAGTTATTTTTTAATTGTCCTCACCCAAGCAACATTCCTACCGAATTAGGATCATACTGCTGCAGCGGTTTAAAGATTTCTTCTTTAAAATTTACTGTTGCCATGGCAGCCAAAGAAAATTGCCACTGCTCATAAAACAGGTAAACCGGGTAGACAGTTATCAAATGATCATCACTGCCAGATATGATTTACATCGCTTCACTTGATATAAAGAAAATGCAATTTAACCATTTACCATTATAAATCAATGAGACTTTTCAGGTGTTATAACAACCAAACAAAAAGGCATATCACCATAATTTAGCTATTTTTAAATCTCCTTTCTGGACGATGAAGAAAAATCTGATCTTATGGCTCTTAACATGTACTTGGCTACTGAACCACGGCGTTTTTGCTGAAGGGTAAATTTGTTTTTTATTTCAATATTCGACCTAATTATCGAACATAACACTGTAAGCACACAGTCAATCAATTTTCTAGTCTTCATATTACAGCTCATGTACTTTTATCTACGTTTTTATAAAGCCATATATTGTCAGTACTCATTTGATTGCCTCGACAGACTACTTCTTTCTAAAAGCATATGTTCTCGGTATTCATTTGAACTGTTCGGCAAGTTAAGGCAATTCAAATGAGTACTGACAACATATGCTTTTATAAAGAAAGTCAGAGTAAAAGGCTTCAGCGCCATTAAATATAGTGAATTCTTCTCCTGATATTTCTTTCAAAGTGTGCCCTAGTGTTCGGATCTGGCCAATGTTCAGATGCTATCCACAGAAGCTAAAGCTTATTAGCTTATGGATAGCGGGAACAGGCTTCTTTTGCCTTCTTTCTCAAAATCCATCCATATAGGTGTTGTTGGGCTTGATAAATCAATATACTTGACCCCTGCACCTGAGTGGAGACAAACTAAAAGGCATAACATGATTCACAATATACAAGATAAATGTCATACACTGATGCCCTGAAGCACTCTCCCAACACAACCACCACCACTACCAGCCTCATCCCCCTTCCCCTGCCCTCCCCCCGGACCCCCCCCCCCCACGGACCCCCCTCCCCCCCCCCCCCCCCCCATCCCGGACCATTCCCTTTTGAGTAGTTTTCCTCATATTGTAATTGCTGCAGAGACCGAAGAGCAAATATCTGATCGAGATAGATAGTTAGATAAGTAGGAGTTTCAATCCGTTCTCCTGGCACAGGTGTGTGAATTTTAGCATGTATGTACCTATGATTGCTCTTTGTAAAAAGTTAAACGGTCTATCCAGGTTTGTCAACTGTGAAATTCTAAATTTAGCCGCGCATCCGAAACTTCACTGAGGGGATTAAACTGTATGTCTACGGGTATGGTTATTGGTGAGCACTGGAGCTGTACAGTTGGTATAATGGTGAAAATACCCGTTTGCATGTCGGTGCGGCTTCATAGGCGGAAAAGAGAGTGCGATGGCGCTGTTCTTGGTTTTAGTTAAAGCCTGGTTCAAGCCTTTATCTTATATAAACAGTCGAAAATATCGGCATATTATTATAAGGAAAAAAAATCTTGTAACATATGGGTAAATGTATAATTATTCCTTTTTCTTCTATTTTATTACTGCAGATCAATATAATGTATGTATCGGTATAATATGCCTTACTTTGCCCCGGACTTGTTATGTCATGTATTTTCGCGACTTCACTGCAGCGTGCCGATCACGAAATTGAAACCCTTGGCAGGAATACAGCTCAGATATAAACCTCTTGGAACAAATGTAAAGCACCCTCTTTTATATATCACAATTACTCAATTTACTGGGACAGCATACCTGACTGAATTACCAAGGTTTTACCTGGTCAGTGACCTTGGCCCCAGAGACCTTTGGCTTGGCTGGCATCTTTGGCTGATGGATGGTGTACTTATTATGCTGTTCCAAATACAATGTTGGCTGACTGATAATGGTATCTACCCTGGGTTCATTCTGCATACAAAGTCGGAGGTTTCATTAAGTGCCAGGGGCTGGGGATTTCACCCCCAATTACCATAACCCGTAGCTACTTATGCTGTTTTCTCCACTCCATTTATCGTACACCTTACTTTTTTGAGTATCACCGATTAACTATCAATAAGAATTCAAATTCAGATTACTTTACTTCAGCGTTTGTTATGTTTTGAATGGTGTCTTCAAGCGGTTACAAGAAATTCTGTAATTTTCCTACCTTTTAAAAATTTTAGTACATTTTTGGTGGTTCGTAGAAATACCAGAACACACCGAAACACACAAGTAATTACCTGAACACACTCAGAAACGTTTTTTTTTTTTTTTTTGCTTAATAAATAGTTTTTGCAGGGAATATGTGGCCTGCTTATATATTCTATGTCATATTTTGATCATTTGTAACATGTGAACATACTTTATAAACCTTAGCTCAGTTAAGCATCAAATAATTAATATTATTATATGGGAGTGTGATCCGGTAATTTTTTGTCATGATAAGTTTTGTATTAAAAAGTTATTAATCATAATAAATATTATGATCGTGATTAATTTTTATAATAATGGGTGTTACCTCGCATTAAACCTCATAAGGGAATATGAATGATAAGAGTGAACAATGTAGTGACATAAGACATTAAATACATTATCATAAGGGGATCGGAACACATTTTTATAAAACACTGGAATGTAGGGCTTTCACGTGTAAATGTGTACCCGGAAGCGTGTAGTGTTTGTGTGGAAAACGGTTACGAAAATGACAGTTCGTTTACACGAAGCACATGATTGACACATGATCAGTAATGACATCATCAATAAAATCTTACCTCATTCATTCGTCACTTCCTTTTTTCTTTCTCTCTCATAATAGCTGCCTCTAATAAAAACCTGAGATCGCCAGTTTGGCAATATTTTTCTGTCATCTCCACCCCCAATGGCAAGAAGAAGGCCAAATGTAACGTGTAAAGTTGAAGTGTCATACTCGGGAGGCAGCACCGGGACTATGTCCAATCATTTGAAACATGTACATAAGTCTGTAAAGACTGAAGTCAATGATGGAAAACCCAAAATTGTGCAAAAGCCGAACACAAACACTACACGCATTTGGCCGTTTTGACGCATCCACAGTCCATAGTGGTTATGTTTGAGATGACCCCTCAAATTTTGCAGCAATCAGAAAGCAGCTTTGTCAGTATACAAATTTAGCGGTGTGCTCAAAAGTAATTGTCAATTAGTACACACATGGTGACACACATAAATGGATATTAGTTCTGTAAAAACGGAATGCCTTTGAATAGAACATAGTTGTACAGCCTTGGATAAAAAGATTTTGGAAATAACAACAGAAATATTCCTATCTGAGATGGAAATACAGCCTTACAGCTAAAGATTGTGTGTTTATTTCATAATTTTTTTCCTTGTAAACTGGTATGTAAAAGATTCCCGGTTAAACGAAATCATTTCGTTTATGAAATTTCATGTACACGTGTAGAGATTTCTGTACACATGACAGGCCTACTGGAATGAGGTTAATTTATTGTATGCTAAGATCAAATTTATTATTAACAACATCCGACTCACAAACAGACAGCAATTAAGTTATAAAAAGGATCTTTGATAATATAAAATAAAAAAAAGTGTGTTCCAGTAATTACTAGTGTGTTTCAGTGTGTTCCAGTATTTCTATGAACCCCATTTTTAGATGTTTCTCATGTTATCGTCCACCCCAAATACATTAGTCAAAACAAATACCAAAAGTAAAACAAGCTGGCATTTACTAATTCCGTTTTACAGAACCATCAATCATACCATCTTCTGTGTGGGCTTTTTCATTTTAGAGCTTGATATTTTGATATAAAATGTAAATTGTTACGGGTACCTTCTTGAAAACCAGGAAATTTTGCATATTTTACATGTTTGCTCCAGAAAGTGTTTGGAAATAATATTTTGCAAACAAATCAGTAATAAAGATTATTATTTTAGCTAGACTTTACTTGTAAACTTACTTAAAAGTGTTGGCTATTTTCCTGTATTAGTATTGAAGGGTGGACGATAACTGAGAATGGATGCTAATATGAGAATAAGGGATATAGGCTTTTTTTTTAACAATAAGAATAATTTTTTATATAAGTTGGTGTCTGCTACATAACTCTACTGTTCTTTCTTCAAAATCACCGATCTTGTGAGCAAACATGTCGATGAAACATTAAAATTTCACAGAAGATATAAAGAAGTTCGCAGACATCGTGCTCGCCTTTTTTCTGCCGACGTCCCTCTGTTCATACAGGAAAGCGATGTTGACATCGCCTTGATTTTTCAGTGTGTATCGCCTATCCTGACCAATTAATTCACCGAAAATACAGATGCAGGTGTCGTGATCTTCCATCCCTTGAGGCTAGGATTATCGGCAGAAGGTTCACTTGTTAGTTATTTGACACTTCCCAGTAAAATCACATTGTTTGTTTGCAGACAATCTGACCTAGATTTTGATAGGTGCACAGTCCACTCCTCCTCATTCTAACGTGCCTGATAAAGAACAATAAGCATTTTTTTTTTTTTTTTTTTTTTTTTTTTCAAAGTTTTCTTACGCCAAATTTTCATCAAGGTGATCGCAAATGCACTTTTATATGACAATGTTAACCTTTTGTTTTGAAAGACGACGTGGTGACAAGCAAAATAGTACCTGATCGCTTATGGGAGATGTCAGTCTGCCATGCATTCTGCACATTAAAAGTTATTTTTGTTGGCCAAAAGCTATTTCTAAGTCCTGCAGGATGTGTCCAGTAAACCTTGTGTAGATTCTCATTGGACTGGTCAGATGTGCACTGGGCAACAGTATGCAATTCTGGAATGTTCACCTTTCCAGTACGAGTTAAAAAGTACGTTTTTGCTTGCTCCCACATGTAGAAACCGCGTGCTCATAATGGTGACATCAAACTCGTGGCAGAAAACATCTCTGTGAGAAGAACAAACTTAGGAGCAAACAAAAATAGCTGCGTTTCCACAAACATGCTGAAAAAAAAATTGGTCGGTAGATAAGAGAAACTTTTTTTTTCTACTTTTTCTCCAAAAACAGAACAGGGTCAGGCCTGTAATTTTATGAAAATGCAGGTATTTTGTTATGGGTCGGTGCTTTTGTTTTTTAATTTGCATTTTTACTGATAAAAAATAGTAGAGTCAGTGTTTGAAACAGGGTCGGTCGGGTTAGTGGAAACAAAGCTATTTTGTTTTTAGCTCACCTGAGCTCTGCTCAGGATGAGCTATTGTGATCACTTTTCATCCTCTGTCCGTCTGTCCTTCCGTTAACATTTTCAAACGACTTCTCCTCTGAAGCCGCTGAGCCAGTTTTGCTCAAATTTCATATGGAGCCTCCTTAGGGTGGGTGAAAGAAAAATTGCTAAAATGGTCGCGGTCTGTTGACCAAGATGGCCGCCACGCCCATATATGGTAAAAACCTTTAAAAATCTTCTCCTCCAGAACTGAGAATGCCTTGGGGCTGAACCTTTGCAGGAATCATCGGGGGTGGGAGATGTACCAAAATTGCTAAAAGAATTGTTGTACGTTGACGTTTGATTTTTGTACGGCAAGGTCAAGTTTGCTTCCCTATGCATTTGTATGGGAAAAACCTTTAAAAATCTTCTACTCCAAAACCGAGCATGCCTTATGGCTGAATCTTTGCATATATCTTCGGGAATAGGAGGGCTACCAAAATTGCTAAAATAATTATCGTACATTGACATTTGACCTTTTTACGGAAAGGTCAACTTTGCTTCCTTATGCATTTGTATGGGAAAAATGTTCAGAATTTCAAACAGCTTCTTCTCTGGAGCCTCTGGGCCAATTTTGCTCAAATTTCATATGGAGCCTCCTTAGGTAGGGGGAACAAAAGATTGCTAAAATGGTCATGGTTCGTTGACCAAGATGGCCACCATGCCCATATATGGTAAAAACCTTTAAAAATCTTCCCTAGAACTGAGGATGCTTTGGGGCTGAATGTTTGCATAAATCATTCGGGACAGGAGGTCTACCAAAGTTGCTAAAATAATGGTCATACATTGACATTTGACCTTTTTAAGGCAAGGTCAAGTTTGCTTCCTTATGCATTTGTATGGGAAAAAACATTTAAAAATCTTATTCTCCAAAACCGAGGATGGCTTGTGGCTGAATCTTTGCATTATATCATCTGGAACGGGCAGTCTACCAAAGTTGCTAAAATAATTGTCATACATTGACATTTAACATTTCAAGGTCAAGTTTGCTTCTGTATGCATTTGTATGGGCCCCATACATTTGTATGGAAAAAATGTTCATAATTTCAAATGGCTTTTCCTCTGAAGCCTCTGGGCCAGTGCTGCTCAAATTTCATGCGGAGCCTCCGTGGGCAGGAGAATGAAAGATTGCTAAAATAGGTATGGTCCATTGATCAAAATGGCTGCCATGCCCATATATGGTAAAAACCTTTAAAAATCTTCTTCTCCATAACCAAATAAGCCCTGGGTCCTTATCTTTGCACAAATTATGGGGGACAGGAGATCTACCAAAATTGCTAAAATGATGTGGTTCTGTGTTGACATTTGACCTTTTTACCTCCAAGGTCAAATTTGCTTCCCCATTTGCATGGGCCATATACATTTATATTGAAAATATCGAAGTGACTTGTAGATCAACAGTAGTTAAAATTGTTCTGATTGGAAATCTAAGATGGTCATCATCTGGTTTATATTTATAATATTTCCCTGCCACTGTGCTGTTTACATGTATATACTCATGATTCTTCAGAAACCACTTAGCCAATTTCCACCAAATTTCACATTGATCCTTCCGTTGAAATGTGATTGATAGTTTATTCAAATGATCATGCTCCATTGACTGTCAGGCCCATATATTCTTCTTCAAAACTAAGAACTGCTCAAATGATGGTATTTTCATTAGTTGCGATGATAGGATTGGAAAAATGTTGCATAACATCTGCATGTCTGCAGTGGCTATGTCACTCAGGTGAGCAAACCGTGGCCCGTGGGCCTCTTGTTACACCTTATTATCATGTAAAATTGCATGTCCTTTTCTTGTCAGAAATGCATTTGAAACATACACGTATATTAAAAATAGACCCAAATTGCACCTATTATTTTTCTGCAAATTTTAACGGATTGAAACTTCCGCAAGTAAACAAGACCCAAACTTTTTTTCGCAGCATATATTGATTGCAACATGGTGCAAAGTAAATATTGAAATGACGTATTGCGGGAAGCTCCACACAGAAGTCTATGATAAAAATGTGATGAATATATTTGCTGTAGCGTGTAAGAGAGCATTGATGGTATTGGCAAACAGCAACAAACTTTTTGTGTGTGGTGGGGTACCGAATTTAAATGAAAAGCAGTGGAGGAGGGTGCTACAGCGATGATTAGTTCAGTATTTCTTGAGAAATGTCCCTTGAATCATTTGCCATAGAAACTACAACATAAAATATCTGCTTTACATGCAAAAAACAATGAAATTGTTACCACTGAAGTAAAAAAAAAAACTGAAAAAAAAAAAGTAGAATGCTAAAATCTTTTAATAAATTTAAAGTTTGGTGGCGTTCACAGCGCAAGTTAAGTAGGCTGGGATTGTCACATCTCCCTGATCATGAAAAACATCTCCCTAATTTCCCATGAGGGAGACATGACGTGACAAAATTTGGTATTATGTCCTTATGTAATTTTTTAGCAAGGTTTCAGTGTAAGCCTTGATTCATGCTGATTTTCAATAGGTAAATCCAAGTATTTATATTTGATTTTCTCAAAAACTGCTGTCTCAATTTCTGACTTTATTTAAAGTGAAAATATAGCTTTCAATATTCTGAGTCAGAATATTTTACTGTTTTACAGCAATTTTTTTTTTTTTTTTTTCTATTAAGAAATACACATCTTATAGCTAATTTCATAGCACAGAAATCATATTTGTTCTATATCATTGTAAAATTGATGAGGTATCCTCATAAACCTGAAACTAGAAACTGAATGATTTTTTGAACTGTCACCAGAAAATAAGTCAAAATGCTTTACTGTGACTCATGTTTTAACCCTTAAAGCGCCAATCACAACAATTGTCGTCTGCTTTGTCTTCTGCCGGTTACTTTAGAAGTCATTGTTGCAAACAGTGTGGACCCAGATCAGACTGCTCCTTTAGGAGCAGTCTGATCTGGGTCCACACTGTTTGCCTATATTGAAAAATGTAAGTTTGAAAAGTTTGCAAGAAGATGCAGCAGACGACATAAGCAGACAACATTTTCAGATGCAGATTTTCTTGGCGCTTTAAGGGTTAAAGCAAGCTTGATTTTTTTGTAAAGAAATCAGCATCTAATAGCACAAAAATCAAATTTGTTGTGTAGCAGTGATTGTAAAATTAATGAAGTATCCTCTTAGACCTGAAACTGTATAAACTCACCATGAAGCTTCTTGAAAATATTTTACATTTGAGGGTCTTGAAAAAGTATTTACTTTTAGATTTCCTCATTCTTTATATAATTTAACAACAAAATGAGAAAGAAAGGGTACAATAAACACAAGATAATCCCATGGAAATGTGTTTTTCACTGGCTGAAAGCAGATGAAATTCATTTTTGGCTGGGGGCCTTTGGCTCCCTGGACCCCAAGACATGGGGCACTGGTCCCCTCTGGGGGATCCCTTGACACCCCCCCCCCCCCACCTTCTACTTTTTAGAATCAACCTGCTACTTTAAATCTTAATGAAACCCCTGAGTCAAAGGATAAGTAATTCCAGGGGACACTGAATATATTATCAGACCTACCAACTTGTTGTCAGCTGTAAGAATCAAATATTTTACCAGTGACACATAATAGACACATCTTGCGAAACCCAACTAGTTCACTTCTACCATAATATTGTCCAAAATCTGGATGGTGCCCACAATCAAGGATTTGCACCTAGGCAGACATACAAAATTTTGGTTTGACCTAAATTAGAATATGTGTCATCTATTTGGCATCCCCATGTTAAAACTCAGATACCTGTAACTCAATTGGAGAAGGTGCACAGGATGGCTGCCAGATGCTGACTGCAAGATGGGTCTGCAGGAGGTGGCGAAATATGAGTAGTGTGGGTGAAATGTTGGATGATTTGGATTGGCCACCCCTGGAGGTGTATCGGGAAAAGTCCTCATAAGCCTTCTGTCATAAGATCAGTAATGATATGGGTACTGTGTCTATTGATAAAGACACATATTTGGCCCCCACGGCACACCGTTATTACGACAAAGTAGGGAACCCAACAATTTACAGTATCATAGGTACCCTGCATACACGGATGCCCTGAAAAACTCTTTTTTTTCCCAGGGCTATTCAACAATGGAATAGTCTACCCTCTTCTGTTGTAAGTACATGTACCCAACATATAGAAGAGTTCAAGGCACTCATTTAGATCTTTGGATCAGAGGCATGCATTTTAGAATGCCTCTGTCAAACTTCTAATCTTGTAAATAGTTTTAATGCCCCAGCAAAGTAAAGAGGGGTGTTTTTTTTTCTGGCTAAAGTTAAATTCTAAATTTAGCCACCCACCCAACACCTGACAAAACGTCGGGCCTGATCTTGATCTAAACTGTTTGACACTCTGATAGTATTCCTGAAAGAGTTTTTTGAAAAAGTTAATTTTAAGAAAAAAATCCACAGATGAAAAAAATTTTGTCCGGTGTGCCAGGCCGGCAATATTCTTAAAATTGTTGAGTTTGATCATGAAATAGTTTCTTCAGTCATTCTCATTGTCAGTTTCTGCAGTCATTCTCATTGTCAGTTCCTGATGAAAGAATGTGCACAGTACTGGTTAACTGCTTAGAGGACTATGTCTGCCCAGTAAAAGTGTGGTGAGGTAAACTTACCGCGTTCAACATGACCTCGGTGGGTTGACTGGACTTAAACTTCAACAGAAACAAAGCATGTACATAAATTGAGCAAAACATTACAAACACTGGTTCTTGTATGCATATTAATCTGTGTATACTCAGTTTACCTGTGCACTGAAGTACATTTTCCCTTATCAGAGTGGCTCATTTGGATGCGTCGGATGCGTATCCAACTGGTGATCAGGTCACGGTTTTTATCCCTGCTGGGTCCGGCTACATTCTTTCAAGGAGATTGCTCATGAAACAATTTATACAGTCATTCTCCCCCTTGCACCACATCAATATGTGCAGTTGTCAGTTTTGGGAGAAAGACTGACACAATTACTGGTTAATCGCTTAGAGGACTAAGCCAGCCCAGTAAAAGTGAGGTTAGGTAAACTGACCAGCTCAATATGACCTCAGTTGTGTTTACCTATTAGAAGTGCCTCAGTGAGGCACTTCAGAGTAATGCATAGCTACAGATAAGAGAGGGTATCCACATAATATTTTTATTATTTCTCCACAAAAACATATGTTGTGGGTACTCATTAGAAGTGCCTCACCAAGGCACTTCTAGTGAGTACCCATTACTTATGTTTTCATGAAGAAATCAGAAAGATATCAGCATTTTTCGGATGAAAAAAGCGCCTTATCTGTTGCTATGGTAATGGCAACATATATTTTCATGTAAAATAATATGCAGAAATAAGGAAAAATGTCCTGTGTGCTACATGTAAATGGTTGCCTTTAGGGGCGTATTTTTAGGACATAGCTACAGATAAGAGAGGGTATCCACATAATATTTTTCTTATTTCTTGATGAAAACATATGTTGTGGGTACTCATTAGAAGCGCCTCACTGAGGCACTTCTAATGAGTACCCACAACTTATGTTTTCGTCAAGAAATAAGAAAGATATCAGCATTTTTCGGGTGAAAAAAGCACCTTATCTATTGCTATGAAAAGGAGTTAAAAAAAAAGAAAAAGAAAAATTGTTTGACATCATCTTTGAATCTATTGTATCCATACATGCCATAAGCTGTGGACTAAAATCTGTGAGATAAGGCAAAATTTTAAGGGAGATTTGACAAAATTTTGTGAGATTTTCTTAAACCACAATAGTGTGTTATGTTTATTTCTTCATAAAATCTGTGGTTTAATGGTCCGAAAATTCTGTAAGATTTGAAATTTTTATGGGAATTGCCTTCCAGATGGGCCAAATTTTGTGAGATTTTATCTACAGTGTGAGATATGGCATCATCAGGCATTACGTTGTATGTGTATCAGGTTGAATAACTTGGCAAAAATGATCCTCGCATGAGTGATACATGTACTCTGCCAGGTTCATGATTTTCAGGCCCACTCACAGTTTTTGTTGCACCTGCTTTAGCAAGAGATATAGTGGTCTGATGTTCTGTCCATTTATTCTTCAGAATTTGAGTCAGCCTTAACCCTTGTCCTGCTGAATAAATTAAGATGCCACACCTACTTCTAATTTTCAGCCAATCAGATTACTTGATCCAGATTGTTGCTATAATTTCACATACTTAATGGTAAACAGTGCAGATCTAGATCATTTGGCTTCTTCAGAAGCCAAGTGATCTGGATCTACACTGTTTGCAAAGGCAGGGTATATCCGGATTCAGCAGGACAAGGGTTGACATTCCTGCCCCATAGCACAGTTGCTAGCACATCTGACTGTAGATCAAGGTGTTGCAAGTTCAGTCCCACCTCAGTCTCATAACTTTTATAGAGATTCATCGTGAGATACTGATTTCTATGTATGGTCAGTCTCCCCTTTCTGCTGTTTCTAGAAGGGCAATTGTCAGTTTACTGGTGAAAGTATGTGCACAAGTACTGGTTAACCACTTGCAGGACTAAGTCTGCCCTAGAAAACTGTGAATAGGTAAATTGACTGGCTTAACATGACCTTCATAGTGTTGATTGGGCCATAAAATTGAAAATAAAAAAGAAAATAAACCCTAACATTTAGTCGCTATCTGAATAACTATTACTCCTACAATAATCAAACAAAGAATACAATGTATGTTAGTCCTTAATGGGATTCATACACTGTAGTATCTGTTTAATGACCCTGACCTATATTTCACAACCTAATGATTTTGTAAATTTTTTCATCAACTTTAGATAGCATTTAGCTCCATTTCAGATTAAATTTATGACCGTTGACACCTATAGTCACCAGACCTGGCATAATGTTCAGGGAAACAAACATTGTGGTACCATTTCTGACCATGACCTACATATCATACAAAGTAGATCAATGACTTGGCCATTCTTTACATGAATTTTAGTGTTTTAACCCTAGTCCTGCTGAACCCGGATATACCCTTCCTTTGCAAACAGTGTAGATCCAGATCAGTTGGCTTCTGAAGAAGCCAACTGATCTGGATCTGCACTGTTTGCCTTTAAGTATGTGAATTTATAGCAACAATTCGGATCAAATAATCTGATTGGCTGAAAATTAGAAGTAGGCGTGGCATCTTAATTTATTCAGCAGGACAAGGGTTAAGTCTTTTATAATACTGCAGGTGCAGGGAAGTAAGACATTGCCTTCTGCAGAACTCTATTGAGTTGTTGCCATGTCAGTATTTTATTTTTGAAATACACACAGATAGGTAATATTTAAATGACTAGGTATTTGTACTTATTTTTTTTTCTCAGGAATTGCATGCACATAATTCTAGATAAAAGTGGGTATCAAATTAATATTTTTTCTTATTTCTCCATGAAAGTATATGTTGTGTTACATTTATATGCTTTTGTGGAGAGATAAGTAAAATATCAATAAAAAATCATCTTATCTGAAGCTTTGATGTATGTATTGCTTAATTTAAAAGCTTTTTTTTTTTTTTTTTTTTTTGCTTACAAGTTCAGGTTTCTAGGAAATCTTTTGTTTACAATTGCAGAATCCTAAAACTCTGGCTATACCAGGATGTTTAGAAAGAAAATAAGTCTTACAACAGGATGTACAGAAAAAATACTGTAGCAGACTGTCAAAGTTCGATGTTTAAGATAAGGAAAAATCTACCATGATGACCTTCATTTCAGGATCTAAACATCATGACGACTGTCACTGTGCTCCAGGGCATTTACCTCACTTATACTCAGGTGAGATAAGATCTTGTTAAAGATATGTGCAGTTTAATACATTAATTTTGTGGCAAACAGGCAAGCAGTAAAATCCAGATTTAGTGCCACTTGATTGGGCGAGAGCAAATTCAAGCCTGCATTTATACTTTGATAAATCCACTGAGAAACAATCTTGGGAAGCAATCTTGGCATATCTTTCTGAAGGTAAGCTGTTTAACTCATATTTTCAAGATAAACAGGGCCAAGTTAGATTTGTAAGGAATGAATTTTTTTTTTTTTTTTTTGTGTGTATTTTATCCATATGTAAATGTCAGCAAGTCAATAAACACTTCCAGGCATTGGTTTGTGAGTGATTCACAGGTGTTTACATATTGATGAAATCCCCACAAATATCAACTGAAAAGTATCTTTTTGCTATTTTTACACCAAAATGTATGTTGTAGGTACTCAGTGGGATCAATGGTGTAATGTGATTCCAATAATGAATAAGCCATGTTTAAATGCAAAAATTATTCTAAATTGACAGATCAATTATTAGCTTATCTGGAGTTAGCGGTAATATATGATATATGATACAGTTTTATAAATCAAGGTTTAAGATAATATAGCTCCAGATACAAATAGCTGAGGTGATAATTTAGTATAAGTTTTGTTACTTTCTTACTAAAACACACATTGCATGTTCACACTAGAATTGCCTTAATGAGGCAATTCCAGTGAGTGATCTTAACCCTTGTCCTGCTAAATAAATTAAGATGCCCGGTCTGTTTCTAATTTTCAGCCAATCAGATTACTTGATCCGGATCATGCAGATAGTTGATATAAATTCACATACTGGCATAAGTGCAGATCCAGATCAGGTGGCTTCTTCAGCAGGACAAGGGTTAACCCATTTTTGTCTAATGGACTCTTCTCCTACAACTCTTTGGACCAGTCTGTTTCCAAAAGCAGAGTGTCAAGTTAGTTTTTATTATAACTTTGTTTTATTAAAATTCCTGTTTTCTTTTTTTAATGCAAACAATGTAGACCCTGATCATACACTGTGATCTGCAGCATCTGTTTGGGTCTGCACTGATTAAAATGGGTTCAACTGCATGATCGGTATATGCATAGCTTTAGAAAAGACGGGTATCCATTTTATAGTTTTCTTATATCAAAAACGTATATGTACATTAACATTGTGGGTACTCACTAGCACCAAGGCGCTTCTAATGAGTACCACTACATACTGGTATGATTTCATGGAGAAATAATAAAAATATCAATATTTTTCAATTGAAAAAATGCTTTCTCTGAAGCTATGTCTATATTTGCTGAAAAATAATGAAAATGATCTTTTGATTACCGTGATCGGGAACTACATCTACATGTACATATATGGATGATAAAAGAAGTGTTCAAAAGGTAATTTTGTTTTTTAATTTTTTTATTTTATTTATTTATTTATTTTATTTTTTTTTTTTGTATTTTTTTTTTTTTTTGTATGAAAAAGTATCCTGTACTGTTGTTATGTGTACTTACATGTACTATATTGGTCAGTCTGAGCATACATGTCACGTTGGGCCACATCAAGGGAAAAAGTGCATTAGAACATGCACACAATATGCAGATTCAGATCATCTGGTGCACACACAAAGTATCTGTGCCTTTACTCTCCACTTTTACATTCTGTAGTATCCAGTGAATCTGTCAGCAGACAGTGAAGACCCAGATCAGACTGCACATCGCAGTCTGATCTGGGTCTTCACTGACTGCACATAACCCAAAGGCACATTTTCGCTTGGTGGGGCTCACATTAAAGCATAGCATGCTGGAAAAAAATTTAGCAGATGACATTTTTTAATTTTTTTTTTATATTTCCCAGAAAGTAGGCTATGTCATTTCATGCAAATTGTCTCAACGAGGTACTTCTAATGAGCACCACAACATTTTCATGGAGAAGTGGGACAAATGCAGCTTGAGATAAATGAGAGTATCCAGTCCAAATAATATTTTTAACCCTTGCCTTGCTGAATAAATTAAGATGCCCTGCCCACTTCTAATTTCCAGCCAATCAGATTACTTGATAGAGTTTCACATATTTAATGACAAACAGTGCAGATCCAGATCAGTTGGCAGAAGCCAACTGATCTGGATCTACACTGTTTGCTAAGACAGGGCATGTCGTGTTCAGCAAGAAAAGGGTTAATATTTTTCCCTAAGTTGTGGGTTTTCACTAGAAGGGTCTCAGTGAGACCTTCAAATGAGCACCTGCAACATATATTGTCAGGCAGAAATGAGAACAATATTTGTACTTTTCATTCGAAAAAAGTGTCTTATCTGTACATTTGTAGCTACAAAAATACTGACATTTTTTTTCTTTTTTATGAAAAAAGTTTCTTATTTAGAGCTGTATTGTGAAAATACACTCTGCTAAAAGGTGCATGCTTCTTCAAAAGTTTTCTGCCTTCTTCATTTGAAATGAAACACGAGATAAAGAAATGTTCTTGATTGTGGCAATTAACCGTTTAGGCACCTCACATGATTGACCTTTTAGATTGACCTTTTAGAAACGAATCTTCAATGTTCAAGGACTGCGGAGTCTCATGGTTTCACATTGATCATCCATGTGTCTGTCCAGCTGTTATACATGTGGCCGTATTTTCATTTCTGGACGATGAGTAAATGTCAGTGGATTTTCACCAAACTTGGTATGTGCAAACTGATATTGTGGAGATCTAGTTTGGGATTGCTAATGGGCAATTTCATCAGTTTTTTAAAAAGTTATCTGCCCACCACACAGTAGTAGCAGGGTATTAGCATTTCATGCATTTTATGATACTCATGATTTCATGAGGCTCAGATATCATAACTCAAGATACAAATGTACTGCACCTTTTTCGACAAAAAATTATTGATATTATTCTAATTTCTCCATGAAAAAATATTTTTGGGTACTCATTTGAAGTGCCTTTCTGAGGCTCTTCTAATGAGTACCCTAAACATATGTTTTCATGGAGAGATAAGAAAGTATTTATCAGGATATTTCTTAACTCTTTGCATGCTGGGCATGTTTTTTTTTTGTTTTTTTTTGTCGTCTGTGGATTTTTTTTGAAAAATCAGTTTTTTCAAAAAAGTCTTTCAGGAATACAGGAATACCATCAGAGTGTCAAAAAGTTTGGATCCAGATCAGGTCGGACGTTTTGTTGGGCCTGATCTGGGTCCAAACTGTTTGCAAAGGTTATCAACAGACGACAAAAGTCGCCACTATTGAGGAAATTATATCAACACTTGAGTGACCACTGCAAACAAAGTCATACTTCAGTTTTATCTTAATTTCACCATGTCTGGTCTAAGGTGATATAAAGGTGTCTTCAGGTGGGGACAGTGATGGTCATGATCAGCATGCATATTGGAGTAGTCTGTTCAAGGTCTTTACTGTCAGTTTACAGAATCTCAGAGCTGGCCTGGGTGGCTCAGTTGGATACATGTCCATCTGGTGATCAGGAGTTGTGGGTTCGACCCCCGCCAGGTTGGCAACCTTACATTCTTTCATGCAGATTTGATCATGAATAATTTTCTACGGTCATTCACTCCCTTCCCCTGATTCAAGAAGGGCAGTTGTCAGTTTCTGGCAAAAGAATGTGCTTAATACTGGTCAACCGCTCAGTAAAAGTGTGGTTAGGTAAACTGACCATGCTCCACATGACCCCATTAGGTTGACTGGGTCATAAAACCTCAACACAAAACAAAATACAACAGAATCTGAGGATACTATACAAAGTATTCAGAGGGAAAAGGTCCTTCTGGGTCATGATGATACATGTTGATGTAGTTACAGGTAAGAAGAGGTATCAGGCAATTATTTTTTTATTTCTCCATGAAAACATATGTTGTGATACTCATTAGAAGTGCCTCACTAAGGCACTTCTAATGAGTACCACAACATTTGTCATTTGGAGAAATAAGACAAATTTCAATACTTTTTGATTGAAAAAAAAAAAAGTGTTATCTCAAGCTATGCATTGTGATTTGAATCAGTATTTACCATAAATATTTGGACAGACAGGCCTGAGCAAACAGATCAGTCTTTTCAGGGTCTACACTGTTTGCAACCCGTCCTGGGTTTAGATATATGAGCAGGTCTATAGTAAAAGGCTTTGTTCAAATTTTAGGAGAATTGTGGTAAGGAGTTTTAGTGTCCCAATATTTAGGGTAAGTATACTTTGGAAGATATCTTTTCTCTTGATATGACCCTATCTTTCATTGTTTTGAACTTTTGGCCATATTGTGAACTTACTAATAAGGTGGATTGTGTCAGTCAGGCCTTGAGAAAATGTACCTTTGGACATATGCATCCATGCAGTCTGGTCAATCTTCACTGGTGAAGCCAAGCAGTTAGTGCTTCTGACCAGGTCACAAGGTCATCCCAATAGGAGGGGAATTCAGCTCATGACTATGGGGCTTAATTGCAAATAGCCTTTCATCACCACCCTTTCATTGTCTTGATTAGACTTAAATAATTGTTGAATAAGACATAAATCATAATCAAAACATTAAATCATAATCATAAGTCTTCACAAGCTAGTTGCTCTTTGGATAACCAAGAATCCAAAATTTCTTCATGAGGATAGCAAAGTCTACAATGTCAAGGAAATGTCAGGGAAACTGAATTTTTTTCAAAGTCAGGGAGTTGACAGGGAATTCTGTGATGTGTGAGGGGAAAATGAATTTTTTTTCAGCCTGATAAAGGTAGGATGTTTGGTCCTGATGTATTTTTCTTGCAAATTCATAAAATTTGTGGCTCCAATATTGTCAGGGAAATTTGAATTTACATCAGGGAAATGTCAGGGTATTTTACATTTCAGCCTGATGAAGCCAGGAAGTTTGGTCGTGATGCATTTTTTCTTGCTAAATTCATAAAATTTGTGGCTCCGATATTGTCAGGGAAATTTGAATTTACATCAGGGAAACATCAGGGAATTTCGGTCAATCGAAAATGTATGAACCCTGTAAGATTGATCAGACTGCTTAAACACACAAGCTGATGTGAGTCCTTGCTGAGTATATACGTCGGAAGGTACTTTTTCTCACAATGTGTCTTGATTGATTTATGCTTTTGTGTATTGACCATAACCCTTGTAATGCTTAATAAATCACGATGCTATGCCCTTTTCAAATTTTCAGCCAATCGGATTACTTAATCCAGATTGTTGTTTGTTTGTGTTGAGGTTTTACGGCCCAGTCAACCCAATGGGGTCATGTCGAGCGTGGTCAGTTTATCTAACCACACGTTTACTGGGCAGGCTTAGTCCTCTAAGCGGTTAACCAGTATTGTGCACACTCTTTCGCCAGAAACTGACAACTGCCCTTCTTGAATCAGGGGAAGGGAGAGAATGACCGTAGAAAATATTTCATGATCAATCTTCACGAAAGAATGTTGCAGACCTCGGCGGGGGTTGAACCCGCGACCTCCTGGTCTCCAATCGGACGGAATCCAGATTGTTGACATAAGATTGTTGACATAAATTCACATACTGAATGACAAACAATGCAGCATACATGTGATACCTCCCTCATCAGGAGGGAGACTTCCTCATTTTGACACTAATTTTTGCCCAAATTATGCCAAAATTTTGGAGTCTCCCTCATTTGAACTGAGAATTGTCCTATATATTCTTTACATTTGTTAAGAATCTCCCACATCACAATGGCAAATCTCCCTCATACATTTACAAAAATTATCACATGTATGATGCAGCTCCAGATCAGTTGGCTTCTTCAGAAGCCAACTGATCTGGATCTACACTGTTTGCAAAGGAAGGGCCTATCCAGGTTCAGCAGGACCGGGGTTAAATATTTGGACACCTTAATTCCTTGCTATACTTACCTTAAAATTTGAACAAGTGAATTTGACTACATGTCTTCATGTCTAAAAATAACTATTGTATTTACCCTAAGTATTTTGACACCGCAACTCCTTACCATACTTGTTCTAAAATTTGAACAAGTACAATTTACTACCCAAAATTGTGTCAGACAAATGCTGCATGTATGGCAAACAGTGTAGACCCTGATGAGATGCTGCATTCTGCGGCGTCTCATCTGGGTCTACACTGTTTGCTCAGGCCTGTCTGTCCAAATACATATGGTAAATATGGTAGATGAGTGCAAACAGTGTAGTCCCAGATCAGATGCCACATTCTGTGGCATCTGACCAGGGTCAACACTATTTGATGAGTGGGTCTGTCTCAATACTAAGAATTTTGGTATATGGTCAGCATGTTTTATTGGTTGCTGAACCCACTTATGCTTCACAATTTAACATCACCAAAAAATTAGCCTGTGCAAAATGTCTACATGGCTTTTGATAAAAGGGGTACCGAGATAAATGTTTTTCTTATCTGTTCACTAAAATAAATGTTGTGAGTTCTCATTAAAACTCGAAGTACCTCAATGAGGTGCTTAGGAAAAAGTCAACCCTGTTTCCTGGGGAAGATAACAAAATATTTCAAAATAGTGTTTAACCAGCTTGGTAAACCATTCAAAATAAGGTTTGAAATTGCTTTTGAATAGGTTATGGGTGCACACCCAGTTCTTTATAAGATCTCTGTTTTATTTTACAGGTGTTACAGAGTTGTACGTGTACACACAGGCCTGTTTAGTTTGGAACTTGAAAGATAATTTTAAGATGTGTAGCAAGACTTCATTTCAAGAAAGTAGAACAGGACAGATTTAAAAAATTAATAAGTAACATCATTTTGGAACAGTAAAAAAACATACAAAACAACCAAACATTTCACTGTATTTGAAAGACATAAAATTATCACCATGGCATTGGAAGCTGCCAATAGTTCTCATAACCATACGGATCCTGGTCATTCTAATCTTTCTATTGACAATCTCTACCCTGCCATTGTGCAGTGTTTTGTGATCATTCTGGCAGGCTATATTGCAGGAAGAGCAAGTCTCATAACATCTGTTCAGGGTAAAGGTATTGGGACATTCGTAGCGAAATTCTGTTTACCGGCACTGCTGTTCAGGAGTATGGTAAAGTTGAACTTTGACACGGTGGACTGGTTCTTTTTGCTGGGAATTGGAATATCAAAGACTGTGGTATTTGTGGGTGTTGTGGTCCTCACCTTGTTAGTCAAAAGGCCTTTAAATCTAGCATATGCTGGACTATTTGGGATTTTTGCCACTCAGAGTAATGATTTTGCTTTAGGATATCCTATCTGTAAGTATATTTCATACCGCTAGACTTTTTTTTTTCACATTTTTTGTAGTGTATCAGGATAATTATTAATATTTGAAATGCATATTTAACCCTTAAACTGCCAAGAAAACCTGCATCTGAAAATGTTGTCTGTTTAAGTTGTCTGCTGAATATTCTTGCAAACTTTTCAAACCTATTTTTGCATACAGGCAAACAGTGTGGACCCTGATCAGACTGCTCCTAGGGGAGCAGTCTGATCTGGGTCCACATTGTTTGCAAAAATTACTTTAAAATCACAAGCAGATGACAAAGCAGACGACAATTGTTGTGACTGACAGTTTAAGGATTAAGAGAATGGATACACTTTCAGGGGAGGTAACTGACAAAATTGTTTTAAATCCCTTCTGAAAAGGGGTCTAATCTCCTTTTAGAATAGACCACTTTTCGAAAGTGACTAGGTTTGCTGGAAGGCAAATGGGAAATCACAAAAATTGTCCTTCTTGTACAAAATGTGTATTCAATCCCCATAAAGCTCCCTTTACACACATGGAAATTGTTGGATGACCATTGAGCAATCCAAAAATGGTCAGATCTCTCAGCGATCTCTCAAATCCTTGAAAAGGTCTTTTCCGTGTAAATGTTTTGGAGATCATTGTACACTCTTTATGTAATCAAACTTGCAAACTTGCATGGCAATCTATAGAGCCTGGTGCTGACTGAAAATTTGCTGAGCCCAAATAAGAGAAATATTATTTATCATCAGTTAAATGTCCTAGAGAGAGTGGTTAAAGGTTAAATAAAGGTCAACCAATATTTTGTTTCAGTGAAAGCTTTGTATGAGGAAAGTCACCCTGAATATCTTCAGTATATCTACCTGGTGGCCCCGATTTCACTGGTTCTCCTCAACCCAATAGGCTTCACCATGCTCGAAATCCACAAACATAAACAGGAACCCACACGTCACACAAGAAAGGTCACAGTAGTATTACATGTCATCAAGGACGTGCTGATGAATCCAATTATTTTCATGGCGGTGATCGGCATTGTGGGAAATTTCTTATTTAAACAGAATGTACCTGCAGTGATAGACGATATTCTGGAAGTGCTGGGTACGTACCTACATGATGGGCATATCCCTACATAGCTCCAGGGAAGACCCCCTTTTTTACATCAAAAACATACTCATAGCTCCAGAAGAGAGGGGCAAGTAAACCATATAAATATGGTTTTCTAATTTCTCTAGGAAAACATACATATGTATTGCGGGTACTCATTGGAAGCGCATCAGCCACAACATATGTTTTCATGGAAAAATAAGAAAATATTATCAGTATCGTTTAGTTGAAAAAATAAATGCCTTTTCTGGAGCTGTGTTTCTTCATACTTTTTCATTATGTCTCCCGGAAAACATACGTTGTGGTATTCATTGGAAGTATCTTACTATGGCAATTCATTACCCACAATGAATATTTTTGTGAAAAAATAAGAAAAGTCTGATCTAAATATCCTTCTCATCTAGATCTCTGACCCAAAATAAGACAGGTATCTAAATAATTTTTTTATTGAGGTAAATGTCCTAATACTTAGTGGAATGGCAAACAGTGTAGACCCAGATCAGACTGATCTGGGTCTGCTCTGTTTGCATATGCCATTTTATCAGCAACTTGGTGTACCAAATTTTTAGAATATTTACAGTATTTCTCTTTGAACGCATTGTGGATATTCATTAAAATTACTTCAGCTCATTAAAATCACATTACTGATGTTTGTACGATTGGTTTTAAAGAAATAAGGACATTATATCAATGTAAATTTTAGGCTGAAAAAATCATAGATTAATACGTATAGGGCTATGATATCGCCATGCCATATAAATATGATAAATAAGGAATATTATGTACAATGTAGATACCGCGCTCAACATGACCCCATCGGGTTGACTGGGCCGTAAAACCTCAACACAAAACAATGTAGATGAAAAATTTGCAGGACAAGAGCAGTCTGTGAATTGACCATAGACATATGGCTTCTTAGCACAACAAATTATTAACTAGAAAAGTAGCAATCCTTTTTTATATGAAAAAAGCACCCTGTCTTGAGATCAGTGTAATCTACTCAGAGCCAAAGCTGTTTTTTGTATAAAGGTTGAATATTCTGTCTATAAGTATTAAGCAGTGAAGGCCTATGATTTAACTTCATTTACGTAACAAAATATTGGTGATATTTTTGCCAAAATAGGGTTTGACATTTCATGCAATGAGGGAATAGATTCCAGTGCTCCAGCTAGCCCTATATAGAGGGGCAGGCTGCCCCTCTTGCCCTTTCCTTCCGCCCCTTTGCCCTTCTTAAGCTGCCTTCTGTTCTATTTCAATTCCAGATATAATTCCTTACATTTTGGTGAAAGTTTCATGAAAATCTTACCAAAATTAAAATATTATCAATGTTTAAAGGTCAGTATTATGTGTACTCTATATTTGAGGTATTTATTGAGGAATTGGATTATGTTTTGTAACATGTCTTGATACTAAGCACATCACATGACACATGGTGCCCTCATTCTTGTATGACCATGCAAAAAGTGCCCTACCCAGTGCCCCTCTGCCCTCAAATCCTAGCTGGAGCACTGGATTCTAGAAGGAATAATTCTTGTGAGCAATGAACACAAGCACATAAATGAAAATAGCTGAAGTGTCCAAGATTTCTTGGCTAGACTAGCTAGTTAAAGCTAATTAGGCAAAATCAGCCTATATCATATCAATATCAATATCAGTATTATATCAATTTAGAAGTTATCAGTTTTGCCCAGGGAGCCAATTAAATTACCTCCTTTTGCATTTTATTTTACCGTATTACTGTCCCTTGCTTCATTGCTGAGGAGCTGTTAACCTTTGTCCTGCTGAATAAATTAAGATGCCACACCCTTTCTAGTTTTAAGCCAATCAAATTACTTGTTCCAGATTGTTGATATAATTCACATACTTAATGGCAAACATTGCAGATCTAGATCAGTTGGCTTCTGAAGAAGCCAAGTGATCTGGATCTACATGTACACTGTTTGCAAAGGCAGAACATATCCAGGTTCAGCACGACAGGGGTTAAAACTTGGTTTTGTGTTCACATAAATACTTTTCATGTGATAAAACTTGTATATTTCTTCATTTTCTAGGAAATGCTTTTAGTGCATCTGCCCTGTTTTATCTGGGGTTAAGTCTGGTTGGAAAATTTCAAGGGCAGATAGGATCTAAATTGATAGTACCACTTCTGTTGATAGGAGCAAAAACGTAAGTATATTTTAAACCTTAAGTCTGTGTATACTGTCACTAAGGGAAATTGATACACTATCAAGGGAGACAACTCTGTCATAGTAGTATTTTTATCCCTTCTGAAAAGGGTTGTACTCCCCATGGGAGCACATTTTTTCCTTTTAGAGTACACTCCTTCTCAGAAGGGACTTGCAATGCAGAGAAGCAAACAGGAAGGGATAAAGGTGTCTCCCTTGTCAGAAATGGCAAAAAAAAACGTTCACCTGAATACATGTATTAGTTCTGTGTCATACTTAGTTGATATACTTGGTAAGGTTGGCCCTCAGCTTCCACTTAAATATGTCTAGACTTGTTGCCTGAACTCTGTCCTCTGATAACATGTTCCACTTTGTTATGCACGATTGGTAAAAAGAGTGCTTCTGTATATCTGTTTTGCTGAAATGTATGCTCTGAGGATTAGTAAAGAATTCTTCCACTGGTATTTTGTACAATCCATTCAGATATTTATATATCTCTACTAGATCAGTGAAATCATGTCAAAAAGACAAACTCTCCATATGAATTGGTTCGTTGCCCAAGTTCAGACATTTCCTTTGAACTTTTTCCATTTTCTCTGTGTCGGTTTTTAACCATGGATTCCATGCTGGGGATGTGTATTCCAATCCGTGTCTTATGATTGTCCTGTATAGTAAAGATATTTTGTCTGATGTATATGTTCAAAGATGATGAATCACATAATTTTAGAATATTCAAAAAGATATTGTTAAGATGAAAATAAAATGGTTGAAAAAGGGGTGTAAAAACTCCTATTGGTTCAAAAGTACATGCATTCATAACTATGGCAACTTTTGTTACTATTTATAGATTTAGTAAGAAGGCTATCCCACAAAGCATTGTTCTGTGATGTCACGGGTTCTTTCAAATTTTACTTTAAAATCTAAATAGTATTTTAATCCATATTTGTAAATTTTGATCAAAGTACAATGTAGCAAATATTCTATTTATATTGAATATTTAGATATTATTTTTCAAGCGGACTATTTTTTAAAACTGTTTTAATTATTTTGTTTTTAATATTAAAATACAAGATAGAGATCACTCTATTAAAATAAAGCTGTACAACAAAGTGTTTTATACCAAAAAGTGTTAATATTTTTCTTATTTCTCCATGAAAATGTATGTTGTGTGTACTCATAAGAAGTGCCCCTGTGTTTGCATTTTCCTGGAGAAATAAGGTAAATATTTACCAGGGTACATTTCTTATCTATAACTATGCACCATATAATAATTACAGACTGTTGTTACCTCTTATCACATGGCAAATTGTTGGAAGCCTGGAACCAGCATCAAGGAATAACTCCAAGTCTCTCAGCATGTATGGTTTTCTGTATGGGACCTTCCCAACTGCACCATCAGTGTTCTTGTATGCTAGTCATTTCTCAGTAGCTCAGGATGTGGTAAGATTTTGTTCACTGTTTTTAGCTCACCTGAGCTATGCTCAGGATGAACTATAGTGATCACTATTTGTCCATTGTCCATCTGTCTGGTTGTCTGTCCATCCATTAACACTTTCAGATGACAACTCCTCCAAAGCCATTGAAGCAATTTGTCCCTAACTTGGTAAGAATATTGCTTGATAAGGGGCCTTTAAAAACAGCTAAAATTATGGTGCTTTGCCTCTTGGTTTGGTTGCCATGGCAACACAAAGCTCCCATACATAGACTTATAATAGTAAAATGGTTAAATTGCATTTTCTCCATAACCAGTGAAGTGATGTGAACCACATGCATATTTGGCAGTTATGATCAGTGGATAATTGTCTACCCAGTTTATGTGTTTTATGACCAATGGCCATTTTGTTTGGTTGCCTTGGCAAAATTAAATTTTAAATAAAGGAATTTTTTAAATGGCATCTCCTCCAAAACCACTAAAGCATTATGACCCTAATTTTGTACGAATGTTGCTTGGATAAGGACAATTCAAAATAGCTAAAATTATGGTGATATGCCTCTTGGTTTGGTTGCCATGGTAACAGAAAGCTCCCATAGACTAACAATGGAAAAATGGTTTAATTGCATTTTCTTCATAGCCAATAAAGTGATGTGAACCATATTTGGCAGTTATGATCTTTTGATGATTGTCTACCCAATTTGTGTGTTTCATGACCAGTGGCCATTTGGTTTGGTTTCCATGGCAACATTGAATTGAAATTTTTTTTTTTTTTTTTTATTAATGACATCTCCTCCAAAACCACTGAAGCAGTAGGACTCTAATTCGGAACAAATGTTAAATGGGTAAGGGCAATTGAAAAGAGCTAAAAGTCTGCCAGACTTCTCTTGGTTTGGTTGCCATGGCAACAGAAAACTCCCATATACTTATGATGAGAAAATGGTTAAATTGCATTTTCTCCATAACCAGTGAAGTGATGTGAACCATATTTGGCAGTTATGATCATTGGATGATTGTCTACCCAGTTTGTATGTTTTATGACCAGTGACCATTTTGTTTGATTGCCATAATAACATTAAATTTTAAAAATGAATTTTTTAAATGACATCTCCTCCAAAACCACAATAAGCAGTGGTGCAAACTTATTACTGCTTATAAAGAGTCTCAATAAAACCGAGACTCCCATTTTTCTAATCCTTAGTGAGTGTTTCATTTCCAAAGGCAATCTTTTTGACGTTAATTATATTTCCCTGCCCCTGTACTGTTTACATGTATAAAATCATGATATTGTTAAACAACTCTTCAGAAACCACAGCCAATTTCCACCAAATTTCACATTGATCTTACTGTTGAAATGTAATTGAGAGTTTGTTCAAATGATCATGCTCCGTTGATTGTCATGCTCATGTATTCTTCTTTAAAACTAAGAACTGCTTAAATAATGATCCTTTCATTAGTTGCAATGATATCATAATCATCATCATAATCAGATTTTTGATTAACGTGCAGGTACAGGGGCAACATCCACACCAGTGGGCCCCCTTCCAGATAGCTGGCTTGCTGCACACATGGCAGATCTCACACCAGATCTTAAGGTATGTCTATCATGAGGGTTGATAGCCGAGCGCTTCCACTCTCTGCAATCCCTCTCTGTCAGCTGCTTGCATGTCATTTTGGGCCTCCCAGGCCCACGCTTTCCATCAACCTGTATGTCAAAGGCTGTCTTGATTGCACCACTGGAGCGTTCCACATGTCCATACCATCGAAGTCTTCTCTCCTTCAGAATGAGGTCCAGATCCTCAATGCCAAGCTGCACAAGTAGCTCATTGGACCTGGTGGTGACAATGTCTTGCGGCCTGACATTGCAGATCTGTCTGATCATTGCCCTGTCATTTCGCTGCAGAAGCTGGAGGTTCAGCTTTGTCAATGGCAAAGTCTTGCTGGCATGGAGCATTGCGCTCCGCACACAAGAGCTGTACACATGGGGTGGTTGGGTGGTGCGAAGGTGTGGTGTATCTTACGTCACCGGGGCGTCCAACTGATATTGGCTTACAGTTGGGCAAGGCCTGCTATCCTTGTAGCAGGTAAGGGTAGATGGGGAATATTTTTATTTCTTCTGTTTCTTCACTTTCATTCCTGTTCCTTTCTTCCCTGTCCCTCTCTTTAATCTCTTCTACTATCTCTTCTATCACTTTTCTCCCTTTCTCTGGGAGACGACACAAAATGACCCACTAGGGTTGACGTGTCATTAAACCCCAACACAATCAAATCAATTTGAAAGAGAAGTGGCGTGAAGAGAGGACTGGTAGCAGATCCTTGAACTTCTTCCAGGCAGTTTTCACACGTGTTGTGGTTGAAAGTTCACAGCCACCGATTAGGATTGGAAAAATGTTGCATAACATCTGCCTCTCTGTAGTGGCTACATGTATGTCACTCAGGTGAGCGAGCCGTGGGTCTCTTGTTTAAGAGGAATGTATATTCTTTTAGGGCAGGCAACTCTGTTCAGATTGTCTTTTCTCTCTTCTAAAAGGGGTCTACTCTAAAAGAAAAGAATTTGCTCCCAAGGCTTTCCTTTTAGATCAGACCCCTTTTCACAAATAGCTTGGTGTGCAGGAAAGCAAAAATTCACAGAAGTTGTCTTTCCTGTAAAAAATGGTGCTGCTAAATTTTTTTTTAAAACAGTCAGTTTGTATTATTGAACGGAAAAAATCAGCTTTTCATTGTTTTTTGCTAATGCATGTAGTAGCCTGTCAGTGTGAATATTTTGGGACAATAAGTACACTTATATCATATATTTAGCTGCAGGAAGTTCTGAGATCGTTGAAGTTGACCAAAGTTTAGGCAGCAGTTGATTTGACAAATAGTCAGAATGTTTTTATGGAAATTAATAGCAGTTATACAAAGTGATAAAAAATGGGTACATATGAACAGATTACAAATGCCTAAGGCTGGACCACTCTCTGGGGAAATTCAGCAGATGACATGATGGTATTTTTCTTATACTTCTCAGTAAATAGGATTTGACATTTCATATTTATTGTTTCCGGATGAGACAATTTGCATGAAATGTCAAGTCCTTTTTTCTGAAAAAAAAAAAAAAAAAAAAAAAAAAGAAAAGAAAAATATTTCAAATTGTCATCTGCTGAAATTTTTACACATCTTGCTAAGAATTAATATTGTGATTCCCAAGGAGACAATTTGCATGAAATGTCCAAGCCTGTTTTCCGGGAAGAATAAGAAAAATATTTCAAATTGTTGTCTGCTGAAAATTTTATCCAGCTTGCTAAGCAATAATATTGTGGTTCCCAAAACATTGGTTTTTGTCTTGATAATAATTGAACCAGGACACGACAAAACCTACTTGTGTGATCAGACCTATGTGATCAGCAAAGACTCAGATCAGCCTGTACATCCACCCAGTATGGCAAGGGTTCTCGTTTAACCCTCTTTGGATAGCCCTGAGGCTGTAGAAGGCACATGCGATCAGCAAAGACTCTGATCAGACTGCGGGGATGTGCAAGCTGATCTGAGTCTTCACTGGTCGCACAAGTCTTATTGTAGGTTTTGTCCTGCGCTGGCTCAATTATAACACTGCTTTACAAAATCTTCCTGTGTTTGGCTCCTGTAATTAAAATCATTTCAATACGCAAAAGATTAACCTCTGCTGTAGATCAATCTTTACCATATTTACCCTAAAAATTAAAAAAAAAAAACAAAAAAAAACAACTTAACCCTTGTCCTGCTGAACCCAGATATACACTGCCTTTGCAAACGGTGTAGATCCAGATCAGTTGACTTCTGAAGAAGCCAACTGATCTGGATCTGCACTGTTTGCCATTAAGTATGTGAATTTATAGCAACAATTCGAATCAAGTAATCTGATTGGCTGAAAATTAGAAGTACACATGGCATCTTAATTTATTCAGCAGGACAAGAGTTAAGTCCTTACCACACTTGTCCTAGACTTTGAAGAAGTCCAAGTCCCTTTTGCTATCTGTTGATAGGTAAAAAAAAACACCCTGGATGAGTACAAACAGTGTAGACTCTGATCAAATATTTTGTTGTGTCTGCTCTCTGGGTCTACACTGTTTGATCATGCCTGTCTCAGACGACTGGAGTATTTGGTGATTTTAACTTCATAATACATTAACCTATAGATAATGTGCTATTCTATTCTGTTTTCACACCTTCCACAGAAAAAACGACCTTTCAGTCGTTAATTAAAGTCTTAAACCAGAAGGTCCCTTAGGCAGTTACCTGTGTGACGTAACTCTTCCCGCTCAATTGACCACGTGTCAGTTTCTTTTCTGTGGACAAAGAAATTCAACAAGGATTATTTACCTGTGATAGAAATTTGGATTATTTCTTTCCTCACGGATAAATTTATGTATCCTTGTGTTTCTTTTGTTTATTTATCACTCCTTTCACTTTCTGTGTTATTATTTAAAATTTTCAATTTTCGATTTCATGTATTTTTGACTGGTTTTTTTTTCCACATGCGTTTTGGCGACTCTCGCTATTCGGCACAACGCTCGTGCGCGATCGGTTCGATAGTCGTGTTTATATATGCAGAATATTTTTGTTCTTTTCGTTCCAGGTTATTCAGCAATTACGATATGTTTTTCCTGGACTTTTGTTTGCAGAGATCTTCAGTTGGCTAAAGATTCTCATGGTGGAGAAGCTGATTGTAAAGAACTTGTCAACCCTTGATGGGTTATAAGACAATTCTTTACTGATGGGAGCCCCACCCCATATGGCTATACTGCCGGGGTAAGACCCATCAAGGTGGCATCTTTGGGTACTTAGTATCCTATAAAGTCTAAGTCCACCAGTCACCAGTCACCAGTCACCAGTCATCCAGTCACCAGTCACCAGTCAACCAGGCACCAGTCAATCAGCTTCACCAGTCACCAGTCAATCAGGTGCCAGTCAACCAGGCACCAGTCACCAGTCATCCAGGTGCCAGTCAACCAGGCACCAGTCACCAGTCACCCAGTCACCAGTCACCCAGTCACCAGTCACCAGTCACCGATCAACCAGGCACCAGTCAACTAGTCTCCAGTCAATAATTTAATTATTTTCTGGAAAGACTTAGTTTCTGACATATTTCACCGGACAAAATAGTCACGTATACTAACTTCCGGTCATTATGTCTAATTATTAAAAAAATTTTTCACTGGGCAAAGTATCAGTAATATTTCTGATACTTATACCCGGTCATATTATTATATTATTTCTGATTTTTCACCAGGCAAACTTTTACAGAAAGTGTCTGGTCAATTTTTGCCTAATAATTAATTATCTTCGGGAAAAAGTTTCGAATACTTGTGCCCGCTCAGTTTTCATATATAATCTCCCTTTTTCATCGGACTAGAGTTACGAATACTACTATCCGATCAATTTGTCAAATTACTTGTAACTTTACCGGGCAACAGTTACGAATATTAGTGTCCGGTCATTGTGTCGGGTAACTAGTGTCAAAATAATGATTACTAATTCCCGAACAATCTATTATCGTTCATAGAGCTCCATTCACGTTTAAGTCAATGGATATAGGTTATTAAGTGAAATACATAATAACTTTTTATACAAAAAAAAAAATTTGTACAGTCTTTCCCAAATCAGACTAGAATTTTTAATATTCCATTGACTTATTATAGGTGTGTAATTCCATTAATATTTTAAATTAACTTATGTTTTATCTCTTTATCCGCTAGAAAGAGTTAAACTTCCGACTATAACAAAATTCTTACCGGGCAGCAGTTCGTAGACTAGTGCCAGGTCATTCAAATGATGTTTTATCTCTTTAATTCGCTAGAAAGCGGTTAAATTCCGGCTCTAACGAAAATTTCATCGAGAGGCACTTCGTAGAGTAGTGCCAGGTCATTCTAACGAAATTCCACCGGGCAGTAGTTTCGTAGACTTTGTGTCGGATTACTAGTGTGCGAGTAGTAGTCACTAGTACTCGCTCAACATATATTCATTTATAACCACTATAGACATGTATAGTCTTGGATTATAGGTTATTGAATGACAGCGATGGGTTCTAATACCTAGTAGCCATTTATATTGTTGAATTCTGTCCAGTCACTTTTGAACTTGACTTAAATTCTATATATATATTTATTATTGAAAATGAATTAAGAATTATCGGTTACGATCAAATTCGCAATTCATTCACTAAGTGTAGAAGATACTTCCAGCTATAATTATATCTCTTTTATTCGCTACAAAGAGATTAACTTCTTACATATTCACCTTATTCGGCTCTAGGGCAAAGGTGAACTATAAAACTATCGTTATTTATAAGAAGAAAAATATACACGAAATATAAAAAATTTTCTTCTTTCCTCCCCTGTTTTTTTCTTCTACATGCTCCGATATGTAATCAGCATGTAATCTAAGGAGTAAATTGACAAAAAAGTAGCAATCGATCTTTTCTACTTTCTATTAATTTTTCATTCTTAAGGTATCGGAAATTTACACCAACCAGATAAATAAATTAACAGTTTATTTATTTATTCGCTACCTCTCTAGATTACTACGATTTAAAATTCTAGTTGAGGTACATATTTTCCTTTTGCCTTTTCTACATGGAAAATAGTTGATCCGATAAGCTATTATTCTATTTTATACTATCTTTTGATTGATTATATTAGAGTCTAGGTCAGTCGTGCTCTGTCTAAACTCTGCTATAAAAAAAAAAAAAAAAAAAAAAAAAAAAAATCTATATTTAGGCATAGATATAATTCGATACGTTCTTTACTTTGCCTGTTTTATTTTTTCTTCTGGATCATTTAAGACTACGATAGCAATATACCAGATATTTTTGCCTCAGTAAGAATCTATTACGCTGAAGATTCTTCATATTGGAATAATAATTTTATTATGATTATAATTCTAGACCCAATTAATCCTCGTATATTATAGGTCTACTTTATCTTATTGAGGAATAGTTTTGCTTCGACTAGCTCTATACCTCTAATATTTTATTTATAACTAGAGTCCATGTCAATCAAAATTTTCTTGCACTTTGGTATTGACAATGGATACATATTTAGTAAAGGCATTAATTATTCAGTACGTGACAGATTATTATTGCCTAAATTAGATTTTATATACAGTACTTTCCTTTTGATATTTTGTTTTATTGACTTTGTAACTATTCAGAAACTGCCAAAGTCAATCATTTCCTTCCTCTAAACTTACCGAAGCTCTAGATTATGTTGATATATATTTTTGATATATGCTTAGAGGTTAATTAACGAGAGTTTACCTCATAATAGCAGATATTATTATAATTATATTAATCAATCTATAGTCTAGGCTTAGACAAAAGGGAAAACATCCTTAATTATTAGTATACGAGCCGGTAAAGAATAAGACACTCTTAATTATCTCTTTACCCCTCCTTTATGTTTACATTCGTTAAAGGGATCATAGTAATTCTCGCTAAGAGTTCAAGTTCAGTTTGCGAATAATGCAAAGATTAATATCTTGATTTCCAGTCCGCATCAAAAATGGTCTATATATATAGATAAATATCTTTCTGAAACTGGATATTTATTTATTTTTCCACACAATAAGTCATTTCAAGATGTCGATGATTTTGAAATGCACTGCTTCAATTTATAATATAAAATATGTTTATATTAACTTCACAACTTAGTAAGTGCTGCACCTACGTTCCTGGTCAGATCTTACTTTTGTGATACGTTTTTGAACATACTGAAAGTTTTCTCCGATTATACATTCGGTAAATAAACTTTCGAGTAGTATTTATGCTTTTAAACATTCAGATTATTTGATAATTGTTGGAGATAATATATTATTCCGATATTTATATATCTATCTTCATTATTTATCTTTCTCATCTTACTTTTAAATTAGATTGACCTTCTCGCTACGTTCCAGGTTTAAATCTAGCTAACATTGTGGAACAGTCACTTTTTTATTTCCTAAACAATATTTTAACATTTTTCTCAGTATTCAGAGCATAACGACTTCATGAATACTTGAAAATAATTCAATTCTATGCTTGTTAAACTAAGCCTAAAACAAGCCCTAGTTTTTTAGAATGGATATTATCCTTCGATTCAGTTCATGGAGATACATCCTTTTAGATCCCATTATCTCTATTTCAATCATTCAAAATTCTAATGACTAAGTACTCCTTTTCTACGTACGAATACAGAATATCGAGTCACTGTTGCTGCATATTGGTTAAAGATTAAACAAATTTTATCTTAAACCTATATGACATTAAATTAATTATTATCTCTTTCATATACATTTTTTTACCCTTCCGTCAGGGTTCGCGGTAATAATATTATTACTCTCTATGGTTTACACATAGATCTCGAGAGTATATATATGTATTTTCTTCCTGAACTCATTTGCGATTACGTAATTTGATATTTCAGGAATTACCAATTATGCAGACATAGATTTTATTCTATTAATATTCAATTCTAAAAAATTTGATTGAATGTTTATCTATAAAATTTCCGGGCATTAATTTTATAGAGAGTTATATGTTTAATAATTCCTTGCTTAAATAATAGTTACGCTTAACCTATGATTTATAGCGGGAATTTTGTTCAGTAGTATAATTTTTATTTAGTATTAATATATTTCTTACTATTCTTAAATATGCGTATAGAATAGTAATACTATCTCTTAACTTTTAAATTAAGTGTTTTTTGAGATTAATAATCAGTATTATTGTATAATCTTTCTTCAGAGATTATCACACTATTACTTTTTCTCTGAGTCCTTCTCTTTTTATGAACATTTTGATTCGTATCAAAGTGGATTTTTAACATTTCTTGATTTCCATGATTATTTACTCAGGAGTACTTTTCATGGCAATCTTCTGGTATAAAACTTACCGAAGCTCTAGATTATGTTGATATATATTTTTGATATATGCTTAGAGGTTAATTAACGAGAGTTTACCTCATAATAGCAGATATTATTATAATTATATTAATCAATCTATAGTCTAGGCTTAGACAAAAGGGAAAACATCCTTAATTATTAGTATACGAGCCGGTAAAGAATAAGACACTCTTAATTATCTCTTTACCCCTCCTTTATGTTTACATTCGTTAAAGGGATCATAGTAATTCTCGCTAAGAGTTCAAGTTCAGTTTGCGAATAATGCAAAGATTAATATCTTGATTTCCAGTCCGCATCAAAAATGGTCTATATATATAGATAAATATCTTTCTGAAACTGGATATTTATTTATTTTTCCACACAATAAGTCATTTCAAGATGTCGATGATTTTGAAATGCACTGCTTCAATTTATAATATAAAATATGTTTATATTAACTTCACAACTTAGTAAGTGCTGCACCTACGTTCCTGGTCAGATCTTACTTTTGTGATACGTTTTTGAACATACTGAAAGTTTTCTCCGATTATACATTCGGTAAATAAACTTTCGAGTAGTATTTATGCTTTTAAACATTCAGATTATTTGATAATTGTTGGAGATAATATATTATTCCGATATTTATATATCTATCTTCATTATTTATCTTTCTCATCTTACTTTTAAATTAGATTGACCTTCTCGCTACGTTCCAGGTTTAAATCTAGCTAACATTGTGGAACAGTCACTTTTTTATTTCCTAAACAATATTTTAACATTTTTCTCAGTATTCAGAGCATAACGACTTCATGAATACTTGAAAATAATTCAATTCTATGCTTGTTAAACTAAGCCTAAAACAAGCCCTAGTTTTTTAGAATGGATATTATCCTTCGATTCAGTTCATGGAGATACATCCTTTTAGATCCCATTATCTCTATTTCAATCATTCAAAATTCTAATGACTAAGTACTCCTTTTCTACGTACGAATACAGAATATCGAGTCACTGTTGCTGCATATTGGTTAAAGATTAAACAAATTTTATCTTAAACCTATATGACGTTAAATTAATTATTATCTCTTTCATATACATTTTTTTACCCTTCCGTCAGGGATCGCGGTAATAATATTATTACTCTCTATGGTTTACACATAGATCTCGAGAGTATATATATGTATTTTCTTCCTGAACTCATTTGCGATTACGTAATTTGATATTTCAGGAATTACCAATTATGCAGACATAGATTTTATTCTATTAATATTCAATTCTAAAAAATTTGATTGAATGTTTATCTATAAAATTTCCGCGCAGTAATTTTATAGAGAGTTATATGTTTAATAATTCCTTGCTTAAATAATAGTTACGCTTAACCTATGATTTATAGCGGGAATTTTGTTCAGTAGTATAATTTTTATTTAGTATTAATATATTTCTTACTATTCTTAAATATGCGTATAGAATAGTAATACTATCTCTTAACTTTTAAATTAAGTGTTTTTTGAGATTAATAATCAGTATTATTGTATAATCTTTCTTCAGAGATTATCACACTATTACTTTTTCTCTGAGTCCTTCTCTTTTTATGAACATTTTGATTCGTATCAAAGTGGATTTTTAACATTTCTTGATTTCCATGATTATTTACTCAGGAGTACTTTTCATGGCAATCTTCTGGTATAGAAAGATTCTATCCAGCTTATTTATTATTGTTTAATCTTATCAATACGATAAGATTTAGCCAAACTATGACCGTCATACAGTTTGCTGCGATCAACCTTATTCTTATCTCTCTTATTCTCTGTCAAACTCTTTAGTTATGATGTTGACAGTTTATTCTTTATTTTTTTGTCAGGACATCAAACGCTTTTATATGTCTATGACAAAACTAATTATCAATGGTTTAGGTTGTTTTTTCTTCCCAGCAGTTATATGCAAACTCTGTATTATTTTATTGCTTGACTAAAAATTCGTTATACAATTAGTCTAGCAATAGTTTTAACCATTATGTTTGTCTATACTTTTTTTCTTCTGATGGATAACTTAGTTATAGTTAAGTTAACTCCATCTACTTTTATTATCTCCCCTTCTTTAATTTGATCAAGGGAAATAATTACACATTATGGTTATTTTAAGTCTGTGTCTGTTCATCGGAAACTGTCCTGTCGCTCCAATTAACTTAATTAGTTTATAATTCTAATAGCTTAGACTATTACAATTACATAGCTTCACATATCTAGAATTTTATCCAAAATATCTACGTATGTCAGTTATCTATAGGAAACTCCACCGAGTAGACTTTTCCTTTTTTATTCAAGATCCTACATAGACTACTTACAGTGTATGGTCTTGGCTTTTTGTTTTACAAATTTTGTTTTCAAAATTTTTCTATATTCCTAGCTTACTTTGCGATGGAATATTTATGTTATGTCTCAATGACTCCCTTTTCTTTTTGAAGCCAATTGTTGTTTCCCAAAAAGAAAAAAAGAGGGGGGGGGGGCCAATGTTAGGTCTCTGAGACTTAAGAACTGGCTTCCTCTAGAGTCTACTAATATATATAAGGTTGTTAGATCATAACACCTTAAAGGTATGCTATTTTGTAAATCTAGATCATTCTTTCTATTAAATATAGAATTAGAATGTATCTGATTCCTTTGAGTTTCCTGAGTCTTAACCAGAAGTGGTGAGATATTATTGGTGTTAGAATTAGGAGAGCACCTCCCTCCTATTCTGCAAATTCTAGCACATTATCTATAGGTTAATGTATTATGAAGTTAAAATGAAGTTTTTTAAAAGTAAAACATATTTTAACGAGTAATACTTAACCTATAGATAATCAATTATCTACCTCCGCCCACCCTCGCTTATCTCTCCTAATTGTGTCTATTGTTTTACACATAAAAGAAACTGACACGTGGTCAATTGAGCGGGAAGAGTTACGTCACACAGGTAACTGCCTAAGGGACCTTCTGGTTTAAGACTTTAATTAATGACTGAAAGGTCGTTTTTTCTGTGGAAGGTGTGAAAACAGAATAGAATAGCACATTATCTATAGGTTAAGTATTACTCGTTAAAATATGTTTTACTTTTAAAAAACTTCATACTTCTGGGATATTTTTTTTTTTTCTTATTTCTCCCATGGTGGTTGGGTTAGGCTAAGGTGTTGTGTATCTTATGTCACCGGGGCGTCCAATCAATCAATTTCTTGTTTCTCCATAAAAAAAATCATGTTGTGAGTAGTCAGAACCACCTCACTGAGACTTTTCTGATGAGTACATACTACAAGTTTTTATGGAGAACTGGAGAAAATCATCTGAGAATTATCATCAAATACTCCAAAACAAATCCTCTGCTTTCTATCCGAATACTTCGATAACTTTAACAACTCTTTTTTCACTTTTAGATTGCAACTGGAATGGTAGCGTGTACATTTCTCTCAGCTCCTCTGATGTTTGTCTCGGCCAAGATGATGACGGTTGTAGTAGATAGTGAGATGGACTATAAGAAACTGTTGCTCACCACCGATTTTGACTTCAGTGTTATATCCTTGGTCTGTAATGTGAGTAGTCTTTTCTTTTTTCTTTTTTTCAAAGTTCCAGATAAGAGGGGTATCTGCATAATATTTTTCTTATTCCTCCACCTAAAACCTATGTTGTCAGTACTCATAGTATGTGCCTTGGCGAGGCACTTTTTATGAGTCCCCACAACATAAGTAGTCATGGTGAAATAAAAAAAAATGTCAGTACCTGCCTAGCAGATGTTTCATATGAAATGCAGAAAATTTGCTTAGCTCTTTAAGGGTTTAATAACACAGTTCCTTTAGACAGTTGTTCAGAATACTTTCCTTTATATCCCCAACTTTGGAGCATCTATTCATCAGACCACACAAATGGTACACCATGGTACTAATACATAGCTCCAGGTAAGGTGCTTTTTTCATCCAAAAAGTACCGATATCTCCTTTATTTCTGTATGAAAAGGTATGTTGTGGGTACTCATTAGAAGCGCCTCATTGAGGGGCTTCTAATGAGTACCCACAACATATTTTTACTTGTAGAGTTAAGAAAAATAATATGTGAATAGCCTCTCTTATCTTGATCTTTGCTAATATTAGCTTACCATATTTACGCTAAGTGTTCGAGCTATGTGACTGGTGGAGAGTACTAGAGACCCTGAACAAATTCCATCAGTGTACATAAAACATAGCGCCAGTTAGGAGGTATTGGGCAAATATTTCTCTTATTATTCCATGAAAACATATGAGCCAGTGCATGATAAGACCGATGGGACCGACAAAGACACAGATAGATTCATTAGAAATGCCTCAGCAAGGCCCTTCTTATGGGTATCAATTAAAAAATATATTTTCATGGAGAAATAAGAAAGTTTGTGTTGAGGTTTTACGGCCCAGTCAACCCAATGGGGTCATATCGAGCGTGGTCAGTTTACCTAACCACACGTTTACTGGGCAGGCTTTGCCCTCTAAGCGGTTAACCAGTATTGTGCGCATTCCTTTGCCAGAAACTGACAACTGCCCTTCTTGAATCAGCAGAAGGGAGAGAATGACCGTAGAAAATATTTCACAATCAATCTCCACGAAAGAATGTTGTCGACCTTGGCGGGGGTTGAACCCGCGACCTCCTGGTCTCCAGTCGGACGGCGCATCCAACTGAGCCACCGAGGCTGGCAAATTAAGAAAGATATTAATACATGTACTTTCTAGCTGAAAAATATGCCTTATTTGGGCCATGATATAAGTTTCCCATAATGCATGTGTGACTGATCCTCTTCTGTTCCAGGTCTGGTTATTGCTGTTATTATTCTTCAGCAAGAAACATAGGAGGATGCCACATCAGTTTCTCATTGCTTTCATATTTGCACAGGTGAGTAGGACTTTGGCAGTATTAGGGTAACTTCCTACGAAAATGAAATTTTCGACTAACCCGATTGAATCGGCTCCTGTGGGAGATGACACAAAAGAGAGCCACAAAGGTTGATAATTCATTAAACAAGAATTCGAACAAATATTTGGAACAGAGGGACTTGAGCAAATAGTGCAGACCCAGGTCAAACTGCCCCTTAGGGGCAGTTTGATCTGGGTCTTCACTGTTTGCCATTTGGTCAATGCCTTTAAGACACATTCATCAGGTAGGCAACCCAATAGACTTGTTCAAATTTTGGGATATGTATAATAATGTATTTAGGTGGCAGAATGTTTAGTGTAACTGCAGCATGTTTCCAGAAATATATTCAGCAGTCTCAGAATGTTTTCTTAAAATGATTCTGAGGATTCGAAGGAGATCCCTGATTATGGTATACGTGAAGTTAGAAAAAGTATCAATAGTTTATCTGCAGAATAACTTATTTGGAGCCCTGGAATTTAATTTAATGGGATACAGTCTGATTAGCATCTACTCTGTCAAAATGTTGTATTGATTCTGTACTTGGATACACCTCCAGCTGAAATAACTCCATCAAAGAAATATTTGCTTCACTTAACATTAGGGACTACTCTTAAAGGAAAGATGAAAGTCTTTCATCTTTCCTTTAAGAGTACGGTTAAAGTCCAAAATTTCAAACACTTTATTCCATACATTTTTGCCTATTTTGCTTTATATGCACTTGTTTCTTGAAATTCTCAGTGGAGTGGCAAACAGTGTAGACCCTGATCAGACAGCTTCTTTGGGGGCAGTCTGATCTTGGTCTACACTGTTTGCAATTTCCATTTTCTCAGAACATAAGGTGTACAAAGTTTTAGGACATTTACCGTAACAGCTATTTTTGAAAGTCTTTAACAAATAAGGCAACATTCTGTGTGGCTACAGTTGTCTCACTTTGAAAAATGGCTGCCAGATCATTCACTTTAACTCTTTCACTGCCACAGGTGATAATAATAGGCTTGCAAACAGCATAGATCCAGATAATGAGCCATCTCATCTGGATCTATGCTGTTTGACATTCAGTCATTCAACTTTAGATATAAACCTCTTTCCAAGTGATAGTTTGTTTAAAAAAAAAAAAGCAGATGACCATTTTCTCACCTTGCAGCTTGTTTATAGATTAACACTTGGGTAAAATTTTCAGCGGACAGCATTTTAAATAGTAAATTTATCATCATTTTTATATGAAGGCTTTGACATTTCATGCAAATTTTATCTTAAGGAAAAAATTTGCATGAAATGTCAAAACCTATTTTGTAGGAAATTAAGAAAAATATCATCAATTTATCGTCTGCTGAATTAGCCCAGAGAGTGGTAAAATTCAGTATGTTTTCAGAGTTTCCAGCCCTACTGAGAAAGTAACATGTCTACTCTTTGATGCCGTGAACACAAAAAATACTGAATATACCAGTTCCATATGCTGAAACCACTGGGTCTGAATGTTTCAGGCTAAATGAATGAAGAAGGAAAGAACAAATTACAGCCGTTCCATTTATTTATTTATTTATTTTTTTTTTTTTTTTAGAGTTTTGCCTGTATTGGTATGATATTTTACAATGGATATGACACAACCGTTGCCTGGCAACACTATCTACAGTTTGTTGTTCTGCTAACTGGTGTATTTTCTACGAGATGTTGGGCCGCCATGATCTCTCTGGTCTTGTATCTACTACACTGCCGTAGTCTGTGTTTTGTTCTAAGAATGAAAGTGTGGATATATTTCTTCGGCGTTGGGTATGTGGAAGTACTGGGCCCAGTTGTTCAAAACTAACGATGTCATTAGTTAACATATCGTTAAAACTTTGATCTTTAAATATAGATATATGCTAATATTTTTGCTGAAAAAATGTGAGTAGCTTTTGCATTTGCAAAAGCTACTTACATTTTTTCAGCTAAAATACCTGTGAATTAGATATTGTACTTACTAGAACAGTTAACATTTTGACCACTAACGAGCTTGTTAAGCTAACGATGCTTTGAACAACTGGGCCCTGGTTTATTGTATCAACCCTAAGTATTGAGACTCTTTACCATACTTGTCCTTACATTTGAACTAGTCCATTTTACTACCTGTTGATGTGTCTAGAAACAGATGAAATAGTGGCAAACATTGTAGACCTTGCTCAAATGCCCTGTTCATTGGCACCTGATCTGGGTCTGCATAGCTCATGCACTGCTTATTGACACTTATTATTACTAATGTATTATTATTATTACTATTATTATTATTATTATAACCGTAATAGCCCAAAATATTGGGACAGAAAGTCTGATCAGGGTCTACACTGCTAGCGCTAAATCTAGGAATTTCTATAAAACATACTAATAATAAAAAGTATCCGGACACCCTGTGATTTGAAATAGACAGGTCTAAATAGTTATGGTAGAAGATTCTACTTGGCATAAATGGGTTAATTATGGTACAGACATCTTCCAGGCCCTGAGGTTATAAAACTTTTTTTCATGCTCAACTCAGCTGATCATGAAAATTTCTCTGCTAATAAATATGAAAATGCCAACTTTAGCTGGCTTTTTCATATTTATTAGCAGAGAAATTTCCATGCTCAGCAATGTTTAGCAAGAAAGAATTTGCAGTTGTTAGTAAATTGAGATTTATTAGCATGAAACATTTGATGCTCTGCTGAGTTGAGCATGAAAAAAGTTTTATAACCTCAGGGCCAGTTTGTTTGTAGTTGTGCACTTACTTTTTATTCTCCAGGTTACCTCTGTTGTGTACAGGTTTATTACTGGTGTTTGGAATTCATCATATGCATGACGAGATTGATCCATCATTCCATTATGGCATAGACCAGGTTGGTGGAACAACTTTTTTATCGAGCCAAAATGTTATTAGTATATTTCTCCCTTCTCCATAAAAAACCTACAGAAGGCCTTATTTTGATAATTCTTAACATGACCACTGTCAGGAGTTACAATGTAGGTAATGACAAAATGAGCTTATACAGTCGAACCTCAATAGCTCGAACACCGATGGCTCTTTTACCATGACTAATGCAAACTTGTTCTTTAGTCCCTATGAAACTCCTCTGATAGCTCAAGAAAAGAAATATTTAAGGAAATTTTCTTATTTCATCATATGGGTAGTTTGAGCCACTGAGGGTTAATCATGGTGCAATGTCAAGAAGCAAACAGCAATACTTTACGGATTTTTTTTCGATTTTCTACACAATAATTGTATGTTGTGTGTACTCATTAAAATCACCTCTTTGAGGCATTTCTAATGAGTACACTTAACATACAATTATTATGTAGAAAATCAAAAAAATTCTGTAAATTATTGCTGTTTGCTTCTTGACATTGCACCATGATTAACCCTCAGTGGCTCGAACTACCCATGTCTGGAACTATTTTTTATGGTCCCAAAGATGTTCAAGCTATTTAAGTTGGACTGTATACTGATCTATGAAAGAAGGCAAGCGAAGCATGCTTCCAAAAGGCTTCCTCCAGTATTAGCCATTGCAGTTTATCCAGCATCTTATCAACATGATTTGGATTTTGCCAACACCTAAAATCCCAATGCACTGTGGGCCTCTGTACCTTCTCAGTCTGACCAGTTAAGACTTGAGACAGGGACATTGTTCTCTGGCTCGGGGCACACAAGCATTTTATAAGCAATTTCCTTGTTTCTTTGCATGCTTAGGGAAGGTTCTGGTGGAGAAAACTAAGGGTCTTTGTAACACAAAATGTACCGGCCTCGGTGGCTCAGTTGGATGCGCCGTCCGACTGGAGACCAGGAGGTCGCGGGTTCAACCCCTGCCGAGGTCGGCAACATTCTTTCGTGGAGATTGAGCTTGAAATATTTTCTACGGTCATTCCCTTCCGCTGATTCAAGAAGGGCAGTTGTCAGTTTCTGGCGAAAGAATGTGCACACTACTGGTTAACCGCTTAGAGGACTAAGCCTGCCCAGTAAACGTGTGGTTAGGTAAACTGACCGCGCTCGACATGACCCCATTGGGTTGACTGGGCCGTAAAACCTCAACACAAACAAACAAACACAAAATGTACTATCTGAAATATGCTGCCTCTAAATCATAGTTAACCCATTTTAGGCTGGAGACAAAAAAAAAGTGTAATTGGCAAACAGTGCAGACCCAGAGCATTCTGCATCACACAGAATGCGGTGTTTGATCTGGGTCTCCACTGTTCGCAAATAGTTTAGTTATTTTTCTCCAGGAATATTTAAATTACATAGCCTCACATATTTAAAATTGAAATTGGACTCTTCGAATATTTAGTGAGGGGAAGTTTATCCAGGCTAAAATGGGTTAAATCAATGTAATGTGACACTCTATTTTCAACAATTTGCATACAATGTAAAGCATTTTTTGTCTGATCACATCATAATTAAGCGTAGTAAAATTCAAATAGAAAAATAGTAATAAGTCTTAAAAATTTTTGTCTGAAGCAAAGGGAAACAACTTTTGTATTGTAAAGGGAAGCAATTCAATTGTCTCCCATTGCAAAAAAAAAAAAAAAAAAAATTTGGTTGTTTATCTCAAAGAATTCTTCCTTATTTTTCTTGTTTGATACTTACACTTTCCATGCTATGGGCAAATTATACAGACGACAAACTGATGATATTTATTCTACGTGATAATTTACATGAAATGTCAAATCGCATTTTCTAGGAAAATAAGAAAACTACTTCAGAATGTTGTTTGCTGAAATTTCTACCCAGCATGCAAAGTGCTAAGCTTTAACTGTTTGAATTTTTAACGTTTACCATACTGTTACATTTTTCAGGCCATACTGTCAGTTGTAATGTTGATACTATGCAGTATCTTAAACATTACCTTTCTCATCTTACGTCAACGTAACTTAAACTCAGGAAGTCGCACTAGTGATGTGAAGGTCAGAAGGTCAAAGGTAATTAATGATGATGCTAGGGAAAGGTTGCTCTCAGAGGACTCTGATGAAGGTCAAGGGTCAAGGTCAAGGAGCAGCAGTAAAACTAAGCTTCTGAATGATTGTAATGAAAGAGCATACAGCACGTGTTCTGGGGAAACAGGAAATGGTTCATGTACCAACTGTACTGAGAATACTGGAGAGGAAGAAGATAAATATTCTGCAAAAGGTTTGTTCTGTTTCCTAGGTCATAGCTCCAGATAAGGCACTTTTTCAACCCAAAAGTACTGGGCCCAGTTGTTCAAAGCGTCGTTAGCTTAACAAGCTCGTTTAGGGTCATTTAGTTAACTGTTTTAGCGGATTCAATATACAATTTTCTGATATTTTTTGCTGAAAAAATGTGAGTAGCTTTTGCACTGCAAAAGCTACTCACATTTTTTTCAGCAAAAAATTTCAGCATATTTGCGTATCACTCGATGTAAATTTTAACGAATCGTTAACTAACGATGTCGTTAGCTTTGAACAACTGGGCCCTGGTATTTTTCTCATTTCTCCAGAAAAACATAGGTGCTTCTAATGAGTACCCACAACCTATGTTTTCCTGAAATAATAAATATGTGGATACCCCCTCTTATCTTGAGTTGTGCTGGGTATCAGAGAAATTGTTCTATTGCAGAGGCCCATTGTTATATGGGCTGTGTCAAGAGAGAAGTGCTTTCGAACAAAATGCACAGATTCTGATCATCGACCATGTTAGAGTCCACCCTGGTGACCACTCTGAATAAAGTCTACAAACTGTAAAACTTTATAGCTAATTTCACTTCACTGATCACTCTGCTAAACAAGGATGACAACTCTCACTCTTCTGGTGTGCAAGTGTCCGTCAGTTTGTTCATCTGTGTACATATGTCTACCCTAGCATTCACCCTAGTGTCTGCTGTAAGGACCACCCTCATTGAAGTCTACAAATTGTGAAACTTTACAGTTAATTTCACTTCACTCATCACAGAGCTGAACAAGGATGACAACTCTCACTCATTGTTGTGCAAGTTCCCTTTCGTCAGTTTGTTTGTCTGTGTACTTACATACACCATAGCATTCACCTTAATGTCCACTCTAGCAGCCTCCCTAAATCAAGTCCACAAACTGTAAAAAAAGAAGTCCACAAACTGTAAAAAAAAAAGAAGTCCACAAACTGTAAAAAAAAAAAGAAGTCCACAAACTGTAAAAAAAGAAGTCCACAAACTGTAAAAAAAAACTTTACTGTTAACCCTTAAAGCACCAATCATAACTAAAGCAAACAACAATTTTGATTTTTTTTTATTTTCAGAAGAAAACAAGTCTTGACATTTCATGTGAATCGTCTGCCAAGCAGACGATTCACATGAAATATCAAGATTTGTTTTCTCTGAAAAATATAAAATGAAAATTTCAGATTGTTGCCTGCTACAAATTTTGCTTGGCCTTTTAAGGGTTAATTTCATTTCACTGATCACCTAAACATGGATGACAACTCTTACTCTTTGGTGCTTGTTTTCATGTATTAGTATGCAGATGCCACAAACTTCAATAAAGTTCTTTCTATTTTTATTATTATTACTGCTATTATTACTATTAAATTTTAGGGCAGAAAAGACTAAGCAGACTGACTAGCAGACTAGGTAATGTGCTTTTAGATTGATTATTGCATAAAAAGCAGTGTCGCATGTTATTAACAGCTGTGCATTAATCGGCGAAAAGCCGTGTATTAACAAGGCAATTCACGCGCTGTTAATGCACGGCTACGCAACTTTCAGTATGATCGTACCGGGGCCACACATTTGCTGCTGTTACTGCCTGGCCCTAGAACGAGCATAGTCCGTGGAAATTCACTAGACATCAGTGAAAAGGCGAACAAAATAGTGCAAGAAATAACGCAAAATGTAGCAAATGTTCTCTGTTTTTATGCAGTAATAGCGATCGAACATGGTTTTTCAATGCATTAACATGCCAAGTCCTTTGGGAGGTGGTGAAAACCGCGGCCTTTGGTCTCGGTTTTCAACACCTTCCACGGGAGCTGGTGAATGTTAATCCATGAAAAAACATCTTTGATCCCTATATTACAGTATTTGTTTACAGTTCCAGTAAAGACTCATAGTGAGTCTATAGAAGACATTGTTCCATTCCCTGTGAATTCTGGTGCTACAGACCAGGTACCACGAACTGCCAGCAGCAGCAGCTCCAATTCAGATGAAACAATTACAGACACCTTAAATGAGAGTTCTTGTCAGCTTGGAACTTGTAGTTACCAGCAAAGAAAGCGGTGTGCTGGCCTGCTAAGGTTTGTACCTCTATTTACTGGGACCAAAATTACTTCATGTGTAATATGCATGAATTTTTAACCATAACCACTCCCTGGGCTGATTTAGCAGAGGACAAATTATGATTTTCTTTTCTTATTTTTTTTTTTTTTTTAAAACAGACTTTGACCTTAGGAGACAATTTGCATGAAAAATCAAAGTCTGTTAGCTGGTAAAAATAAGAAAAATATTTTTAAATGTCAACCTGAAATTTTTACCCAGTATGCTAAGCATTAAAATATTGAAAATCAAGAAGAGCTCTTGTCAGCTCAGAACTTGCAGTTACCAGCAAAGAAAGCAATGAGCTGGCCTGCGGAGGTTTGTACCACTTTTTACGGTGATCAAAATCATTTTAATGTTTCTGTTAATAGAGAATAATAAACATGAAAAATCTGTCACAAAGGAGAGTTGTAATTAGTAAAAAACAAGTTCCAAAGGAACAAGTTTTTTTACCGAATTACATGCTCTTGAGTGATAAGATTTTTCATATCACGCAAATACTGTTCATTATTCTATTTATTATACACCTTTTATTACATTTTGAGCAGTGATTTACTGAGATTTATCAGTGAATGATAATCTATAATTCACCGAGTGAATTATTTCATTTCGAACATTCTGATGTCATAATTGTTAGGGGACGTTGATGACGTACTTGGTAACAACAATAACAATAGTTGACTTTTTGCGAAAAATTTGATAAAATCTGGAAATCAGTACTGCAGTTTTCATGTCCACTTGGCGTTTTTGGTATAAGACCTGCAATACAAATATAAAGTATGATTTTCTTGATAATCCAGTTCAACTTTCGTGACATTTTTGTGTCTGTATTTCAAGCACAGGATGATTTTTGCATTAAAGTGAAAACAAGATGGCGACTGATTTTCAAACTAAACCACACTTCTTGAAATTCATGCACTGACTGGAACTATTTTGGTAGGGAAATCTTAATGGCTAAACGTAAAAATTCAAAGGTAAAACATGGATGAAAATATAATAAACAGTTTATTTGGTTGTTTTGATCTATTACGGAGAAATAATTCACTCGTGTTCTAAGGTTTGCTTGTAAAAAACTTGTTCGCTTCACTCACTCGTTTTTTACGCACAAACCTTAGAACACAAGTGAATTATTTCTCCGTATTTGATCAAAACAACCAAATAAACTCTATTTAGCTAGTACTATTTTCTTGAATGCACCACAAAATTGTTTCAGTTTTAGCAGAAGTAAAATAAACAACATTAGAAAATGGGGTTATTCAGTCCATTCATTAACAACATTGACGTCACTTCATGATGTAACCTGAATAGTTTCATAACTGTAACATCTGTAATTTGGTCAAGTTTATGTCCTTTTTGGCAGCCCAGGAAGTCAAGATGAAATGCAATGAAGCGGAAACAGTCTATAAAAACTGTTCCAACACTGTGAGATAATTCACTAGTTACTGCCATCATATCACTACACTGTAAACTATAGAAAATAACTGAGAAATCCCTATACTTCACTGCTAATTATACAATAAAAGGCATTGTAAGTCAGTCCTGAAGTATGTGGTTCAGTCTGTACAGATGTCTGGTTCAATCTGTACAGATACCCAGTTCAGTCTGTACAGATGTCTGGTTCAGTCTGTACAGATACCCAATTCAGTCTGTACAGATGTCTGGTTCAATCTGTTCAGATACCCAGTTCAGTCTGTACAGATGTCTGGTTCAATCTGTACAGATACCCAGTTCAGTCTGTACAGATGTCTGTTTCAGTCTGTTCAGATACCCAGTTCAGTCTGTACAGATGTCTGGTTCAATCTGTACAGATACCCAGTTCAATATCTACAGATATCTAGTTCAGTCTGTTCAGATACCCAGTTGAGTCTGTACAGATGTCTGGTTCAATCTGTACAGATACCCAGTTCAGTCTGTACAGATGTCTGGTTAAGTCTGTTCAGATACCCATTTCAGTCTGTACAGATGTCTGGTTCAATCTGTACAGATACCCAGTTCAATATCTACAGATATCTAGTTCAGTCTGTTCAGATACCCAGTTGAGTCTGTACAGATGTCTGGTTCAAGCTGTACAGATACCCAGTTCAGTCTATACAGGTGTCCAGGTCAGTAAGGCTAGCTAATCAGAGCTGAAAAGATAATCGATTATCAGTCCTGCCATTGTGATTGATAACCAATTAGTAATCACTGAAGATTTGGTCATAATTTTACCTGTCTGTCTGAGCATAACTCTTACCATATGTGATAACTTAACTGTATGTATTTGGTCAGACAGGCATGAGCAACAGTGTAAATCCAATAAAATGTGGCATCTCATCTGGTTCTACACTGTTTGCCACTCATCCAGCTATTTTTAGACACAACATTGGGTAGTAAATTGTACTTGTTCAAATTTCAGATAAAGTATGGTAAGGAGCTGAGGTGTCGGAATACTAAGGATAAATACATAAAGTATGATGGGTTATTAGGAAGTCTGTAATGATAATATATCATTTTTGTGGAATTTACCGATCAGTTAATTGATTATCCGATTAATTGTGCCCGCCTTACAGATCAGTCAATACAGATGCTCAGTTCAGTCAGCAGGATTATGGCCTTTGTTGTTTGATATTCTACAGGGTATTATGAAGGATATATACACATTATTACTACATCAATGTGATCTTATGCTCTGTATCAAGTTAAGAGGATGTTCCCAGATTGCGGGATCACAGGACAATGACTCTCAAACCTCAAAAAGCCAATATTTAGTATTAAGGAAGCTTCGTTAGCCTATTTGTATGTATTACTTAAACCAGGTGTTTGGGCTTTTCTTTCAATTTGGATATACAAAGTCAATGTCCTGTGGTGGGGTCATATGAGATGCTTGCATTGGCTGTGATCAGGAGGTCTTGGAACATCCCTGAGAGGTGATACAGACATCAGATCACATTACAGTAGTATTTGGGTTTGGAATTTAACGTCCCATTCAACACTGTTAATGTCATGTCGAGCTGGTCAGTTACCAGTGCACACTGTTCCTGGGCAGACCTAGTCCTCTACATGGTTAACCTGTACTTGCACACATTCTTTCACCAGAAACTGACAACTGCCCTTCTTGAATCAGTTGGAGGAAAAGAATGACCATAAAATTTTTTTCACAATCAATCTTTACAAAGGAGTATTGCTGTGCCCAGCAGGAATAGAACCGTTTTTATTATATAATAGATGAAGTGCCACATTCAAAATATGGTGTCTGATCAGGTTCTACACCGTTTGCAACTTGTCCAGTAGTTTTAGACACATCAAATGATCACATTTTATGACTGGTATAGTAAGAAATTAATGTACGAGGGATGTTCGAAATGAATTGCTTATTTCTATCTGGAGACTTCAAATTTCAAGTTAGCCCAAAAGTACTCATTTCATGCCCTCGAAGTACTCCCCGTGGCTAGAAATGCAAAGTTTCAGCCGATGTATCCACTTCTTGAAGGCGTCACGGTACGCTGATTTGGGCACAGTAATAAGGTACTGATGAATGGCAGATCCAAGTGCCTGTCGGGACTGGTATTTCCACCCAGCAAGGAATGCTTTCAATTTTGGAAACAAAAAGAAATCACATGGGGCAAGGTCTGGGGGGGTGGGGGGGGGGGGGGGGGGGGGGGGGGGGCGGGTGAGGCAAAACAGTTACTTTTTCTTTCTTCAAAAACGCTGTAACTATTGCGGAGGTATGAGCTGGGGCATTGTCATGTAGAAGACGGACATGTTTAAAACCAGTGGCAGGGTGTCGTTTCTGATAATACTTTTTCAGTTTCTTCAGTACTACGTCTTTGTAGTACTTTCCGGTGATGCTTTTGCCCTTTTTCACTGGCACTTTTATTGCGACTCCTTCACCAGAGAAGAAGATTGGATACAAAACCTTCTTTGTACTCAAAGAACATTTGGCAATTATTGGGCGTTTGCTCTGTTTAGTGGCCCAGATCTTATTGCTAACCTTTCTGACGGGCTCAAAATAATGGACCCAGGTTTCATCACCTGTGAGGACATTGGCAAATTGCTTTTTGTCATATTTTGGAAACATTTGAAGCAGCTTTTTGGCCACTTTAACCCGTTGCCTCTTTTGCTCGTCAGTCAACAGATGTGGCACCCATCTAGCAGAAATCTTTCTGACTTTCAAATGCTTCTTCAAAATAAGGTGAACCGTTGATAGTGATATGCCTACCTTTCATGCAATATCACGAACTGTAAATCTGGCATCTCCTTCAATGATTTCATTTATTTTGGAAACGATTTCTTTACGAGATGCAGATTTTGGCCTACCTGATTTCGGTGCATTTTTGATGGACTCTACACCAGACTCAAATTTCTTTTTCCACCGCTGAACTGTGTCATAAGACACACAAGAAGGTCCAAAAGCAGTAGAAATTTCAGTCATCAGCTTCTTCAAAGAACAACCAAGTTTTGAGCGAGCTTTGATGTAAGCCCGTATTTCATCTTTTTTGTCGACGCTTCTAACAACCATTTTTACTGCAGTGGTCAATGACTGTGTGTATTCAAATGGCAAATTTTATGCCTTACACTTAGTCTAACATGTACATTTATACACCATTGTGTAGATATTGAATAGCCCTATACAGGTATGTATTGGTTTTTATCGTGCCCCACGTAGATATCAAGCTAGAGGACAATAAGCAATTCATTTCGAACATCCCTCGTAAGCAAATATTTGCTTAATAAGGTCTAAGCAAACAGAATAGACCAAGATCATGAACTAGGGTCTGCACAATTTCCTGCTTATATAGAAGATTTTAGACACATCAACTTGTAATAAAATATATTGAGCCAGTGCACGACAAAACCTACAATAAGACTTATGTGACCAGGGAAGACTCAGATCAGCCTGTGCATCTGGGCAGTCTGATCAGAGTCTGTTCTGATACCATGTTCCTTCTACAGCCTCAAGGCTATTCAAAGATAACGAAAAAGAACTCTTGCTATACTGGGTGGATGTATAGACTGATCTCTCAGCCAGCCCCGGTGGCTCAGTTGGATGCGCCGTCCGACTGGAGACCAGGAGATCGCGGGTTCAACCCCCGCCGAGATCGGCAACATTCTTTCGTGAAGATTGATCATGAAATATTTTTTACGATCATTCTCTCCCTTCTGCTGATTCAAGAAGGGCAGTTGTCAGTTTCTGGCAAAAGAATGTGCACAATACTGGTTAACCGCTTAGAGGACTAAGCCTGCCCAGTAAACATGTGGTTAGGTAAACTGACTGCGCTCGACATGACCCCACTGGGTTGACTGGGCCGTAAAACCTCAACACAAACAAACAATAGGCTAATCTGAGTCTTTGCTGGTCATACGAGTCTTATTGTAGGTTATGTCATGCGCTGGCTCAGTTTGTTCAAAATTTAAGACAACTATGGTAAGGGTAAAGGTGAATATTTTGTCTAAATACTGTATATGACGCACACTTTAAGAAAGCGAACCTTCTGACGTGTCGAAGGAAGACTCAAATCAGCTTGCACATACATACAGTCTGATCAGTGTCTTCATTGTCCTCATGAAGAAACTGCAGCCTTGCCTATCCATAATGTGCCCGAAGAAACTGCAGCCTTGCCTATCCATAATGTGCCTGAAGAAACTGCATCTTTGCCTATCCATAATGTGCCCGAAGAAACTGCAGCCTTGCCTATCTATAATGTGCCCGAAGAAACTGCAGCCTTGCCTATCCATAATGTGCCCGAAGAAACTGCAGCCTTGCCTATCCATAATGTGCCCGAAGAAACTGCAGCCTTGCCTATCTATAATGTGCCCGAAGAAACTGTAGCCTTGCCTATCCATAATGTGCCTGAAGAAACTGCAGCCTTGCCTATCCATAATGTGCCCGAAGAAACTCCAGCTTTGCTTATCCGTAATGTACCCGAAGAAACTGCAGCCTTGCCTATCTATAATGTGCCCGAAGAAACTGCAGCCTTGCATCCGTAATGTGCCCGAAGAAACTGCAGCCTTGCCTATCTATAATGTGCCCGAAGAAACTGCAGCCTTGCCTACCCTAATGTGCCCGAAGAAACTGCAGCCTTGCCTATCCATAATGTGCCCGAAGAAACTGCAGCCTTGCCTTTCCATAATGTGCCCAAAAAAACTGCAGCCTTGCCTATCCATAATGTGCCCGAAGAAACTGCAGCCTTGCCTATCCATAATGTGCCCAAAGAAACTGCAGCCTTGCCTATCCATAATGTGCCCGAAGAAACTGCAACCTTGCCTATCCATAATGTGCCTGAAGAAACTGCAGCCTTGCCTATCCATAATGTGCCCGAAGAAACTGCAGCCTTGCCTATCTATAATGTGCCCGAAGAAACTGCAGCCTTGCCTATCCATAATGTGCCCAAAAAAACTGCAGCCTTGCCTATCTATAATGTGCCGGAAGAAACTGCAGCCTTGCCTATCTATAATGTGCCCGAAGAAACTGCAGCCTTGCATCCGTAATGTGCCCGAAGAAACTGCAGCCTTGCCTATCTATAATGTGCCCGAAGAAACTGCAGCCTTGCCTACCCTAATGTGCCCGAAGAAACTGCAGCCTTGCCTATCCATAATGTGCCCGAAGAAACTGCAGCCTTGCCTATCCATAATGTGCCCAAAAAAACTGCAGCCTTGCCTATCCATAATGTGCCCGAAGAAACTGCAGCCTTGCCTATCCATAATGTGCCCAAAGAAACTGCAGCCTTGCCTATCCATAATGTGCCCGAAGAAACTGCAACCTTGCCTATCCATAATGTGCCTGAAGAAACTGCAGCCTTGCCTATCCATAATGTGCCCGAAGAAACTGCAGCCTTGCCTATCTATAATGTGCCCGAAGAAACTGCAGCCTTGCCTATCCATAATGTGCCCAAAAAAACTGCAGCCTTGCCTATCTATAATGTGCCGGAAGAAACTGCAGCCTTGCCTATCCATAATTTGCCCGAAGAAACTGCAGCCTTGCCTATCCATAATGTGCCCGAAGAAACTGCAGCCTTGCCTATCCATAATGTGCCTGAAGAAGCTGCAGCCTTGCCTATCCATAATGTGCCCGAAGAAACTGCAGCCTTGCCTATCCATAATGTGCCCGAAGAAGCTGCAGCCTTGCCTATCTATAATGTGCCCGAAGAAACTGCAGCCTTGCCTATCTGTAATGTGCCCGAAGAAACTGCAGCTTTGCCTGTCTATAATGTGCCCAGTGAAGATTCTGATCAGCCTGCACAAACGTGCAGGCTGATCAGAATCTTCGCTGGTCACACATCACAAAGGTACATTTTTCTGATGTCGTGGCTCATATAATGAATTTGTAGGTGCTACCATGCTACCAACAACCCTCTAAGGGAGATAGGTGAAGGTGGTGGAGATGTTGAAATTAAACAGCCTAAGAAACGTTCAAAAGATGAATACCAAACGGGCAGATTTATAATACTCCTGTTAGTGCTACAAATATCTATGTTTATGGTATGTGGCAGATTTATATTGTACTTACCTTAGTGTTCGGACATCTTAAGTGATCACCATAATTGTTCTTAAACACACCTGTGGTCCCGGTGTTAGTCTTACTCTTTGTTGCTTTGTGGTTTATTCTACGAGTCGATTTGTTGTATGTCTCTCAGTGTGTCATTTTGTTCTTGTGTTTTTCATTCCTTTTAGTATTGCGATTACCTCGCTTGGGGAAGAGAGAGCTAATCTTAGTGCTTTTAGTACGTTTGTTTGGTTTGTGCTTGTTTAGATTTGTCGGTTTCCTCTTCCTCTTGGGGTCTGGGAAGGGCTGCGGTTTGTGATTGTGGCACTCCCTGGACTTTTCTCTTATTTTTTTTATTATGGTAAATGTCCTAAAATTTCGAATAATTTATTTCATGCTTTTTTTATCCTCTGTTTTCCTTTTTATACAGTTGTTTATCAAAATACTTAATGGAATGGCAAACAGTGTAGACCCTGATCTGACTGCTCTGGGTCTACACTGTTTGCATTTGCCATTTTATAAGAAATTTTGATGTAGGAAATTTTAAAACATTTTCCATAAGCTTGTTTTACTGTCTGTTAAGTTCTGCTTAACCCTTCCTTTGCTGAACACGACATGTCCTATATTAGCAAACAGTGTAGATCCAGATCAGTTGGCTTCTGAAGAAGCCATCTGATCTGGATCTGCACTGTTTGTCATATGTAAATTTCTATCAGAAACCTGGATCAAGTAATCTGATTGGCTGGAAATTAGAAGTGGGTGTGGCATCTTAATTTATTCAGCATGAGAAAGGTTAATGTTTGTACAAATTACTGAATGAGTTGCAAATAGTGGCATTCTGTAGCATCTGATGTAGGTCACATTGTTGGCTGAGGCCTGTCTGTCCAAATACTTAGGGTAAATGCAGTAGACATTGAAGTATGGAATGTGTTGTTCATTTCGATTTGGATGTTTATTTGTGGAATTTAGAATAGCTCAAATTCAACCATACATGTATTTGGATGAGGCAAAGCTAATAAATAGTTGCAACAAATGGTTCATGGTGCTAAAAATAACAAAAGGTGTTCTAAATAATCACTAAGTGTCTGGAACTAAAGAGTTTACATTGATTTTTATACCCCTGGCTACCGAAGGCAGCAGTGGGGCATACATAAAGTGTTTTGCTGTGATGTTACCTTGGTATGTGTGTACATCCACTGGGGTTTACAGGGTATACATTATTTTTCTTATTTCTGCTCAAAAACATAGATTTTGATACTCATTAAAACTGCCTCACTGAGGCAGTTCTAATGAGTACCCACAGTCTATCCGTCTGTGCATACCACTCGTATATCACGTTTGTAACCAGAGCATAAATGTTAAAAGTTTACATTCAAAATTACATTGACGTTTACATGCACATCTCTTGGGAGGTCTAAACTTGGGTACCTTTTATGCTAGGAAGTTGAATTTTGGTATGCTACTTACCCAGACTTTCAGCTTTGTGCTAGAGTTGTACCTGGGTCATGCCCTGGGGTGTGGCAAGGGGTCAGAATTATAATGGATTGAGCATTTGGAAAGTGGTGCTGAAATTTATGCATCCAGATGTTGTTTCATATGGGCAAAGAGCAAAGGGCAGGGGCATTTGTGCACTTTGGACACATGTCTTATTCTTCATTGTGGTCTCTGAACATTGTTATGCAGAAACATGTTATTCAGATGACTTGTATAGGAGGAGTATTTGGTGTTTATTCTGTGGTATTTTTCCTTATTTGACTATAAAGACATATATTGTGGGTACTCATTAGTATGTTTATTCATTGTGATAAGTGCTTATTTCTTGTTATAAATGTTATTTATTGTGATGAATACTTATGTATTATGAAAATGCTTATTTCTTGTGATAAAGATATATCTCAACTGAAATATTTCTTGTTTGCAGGGTTTATTTTTGTGCCTCTGGAGATTATTCAATAAGTCAACATCCGGTATATATGTGGAGATAGAGTTTTTAGATGGCTTCTTCAACTATGGTCAGGTATGTGTAATTTGGTCCTTTCTGTAATTACAGTAATTGCCCTAAGTATTCGCACAGGCCTTATCAAACAGGGTAGATCCAGATCAGAAGCCACAGAATGTGGCTTCTGATCTGGGTCTGCACTATTTGTCACTCATCCAGCAATTGTTGAGACACAGCAACAGCTAGCAAGATGGACTTGTTCATGTATTAGGACAAACATGGTAAGGAGTTAAGGGGTTCCAATATTTAAGGGAAAATATGATATATGAGCTGCCACATTAAGCATTAGCAAACATCATGTGCCAAGACTAGCCTGTATACATGTACAGCTGGTTTAGAGTTGCATAGCTCCAGAGATAGGAGGGGTATCAGGAAAATATTTTTTCTTATTTCACCTTGAAAACATATGTTGTGGGTACTCATTAGAAGCACCTCACAGAGGCACTTCTAATGAGTACCACAACATATGTTTTTATGGACAAATAAAAAAAAATATCAACAATTTTTTGTTAAAAAAAAAAAAAAAAAAGCACCTTTTATCTGGAGCTGTGGAGTTGTGTGTCAGACTACACCTTTACAGTCTTGTCAGGACATGTGCAGCACATAGCTCAAGATGAGGAGTTCTTTTTTTTTTTTAAATTAAATAACAGAGATAGTTTTCATATTTCTCTAAGAAAACAGATGAGCCATGACATGAAAAAAAGTATCTTCAGGGTAATTTGTTTGTGTTGAGGTTTTACGGCCCAGTCAACCCAATGGGGTCATATCGAGCGCGGTCAGTTTTACCTAACCACACGTTTACTGGGCAGGTTTAGTCCTCTAAGCGGTTAACCAGTATTGTGCACATTCTTTTGCCAGAAACTGACAACTGCCCTTCTTGAATCAGCGGAAGGGAGAGAATGACAGAAGAAAATATTTCATGATCAAATCTTCAGGGTAAATGCAAAAATTAATGATCCAGATCAGCCAACGGAGATACATTGTCTGATCAGGAACTTTCTAGACTTTGTTATGTTCTAAAGTTTCCAATGATTCTATAAGTGGACAGAAAAGGTCCTGATCAGCCTGCGCAAATACGCAGGCTGATCTTGTCCTTCGCTGTCTGCATATGCCCAAGGACATGTTTTTGTATGGTGCAGCCCATATGTTGTGGGTACTCATTAGAGTATAAGAACTTCTAATGCATACCCACGGCATATGTATTTGTGATAAATAAGAAAAGCATTTGTTTGGATACCTCTCTTATCAAGAGCTGTGAGAGTTTCTGCATGCCTGAGGGTGGGTTTTGTTTTTTCCCAAACTTATTCAAGAAATTTAGAGTGAAACACTGGAACCTCTTCATTAGACGGTTTGGGATTTAAGACATTTTCCGATATAAAATGGTTTAAAGGGGGACACCGAAAGTGTTGTATCCAAACAAAAATGTATAGATTATATAGAAAAATGACCATTTATGGTCATTTTTCTATATAATCTATACTTTTTTGGTTTTGATACAACATGGTTTTTTAGCTAACACGTTTTTTTTGCTTTGGATCCCAGAAGTAGTGTTATAAAGAGTGGTGTATTAAGCTTTAATATAGACTTGCGTGAGAAAAGAACCCTTTAGATGTGCACGTGGTGAAGAATCAGATAAGCCTGTGCACTCTGAATAGCCAAGGATCGAAGACTTCTGCTGGCTGACAGCAAAGAGTCTGATCAGACTGGATATGCTCGCTGATCCATGTCTTCACTACCTACAGGGTTTTCATGAACTCCAAATATGGAGTCTGGGGCTCCTATTTTGGTAGTTGGGACTCCTACTTTTCAGAAGAATTTAGCTCAGTTACATTGTGGGACTCCTGTTTTTAGCAGTAAATAGCTTTGGTACTCCCATTTTCAAAATCCTAGTGAGAGCCATGTTTACTGGCTGCACACATGTGATGTCAGTTTATGATAACATTCCATGGACTATGTGATCATTTAAGGGGACTTGATACACTTGAGCCTCTGTGGCTCAGTCAGATGCTCGTCCGACTTGTAATCATTATGTGGCGGGTTCGATCCCCGCCAGGTCCAGCAGCATTCTTTCGTAGAGATTGATCCTGAAATCAGGAGAAGAATTAGATCCTATTTCTTATGTGCTGCAATGTATACAGTCATGGAATATTTGGAAATAGAATACGTTTTAACCAAATATTTTCTATGGTTATTCTCTCTCTTGCTGATTGAAGAAGGGCGGTTGTCAGTCTCTGGTGAAAGAATATGCACAAATACTGATTACATGTAACTGCTTAGAGGACTATGTCTGCCCAAGAAATGTGTTGTTAGGTGAACTGACAGCTCAACATGACACTAATGGGTTGACTGGGCTGTTAAACTGCAACTCAGTTGAGACACTTAGTATTTTCTGCCATTTTTTTTTTTCAGACGGGTGACAACTTTTGTTGCTGTTTGTTTTCCAGTACACCAAGAGCTTTCTGAAAATGGCTCTGCTCTAATAGGAAAGAATTTGCTCCTAAGGGGAGCAAATTCTTTCCTTTTAGAGCAGACCTTTTTTTTGGGGGGGGAGGGGGGGGGGGAGGGGGAATGTGGGGGTGATGGAGGCAAAACAGTTTTGAAATGTGCTACATCTGTGCAGATTAATCAAAGTCTAAATACTTGTTGCCATATAAGGCACTTTCTTTTCAACCAAAAATTGTTGGTAGTTTTTTATTTCTCCATGAAAATATGTGTTGTGAATACTCATAAGGAACACCTCACCAAGGCACTTCTAACGAGTACCCACAACATATGTTTTTTTAGGAGAAATAAGAAAAATATTACATGTTTATTAGATAGACCTCTTAACTGGAGCTGTGCACATGTATATGGGCCTTGTCAAGTAAAAAAAGTAACTTTGAGCATGTGCAAAATACACAGATTCAGATTATCCTGCGGATATGCAAAGTATTGTCTGGGCCTTTGCTCTAATCTGCATTCATATCCGGCTCAACATGACCCTAATGGGTTGACTGGGTCATAAAACCTCAACTTACTCAAAATCTCCATTTGTACATTCTATAATATCCAATGATTCTGACAGTGAAGGCCCTGATTAAACTGTGCAGAGCCGGCTTCGGTGGCTCAGTTGGATGCGCCGTCCGACTGGAGACCAGGAGGTCGCGGGTTCAACCCCCGCCGAAGTCGACAACATTCTTTCATGTAGATTGATCACAAAATATTTTCTACAGTCATTCTCTCCCTTCCGCTGATACAAGAAGTGCAGTTGTCAGTTTCTGGCGAAAGAATGTGCACAATACTGGTTAACCACTTAGAGGACTAAGCCTGCCCAGTAAACGTGTGGTTAGGTAAACTGACCTGCGCTCGACATGACCCCATTGGGTTGACTGGGCTGTAAAACCTCAACACAAAACAAAAGACTGTGCAGATGTGCAGGCTGGTCTGGGACTTTGCTGTTGGCATATGCCCGAAGACACATTTTTACCCATATAAGTTGTACAAGAATCAGTAAAACCTGTGTAAGACAGCCACCTTTGAAACTGACCTTAGTGGTTGATGTGGAAAGGTGGTTGTCTTATAAAGGTACATGTCATGTAATTTTGCTAGCAAAATTACATGACATGTACCTTTATAAGACAGACAACTTTTTCCACATCAACCACTACTTAAAGTCAGTCTCGAAGATGGCTCTCTTACACAGGTTTTACTGTATATGGTAAATGTCCAAAAATTTCGAACACTTTTAATCCATACTTTTTTCGCCTAAATTTTACATTTTATGCAGTTGTTTCTTTAAATACTTAGTGGAATGGCAAGCAGTGTAGACTCTGATCAGACTGTGAAGGAGCAGTCTGATCTGAGTCTGCACTGTTTGCATATTCCACTTTGTCAGACACTTTGGTGTATGAAATTTTAGGACATTTACCGTAACCAAACAGGAGCAGCATTGGTAATCAGGCTGTACAGATGTGCCAGCTGGTCGGTATCTTTGCTGGCCCCAAAAGCCAAATTTTTCTGTATTTACCTGCTGTTATTGTGTATTTATATTTTATTTTATTTTTCAGTCCCTGGTTGTATTTGCTATATTTGGTTTTGATACTAGGCTTATGATTCTTCCCTGTTTAAAAAGGTGAGTGGTCAGAGTGGATTGGTATAACTGTGCTGTTGTTACGTAGGGTTTATTTGGGTTTTGCATAATTTTTCTAACACAACTAACTTTCAGAGTAGATTGGTCATTAGATATTATTTTTCAAATTTTCTTGTAATGTTTTTAACCTAGCTAACATTCAGAGTGTATTGGTGATTAGCTATGCATTGTTATATGTGGATTGTTCAGATTCTCTATTAACCCATTGTAGTCTGGAGGCCCCCAAAAGGGTATTTTGAAAACAGTGCAGACACAGATCAGATGCCACAGAATGCGGCATCTGATCAGGGTCTCCACTGTTAGCAAAGAATGCAGCCATTTTTCTCTAGGAATATCTAATTCCCATAGCCCGACGTACCTAAAATTGAAATTGGACTCATCCAATATATAGTGTGGGTGAGTTCATTCAGTCTACAATGGGTTAAGTTTTCTAAGCTGACTAACTTCCCGAATGGATTGTGATTACATCTGCTATTGTTACATGTGCCAGCCTCAGTGTCTCATGCATCTGACTGATGATTCAATTCCAGCCAGGTTCAGCAACATTATTTCATCGAGATTGATCATGACACATTGGCTACGGTCATTCTCTCCCTTCCACTGATTCAAGAAGGGCAGTAACTCGAGGATTGATCGCAAGACTGTAGCAAGTCAGATGGCTGTTTTTCCCAATACTTAATCTCCTCACCATGAAGGCGTTATGAAGATTACAACATTTTTTTCTGTAAACAATGGAAATTTAGGTGCCATTGCTCATACGAGCAATGGCACCTAAATTTGCATTGTTTACAAAGGGGTCAAAGTTGCCCCTAAACAAGGGTTTCAAAAATATGTTTGAGTTACTACAGTCTTGCGCTCAACCCTCGAGTTGTCAGTTTCTGGCAAAAGAATTTGCACAAGTACCGGTTAACTGCTTAGAAGATTAAGCATGTCCGGGAAAAGTGTGGTTAGGTAAGCTGACCAGCTCGACATGACCTTAATAGTGTTGACTGGCCTGGCCGTTAAGCTCCAAATCAAATTGAACCCAAAAAAAATATATATTCTTTGTTCGGATTCTTTTGTAATTTTTCTATCCTTACTAACTTTCAGTGTGGATTTGTGCTTGCTAGTGTTATGTGTGGTTTGTTTGGGTTCTCTCATAATTTTTTCAAACTTGACTAACTTCCAACCTGCATTCGTGAAAACATAAGCTATTGTTGCATGTGATATGTTCAGACTCTCATAATTTTTCTAGCCTGACTGACTTTCAGAGTGGATTGGTGATTAGATATGCTATTGTTACACATATTTCTTTTTTCAGGTTCTCTAAATTTTTTTCTAGCCTGACTAATTTTCAGAGTGGATTAGTGATTACTGTGTTTCGACATCTTTCAGAAAGTCGTGTTCTGCTGGGCGCTTTACATAGAAGAAGTATAATGCAAATTTTGTCATGATTAATGCAAAACCCGTTTTATTGTAACTACTTATGCACAAAAAGTTTTATTTTAGTCGTTGGTTTTTAAAAAGTCAAATATTTTCACATTTTCCCATAGTAAAAATGAATGCAAATTATGCAGAAATCTGTAGGGTTAGTAACTTGGAGGCAGATTACCCTCAGTTCCACTTGTTCAATTTTTTTCTGAAATTTTCACAATATTGTTGTGAAACATCAATAATTCATATTCAGCAAAGAAAAGTAAAAAGTATTTTCTTTGACAAAAATTCCAGAAAATCACTTTATAATAAAAATTGCATAGGTCAGCCCAATTTTTGGCCATAAATTTAATTTTAGGGTACACATTTGAAAACTAAACACAGAAACAGAAAAGACAAATGGTTTCTGATAAGATATGGTCAGTCAGAACAAAGTATTTTCATTTGAAATAAAATGCCAAGCAAAAAATGTTTTTCCAAGTGATGTCTAAAGGACAGTAGATATTTTGTTGTTTTGTGTAGTTTGTTTGGGTTCTCTATTAATTTTTTTAAACTCAACTTACTTCATAGCTCCAACTACAAAGTATGGATTCTTATTTTGCAGAGACATATGTTGTGGGTACTCTTTAGAAGCACCTTGCTGAGGGCTTCTAATGAGTATTACAACATACGTTTTCATGAGAAAGAAGAAAAACGTTTACCAGATACCCCTTTTTATCTAGAGCTATGTAAGATTAACTTTGTCAGTCACTTCTTTGGATAACTCCAGTACTAGTGTACAACAAAATTACCCTTTTAATGGTACAATTATGGTGTCTTAGCAAACCATGTAGATCCAGATCAAGAGGAACACGTTGATTTATACTGTGTGGTGTTCTGCAGCTTTATTAGACACATCACCAAACAGGCACAGTGGCTTAGTTGGTAGACATCCACTGTGTGACCGGGATATTGCGGGTTCGATCCATGGCCGAGTCATAGCAACGACTTTAAAAATGGTACTAGCTGCTCTTTCGCTTGGCACTCAGTATTAAGAAAGTAGAGCTAGGAATCACAGCTGGTCAGCTCAGTGTCAGTATAATGTGACTGGGTGGAATATCATGTCATAGTGTCTGGGGCATGATATTTCAGTGAGGCAGCACTCTGAAAGTGAGCATTGAGCTCCCTGCTACATCCAGACACTGTTGTAATATGACTGAAATATTGTTGAAAGTGACATAAAGCCAGAATAAAACAAACATTTAAAACAACAGACACATCACCAGCTAATCAAATGGTTTTGATCAAACTTTTGGGTATGGTAAATGTCCTAAAATTTCATACACCAAAGCTCTTGACAAAATGACGCTGCAAACAGTGCAGTACCAGATCAGACTGCTCCTGACCAGGGTCTACAGTTGTTTGCCATTTTACTAAATTTTTTAAGAAATTAATATATAAAAAAGAAAATTTATGCCAAAAGTTATGGAATAAAGTCTTTGAAATATTAAACCCTTTACAGTAACTACAAAAAATTTTAAGACATTTACTGTAACTATGGTAAGGAGTTGCCATATTTACTCAGAGTATTTGGAAAGATAGGCCTTAGCAAACAGTGTAGACTCAGATGCCACAAAATGTGGCATCTGATCAGGGTCTACACTGTTTGCCACTCACCCAGCAGTCTTTTAGACATATCAGCAGGGAGTTAACGCTCGACATGACCCCATTGGGTTGACTGGGCCGTAAAACCTCAACACAACAGGGAGTTAAATGGGTCCATTCAAATTTTAGGACAAGGATTTATGGTAATTATGGTTGGACATGCTGTATTTACCCTAAATATTGGGACACCTTAACTCTGGTCCTGCTGAACCCGGATATACCCTGCCTTTGCAAACAGTGTAGATCCAGATCAGTTGGCTTCTGAAGAAGCAAACTGATCTGGATCTGCACTGTTTGTCATTCCTTATATGAATTTGTATCAGCAATCTGGATCAAGTAATATGATTGGCTGAAAATCAGGAGTGGGCGTGGCATCATAATTTATTCAGCATGACAAGGGTTAACTCTGTACCATACTTGCCCTAAGATTTGAACGTTTCTATTCTTACTAGATACTGATGTATCTAATAATAGTGGGATGAGTGACAAGTAGAGTCTGATCAGATTCCAATTTTTGCGGCATTTGATCTGGGTTTACTTTCTTTGCTCAGGCCTGTCCATTCCAATACATAGGGTTGTTACGATAGTTTCTCACCTGAATCAAATATTTCAGAATCGTATACTGGTAAGAAAAGGTCCATTATTGGAGGTCAAGGCGCTTTATTATTAGATAGTGCGGGAACTACCATAAAAATAGGCTTTATTTTACAATAGCTTGCATAAAAATAAGTAACTTAAGTAATTTAACCTTTACCAATTTCAGCAGATGGCAAATTCATGATATTTTTCTTATTTTTCCCAGAAAATAGGCATTGACATTTCATGCAAATTGTCTCCTTAGTAGAATTGGCATGAAAGGCCAAAACCTATTCTCTAAAATATTTCTTTTAAGAGACAATTAGCATAAAATGCCAAAACTTATTTTTTCAGAAAAATAATAAAAATATGCCAGGATGACGTCTGCTGAATTTTTTACCCGATATGCAGAGCATTAACTGTTGCTTTAGTTAAAGCTTTTAACAGCAACAGAAGAACAATAGTTAAGGAAGGTTTAGCATCAGTCAGAAAATGTACATGTAAGAAAGTTGCCCATTTATCCTATTTTTCCACCTACTGCCCTACCCACTTACCCAAATGAATTTATAAATTGGTGTTTTTAAGAGCAAATAGAGATAGTGGATGACATTTTGATGCCATTTTTATACTCTGCCGCACAATAGTGGCAGGGTATTATGGTTTCACGTTGGTCGTCCATGTGTCTGTCCGTCTGCTGTCTGTCCGTGTGTCCGTCCGTCCATTTTTCGTTTCCGGATGATAACTTGAGTAAACATCAGTGGATTTTCACCAAACTGCATTGATATTGTGTAGATCTGGTTTGGGATTGTTAATGGGCAACTTTCGTCAAATTTCTATGCAGATCTGCCCGAGACACGCCCATATTTTTGTTTCCGGACCATAACTTGAGTAAATAACAAAGGATATTCACCAAACTTGCTTTATGCATTGACATTAAGGAGATCTGGTTTGGGATTGCTAATGGGCAAATTTTGTCAAATTTTTACAGTGTTATCTGCCCGAGACACGCCCATATTTTCGTTTCCGTATGATAATTTGAATAAATAACAAGGGATTTTCACCAAACTTGCTATATGCATTGACATTAAGGAGATCTGGTTTGGGATTGCTAATGGGCAAATTTTATCGATTTTTTACGGAGTTATCTGCCCGAGACGCCGATATTTTTGTTTCCGGACGATAACTTTAGTAAATAACAAGGGATTTTAACCAAACTTGCTATATGTGATTAAGGAGATCTGGTTTGGAAATGCTAATGGGCAAATTTCGTCACATTTTTACGGAGTTGTCTGTCCGAGACACGCCCATATTTTCATTTCTGGATGATAATTTGAGTAAATAACAAGGCCTTTTAACCAAACTTGCAATATGCATTGATATTATCAAGATCTGGTTTAGGATTGTTATCTGTCCCGCCGTCATTTTCTTTCGATAACTTTAATACATAAACAAATAATTGCTATGGCGGGGTATTATGCTTGCGGTGCTTTTATTTTTATTTTCCCTAGAAAATAGGGTTTGACATTTCATGCAGATTGTCTCCTAAAAACTATTTCAAAATGTCATCTGCTGAAATTTTTTACCCAGCATGCTTGGGGTTAAGAATGGTGAAACCAGTTCACCTTCAGCCTGCTGCAAAAATTGTTAATTTAACTCTAGGAAATTTTAAGTTTTTGCTGGGTATTATTGTCTTAACCTTTAGAGCTTTAATCAGAACTGCACCAGACAACATTTTAAATTTTTCTTGTATTTTTAGAGAAAATTGACATTGCACATGACTCATCTGCCAGGCAGGTGATTCACATGAAATGCCAAGCATTATTTTCTCTAAAAATTAAAAAGAAAAAATGAAGTGTCATCTGCTGTAGTTGTGATTAAGGGTTAAGGTGTCTGAATATATGGGGTAAATACAGTATTATAATAATTGTCATTTGCAGCAGGCAAAAGGATGAAGTAATCCTTAGTACCTTCAGTATGAAAGGGAAAAATGATAGGGTGCACAGAAAAGGTATAACTTGGCATACCGGTAGGTGACTGACAAATCTCCTTTACAGCTTCTACACATGGGGGCATATACAGCCTTGCAAACTACGTAGCTGTATATAAAGAGACTTAATAAAAACAATTCTCCGATTTCTGTTCTTTTGTGAATTCCTTGTTTCCAAAGGCAACCTTTTAGATTATTATTGTTCAAATTTTCGGACAAATATTGTAAGAAGTAGAGGTGTCTAAATACTTTGCATAAATAGAGTAATAGTCTCGTGCAAAACTGCCATTTGTACTGAAAATTCTTCCTAGGATCATCCAGATTGACATAACAGGATCATAAAAAGGCATTTTGCTGAAGCTCTAAGACAGTTATTTTGTCTATCAGAAAAATTATCTTTCTAAAATATAAGCTTGCTTTTTTGCCTTTAAATAGTTCATGTTGTGCACTAAAGGATTTGCTGCAAAGTACAAATATAGATTTTAACCCTTGTCCTGCTGAACTTGTATATATCCTGCCTTTGCCAACAATGTAGATCTTGTTGCCTTTGCCAACAACTAAAGTCACCTTTGAAATTGACTTTAGTGGTTGATGTGGAAAGGTGATTGTCTTATAAAGGCACATGTCATGAAATTTTGCTGGCAAAATTACATGACATGTACCTTTATAAGACAGACAACTTTTTCCTTATCAACCACTATTTAAAGTCAGTCTCGAAGGTGGCTCTCTTACACAGGTTTTACTGTATGTTTATTGACATTATAATAACATTGCACGCATACTAGCATGTAGTTTTACCATCAGACTTCTCAGAAAACATCATTAACCTTTACCACTTGCAGGGTTTATTCAGCAAAAGACAAATTGGTGATATCTTTCTTATTTTTCCCAGAAAATAGGCTTTGGAATATCACGCCATTTGTCTTCTTAGTGAAATGCCAAAGCCTATTTTCTGGGAAAAATAAGAAAAATGATTCAAAGTGTCCTCTGCTGAATTTTTACCCAGCAGACTAAGTGATAAGCAATCTTTTACCCCAGGTAATAGAAAAAAATGTTTACTATTAGGTAGACTACTAACAAAAATTGTATCAAATAACTATTGATGAGCCAGTACAAGAGAAATCCTACAATAAGACTTGTCTGACCAGCAAAGACTCAGATTAGCGTGTGCATTTGCGCAGTCTGATCAGAGTCTTTGCTGATCGCATGTGCCTTCTATAGTTACCAGGCTATCCAAAGACGGATAAATGAGAATCCTTGCCATACTGTATGCATGTACATCCTGATCTGAGTCTCTGCTGGTCACACAGGTCTTGTTGTAGGTTTTATCATGCGCTGGTTCAATTATATGTATCATTTCCTTTCACAGAGTGATGGAAAAAGCATTGTGGCCATATTAACCCTAAATATTGGAACACCTTAACTCCTTACCATAATAGTCTTATAATTAGAAGTGACTCATTTTACTACCTACCAATGTGTTTAAAAACTGGATGAGTCACAAAGATGTTCTGTGGCACCTGATCTGGGCCTGCATCATTTGATTATTTGCCCCAGTACTTAGGGTTACATTCTGCTATACCCAGTGTTACTGTAACTGGTTCCTCCACAGAGCATACTTAACCATACTTGTATGGATAACAGTTCATTTTTCCTCAGACAAACATTACAAGTTTATCTTTAAAATATACAAGTAAAACTCAGGTAATGTTTGTCTAACTTTTACTGTTCGGTTTTCGTGTGTGCTTTCACTTTCTTTGGCTGTCAGCTATTTCTGCTGGTGAGTCATTCGGCCAACAAAGGCTCTGATCAGACTACACACCATAGGTCTAGATAAGGGAGGGTATCCAGTAAATATTTTTCTTATTTCTGCATGAAAACTTATGTTGTGGGTACTCATTTGAAGCGCCTCAGCAAGGCGCTTCTAATGAGTACCCACAACATATGTTTTTGTGCAGAAATAAGAAAGATGTCAATACGTTTGGATTGAAAAAATCACCTTAACTAATGCTATGTACAAACATGAGCAGGCTGATCTAGGTCTTCATTGTCCATATGTTTGAAAACACTATTCCCCTTGGTGCAACTCATATAGAGAAATATATACCATATTAACCCTTAATATTGGGACACCTTAACTCTGCCTCGGTGGCTCAATTGGATGCACATCCCACCTCTGATCAGGAGATTGCGGGTTCAACCCCCTTGGTACCGGCAACATTATTTCGTGGAGATTGATCATGAAATATTTTCTATGGTCATTCTCTACCTTCAGCTGATTCAAGAAGGGCAGTTGTCAGTTTCTGGCGAAAAAATGTGCACAAGTACCGGTTCACCTCTTAGAGGACTAAGCCTGCCCAGTAAAAGTGTGGTTAGGTAAACTGACCACGCTCGACATGACCCTTGGTTGACTGGGCTGTAAAACGTAATGGCAAACAAACAAAATTTGTCCTCAGATTTGGGCAAAACCAGTTTATTACTTGTTGATGTACCTAAAATCTCCAGGATGAGTGGCAAACAGTGTAAACACTGATCATATGCTGCATTCTGTTGCCTCTGATTTGGGTCTACACTGTTTGTGTAGGAGTGTAAAAACTGCTGGATGAGTGACAAACAGTGTAGACTCAGATCAGATGCTGCATTGTGCAGCATCTGATCTGAGTCTACACTGTTTGCTCAGGTATTTAAAAATTACTGTGTGAGTGGCAAACAGTGCAGACCCTGATTACATGCCACATCTGATCTGGGTCTACACTGTTTGCACAGTCCAGCCTGTCCAAATACTTAGGGTTATAATGGCATATCCAGATAAGTCTTTCATCTGGCACCATTGTTCCCTTGTTTCTACCACTAACATTATTCTCTTGTTAGCTCTGCCTATAGATATGTGTTGAAGCTTGCAGATAGGTAATTATACATGTCATCCTGAAGCATGCTGTGAGCTGTGTCTGAAATATGGCCTGTTAGCTTTATATGTGCAGTCTTATTGGTCCTTTATCCTTTCATCCTCAGTCCAGTGTTATGAGTTTTAACAATTAACCCTTCAAATGCCAAGAAAACCTGCATCTGAAAATGTCTGTTTGTCGTCTGCTGAATATTCTTGCAAACTTTTCAAATCTGTTTTTGCATACATGCAAACATTGTGGACCCTGATCAGACTCCTCCTGGAGGAGCAGTCTGATCTGGGTCCACACTGTTTGCAAAAATCACAAGCAGATGACAAAGCAGACGACAATTGTTGTGATTGACAGTTTAACCCTTAAAGCGCCAAGAAAAACTGCATCTGAAAATGTCGTCTGTTCATGTCATCTGCTGAATATTCTTGCAAACTTTTCAAACCTATTTTTGCATACAGGCAAACAATGTGGACCCAGATCAGACTGTCTGATCTGGGTCCACACTGTTCTCAAAATTGGCTTTTAAAACCACAAGCAGACGACAAAGCAGACGACAATAGTTGTGACTGGTGCTTTATGGGTTAAGATGAATGGATACACTTGGTTGAGATTCAACCATTTATCACAAGGGAGACAACTTCTGTAACTTTCTGTTTGCTTTCCTGCAGAAAGATTCCCTTCTGAAAAAGGGTCTTACTCTAGAACTTGCTCCCCATTGGAGCAAATTCTCTCTTTTTAGAGTAGACCCCTTTTCAGATGGGTCAGGCAAAAACAATATTGACAGATTTGCCTCCCTTGAAAGTGTGACATTTTCTCTTGAGAATCCTTTCATCATCTGTCCATTATTGTGAATTTTAATGGTTCTTAAAAATCCCAGTGTTGTGAATTTTAATGGTTCTTAAGAATCCTTTCATCGGCAGTCCAATGATGTGAATTTTAATGGTTCTTAAGAATTCTATCATCATCAGTGCAGTATTGTGAATTTTAATGGTTCTTAAGAATCCGTTCATCAGCAGTCCAATGATGTGAATTTTAATGGTTCTTAAGAATTCTTACATCATCAGTCCAGTATTGTGAATTTTAATGGTTCTTAAGAATCCGTTCATCAGCAGTCCAGTGATGTGAATTTTAATGGTTCTTAAGAATCGTTACATCATCAGTCCAATATTGTGAATTTTAATGGTTTTTAAGAATCCTTTCATCATCAGTCTGGCACTTGGAGCTTTAATGGTTCTTAAGAATCTTTACATCATCATTCAAGTATTGGGAATATCAACGGTTCATAGGAAACCTTTCATCATCGGTCCAGTATTGTGAATATTAACATTTATTGTCAGGGTCCTTTCATCATCATTCCTGTGTTGTGCTGTTTGACATTTATTTGTCCTTTGTCTCTGTGATAATGGCTCTTTTCCCATGACTTTGCTGATATCTTTTTATGGACATGTAAGAAAAATATTTATCTGTATTTTCTCATCTGGAGCTATGCGTGAATGTCAGCAAAAAAAAAAAATGTGTGATCATTCCTCTTAAAATGCTTATATACTCAAAAATAAAGTTTTTTATACCCTCCCCCCATTTTCTGTGAATAAATAGAGGATATTTGACTTTCTCTGTGTAAGATCAATTTTATTTTACCAAATGAACACCAAATGTAGTAGTTCACAAGTGGCAATAGCCATGAGTATTGCCACAAGTGAAAAATTTTGGTTTTCATTGGTTAAATAAAATTCAGTCTTACGCTGAAAAAATCAAATTTTCTCTGTTTCTTTTATGCTTTTATTCACAATAATAAAATTTCTATCTGCCCTTAAACACTTACCTCAGGAAATAAACTTTTTCTATAGCCATTTCACAATTTGGTCTCATTCAGCGTGTTCAGGGGCATAATACATGTATTGGTTAAAAAATGTAGTTTTGTAGCTAGAAAATGAGGCCAAATAAATTAAAAAACAATACAATGCAAGAAATTGACACAGAGATAATGCCACAAAAGGTGATAGTCCACCTGCCACCATGTGCTGAAAGAGTTATGTCAGCTCAATAATTGTCTTCAGCAGTTTTAACATGGACTGTTAACCTCTTTACATAATTTCAGACAAGTATACGTCATCTTTTACCTTTCGGCAATTTAATTTGACCCAGAATTCATGGGAAATTAGATTTCAAGAAAAAAAAGTAGCCCCAAATAGTGAATATTTGAAAAATTGTATTTTCACTGTTTGAAATAGTGAAAATAACGAATTTGGTTTCTATAAATCAAAAAGTCTCTATATTTCATTGAAAAGCTTAAAAGAAAACCACACCATTAGTCAATCCAAAATCTCCTTAAGCGATAGTGTGCTCAGAATGTCAGATCTTTTCAGAATCTGTCCAGAAAGTGCAAGACAGCCTCTCTTTATATCCAAGAAAAAAATAGTGTAAGCTAACGAACATTTATTTATCAAAACTTCAATGTATAGATTATATATTTTTCTATTTTTTGTTTGAACACAGCATTTCTGGGTCCTTCATTAATCCGTCTTATATCCAAAACCATGCTATAATGAACCATGTTATATTGAGGTTCCTGTATATTATCAAAACAAACTGTTTATACCCTGACCAACGTGTTCTTATATATGCCCGATTTACATATACCAGAAGACGTTTTCTCACAATTTGCATAGCTCCCGATAATAGGTTATCCACATAATCAGTTTTCTTATTACGCCATGAAAATATATGAGGTGGGAACTCATAAGAAGTGCCTCAGTGAGGCGCTTTTAATGAGTATCCACAACATATGTTCTTTTGGAGGAATAAGAAAATATCACATCACAAAAACATGCCTATATAATTTTGACTCCCGTAAACCCCACTTTTATATAGTAAAACTGGGGTTTACAGGGGTATACATTATTTTTCTTATTTCTGCTCAAAAACATAGATTGTGGGTACTCATTAGACCTGTCTAATAGATTGTGGGTACTCACTAGAACTGCCTCATTGAGGTGGTTCTAACAAGTACCCACAATCTATGTTTTTGATCAGAAATATGTAAAATATAGGAATTTTTTATCTGAAAATTTTCATTTTTTGATTGTAAAATTTTCAATATATTTGAATAGGCATGTTTTTGTAATGAGAATTTTTTGGTTGAAAAAGTAGCCTTTTCTGGATCCTTGATATGACTCATGGTTTTCCTATGGCTTGTGGTAAAATCTGCTTTTACTGTCGCTTACTGTACCAGTGTACTGTATGTTTATGTATTTGTATTGTCCTGTTTCAGCATGCTTGTGATCCTGTTTTTCAGAAGTACCATCAAACTGGTTCTAGTTGTGGATTTTATTTTTGGACGGGTTTTTCAAAAAATCCGTCCTGTAAAATAGCAATGTCAGGGCGGGCATCTGGCATTGTCACAGGTTAACCTTTTGGTTAACCGTTTTTCAAAGTTATATGTTATCTTTATTCTTCAGTGGCTTGCTTTCATATTTGGTAGGGATGAAGCGGAGGATCCATGCAAGAGAGACAACTCTCACTTCCTTCATTATTTAAAAAAATGGTCCATAATGCTGTTAGGCATTTTTCTTGTTGTAATCTGTTATGAGGCTATGCTACAAGATCAGAACTCTTCAAAATAATACTGATAATTAGCCTAAGTATAAGGTTAGAATGTCCCTCAATACTTTTATTATACCTCCCAACAAACTGTTTGTAGTTGGGGATGGGGGGTGGGGGGTGGGGGCAGGTGGTGCAGGGTGGGTATACTGTTCACTTTGTCAGTCTGTATGTCCAGCCATTACACTTTGATTTCTGCTTCTTATCTTGCTAAATAATGCCTCCAGACAAGAGGTTGCTGCTGTTTCCCCAAGACAGTCAATCCATGGGATTGACACTTTATCCCACAGACTATCTTCGGAGGGGGTTGTCACTGTTTCCTCCACACACGGGGTTGACGCTGTTTCCCCAAAACAACCTTCAGTATATGGGGTTGACGCTTTATCCCCTCTGTGCTTTAGCTTCAGGTAGGTCCAACCATCATGATGATCATCATCTGATTTTTGATTAATGTGCGGATACAGGGGCAACATCCACATCAGTAGGCCCCCTTCCAGGTAGCTGGCTTGCTGCATGCATGTCAGATCTCAACCAGATCTCAGATAGTGAGGTTAAGTCACTTATGGTTAGCAGCCCCCAAAGAGATTATATATAGCCAAATGTATATATTATGTAGATGTGATTTTTAATCCCCTACCGCAAAGCGGATGGGGAATTATAGAAATGGCCTTCATCTGTCCATTTGTCCTTCCATAACACTTTCTTGTCTGCTCCATATCTCCTGAACCCTTTGAAAGATTTTCATTAAACTTTGGTCAAATGTTTGTGTCAGTGAGTTGATGTGCAGAACCCATAAGTCAACCATGCCAACTCAAGGTCAAGGTCACAGGTCAAGGTCATGGGTTTGAGCCTTGAATTTCGTGTCCGCTCCATATCTCCTATACCCTGGAAGGATTTTCTTTAAACTTTGATCATATGTTTGCCTCAGTGAGACAATGTGCAGAAGGCATAACTCAACCATGCCAACACAAGGTCAAGGTCACAATTCAAGGTCACAGGTTTGAACCTTGAATTTTGTGTCCGCTCTGTATCTCCTCTACCAGTGGAAAAATTTTCTTTAAACTTTGGTCAAATGTTCACCTTAGTGAGACAATGTGCAGAATCAATAACTCAACCATGCCGACTCAAGGTCAAGGCACAGTTCAAGGTCATGGGTTTGAGCCTTGAATTTCGTGTCCACTCTGTATCTCCTTTACCCCTGAGAGGATTTTCTCTAAACTTTGATCAAATGTTCACCTGTGGGACGATGTGCAGAACCCATAACTCAGCTTGGGGACTCAAGGACAAGGTCACAGTTCAAGGTCGCAAGTTTGAGCCCTGAATTTCTTGTCCACTCGATATCTCCTTTACCCCTGGAAGGATTTTCTTTTAATTTTGGTCAAATGTTTGCCTCAGTGAAATGATGTGCAGAACCCATAGCTCAACCATGCATACTCACAAGTCACAGTTCAAGGTCACGGGTTTGAGCCTTGAATTTTGTGTCCGCTCTGTATCTTCTTTACCTCTGGGAGGATTTTCTCTAAACTTCTGTCAAATTTTCACCTCAGTGGGACAATGTGCAGAACCCAAGGTCAAGGTCACAGTTGAAGGTCAGGAGTTTGAGCCTTGAATTTGGTGTCAGCTCCATATCTCCTTTACCCCTGGGAGGATTTTCTTTAAACTTTGGTCAAATGTTTGCCTCAGTGAGATGATGTGCAGAATCCATAACTCAGCTATGCTGACTCAAGGTCAAGGTCACAATTTAAGGTCACTAGTTTGAGCATTGAATTTTGAGGCCGCTCCATTGCGATTCAGACTGCCTTGTTAAATTTAGGTCAAATGTTCGCCTTAATGAGATGATGTGTAGAACCTATAACTCAATGATGCAGACTCAAGGTCAAGGTTACAATTGAAGGTCATCAGTCTCTTTCTTGTTTGCTCCATATCTCATGAACCCTTTGAAAGATTTTCAGGAAACTTTGGTCAAACGTTTGCCTTAGTGAGGCAATATGCAGAACCCTAACTCAAGCATGCTGGCTCAAGGTCAAGGTCACAGTTAAAGGTCACAAGTTTGAGCCTTGAATTTCATGTTCACTCCATATCTCCTGAGCCCTTTGAAAGATATTTTTTAAATTTGGATCAAATGTTCGCCTTGGCGAGATGATGTGCAAAACCCATAATTCAACAATGCAGACTCAAGGTCAAGGTCACAATTGAAGGCTACCAGTTTGAGCCTTGAATTTTGAGGCCACTCCATTCTCCGTTGGGGATATAGCTGTCCTTCAGACTGCCTTTTGAATTTAATGATAAAACAAGAAAAATGCCTTAAGGCATTATGGATGGGTTTGTCAAAGTGGTTGTACAATGCCCAACGCCAGCCCGCCCACCCGAACATTGCTATTTTAAAGGACGAATTTCTGAAAAATCTGTCCAGTTACATATAACTTCAAATCTTATCTACTTTGTGTTGTCTATACCTTAAAGGAATCTTTTCATATTGTTCATAAATGTTGATATTGATGAGATGTTGCTGTTGGAGAAAAAAAAAATCACCTGAGGTTTAATGGCATTTTGGTCTCTGCTTCTTATCTTTCTAAATAATTTAAGGAATCTTTTCATATTTTGCATAAATATTGATATTGATGAGATGATATTATTACAGTTACTTTGGCATGACTATATAGTGCATGCATGGTGAAATCAACTTGTCTCAAAGTATTTGTTGAAGCAATCTGATACTTTGCAGACTCATTACAGACATATTGAACATTTCCATGAAGAAGTATCATGCTGAAAAAAAAATCGTTTTTGTCAAAATGACATTTTTTTTTTTTTTTTTTTTTTTTTTTTTTTTTTTTAATTTAGTAATATTTGGTAATTCTTGACAACTGGGTTTTGTATGGTCTGAGATAGTGCATGCATGGTGAAATCAATTTGTCTCTAAGTAATTTTTTGTTGACACATTCTGCAGATTCATTAAAGACATATTGAATGGGTGCATGAAGACTTTAGTCTGCTACTGGACAAAATGACAGCTGCTCTACTTAGCCATTTATGTTCATCCTACTGGTATTCCCAATCACATACAACCTTAAGCAGATAAACATTACAGACAATACATTGTTTTTTAGTTCCCAGAAGGCAGTCATTACCTTCAGGGAGTATCTAATAAACACTGCTTATTGACACTTCTTGTTCTTCCTCATTAATCCATAAAGCTTCATTTGGAAGAGCAAAAACTATTTTTCCAAAGAAAAAAGACAATTAACATGAAATGTAAAGCTGCTATAGGTTAATTAATTTTTGGACAAAAAAACAAAAGACAAATTTCTGACTGCCACCTTAGAATGGAAATTTCTGTTGCAAATGGCCATCATTTTTGGTAATAGCCATTATGTTATAATCAACATACTGCTGCTTGTAGGTATGTTTGCTTAAGAAAAAGAGGTTTTTATGTAAATAAATAAATAATAAATAAAGTTATACAACTTTGCACTGATGATTTTGTCATTGGATAAATAGAATTTTTTATTTATATGTATATCTTTATGTTCATGGCATCATATGGAATAAGTCGTGTGTCCAGACGATCACCATCCTCGGTAACCCAGGTGTGATCCATTACGTTACACTTCATTCATCACCCCTGGGACAACTGACTGACGAAACGTCGTTTTCTATGAATATTCATAACACCGGGGAATACCTCAATAGCTAATCAAAATGTCGCTAACATAGCGCTACTCTCTTCTGCGGAAGATTCATTTGTTCTTCTTCCGTTACTAAAAATAACTCAGGAAAACCCGATAAACGTTTTCGTCAGCAATTAATACCATACCTGGATTGCAACGAACGATATGATTGGGTATTCGCAAAACAAACATAGAACAATGACGTTATTTGCGGAGTACGCCAGATAAAAATTGATTAAAATTTCTCATGGAAATACTGAGATCACCAATCAGATGCCCTCATTAATAATTAATGAGGACGAAGAAACGTAAGCGAGTTGTCCCAGGGGTGATGAATGAAGTGTAACGTAATGGGTCACACCTGGGTAACCGAGGATGGACGATCACATGCCCTGGGCATCCTCACTTTGACATTTTAACCCTAGTCCTGCTGAACCCGCATATGTCCTGCCTTTGTAAACAGTGTAGATCCAGATCAGTTGGCTTCTGAAGAAGCCAACTGATCTGGATCTGCACTCTTTGCCATTAAATTTGTGAATTTACATCAACAATCTGGATCAAGTAATGTGATTGGCTGAAAATTAGAAATGGGCATGGCATCTTAATTTATTCAGCAGGACAAGGGCTTTCTATACACCTGGCATACTTGTACGCTGAGGGGTATATAGTTTTCACTTTTCCGTTCATTTGTTTGGGTGTATGTTCGGTTGTCCTTCAGTGAGTAGGATTAGTGAACTGCATCAAAATTTTTACATTATAGTTTTCAAGACGTTATATTATCAGGGCCTTTTGAAGTGATGATTTTGGTACCTGCTTGGGGTATATTTGACCACTGGTTACTTTTTGTAGTTTTTCCTGTAGTTATTGTTATAGGCAGTTGTACCATATTTACCCTAAGTATTCTGACACTTAATTCCTTACCTAACATCACCTAAAAATTGAACAAGTACATTCTACTACCTGTTGCTTTGTCTAAAAAATGCTGGATGCATGGCAAACAGTTTATACCCTGATCAGATGCTGTATTCTGCAGCATCTGATCTGTGTCTTTGCACTGTTTGTTCAGATCTGTCTGTCTGAATACTTAGGATGAATGGGACAAACACTTGAACACTACACAAGTTTTATTAACCTTCAGCACCCCATTAGCAAATGCAGATGACCATTTGGTGATATTTTTCTTATTTTCCCCAGAAAGCAAGAGTGACATTTAATGCAAATTGCTTTTGCTGTGTAATCTTTACGACTCTATGGGTAAATTCAGAAGATGATAAATTTATGTTATTTTACTTATTTTTTCCCAGAAAAGAGCATTTAACATTTTTTTTGCAAATTGTCTCCAAAGGACACAATTTGCATGAAATGTCTAATCCTTTTTTGTGGCAAAAAAAAAAAAAATATGAACACTATTTCAAAATGTCATCTGCTGAAATGCCAGCCAGCATGCGAAGCATTTAGGGACAGTTTGCTTGAAATATCTAACCTAATTTTCTTCTGAGAAAATTAAGGAAAAATGATTCAGACTTTTGTCTGCTAAATGTTTTAGCAAGTATGCAAAACATTAAATAAACAGAATAATATTGAAAGCCTGATCTTTTATAGGTGGCGCAAATTTATGTATGGTACAGAGGTCATTCACATTCCATCAAGGTCAGAATTATCAGATGAAGAGACAGAGATGTGTGATCAGTTTGTTAGATACCATAAAAATTCTTGTGAAAGAGATATAGTTAAAAATATGAAGTAAGTATATATGTAACTTCTTATATTCTGTCATTGCCTGGAGAACTCAAGAAGTCCATTTCATATAGAATGATCCAAATATATACTAACCGATCAGAGCCAGTGGTTTATTTATCAGTGTCCTAATAAAGGCTTACATATTTTGGGACACTTGCAAATTATTCAGTGCATTATGGGAACTTCATGTAAAATATACCCGCCTTTCTTAAATTCTATATAGTAAAACCCCAGAAATGATGCGTACCTTCTGTATGGATCTAAAATCAACCCAGCAGATTCTATTTGCATGGAGGATAAAATGTCCTTATTGAGAATCACTGTCAGACTTGTTGTTCCCAAAGGTCTCTGATAGGCTGGTAAAACATCCATTCTCACTGACTATTACCTGTTGTGTGAGCGGTTTTGCAGCTTCAGTACCAAGATTGTGAACCATGTACTTCAGATGACCCAAATCACTTGGAGTTAGACCAGAATGTACTAATAACAAGTACCGGGTATTAGCTTTCACAAAAAAGCTTTGTCTATGCATAGCACATAATGTGTGCTAACATTGAGTAGTCCATGGAAAATAGCATTGGACCAGTCCATGACCTTTCATATAAAATGCTGACAGAGCAATAGCAGCCTCTAAAATTGTCTAAGCCCATGGGTGTAGACAATCACTACAAGACTTTCAGGGTAGGCAACTGATTTTAAAATTCTATTTTTTGCTTCCCTTCTGAAAAGGGGTATCTCTCCAAATATTTAGGGCATATATGGTATACACATGGTTGGAGATTATGGGCTTTTCATTATAATCCTTCCATCATCTCGATATTGCTTAGATGATGTTGAAACGGACCACATCATCATTTCAGATTTGCGGAAGCATCCAAGTGGCTGAGTAGTTAGCACTCCTGACTTCAGATCACGAGATCCTGCATTCAGATTCTGCTAAAGGCAGAATTCAGCTCATGACTGTACAGTGCTTTGTTGCACAAAGCCTTTTAGTATCACTCTTCCATCATCTTGATTTGACTTAACCCTTGTTATGTTGAATAAATTAAGATGCCATACCCACTTCTAATTTTCAGCCAATCAGGTAACTTGATCCAGATTGTTGACATAAATTCATATACTGAGTGGCAAACAGTGCAGATCCAGATCAGTTGGCTTCTTCAGAAGCCAATTGATCTGGATCTACACTGTTTTCAAAAGCATGGTCTGTCCGGGTTCAGCAGGATAAGGGTTAAATAATGTTGAAAAGTAAAATATCAGATCATCTTTTGAACCAGTGCACAACAAAACTTACAGTAAGACTTGTGCAACCAGCAAATACTCAGATCAGCTTGTGCATTGACATGGTCTGATCAGAGTCTTCACTGATTGCATTGTGCCTTCTACTGCCTCCAGGCTATCCAAAGAGGGATAAATGAGAACCCTTGCCAGACTGGGTGGAAGCACTGGCTGATCTGTCATTGCTGATCACACAGGTCTTATTCTAAGTTTGGCCGTGCACTGGCTCATTTCAGATTGCATTGTCCAAGAACTTTGATGTTTATATAATAAGGTACAGTTTCACTTGTTGTAACTTGCATGATATTTATTTTTCAGGTACAGATTTAGAACCTATGAGAAAGTTTTCTGTGGTACAAAGCTTTGTGATTGGTTGATGAAAGTTGGACTGTGTCATGACAGAGCTGAAGCAATTAATTATGGAAGAACTCTTCTGATTGGTCAGATTATTTGCCATGTAGCCAATGAGCATCACTTCCATGATATGCCATATTTCTATAGGTTTATGGATGAAGATGAGCAAGATTGATAAATGCTGTAGTATTTTATGCTGAAAGCGAAATCCACACATGACAGCTGAGTTATTTTTGGATTGGCATTATCAAATAAAATATAATGCTCTGGGTAAAATTTTCAGCAGACTACATATTAATGATATTTTTCTTATTTTTCCTAGAGAAGAAGATTTTACATTTCATGCAAATTGTCTCCAATGAAGACAATTTATTTGAAATTTCAAATCTTTTTCTAGGAAAAATAAGAAAATATCATCAGTGTGTTGTCTGCTGAATTAGCCCAGAGACTGGTAAAGGATAAACAACTGGGCCCAGTTGTTCAAAGCGTCGTTAGCTTAACGAGCTCGTTAAGGGTCATTTCGTTAACTATTTTAGCGGATTCAATATACAATATTCTGATATTTTTTGCTGAAAAAATGTGAGTAGCTTTTGCACTGCAAAAGCTACTCACATTTTTTCAGCAAAAAATTTCAGAATATTTGCGTATCATTTGATGTAAATTTTAACGAATCGTTAACTAACGATGTCGTTAGCTTTGAACAACTGGGCCCTGGTTACTATTTCTTCATCAGAAATTAAAGTTTATTAGAATCCTCTCTGAGATAGACAATTCAAATGAAATATGAAGCCTTGTTCCTGGGAAAAATAAGAAAAAATATTTTGAAAAGCTAACTGTTAATATTTAACCTTAAAAACACCATTCAAAATTGTAGCAGATGACATTGTAAAAAAACAAACAAAAAAACAACAACACTGTTTTGTCAAGAAAATAAGGCTTGATATTCCATGTGAATCATCTGATTCATATGAATATCAAGCATTATATTCTCAGAAAAAGTATACATTTCATACAGCGTTTCCTATAAGATATAATGTGCTCCCAGTGAAGACTTGGATTCGCTTGAACATTCCTGCAGGCTAATTCATTGTCTTTATCCACTTGAACATTCCCGCAGGCTAATTCATTGTCTCAATCCACTTAAACATTCCCGCAGGCTAATTCATTGTCTCAATCCACTTAAACATTCCCGCAGGCTAATTCATTGTCTCAATCCACTTAAACATTCCCGCAGGCTAATTCATTGTCTCAATATACTTAAACATTCCTGCAGGCTAATTCATTGTCTCAATCCACTTAAACATTCCTGCAGGCTAATTCATTATCTTGAGCCACTTGAACATTCCTGCAGGGGCCAGCTTCGGTGGCTCAGTTGGATGCGCCGTCCGACTGGAGACCAGGAGGTCGCGGGTTCAACCCCCGCCGAGGTCGGCAACATTCTTTTGTGGAGATTGATCATAAATATTTTCTATGGTCATTCTCTCCCTTCCGCTGATTCAAGAAGGGCAGTTGTCAGTTTCTGGTAAAAGAATGTGCAAAATACTGGTTAACCACTTAGAGGACTAAGCCTGCCCAGTAAACGTGTGGTTAGGCAAACTGACCGCACTCGACATGACCCTATTGGGTTGACTGGGCCGTAAAACCTCAACACAAACAAGAACATTCCCGCAGGCTAATTCATGTCTTGATCCATTTGACATTCCCACAGACTAATTCATTGTCTTGATCCACTTGACATTCCCACAGACTAATTCATTGTCTTGATCCACTTGAACATTCCTGCAGGCTTATTCATTGTCTGCCTGAAAATGATTTGGATCCTTTGCTACTCACTGAGAGCTCTGTGAAGACTCTGCTCAGACTGCATGGATGCTCAGGTTGATCTGAGTCTTCACTGGGCAAACATGCAATACTTTAGGGAAATGCTATGCCTCTGCTCGTGTATTACAGAATGCCATCTGCTGCTGATGTGATTGGCACTTTAGTTTTAACCCTTGTGCTACTGTGTAAATTAAGATGCCACGCCCTTTTCAAATTTTCAGCCAATCAGATTTCTTGATCCAGATTGTTGATATAAATTCACACACTGAATGGCAAACAGTGCAGATTCAGATCAGTTGACTTCTTAGAAGCCAGCTAAACTGATCTGGATGTACACTGTTTGTAAAGGCAGGGTATGTTCAGGCTCAGCAGGACAAGGGTTAACTTAAAGTTATCATGCAAAAGATGAAGTACCATTCCATGTTATGTTGTTACGATTCCTCCTATTTATCATTCCGTCGATAGTCTGTGTTGTGACTTGTTGAGAATTATTATGAATGTGTCATCAAAATCAGGTGATAATTTTACAAATTTAACTCTTTGCATGCTGAATAATTTTGCATGCTTTTTTGTCGTCTCTGAATTTTTTTCAAAATTAACTTTTTCAAAAAAATCTTCAGGAATACCATTAGCGTGTCAAACAGTTTGGATCCAGATCAGGCCCGACGTTTTGTCGGGCCTGATCTGGGTCTAAACTGTTTGCAAAGGTTATCAGCAGACGACAAAAGTTCATTAGCGGGAAAGAGTTAAGGATGTTCTTGTACTACTGTATCAGTTCTTCAAAGAATTATGAACCTAATGAAGTCATTAAGCTAGCATTTTTATCACACATAGCTCCAGATAACATGCGGTATCAGGTTAATATTTTTCTTATTTCTCCATTAAAAGGTATGGTTTGGTTACTCACAGCACATGTATATTTTTGTGGCGAAATAAATAACACGTCAATACTTTTTGATAGAAAATAAAGTATCTTACCTGGAGTTATGAAAATTTTACTTAACCCTTCTCATGCTGAATGAATTAAGATGCCATGCCCACTTCTTATTTCCAGCCAATCAGACTTGATCCAGTATTTTGATAGAAATTCACATATTTAATGACAAACAGTGTAGATCCAGATCAGTTGGCTTCTCCAGAAGCCAACTGATCTTGATCTACACTGTTTGCTAAGACAAAGCATGCCGTGTTCAGCAAGAGAAGGGTCAACACTTGAAAACACTGATATTTATTGAGAAAATATGGTTTGTTTAGTTACATAAAACCAGAATGTTGCAACAAACATGTCCGAGCAAACATTGTAGACTAAGGACAGATGCCAGAACATGGTATCTGATCTGGAATTGCAGTTTGCCACTGTTTTGGCTCAGCTGTCATTAGACACAGGAGCAGGCAGTAAAATGAACTTGTTCATAGTACAAGTTTGGTAAGGAGTTTATATGTTCGTATATTTAGTATGAATACAGTAACAACATTTATCACATGACCATCAAGTTATTCAGTGAAATAACCCATGTCATAAAAATCATATAACCACACGTGTTATAACACCTGCAAGGCTTCCCATTGGTTAGCCTAATTACCCTCATTAATATTCGTATTACACCGCTTATTGATAGCAACCAAGATGGTGTCTGCATTCGTCGATACAACTTTCACATTTGGAACAGATCCTGCCTTCAATTTTGAGATGATTTTGAGAAGAACGATAAATGTCAGACCGACGGAGAGGGGAAGACACAAAACAATGACACTGTGAATAACACGGCTACCAGAAATATTCATGGTGGTTAAAATTCGATGTTTTCCGGCAACATATTTGTAGGCACTCTCAACATCGATATCGTGAAGCCGTCAATGAAAAAAAAAAAAAAAATCATCACCTTCTCAAAAAAAGCATTGGAGGATGACATGACTCAGACAGTCAATAAATTTGTCATATCAAAATCCAAACTACAGTTAACAGTCTTGAAATCTGTCGTTTACTTGAGTGTGTCAAACACCGCATAAAACTGTATTGATCAAGGTCAATGACCTTTAAATACATGTATGACAGCTGATTGTGGGGGATTTCCCTATTGATTCTCAGTGACGTATTGACTCGCTATGACGTTGTTCAATGGAATGTTTAGTTTTGAATAGATTTATTCAAGTGAACTTTTTATTAGCTCAAATAAAAATTATCATTATTTCCTTCAGTTTAACGAAGTAATAAATGGCATATTTATCTTGTTTCTAGTTATTTTCGGGGTAATCAAATAATATGCGAACTATATTTGTTGCGTAGTACTACTTAATCCTTGGTAGTGAGTTGTTCCGCTTAGCTATGGAAAGCCATTATCTTTAAAATATATTTTTTGCATATTTTGTCATCGGAAGGGCCATGTGATAAACAGAATCTTACATTCGTGGTCATTTAATATGAAATTTATGAAACTCGTTGGGTAATTTCGGTATTTTGCTCGCTAAAGCTCGCAAAATACCAAAATTACCCAAACTCATTTCATAAATTTCATATTAAATGACCACTCATGTAAGATCCTCTATATAAAGCATAAAAAAAAATTAGCTGTATTTCTGCTAAAATGTTGAAAAAAAAATATTGGTCTGTAAGTAGGAGAAACTTTTTTTTTATTTTTCTATTTTTTCTCCAGAAAAGAAAATTTGCGTGCAGCAAGCCAGCTATATGGAAGGGGGCCCCACTGATGTGGATGTTGCCCCTGTACCTGCACGTTAACCAAAAATCCAATTATGATGATATGAAAAGAACAGGGTCTGGCCTGTTATTTTATGAAACTACAGGTATTTTGTTGAGGGCCGGTGCTTTACCTTTTTATTTTGCATTTTCACTGATAAAAAATAGCAGAGTCGGGTGTTTGAAACGGGGTCCGTCGGGTTAACGGAAACACAGTTTTTTTTTTTAATGCCTTAGATATCTATAGATACCGTATTAGCCCTAGATATTGGGACACCCTAACTCCTTACCATACTTGCCCTAGAAGTCTAAATAAAATCATTGCACTACCAATTTATGTGTGTAAAAGTGCTGGATGAGTGGCAGTGTAGACCCTGATCAGATGCCGTATTTGCGGCATCTGATCTGTGTCTACACTGTTTGCTCAGGTCTGTCTGTCCCAATATTTAGGGTTATAGCAATAAGCTTAGAATGCTTTGAACAATTGGACTCAGTTCATTATTATTACATTACGATGAGTAATCTTTAGGTTGGAAAATATTGATGATAAGCAATTCATAAGCTTTCTGCTGGGACAAACAATAATGTGTTCTTGTTTCAAAACACCTCTAGTTGTATATGGTTGACATGCACAAGGTCAGTTGTGCTACCCCATCTTATAATACATCTCTGGCATTAACCCATTGTAGTTTGGAGACCCGTAAAAGGATAATTGGCAAACAGTGCAGACCCAGATCAGACACCACAGAATGCACTGTTTGCAAATAGTTTAGCCATTTTTCTCTAGGAATATGTTAATCTCATAGCCGAATGTACCAAAAATGGAAATTGGACACTTCCAATGTATAGTGTGGGAAAGTCTATTTAGTATACAATAGGTTAATGTATGTCCTCTTATTTCAGACCCTGCTCAGACTGGGATTTTTTCATGCCATTAGTATATCTAGTCCGTTAGTGCATAATCATTGATTCTGCACTTGAGTATAAAGTTGCCAATCTGGGCATACACGTCTCACAAGTATGATCATGAACTTTCACTTACCCATAAATTAGTTGATCATAGTTCCAGATAAGGCATTTTTTTTTTCTTTTCAACCAAAAAATATTGATGTTTTTTCTTATTTCTCCACAAAAACATTGTGGTATCCATAATGTGTTTTCGTGGACAAATAAGTATATGTTTACCAGATACCCCTCTTATGTAGAGCTAAGAATTGATGTGAATGGCTACGACCACCAAGGTTGTATTTATTCCATAAGGCTTAGCATCCTGGGCCCAGTTGTTCAAAGCTAATGACGTCGTTAGTTAACAATTCGTTAAAATTTACATCAAGTGATACGCAAATATGCTGAAATTTTTTGCTGAAAAAATGTGAAAAGCTACTCACATTTTTTCAGCAAAAAATATCAGAATATTGTATATTGAATCCGCTAAAACAGTTAACGAAATGATCCTTAACGAGCTCGTTAAGCTAACAACGCTTTGAACAACTGGGCCCTGGTTTAAAATTTTATTAGATGACATTTTGAAATATTTTCTTAACTTCCCAGAAAATAGGCTTTGACATTTCATGCAAATTCTTGCATGAAATGTCAAAGCCTATTTTCTGGAAAAGTAAGAAAAATATTATCAATTTGTCATCTGCTGAATTTGCCCATACAGTGGTAAAGGTTACGTGTTAGGTATGCTTTGTTCTTGCTTTGTATTTTTTTGGTGCTTAAGTAGTATTTGAGTGTTTTTGCTCAGACTTGATATTTAACATAGATAATTTATAACAAACCTTTGTATTAGTGTTACTCTCTGTACATTTGCAACTCTTTTTATTTATTTTCTTTTGGTAAATTATTCCATTTTCTTGACTGGTTCTGACTTTTCTTTAAATGAATAGCAGTACTGGTGTGATAGCCTTCCCGGTCATCTATTTGACACATTTAAGCCAGGTATTGATTCTCGGCATACTGAATTTTTTTTTATTTTATTTTGTACCAAGAAAATAAGGCAAGTTTTTGTTCTGGTTTGCTGTTATTTCTGGAAGTCTTCACTTGAAGTAATTGTTACTACAGCATAGATAGAGATCAGCTTATTGCTGCAGCCCCTGACCAAAGATCAAGGTCATATACATGTACATAGAAATATTGCATTAGCTTTGACAGAGGCACTGGCCAGGGGTATGTATGACTCCACTGCCACTTGCTGTAATAAGCCGGCTTCAGTGGCTGAGTTGGATGTGTCTGACTGGTGATCAGGATGTTGTTGGTTCGACCACTGCCAGGTAGGCAACATTCTTTTGTGGATATTATGAAATATTTTCTACGGTCATTCTCTCCCTTCCGCTGATTCAAGAAGGGCAGTTGTTAGTTTTTGGCAAAAGACTGTACACAACACTGGCAGAGGACTAAGCCAGCCCAGTAAATGTGTGGCTAGGTAAACTGACCACACTCAACATGACCTCATTGGGTTGACTGGGCTGTAAAACCTGAACACAAACAAAATTTGCTGTACTGGTAGCATGTTTGTTTTCATTCCAGCTTTAGCAAGCAGATGTAATATAACGAGTGGGTTTTCCATCCTTCTGTCTGTATGTCTGTCCATTCATCCATTCCTTTGCCAGTTTTGTCAATATTTGCATCAACTCTAGCGTGTAGGTCCATTTCTGAATAACAATAATAATTATGGTAAATGTCCTAAAATTTTGTACACCATAGCATATGCAAACAGTACAGACCCAGATCAGACTGCTCCTTCAGGAGCAGTCTGATCTGGGTCTGTACTGTTTGCATATGGTCAACTGTGTTTGCCATTCCACAAAAAAGTATGGAATAAAGAATTTGTAATTTTAAGGCAGTTACCGTACCAACAAGCATCTTGTTTGGAATATACTTTCTTCTTGAATAGTACTCAAACTGTTTTTCATGAGTCAAGAGAAGTTTATTTATTGTAGTATTTATTTTTAGCTCACCTGAGCACTGCTCAGGGTGAGCTGTTGTGATCACCCTCTGTCCGTTGTCAGTCGTTTGTCATCAACAATTAGTTTGTTAACACTCTAGAGTCACAGATTTTACCAAATCTTGATGAAATTTGCTCAGAATGTTTGCCCCTATGAAATCTAGGTCAAGTCTGAAACTGGGTCACTTGGGATCAAAAACTAGGTCACCAGGTCAAATCAAAGGAAAACACTGTTAACACTAGAGGTCACATTTTTCAAGCAATCATCATGAATCCTGCTCAGAATGTTTGTCTTGACGATTTCTAGATCAAGTTTGAAACTGGGTCACTTGGGGTCAAAAACTAGGTCACTAGGCCAAATCAAAGGAAAACCTTGTTAACACTCCAGAGGTAACATTTTTGAAGTAATCATCATGAATATCGCTCAAAATGTTTGTCTTGATTATTACTATGTCAAGTTCGTAACTGGGTCACTTAGATTCAAAAGCTAGGTCACCAGGCCAAATCAAAGGAAAACCGTGTTAACACTTCAGAGGTCACTTTTTTTAAATAATCATCATGAATATTGCTCAAAATGTTTGTCTTGATCATTTCTAGGTTAAGTTTGAAACTGGGTCACTTAGGGTCAAAAACTAGATCACCGCGCCAAATCAAAGGAAAACATTGTTAACACTCTGTCGGTCACTTTTTTGAAGCAATCATCATGAATCTTGCTCAAAATGTTTGTCTTGATGAGTTCTGGGTCAAGTTTGAAACTGGGTCACTTGGGGTCAAAAACTATGTCCCCTTGCCAAATCAACAGAAAAACCTTGTTAACACTCTAGCAGTCACATTTTTGAAGCAATCGTCATGAATCTTGCTCAAAATGTTTTTCTTGATAATTACTATGTCAAGTTCGAAACTGGGTCACCTGGGGTCAAAAACTAGGTCACCCGGCCAAATCAAAGGAAAACCTTGTTAACACTCCAGCAGTCACTTTTTTAAATGATCATCATGAATATTGATCAAAATATTTGTCTTGATGATTTATGGGTCTGGTTCAAAACTGGGTCACTTGGAATCAGAAAGTAGGTCACCAGGCCAAATCAAAGGAAATCTTGTTGAAACTCTAGAGGTCACATTTTTGAAGTGATCATCATGAATCTTGCTCAAAATGTTTGTCTTGATGATTTCTAGGTGAAGTTATAAACTGGGTCACTATCACGTATATTTCATTGTCCAGTGACTTTCTTTAGTTTTTCTGTTTAGGTCAGTTTCTTAGTAACTATTGGTCCTACAGAGTGATATTTGGCACTTGTGAAGTGTTTGTGTTTAGGTCAGTTTCTCAGTAACTATTGCTCCTACAGCCAGTGATACTTAGCACATGCAAACATCTTAGCATGGCCTCTTGAATGCAGTCGTCCATATTTGATCTTGACCTCTATTTCACAGTACATTAGACATGCTACATTGTCTTACTTTTTAATATAATCATCATGAATTTTGGTCAGAATGTTTACCTTGATCAGTTCTAGGTCAGATTCTCCAGGTGCTATGATACTCAGATGAGCATTACAGGGCCATCATGACCCTCTTGTTATTTATGTTATCTTATACTCATTTGCTCAGTATTTTATTTATGTTTGGCTATTTTAAATTATTTTTGATGTAGTTGAGTAATAGCATCTTAAATTTTGAACTGCCTGCATGTGGATAGAATTATCAGTGTGTGTGTGTGTGTTATCTAACTTGTTCACCCAGTATTTGATTTATACTCAGTTATTTTGAAATTATTTGTAATTTTTTGAGTGATAACATCTTAATATTGATTTTCAGAAGCCAGCTGATCTGGATCTACACTTTTTGCAAAGCCAGGGTATATCTGGGTTCAGCAGGACCAGTGTTAATATTAAATACATATTTTTATTGTCATTCAAAGTATGCATTCTTCAGTTTTATCTGTTCTGTAAGAAAATATGGGCAGTTCTAACACATTTACCCTAAATTTATGGACACACAGCTTTGGGCAAATAGTGTAGATCCAGATCTGGCCCTGACATTGTAAAACATTTCATGCTCATCTCAGCTGAGCATGAAATTTGTCCTGCTAATAAATCTCAAAATACTAACAATTGCAAATTCTTTCTTGCTAAATATAGCCAAGCATGAAAATTTCTCTGCTAATAAATAGGAAAATGCCAACTATTGTTGGCATTTTCATATTTATTAGCAGAGAAAATTTCTCTACTAATAGATATGAAAATGCCAACTATTGTTGGCGTTTTCATATTTATTAACAGAGAAAATTTCATGCTCAGTTGAGTTGAGCATGAAAAAAGTTTATAACCTCAGGACCAGTTACTATTGAATTCTAAGTCTGATCAGGATCTATATCATTTTCCACTCGTCCAGCAATTTTGTAGATACAGGAAAAGGTAGTAAGATAGACTTTTTCTAATGTAAGAAGTATTTTAAGGAGTTAAGGCTGGCCTCGGTGGCTAGGATGCCCGTCCAACTTGTGATCAGAAGGTTACAGGTTTGACCCCTGTCCGGTCGGCAACATTCATTCCTAGAGATTGATCATGAAATATTTTCTATAGTCATTCTCTCCCTTTAGCTGATTCAAGAAGGGCACTTGTCAGTTTCTGGCGAAAGAATGTGCACAATACTGGTTAACCCCTTAGAGGACTAAACCTGCCCGGTTAAAGTGTGGTTAGGTAAAATGAATGTGCTCGACATGCCCCCATTGGGTTGACTGGGCCGTAAAACCTCAACACAATAAAATCTTTAAGGTGTCCAAGTACTTAGGGTAAATATGGTATTGGTTTATTCTCAACATGGACAGTTCACCATTTATATTGTCATTTGTTTTGAGTGTTGGGGAATTGATACATTTTCAGGGGAGGCAACTATGACAATATTGTTTTGCCTCCCTTTAGATAAAGGATCTACTCTAAAAGGAAAGAATTTGCTCCCCATGGGAGCAAATTCTTTCCTTTCAGAGTAGACTCCTTTTCAGAAAGGGCTATTTGTGCAGTAAAGCAAACAGGAAGTCACAAAATTTGTCTCCCTTGTCAAAAATGGCAGGAAGTCATCCATCCACCTAAAGTTTGTCTTTTATCATTTTTTTATATATTGGTCAAGCTTGAATTCAGATTAGCTACCTCTTTTGTCAATAGATCTTGTTTTATTTTACCATGTTGAACAGCACAAATATGTGGGTAGCCATGTATCGTACTGTAAAAATCCTAAGTATTTGGAGAGACAGGCCTGAGCAAACATTGTAGACCGAGATCAAATAGCACAGAATACAGCATCTGATCTACACTGTTGCCATGATCCAGCAATTTTTAAAACACATTAACTTGTAGTAAAATGGACCAGTTAAATGCCGGCCTCGGTGGCTCAGTTGGATGCGCCATCCGACTGGAGACCAGGTCGCGGGTTCATCCCCCGCCGAGGTCGGCAACATTCTTTCGTGGAGATTGATCGTGAAATATTTTCTATGGTCATTCTCTCCCTTCCGCTGATTCAAGAAGGGCAGTTGTCAGTTTCTGGCAAAAGAATGTGCACAATACTGGTTAACCGCTTAGAGGACTATGCCTGCTCAGTAAACGTGTGGTTAGGTAAACTGACCGCGCTCGACATGAACCTCAACACAAAAGGACCAGTTAAAATTTTAGGACAGGTATGGTAAGAATGTCCCAAATATCTAGGATAAATACAGTAAATGCTTGAAAATTGAGTTTCAGAGAGGTTTTGATTTCATTGCATTCCATTTTGAGTCTTTTATTATTTCTTTCTGTGCTTTAGGTAAGCTGCACATTTGAATTTCCATTATGGTGTACGAAATTTTAGGGCATTTATCAAAAGTGATCTACAATTTTTGAATGGGTAAAAATTAAATGTTGAAAATATTGATACCCTAGCCTCCTCCTACTTCCCCTGGTTTCTTACAAGGGGGCCAATGTTTACATCAAAAGGGTCACTGAGCAGTTCCATAAGAAATTGAACAATTCATTATGAATTCAAAAGTCATGGTATTTCTTACAGGACTGGAAAATCAGAGGAAGTAGCTGAACATTAAGAAAACACACCTATTCAAGTATACTGAAAATATATTTCTGCTCAAAACATAGATTGTGGGTACTCATTAGAACTGCCTCAGCAAGGTGGTTCTAACGAGTACCCACAGTCTATGTTTTTAAGCAGAAATAAGAAAAATAATGTATACCATGTAAACCCCAGTTTTATTATATAAAAGTGGGGTTTAAGGGGGTCACATTATATAGGCATGTTTTTGTGATGGGTCTGGTAGGGGACATTGAGCCAGAGCCTAGCCATTCCTACTTGGACAGGTTAGAGGTCTGGTAGTAGATTATTTACCGTAGTTATCATTTGTCGTGTTCGTCTCAAACTGAAATAAAGTATACATGTTTTACAAATATTTCATGAGAAGCTTTTTGTAAAAGAAAAACGAATGAACTCTTTTTAAAGTCAGCAGTAGAATCGATTTTTTTTTTTTTTTTTAATTTTTTTTTTTTTTTTTCAGCGTATTTAACTGGATTGCTACCTGACAAAGCTCAGGTAAAATAAGGGAAAATAAGAGAAATGTTTCAAAATGTCCACCACTGAAATTTTTACCCAGAGTGCTTAGCATTAAGGGTTGATGATATACAGAAATGGATGGCAGTCCATTTAAATTTTGTTTGAAGCAGAATTAAAACTATAAAACAGATAGTATAGGTCTTTTATTTACAGTATCAAGATCACGATTTCGTAGTAATTTTATTTTACAAATTAAAAATAGATCTATACAAACAGGTTAGACTATACAGGAACAAGATATAAATAGATAGCCCAAATCAGATGCAAATGAGCAGCAACACAAGAAAACATACCGTCTGACATGTAAGCCCAAAAAAGACTCCATTACAGAAACATGCCTATTTAAATATATTGAAAATTCGACCACCTAAAACTGAAAATTTTCAGATAAAAATTCTATTTTTCATATTTCTGCTCATAACATAGATTGTGGGTACTCACTAGAACTGCCTCTCTGAGGCAGTGCTAACGAGTACCCACAATCTATGTTTTTGAGCAAAAATAAGAAATATAATGTATACCCCTGTAAACCCCTGTTTTACTATATAAAAGTGGGGTTAGAGGGGGTCAAAATTATATAGGTACGTTTTGGTGATGCAAATCAGCCTGCACATTTGCAGAGTCCGATCAGAATCTCCATTGTTTGCCTGGAAAAACTTTGCATCCAAAACACATGTATGCCCAGTGAAGATACTGATCAGACTGTGCAAATGCACGGTCTGATCAGAATCTTTGCAGGGCGCACATGTCTGAAGGTACGTTTTCTGACATTGCAGATGTAAATATACAAACATGTACATAATTGATACACTTAGGTAGTAACAGACTTGAGGCGTTATATGAATTTCATACATCGGTAAATACGTTAAAGACAATGGTAGATCATGCTCCAGTACAATCAGGTAATACAACTATATCAAGATTTTTATATAAATGATCCCAGTTGTGGAGAAAAAAAAACACACACACAAAAAAAACAAAAACAAACAGACTGAGCCATAATATGATTCCTGTATCAGTAAATACATTAAAAACAACAGAGGAGCATTCTGTCATACTATTCAGAACTATATATCAAGACTGTTATATATATGAGCCTGGTTATGGAAAAAAAAAATGCAAACAACAAAAAAAAAAAAAAAAACATATTTTTTTATTTTTTTTTTAAAAAAAAAAAAAAAAAAAAAAAAATCCTCATACTATATATAAACAGAAAAGGCTTTGACATGCGCATTTCGGTGTTTACGAGTATTTAATAATTCTTGAATAATTTTCTCTAGTCTCCATACAAACATATATTATGGGTACTCATTAGAAGTGCCTCAATGAGGCACTTCTAATGACTACCCACAACATATGTTTTTTTATGGAGAAGTAAGAAAAAGTATCCCAGAATTATCGTCAAATACTCCTAAACGATTTCCTGAACAAGCAGATCGAATGAGGTGTAAAATAAGAAAAACTTCTTTTGGACATGCACCTAGTAAAGACTTGAATCCTCTTGCGCATCCACACAATCTAATCAGTCTTCTCTGGCTACTCTTAATCCTTAAAGCACCAGTCACAACTACTGTCGTCTGCTTTGTCGTCTGCTTGTGATTTTAAAAGTCATTTTGCAAACAGCGTGGACCCAGATCAGACTGATCCTTTTTTTAGAGGAGCAGTCTGATCAGGGTCCACACTGTTTGCCTGTATGCAAAAATAGGTTTGAAAAGTCTGCAAGAATATTCAGCAGACGACATAAACAGACGACATTTTTTCTTGGCGCTTTAAGGGTTAAGATAGGCAGTTCAGGCAGACAGTGAACACAGATCAGACCCCACCGACACACAGGCTGATCTGAGACTTTATTAGGCATACATGTCCGAAGGTACATTCATTTCACACTGGCTAAATTAGTTATTTACTCATAAAAGGCACCATTTCAGATAAGACAATTTATTAACCAAAACAAACTGGTCTCAATTGTTCAAAACTAACGATGTCGTTAGTTAACATCCCGTTAAATCTTTGATCATTAAATATGGCATGTACCCTAATATTTTTGCTGAAAAAAATGTGAGTAGCTTTTGCAAAGCTACACACATTTTTTCAGCAAAAATACCTGTGAATTAGATATTGTACTTACTAAAACAGTTAACATTTTGACCACTAACAAGCTCATTAAACTAACGACCCTTTGAACAACTGGGCCCTGATATTTTTCTCATCAATCTTTTCTGGGTCTACACTGTTTGCTCAGACCTGTCTGCCCAAATACTTGAAAATATGGCAGAAAAAATTAAGAAATCAATGTGTATGGCAGGATAAATTCCAAAATCAATACAGATGGCAAAATAAATTTCAAAATCAATGCACGAGAATAATCAAACATCACCTTCAAACGCAAAAAAAACATTTACCACTTAGCATGCTGGGTAAAAATTTCCGCAGATGATATTTTGAAATACCTTTTTTTTTTTTTTTTTTTCCAGAAAAAAAAAGGCTTTGACATTTTTTTCTGGCAGCAATTTGCATGAAATGTCAAGCCCTATTATCTGGGAAAAATATCAATTTGTCGGCTGCTGAATTTTCCAAAAGAGTGGTAACGAATAAGCTAGAAAATAAAGCAGACATTTTACATTGCAGAGAATAGATAGGATCAATATAGCGTCATTCTTAACACTTAAAATGCTAATCACAACTGCAGCAGATGACATTTTCATTTTTGTTTTCATTTTTCAGAGAAAATAAGACTTGACATTTCATGTGAATCATCTGCCTTGCAGATGATGAATCATCTGCTGATTCACATGAAATGCCAAGTCTTATTTTCTCTGAAAAATAATAATAATGAAAAAATAGAATGTCGTCTGCTACAATTTTGCTTAGCTTAGCCCTTTAGAGGTTAACAAACAGATAACAATTTCAGTTCACACAAGTAATTACATCACATTTATATTTGGATAATATAAGCTTGAGACAGGACAAATATAACATAAATAACTTTACCGGAAGTGGATACATTTGGTAGATTTTCCATCTTTTCTTCTTTTGTGACTTCCTGTTTGCTTTCCTGTGCCCGAATTCCCTTCTATAAAGGGGCCTACTCAAAGAGCAAATTCTTTGCTTTTAGAATAGACCCATTTTCAGAAGAGGACAAATGCAATTTTGACAGCATTGCCCCCACCCCCCACGTGTATCCATTCCCCTTAAAGAGAAAAGCAAGGTTTAAAAAGAATGTATCTGACAGGATAGAGCTTGACAAACCATCTATTTTTATGCAAATTTGATAAAAATCGGATGACAAATAAGAAAGTAATTGAGATTTTTAAATTTTAAAAAAATAGTTCTTATGGGTGCAGCCATTTTGAATATTTAATGAGGTTTTGTGATGTCATGAGGCACTAATTAATTATTAAAAAAAAAACAAAGTAAGTGACATTTGCACATATATTTTCCTCACAAATGTGTGTATATAGCTTATACTTTAGACTTACATTGATTTGCTTGAAAACTGAACTATTTTCTGTCAGAAAGACTTTATTTAACCCTTGTCATGCTGAAAAAATTAAGATGCCACATCCATGACTAATTGTCAGCCAATCAGATTTCTTAATCCAAATTGTTGATATAATATCACATACTGAATGACAAACAGTGCAGATCCAGATCAGTTGGCTAATCTGGATCTACAATGTTTGCAAAAGCAGGGCATATCCGGTTCAGCCAGACAATGGTTAAGATTTTGAAATGCTTTGAAATCGTTAAATATTCAAAATGGAGGCACCCTTGCCTATAGTTTTGAATACTTTAAATGTCATTAATCTTCGTAGTTGTCATCAGAATTTGATCAAACTTGCATCAAAATGCATGGGTTTTCAATTCTTTCATTTCAGATACTCTCTTCATCAGCCTTGCATTTCCCTTTTAGGTGAACCGGTATACCTCAAAGAGAGAAATAAGCCATTAGTTTGACTCAGTTTTTTCATTGGGATCCATTCTAGCAGAAAAGAAGTTGATTTACTTCTCAAATGGAGGAGCAAATTCATAGATCCAGATAACGCACCTTTTTTCAACCATATTGATATTTTTTTATTTCTCTGCAGAAAAATGTTATGGGAACTCACTGAGGCACTTCTAATGAGTACGCACAACTGTACCCACGATATGTTTTGTAGAGAAATAAGAAAAATGTTCATCTGTATACACCTCTTATTTAAGTTCTTTCCCTTAATAGTTCAGATAAAGATTTGCAAGGCCCAGTTGTTCAAAGCATCGTTAGCTTAACGAGCTCATTAAGGGCCATTTCGTTAACTATTTTAGCAGATTCAATATACAATTTTCTGAAATTTTTTGCTGAAAAAATGTGCACGACGTCGTTAGCTTTGAACAACTGGGCCTTGGTGATTTACATCCCCTTCAACATTATTTACATCATATAGAGATAACTTAATAGTTTAAAAGGGAGGGAAAAATAAATTTATATCAAAGCAATCTCTCTTGGAGGTATATCCATTCACTTTAAAGGAAAACAAAATATTGACAACAAGCTTTAAGGCTAAATTCCATTTACCCACAATTATATTTTGCATTGTGTATTTTTTTAATTCGAGACAAACATCTGCAACTAGATTTCTGCTTGGTTGGATTCACTGCACTAACGACCTGAACAACAAGCTGGACAGACCTATAGCAAAGCACTAACTCTTAAAGTGCTATGCAAAATTGTAGCAGGCGACATTTTAAATTTATTTAATAGTATTTTTCAGAGAAGACTTGGTATTTCATGTGAAATGTCAAATCTTATTTTCTCTGAAAAAATAAAAATAAAAAATAATAATTAAAGATGCCATCTGCTGCACTTGTGATTTGCACTTTAAGGTGTAAAAGCTATACTTTGCTTGCATAATGATATGATTTCACAATGATTGTCAATTTAAATCATAAATATTCATATTAAATCATATAAACCAACCCTTAAGGCAGAGCCTATCCTACAGCATCTACTTGTAAGCTACTATGTAAGCAAGACACTTTACAACCACTGACATAGCTTCTGAGAAGCTGCTTTTCCCCCCTCAAAAATAAAAATAGTGAACTAGTAACAATGTTGTCAGAGAAAACAAATATCCTCCCCATCGTGAATTTTCAATTTTCTGCTGCTGTGACCTTGAAAATTGGGTCAAGATCAAACTCTAATCAATTCTTTGTTATGCCCAAATTATATATCCAAAAAAAAATTGGTAAGAATCCAACCACTGAGTCAAAAGATATTGTGCAGACGAGAAAGTGTGAAGCTGATGCCGACGCCATCGCAGACGCCAACAGAATCTGCATCAAAACAATATGTTCCTCTCTCCTTAGGTAGGGGAACATAATTCTCTTATTTCTCAACAAAAACCTATGTTTTAGGTACTCAATGAAATCATCTCAGAGCCAATAATTAGAACCAAACAGCATACATTCCCAGGAGAAATAAGAAAAATATTATCTAGAACATTTGTATTTATTCAAAGTATCCAGACAGACAGGCCCAATCAAACACTGTAGACCCAGATCAGATGCTGCAGAATGCAGCATCTGATCTGGGTCTATAGTGTTTGCCACTCATCCAACAAATTTTAAGATACATTAACAGGTAGTAAAATAGAATCTTTCAGATTTTTGGACAAGTATAATAAAGAGATAAGGTGTACAAATATTTTGGGTAAAAACATGGTGAGCATCAGAATGTTTTTGTCAACAGAGGCAACTATATGCATTTTCTTGCACAGGTCCAGTGCCTTTGAAAACCCAACTAACTGGCAGCTCCAAATGCATAACTTTGTTTTAGGTATGTCCTATACAAAGAATTTAGAGCGCTGAATCTTATCTTTCCATCATGATAGTTTTTCAGACTCCATGGTATTTTTATGTTTCCAACAAAATAGTTTCACATAGGTCTAGATGAGATGGCTATTAGGATAAATATAACAAAATCTACAAAGGTTGCCCTTGGAAACAAGGAACACGTACAAGAACAAAAACTGGAATCTCAGTTTCATTTGGACTCTACATATAAACTCTAAATACATATAGATTCTAAATACTTCTCGTTTCTCCACGAAACATATGTAAGGAATACTTAGAGAAGCATTGCTCATGAGCACAACAACATGTTTGCATCGAGAAAAAAAAAAAAAAAAAGATCAATACTTCTATGCTTATATGAGAACTATGAATTTCAACTGTAAAAGAAGGGAATACAAAAATGGTGCAGCTCTGGAATAATTCTTTACTGCTTAACATACAGGAAACTTAGAAATTTTTATATGGAATTAATTTTCAAAGTTTAATAAGGTGAATCTAAAATGTGGAAGTATAAGCCATCACTGTCAAAATACAGTAAATGCTGTCAAAATACAGCAAATGCCCTACATTTACTGTTTTTTGTAAATATATATTCCATACTTTTTTTGGCTTAAATTTTCCTTTTCATACAATTATTTCTTAAAATATTTCATGGAATGCCGAACAGTGTAGTTGATAAGACAGCTACTTCAGGAGCAGTCTGATCTGGGTCTTCACTGTTTGTGTATACCATTTGCCAGACACTTTGGTGTACGAAATTTTAGGACTTTTACCGTACATACAAGTTGTACAATTAATCCTTAAAGTTCTTATCACAACTGTAGCATATGACACTTTGACTTATTTTTTTACATATATTTTTCAGAGAAAATAAGGCTTGAGATTTTATGTGAATTGTCTGCCTAGCAGACAATTCACATGAACTGTCAAGCCTTATTTTCTCTGAAAAATAACAATATCAAATTCTGAATACTGCCTATTACAAATTTGCTTAGTGCTTTAAGGGGCTAGGAAAGTGGGTTTTGTTTTTTTTAGCCATATGCAGCCAACAAATGTCAAGATTAGCCCATGCATCTACACTGAAGAATCTGATCTGGCAGCTTTGATGAACAAGCTTTTCTTCGGCTTGCTGTCTACATACGCCCTGATGAACATTCTTTTCGATAAGTTTTCTACCACTGTTTATATAATGACTATCGTATACTATATAAATACATGTTTCATAGATCAATTTGATAAAATTTTAGAGTGCATAGCATTGAACAAGTGCAAAACATAAAACATAACTAAGCTACACTTCGGGTAAGCCAAGAAGCTTCTTTTTTTTTTTTTTTTTCAGCAAAAAGTACTGATATTTTTCTTATTTTTCCACGAAAACGTGGGTACTCATTTGAATTGCCTATGTGAGGCACTTCTAATGAGTACTTATAATATATGTATGTGGAAAAATAAGAAAAATATTATGTGGATACTCCCTCTTATCTGGAGCTATGAAATTTAACATCTGCAGATTTTACAGAGGGAGTATTAACAGTCAACGTTGCTATGTGCATCAAACAAAGTGAAAGCTCTTGGAACAATGGAATGCTTAAAGAAATAAACACTACTTTGCTAACACTACTAACATAAATAACCCTTGTCATGCCACGCCTACTTCTAATTTCCAGCCAATCAGATTACTTGATCCGGGTTTGATAGAAATTCACATATTTAATGACAAACTGCAGATCCAGATCAGTTGGCTTCTTCAGAAGCCAACTGATCTGGATCTACACTGTTTGCCAAACCTGGGCATGTCGTGTTTAGCAAGAGAAGGGTTAAGAGAGGTCACAACGTGAGAAAAAGTACCTTCTGACATGTGCCTAAAAAAGGTTCAAATCAGCGTGCACATCTGTGCAGTTTGATCTGTCTTCATTGTCTGCATGAAGAAACTGCATCCTTCGCTATCTGCCATCTGCTTACAATTCAAAATGCACCCAGTGAAGGTTCTGATCAGACTTCTGGAATGGACACACATGTCCGAAGGTACAGTTTCTCACGTTGCAGCTCAAACCCCAGAACTACGTAGCTGAATAAAGCATTGGAAGGATAACCGCTATTTATAAACAAAAACTAAATTCAGTCTATGTGGACAAAACATTTACAACTTTCTTCGCCTTGATTAACCCTTTAAGCACCATTCAGAAATTTTACAGATGACATTCTAAAATATTTTTTCTGAAAAAGGAAAAAAACCAAAATGCTTGACATTTCAAATGAATTGTCTGCTCAGACCATTCAGATGAAATGTCAAGCCTTGTTTTCTCAGAAAAAAAAAAAAAAAAAACAGACTGCCGTCTGCTTACAATTCAGAATCATGCTTGAATGATTAACCAGTACCCTGGGTATTAGGAATATATGGAAAAATATTTTCTTAATTTTTATCAAAAAAAAAAAAAAAAAAAAAAAAAAAAAAAGCAAAAAAAAAAAAAAATAAAATAAAACATACAATTAATAACATGGAGAAATTTTTATCAAAAAAAAAAAAATAAATAAATAAATAAATAAAAAAAAAGAACATACAATTGATAACATGGAGAAATAAATATTACGTGGATTACATCTCTTAATATGGAGCTATGCATCCACAGTCTGATTAGGATCTTCTCCTTTGTTAACTGATACATATTAAAGCCTATGAACTTGAAAAATTGGCAACAAGGCCCTGATTAGACTTTGCAATTTGGCAGCAGATCTGGTCTTTGATTGCCAGCAGATGTACCCCATTTACACTAAGTATTTGGACAGGCAAGCCTAAGCAAACGGTGTAGACCCAGATCAGATGCCGCAGAACACATCAGATCAGAATCTATACTGTTTGGCCACATTCCGCATTCATAACCATTACCACTCTCTTGGCTAATTCAGCAGACGACAAATTGGTGATATTTTTCTTATTTTAAAAAAAAAGATTTGACATTTCATGCTAATTGTCTCCACTGAAGACAATTTGCATAAAATGCCTAATCCTGTTTTCTGGGAAAATAAGAAAAATATTTCAATATATTGTCTGCTGAAAATTTTACCCAGAGTGCTAAGCGTTAAACATGGCAACAGGTTGTAAAATGGAACTGTTCAAATTGTAGGACAAGTATTGCAGCCAGTTTAAAATGTCCCAATATTTAGGGTAAATACAGTCGACCCTTGGTATCTATTTCTCCTCTTTTCCACATTATTTAAAATATATTTCTATCTTCAGGAGTCAAATTACATATTCATTTGTTAAATGTGCTTGTTCGATTTATTGTTTTCCACACTCTCTCAACTCTGATATGTCGAGGTACGGATATCTCGAAGTGTTTCAGTGAATCCCTTGGAATTCGACATAACGAGAGTCGACTGTATTCTAATTATGGAACATTTCAACAACCAGCCTGCTCACACAACAAAGACAACGAGCCAGCCATGGTGGCTCAGTCGTATGTGCATCCGACTGGTGATCAGGAGGTTGCGGGTTCAATTCTTTTGTGGAGATTTGAGTACGAAATATTTTCTACAGATCAAGAAGGGTAGTAGTCAGTTCATGACAAAAAATATGCACAAGTACTGATTAACTTCTTAGAGACCTATATCTGCCCACGAAAAGTGTGGTTTGGTAAATTGTCCGGCTAAACATGACCTTAATATTGTTGACTGGGCTGATAAACTCCAACCCAATCAACCAACACAGACAATGATATGAATAGAACAGATTATTGCATAGTTTAGAAGGATAGCCAGCCCATAACATGCTATGTTGTTGACAGAACATAGGCAAATGTTGAAGAGCCAGATCAGCCAGCAAGTCTGATCAGGGACATGGCTATGCAACAATATACAGACGAACCTCAATAGCATGAACACTGATGGCTTGTTTACCATGGCAAGTTCGAACTTGTTTTTGAGTTCCTACGAAATTTTTCTGATAGTTCATAAACACAAATATTAAGGGAATTTTTTTTTATTTTATCAAAATTGTATGTTGTGTGTACTCATTAGAATTGCCTCGAGGCAATTCTAATGAGTACAAACATACAATTATTCTGTAGAAAATTGATGATTTCTCTAAATTATCGCTATCTGCTTCCTGACCGGGAGCCATGATTAACCCTCAGTGGCTCGAACTACCCACTTCTCGAACAAATTGCCATGGTCCAAAAGATGTTTTTGCCATTAAGGTTCGACTGTATTCTCATAGCTTCAGATACGGCTTTATGTTTTTTCAAATAAAATGTACTGGTATTTTTCTTTTTCATATTTCTCCACAAAAACATGTGAGTACTCATTTGAAGTAAATTAGCAATGTGCTTCTAATGAGTACCCATGTTATCGTGAATAAGGAAAATACTATGTGGTTACCCCCTTCTGGAGCTATGTATTCTACCGCAGCAAGTGACTGTAATCATATAATGAAGAACCTGATCAGAGTGTGCAGATGCACAGGTTGACCTGAGACTTCAATGTCTGCCTCTGCTCTATCTACCACAACTTAAACACGATATGACTCAAAACATACATTGTGGGTACTCACAAATAACATTTCTATGGTTTCCTCTGAGTGAATTTTATTATTTTTTTTATTATTTTCCCCTGATCATAAAGTAAGAATTTTTCAAAACCTTGCAAGAACGTTTCTTGCAAAATAATTTGGTACTACATCAAAAGGCAGAGAAATAATTTTAGGCCTGTACATTTTTAAAGTAATCTTTCTTTGTAACAAAAATCACAAAATCTTTAAATGAACCTATCATCTAATCTATACTTAATAAATCACAATCATATTCGAAACAGGCTAAATTTCTCAAATTTAAGGGGAACCGGTACACTTTGAACCCATTGAAGACTAGTGACCGCTAAACGGGTAACTGGCAAACAGTGCAGACCCATATCAGACACCGCAGAACGCGGCATCTGATCAGGGTCTCCACTGTTTGATCAGACACTGCAGAACACAGCATCTAATCAGGGTCTCCACTGTTTGCAAATAGTTCAACCATTTTTCTTTAGGAATATCTACAGTTTGTGTTGAGGTTTTATGGCCCAGTCAACCCATTGGGGTCATGTCGAGTGCAGTCAGTTTACCAAACAACACGTTTACTTGGCAGGCTTAGTCCTCCATGCGGTTAACCAGTATTGTGCAAATTCTTTCGTGTCAGGAGAGCAAACAGGAAAACACTTGCAATGCCTTCCTTCTAACTGAATGGCTGAAAGCCAGTCAATTGTACCCAGTCCACTTAATGAAAATTATGTATAAAATACAGGTCTATTAAAGTTAATCTGCATCTACAGTGGAACGAACTGCCACCATTCTATAAAATAAGTAATTATAATCTAATTTGTATCTACCATGAATTAAGCTTAAAAGTACTAATCAAAACTGCAGCAGACAACATTTAGATTTTTTTGTATTTGAGAAAATAAGGCTTGACATTTCCTGTGAATTGTCTGCCTTGCAGACAATTTACATGAAATGCCAAGCCTTCTTTTCTCTGAAAAATCAGTAAGAAATTTAGAATATGGCCTGCCACAATTTTGCTTGTCATTTTAAGGGTAACATTTAGCATGTCGATGCTTCATAAACAAAATTTTAATAGAATTTCACTTAATATAGAGCTATGGTATTTTTGTATACACATAGTGTATTATGAAGTAATACATGTACATTTATGAGACAATGAAAATGTACATTGTACATGGTGCAAAATAATCAGATTTGGCTTAATTGATTAAGATATAATTAACTTAAAATATATTTAAACATGAAATACTGAAAAGCTAGAACTAAAATACATGTACACTTGCATTATATATGCATGAATAGATCATGTACAGATCATTAGATCATGTACAGATCACTAATGCTAGGAAGTCACAATATCTTTGATTCATGAAAAACGAGAATTGTGTCCATAGGACACAAATGCCCCCACTATATGACATGGGACACAGAAATGACGTGTGACAGACATAATGAGAACACATTTTTTACCTCTGACCTCTAAGTGTGTTTGACCTCTAAGTGTGACCGTCACCTAGGAGCTATGGACCTGGGTCTTGAGTGCAACACATCACATCATGATAGTTGATATTTCTGCCAAGTAACTTAAAAATCCATCAAGGAATAACAAAGTTATGGGCCAGACATGACTTCAGTAACCCACACATCTGCATACACACTCACATACGGACAGGGTAAACACTATATGCCCGTCCGCCATTGGTGGGGGCATAAAAATGCCATATTAATGAGCAAGAATTTGCTCCCATTTCAAAAGGGACACTGTGTGCTGGAAATCAAACAGAAAGTCACTAAAGTTGCTGTCCTTCTGAAAAATGATACCAAGCATATCCATTTCCTTACTTTACTTCGAGGGTTGAGCGCAAGACTATAGTAACTCAAACATATTTTTGAAACCCTTGTTTAGGGGCAGCTTGGACCCCTTTGTAAACAATGCAAATTTAGGTGCCATTGCTCATACCAGCAATGGCACCTAAATTTTCATTGTTTACAGAAAGAAATGTTGTAATCTTCATAACGCCTTCATGGTGAGGAGATTAGGTTTGGGGAAAAACAACCATCTGACTTACGCCAGTCTTGCGCTCAACCCTCGACTTGTCCTAGAACAAGTCCTCAGTACTACATGTACATGTTGAAGTGTCTATTGACTACCCAATGAATGTCGAACAGTGTAGACCCTATTCAGACAGAGCATTCCGCATGTAGGTCTAAACTATTCACTCATACTTGTCTGTCAAAAAAACTTATAGTAAAGGTACTCACAGTACAAGTTTTGTTGTTTTTCTCATTTTATTTTTGGAAAAAAAAAATAAATAAATCTGTATATACCTGTCATCTCCAGCCTGGATTAAAACACCAAGACTATTACCAGAGACCTTCTTAAAGAATATTTGATGATAACTCTGGGACATTTTTTTCTTATTTCTCAATAAAAACATACATAGTGGGTACTCATTAGAAGCACTTAAGTGCTTCTAACGAGTTTTTGTTTGTGTTGAGGTTTTACGGCCCAGTCAACCCAATGGAGTCATGTCGAGCGCGGTCAGTTTACCTAACCACACGTTTACTGGACAGGCTTTGTCCTCTAAGCGGTTAACCAGTATTGTGCACATTCTTTCGCCAGAAACTGACAACTGCCCTTCTTGAATCAGCGGAAGGGAGAGAATGACCGTAGAAAATATTTCATGATCAATCTCCACGAAAGAATGTTGCCGACCTCGGCTGGGGTTGAACCCGCGACCTCCTGGTCTCCAGTCGGACGCGCATCCAACTGAGCCACCGAGGCCGGCGCTTCTAACGAGTAACTATCATGTATGTTTTATGGAGAACTGACGAAAATTTTCCCAAAATTTCATTACATACCCCTTCTTTACAAATTTTCTGTTATTATGTTTCTTATAAAAATAACTTCTCTTTGTCACAAAGTATCACTGCACCTCAAAATATACAGACTTAACAAAACAATTAAGCATTAGTCTGCTGCAGATAACAATCATTTTCTACCAAATGGGCGGGTTTTGGCAATTCAATCAGTAGCATCAGTTTCAAATCATCTCCAAGGGAGATCACTCTGGTCTGAAAGAATTTGCCTTCCTTCTCTGTGGGGCTACTCTTAAGGGAAAGAACTTAGGGAGCAAATAGGCTACTCTTAAGGAAAAGAATTTGCTCCGAGGGGGAGCAAATTCTTTCCCTTAAGAGTTGCCCAACTATGAGAAGGGATTCACATATCAGTGAAGTAAATTCTCTTCTGCTGGAGTGGTTCCCTTTGAAAAGGTTGGCAAAACCTTTTCAAATTAAAAGCATTCTTCTTGATGAGATGAAGGAAATGACAAGCCCAATTTTTTAGTGATAAAACCTGCTGTTATCTGCAACAGAATCAACGATGAACATTAACAAAACAATGGACACATAAATGATAACATAAAGCCCTCAAACAGTTATCAGTGTTCTACTATTCCTGCTATTCTTGCTAACAGCAGTTAGTGTCACACTATTGGTGCTTAATGTCGCATCATTCCTACAATTAGCAGTGAATGTCACATCATTCCTACTATCAGCAGTTAGTGTAAAATACTACTGCTAAATGTCACACCGTTCCTGCTATCAGCAGTGAATGTTACATCACTCCTACTATCAGCAGTTAGTGTAACACTACTACTGCTAAATGTCACATGATTCCTGCTATCAGCAGTGAATGTCACATCATTCCTACTATCAGCAGTTAGTGTAACACTACTACTGCTTAATGTCATACTTTTCCTGCTATCAGCAGTGACTGTAACAGTTTCCTGCAGTTACCAGCAGTTAGTGTCAAACTAAAGCTGCCCAATGTCACATTATTTCTGCTATCAGAACTTAGTATCAGGTAATTCTACTATTCCACTATTCCTGCTATCAGCAGTTAATGCCACACTATCCAGTGTAAACTTAATTTTGCTATCAGCAGTTATTCAAACTGTTTTTGCTATTAACTATTGTCAGCAATCAGTATAACTGCTTTTAGCAAAAATCATCACAGAATTCTGCTATCAGGAGTCAGTGTCTTATTATTCTTGCTATCACACCATTCCTGCTATTAGCAGTGACTGTCACATCATTCCTCCTATTAGCAGTTAGTGTAACGCTACTACTGCTAAATGCCACACCATTCCTGCTATCAGCAGTGAATGTCACTTCATTCTTACTATCAGCAGTTAGTGTAACACTACTACTGCTTAATGTCACATTATTCCTGCTATCAGCAGTAATTATAATATATTTCTACTACCAGCAGTTAGTGTCAAACTAGTGCTGCTCAATGTCACATTATTTCTGCTATCAGTACTAAGTATCAGGTAAATCTACTATTCCACTATTCCTGCTATCAGCAGTTAATGCCACATTATCTGATGTAACCTTATTTTTGCTATCAGCAATTAGTCAAACTGTTTTTGCTATTAACTAATGTCACACCATTCCTGATATCAGGGATCAGTATAATAACTGCTTTTAGCAAAAATCATCATAGAATTCTGCTATCAGGAGTCAAGTGTCTTGTTATTCTTGCTATCAGCAGTAAGTGTCACATGCAAATTCCTACCATCAGCAGCTAGTGGCATACCACTGCTGCCACGTATTATTCCTGTTATCAGCAGTCAGTGACATGATAAACCCTGTAACCACAGGTAACAAAAAATACCGTATTTACCCTAAAAATTGGGATACTTTAATTCCTTACCATATCTCTTCCAAATTCAAATGAGTCCATAAACTCTTTCCCCACTAGTGGTGAATTTTGTAGTCTGCTGACAACCTTTGCAAACAGTTTGGACCCAGATCAGGCCCGGCATTTTATCCGACAAAATGTCGGGCCTGATCTTGATCCAGACTATTTCATATTCTAATGGTACTCCTGAAAGATTTCTTTGAAAAAGAAAATCCACAGACGACAAAAAAGCACGCAAAATTACCCAGCATGCAAAGAGTTAAAAGAAATTACTGGATGAGTGCAAACAGTGTAGACCCTAATCAAATGCCACATTTTTGGGTCTACACTGTTTACTCAGGCCAGTCTGTCCCAATACTTGGGGTTACTACGGTATGTCATTTTAGTTCAACAGTTTTACAACCATAAACATTCCTTGCAGTAAACACTTCTTATTTCATTATTTATCTTGCAGCATACATGGCAGATATAACACTGGAATAAACATTCCTTGCTTCAAAAAATTAACTCATAGCTCTAAATAAAACGATTATCCAGAAATATAGTTTTTTATTTCTCCATAAAAATAAATGTTGGTACTCAATATTTAAAGCATATCTGTGAGCCACTTCTGATGAGTGGCTACAATATATGCTTACAAGAAGAAATGAGAAAATATATTAACCCTTGTCCTGCTCAACCTGGATAGACCCTGCCTTTGCAAACAGTGTAGATCCAGATCAGTTGGCTTCTGAAGAAGCCACCTGATCTGGATCTGCACTGTTTGCCATTAAGTATGTGAATTTATAGCAACAATCTGGATCAAGTGATCTGATTGGCTGAAAATTAGAAATGGGTGTGGCATCTTAATTTATTCAGCAGGACAAGGGTTAATACTTGGCTGGGAAAATAAGCGTCTTACCCAGAGCTATGTTAAGCGTTAACAAACCTTGCAGACGATACAATTTTAACCCTTTGCATGCTAAATAAAACAAATCAGCAGATGACATTTTGAAGTGTTTTCACCAGAAAATAGTGCTTGACATTTCAATGTCTCCTTAGCAGACTATTCTATTCATAAGAAATGTTATGCCCTATTTTGAAGAAATATAAAAACAAAATATCACTCAACTGTCATCTGCTAAATTCAACTCCACCATATGAAGAATTTAACCCTTGAAGTACTAAGAAAAATTGTAACAGAGGACATTTTATTTTTTTTAAATCATTTTTCAGAGAAAATAAGACGACATTTCATATGAATTGTCTGCCTAGCAGACGATTCACATGAAATATTTTCTTATTTTCTCTAAAAATACAAAAAAAATCAAAATGTCGTCTGCTGCAGTTGTGATTAGCACTTTAACCTTTACCACTCTCTTGGCTGATTCAGCAGATGACAACTGATAATTTTTTTCTTATTTTACCAAGAAAACAAGCTTTGAGATTTCGTGAAAATTGTCTCCATTGGAGACAATTTACATGAAATGTCAAAACCTGGTTTCTGGGAAAAAAATAAGAAACATATTTCAATATATCTTCTGCTGAAAATTTTACCCAGAAAGCTTAGCGTTAAGTATTAGCATTCCTTCCTGCAAACACAGTCTCAATTAAGTCATTCCTTGCTGTAGACACACTTTTAAATCCAACATTCCATGCAGCAGGCAAAATTTTGCTACTTTAAGCATACATGTGGTTTTTGCAGGGGCCTGTGCATGAACCTTGCTCACTTGTCTTGCCTTTAAGCATAACCACCTGACCTTTCATAAGTTTGACCTTAAGCATATTCAAAATGAGGCTTAATAGATCCATAGCTCTAGATAAGGTGCTGTCTTCTTGTTGTTGTTTTTTTTTGTTTTTGTTTTTGTTTTTTTTGAAAAAAAATATTGATATTTTTTTTATTTCTCTTAAAAACAATTGTGTGAGTACAGTTTTCTAAAAATAATAACTGTCTCCTTAGCCCATCTACAATGAGTGGACTCTTTTACCACAACTCATTGGACTAGTCTATTTCCAATAGCAGGGTATCTGATTAGTTTTTTTTAATATTATGTTTTATAGAAATTCCTGTATTTAATGCAAACAGTGTAGACCCTGGTCAGATGCCTCATTCAGTGGCATCGGATCTGGGTCTGCACTGTTTGCCAATTACCCTTTTGTGGGGTTCCAGAATAAAATGGGTTCAGAGACAGTTTGCGTGAACTGTCAAATCCTTCCTGGAAAAATAAAAATAAAAACGTTAAAGTATAGTACCCTGCCATTATCGTGTCGCGGGCAGATAACTCTGTAAAAATTTGACGAAATTTGTCCATTAGCAACCCCAAACCAGATCTCCACAATATCAATGCACATACCAAATTTGGTGAAAATCCATTGATGTCTACTCAAGTTATCATCCGGAAAAGAAAATGGAGGGATGGACGCACAACTGATGGATGGATGGACAGACACACAGACGTCCAACGTGAAACCATAATACCCCGCCACTATTGTGTGGCGGGGTATGAAAATACTTTAAAATGTTGTCTGCTTAAATTTTCACCCAGCATGATAAGCATTAACCCTTGTCCTGCTGAACCCGGATATGCCCTGCCTTTGCAAACAGTGTAGATACAGATCAGTTGGCTTCTGAAGAAGCCAACTGATCTGGATCTGCACTATTTGCCATTAAGTATGAAAATTTTTAGCAACAATCCAGATCAAGTAATCTGATTGGCTGAAAATTAGAAGTGGGCGTTGCATCTTAATTCATTCAGCAGGACAAGGGTTAATCACTATAAGGCTAATACAGGAAGTCCCATATTCCAAGAAAGCTGTAGATACTGCATTTTGGTAGATACTTTGTAAGTTTACTGGCCCTGTGCTTATATATCAACTTCAGCACAAAACATTTTCCCCTATCACTGAGAACGAAACTTGATGCTTAGCATCCTCGGTAAAATTTTCAGCAGACGACATACTGAAATACTGAAATATTTTTCTTCCTTTTCCAAGAAAACAATCTGACATATCATGTAGATTGTCTCCACTGGAGACAATTTGCATGAAATGTCAAAATCTGTTTTCTCTGTAAAATAAGAAAAACATCATCAATGTGTTGCCTGCAGAATTAGGTCAGAGAGTGGTAATGGTTAACCCATATAAGCCTAGCATCCCATAAATGGCAGAATGCGGCATCTTATCAGGGTCTACACTATTTGCATTAAGTTCAGATATTTCTACAAAACATGAAAATAATAAAAATTAACCAGACACCCCTTATATAGGAAATGAATCTGTCCAAAGAGTTAAAGTAGAAGAATCCACTCGGCATAAATGGATTAAGGAGAACACAATTTCAGGGAAAACAACTCTGTCAAACTGTTTTGCCTGTCTTCTGAAAAGGGGTCTACTTTAAAAGGAAATTCTTTCCTTTTAGAGTAGGTCCCTTTTAAGACGGGGTTTGGTGGGTTTGGGCGCAAATTCTTTCCTTTGAGAGCAGATCCCTTTTCAGAAGGGGTCTCGTGTGCAGGAATGCAAACAGGAAGTCACAAAAGTTGTCACCCTTGTAAAATGGCCAAACAGTTTATCGTCCCATTAATTTTAAGGGTAAAAAATCCTATCAAGAGCTATGCACTATGTGTTGATTTGTTGAGAAATACACGTACTCCAGGTTTTTTGGCCAATACACCTATCATACTTGGAGTCCTACTATACATTTTACAGTTTTTGTTCGCAATACAATGCAAGTGTGCAGTGTCGACAAATACCTTGTCATAGGAAGTCTAGGATAGGGTTACATACAATGATCCAGATAAGGCGCTTTGTCAGCTAAAACGTGCTGATATTTTCCTGATTTTGCCATGAAAACATGTTGTGAGTACTCCTTAGAAGCGCCTTGGTGAGGTGCTTCTAACGAGTACTCACAATATGTTTTCGTGAAGAAATAAGAAAAATATTATGTGGATACCTCCTCTTATCTGAAGCTATGAGCCTAGGATAGGTTTATATATACATTGCTATTTCAGTGATTTACTGATATGATATCCACGGGGTAACTTTTACATAAATCCAGTCCTTCTTCTGTTAATGTGAGGGTGGAGGAGGTGGTGGGGGTGCCCTACGAGCTGAAATAAAACAAGATAGTTACCATGAGAACAAATAAAACAACCTAAACTCTAAACTTTAAGCATAAAAAGAATTACACTGAAACCTCTTTATAAGACAGTTTCTAATATGAGATGGTTTAAAGCTGGACCCCTAAAGAATTTGGTCATTTTTCTATATTAAGTGGAAACTCAATAGCTCGACCATCAATGGCTTGTTTGAATTTGTTTTTGAGTCCCTACAAAATTCTTCCCATAGCTCAAGAAAACGTGCAACATACAATTCAGAAGATCGAAAAGATTTCCCTAAACTATTGCCATTTGCTTCCTGACCTGGTGCCATGATTAACCCTCAGTGGCTTGACCTACCGATATTTTTAACAAACTTCCAAGGTCCCAAAAATGTTCAAGCCATGGAAGTTGAATGTAATATACCATATTTGACCTAATTACTGTACATACCCCTATAAGCGCACAAACAATTCCATAGTCTTCAGATTACAGCTAGTGTATTTTTGTCTACTTATTCATGAAGGCATATGTTTTGGGTACCCATTTGAATTGCATCGACTTGTCGATGCAATTCAAATGAGTACCCACAACATATGCTTTTATAAAGAAAATCAGAAGAAAAAAGAAAAAAAAACAATCGCATAAACATCATAAAATGAATCCTTTGCCAATTTTTTTAAGTGTACCCTTAGTAGGTAGACACATATCTTACCACAAGTTTTTTCAGTAATTTTGAAAACCTAAGCGATTAGGTCGAATACGGTAAACGTTTTTGTTTGGATACAACATGGTTGTTTAGCTAACATGGATTTCGCTTTGGATCTCAGCAATAGTGTTACAAAGAGATTGTAGTGCAACTGTTACACAATTGTTTCTGTACTGTTATACTAATCAAGTATGCCCAAGTAACTGAAGCCACTGTCCACTTATGACATATAGTAATCTGCATTAGGCTTATAAGACGTTATTCAAAAAATAACAAAATGGCATGCACCAGGACCACAATGCCAGTTAAAAATATTTTGATGCTTTTCTGAAAAGTATAACACAATAAAGCATATTCAAAATATTGCTAGTTTCTTTTGTTTTTAATGTTTACACCTGTTACTGAATACTGCATACTGTAGGCGCAAGAACCTATCCACATAAACGGTGAATTAAAATATGTACAGCAGACATCTCTTAGTGGTGATAACTACTTATAATCATCTTTAGGTAAGCTAGTATATTCTGGTTTTTTATTTGATTGGGAGTTTTATAGCCCAGTCAACACAGTTAACCCTTAAAATGCAAAGAAAACCTGCATCTGAAAATGTCATCTGTTTATGTCGTCTGCTTAATATTCTTGCAAACTTTTCAAACCTGTTTTTGCATAGGGCAACATGTGGACCCAGATCATCTGGGTCCACACTGTTTGCAAAAATGACTTTTAAAATCACTAACAGATGACAAAGCAGATGGCAATTGTTGTGATATGCAGTTTAAGGGTTGAGGTTACGACAACCAGTGTTAACCTACTAAGTACTTACACTTTGTCCTGGCCAGGCTTAATCCTCTATTAATTAATAACTAGTACTTAGTGTGCATACTTTTGCCAGTAACTGACAATTGCCCATCTTGAATCAGGGGAAGGGGGAAAATGACTGCAGAAAATATTTCACAATCAATCTCAATGGCGTTATGCCGCCGAGCTGGGGTTCTAACTTGGAACCCCTGCATCTGCAGTCAGACGAGCTAGTAACTGCGCTATAGAGGCCCGCTGTTTTTTTTTGACTAAAATGTGTTCATATGTTTTTTATTTTTCCACAAAAGCATATGTTGTGGGTACTCAATAGAAGTGCCTCTGTGAGGCACTGTAATGAGTACCCACAACATGTTTTCATGGAGAAACAAAACATAATATTTGTCTGTGTACGTCTTGTTGTCTTGCATTGTTCCCTAAATAATAGTTTGTGATTAAAAAAAAAAAGTGTCCTGTTCGTATACCTGTATTTTTTGCATGTTTACTTGGGTAAGTTTTAGTCTTCTGAGTCATAGGTTCTGGCACAGGGAAGTCATTCTTATCATGGAACTGGAACCGATTTTCAAAACCTGCAAGAAACATTGATATTTAACTGATTTATGTTGAGTGGACTCTTCTACCACAACACTTTGAGCTAGTCTATTATCAATAACAGGGTGTCTGGATAGCTATTATTATGTTTTATAGAAATTCCTGCAAACAGTGTCGACCCTGATCAGATGCCTCTTTCTGTGACGTCAGATCTGGGTCTGCACTGTTTGCCAATTACCCTTTTTGTGGGTTTCACGATTGAATTGGGTTAAATGTGTTTAAAGAATTCAGATTTTGTGAATTGAATTGGACATCATCATGTGCAAATCCTGGGTATACTAGATATTCTAATTTATAAAGTATGCTATATTTATGAAGTAATCACCTGAAAAATTCTTTTAAGGATAAATCAGGGCCCAGTTGTTCAAAACTAACAATGTCGTTAGTTAACGATTCTTTAAAATTTACATCCAGTGATACGCAAATATGCTGAAATTTTTTACTGAAAAAATGTGAGTAGCTTTTTTCAGCAAAAAATATCAGAATATTGTATATTGAATCCGCTAAAATAGTTAACGAAATGACCCTTAACGAGCTTGTTAAGCTAACGAAGCTTTGAACAACTGGGCTCTGGTAGATTTTCTGCCATTTTCTACCAGGGAGACAACTTCTGGCCTCGGGTCAATACACCCAACCTCAGACCTTGTCTCAGCCAATACGAAATTACTTGATTAAGGACAATTTTATAAATAAACTTTTAAAACATCGTGACGATGATTATCTCAATAAAGAAGATTTTACTTAGCAGCTATATAGCAAAATCCATATCATGCCTTCCACCTTCTTAATATGACTGAAATTCGTTGAAAATGAAATAAAGTCTGGTAAAATTGCATATCATCCATTCCAATAACAAACTACCGTATTCGACCTAATTACCGCACTGTGCCTTTAGGTTTTACAGAATTACTGGGAACACTCAGTTGTTGTAAAATATGAATCTACCTACTAAGAGTACACTTTAAAAAAGATCAGAATAGGATTTATTTGATGATAATAATGCGATTTTTTTCTGACTTTCTTTTTAAAGGCATATGTTGTGAGTACTCATTTGAATTGCATCGACAAGTCGATGCAATTCAAATGAGTACCCACACATATGCCTTTATCAAGAAGTAAAGAAAAAGTACACTGGCTGTAATCTGAAGACTATGGAATTTCTTGACTGTGCACTTATAGGGGTATGTGCGGTAATTAGGTCGAATACGGTATATGCAGAAAGTCTACCAGTACAGGAAAAAATCGCCAGATACAGAAAAAAAAAACATGCCAACACAGAAGACATCTGACAGTACTCGTATTGGGCAAGTTTTTCTCTATTGGCCAAGTTTGTCATTAGTATGATGCAGGCTGACTTTGGCAATATAGATATTATATTAACTAATAATTTTGGATATTGTTTCAGGGTTCTCACTAGAATTTTGAAAATAGGAGTCCCGAAGCCATTTTTAAAAAAATGTAGGAGTCCCATTCACCAAAATAGAAGTCAATGACTCCTTATTCAGAGTTAATGAGAAGCCTGTTGTTTTGCTCTTTCTTTTTTTGCACCAAAACTTAACTTGTGGATACACTTTGGAATTGCCTCACTGAGACAATTCCAATGCATAGCGTCAGCATACTGAAATAGAAAGCTGACAGTATAAAATTTGTTACCTTATAGAAAGTTTTCAACACACATAGAAATGATGCATTCATAAACTCCCTCTCAAACTTGATTTATGCCTAGTCAAATTAGGCAATTCAAGAGCAGCAATCTTGCTTAGCCAAGTTCATTTTATACTGGATAGATTCTTGACTACTTTGAGTAAACTACATGTATTCTACCACAACTCTTTGCACCAGTCTATTTCTAAGAACAGGCTGTCTAGTTTGTTTTTATTATTACTATGTATGATAGAAATTCCATATTTAATGTAAACAGTGTAGAACCTGGTCAGACACCTCATTCTGCGGCATTTGATCTGGGTCTGCACTGTTTGCCAATTACCCTTTTTAGGGGTTCCCCCGACTAAAATGGGTTAAGGGATCTGGACTCATATGGCAGATGTTTTGCCATTTTATTGCAACTTCTTGTTTGCTTCACTGCATGCCAAGCCCCTTCTGAAAAGGGTCTACAATATAAGGAAAGAAGTTCCTCCCTCTGGCAGCCAGTTCTTTCATCATAGACCCTTTGCAGAATGGAACAAAAACCATTTTGACAAAGTTATCTGCCTGAAAGTTTATCAACTCCCATTAAAGAGTTATAGCTAAAAGCATGGATATTTGTAGGAGACAAGTACTGGAACTAAACAGATAAACAGGTTGGCAGGTCAGCTGTAAATAAGAGGGCCAAGATGGCCCTGTATTGCTCACCTGATTACCAGGTAAATTGACCTTTCTGTTCAGAAGAAGAAGTGCAAAAATAGATTTCAAAGATAGCGGCCATGACGCCATCTTAGATTTCTGATCGAAATGATTTTAGCTCTTTTTTATCTACAAGTCACCCTGATGCTTCCTACCAAGTTTGGAGTCAGTTGGCCTTTCGGTTCAGGAAAAATAGCAAAAAATAGATTTTTAATATAGCAGCCATGGTGGCCATCTTGGATTTCTGATCAGAATGATTTTAGTTATTTTGATCTACTAGCCACTCCGATGCTTCCTATCAAGTTTCAAGACAATCAGCCTTTTGTTTCAGGAGATGACGCGAAAAAGAGATTTTCAAGATGGCCGCCATGGCAGTCATCTTGGATTTCCCATCGGAACAATTTTAGCTATTTTTTATCTACAAGTCACCTCCATGCTTCCTACCAAGTTTCATGTCAATTGGTCTCTCAGTTCAGGAGAAGAGGCTAAAAAAAGATTTTAAGATGGTGGCCATGGCAGCCATCTTGGATTTCTGATTGGAACAATTTTAGCTATTTTTTATCTACAAGTCACCCCGATGCTTGCTACCAAGTTTCAAATCAATTGGCCATTTGGTTCAGGAGAAGTGAAAAATAGATTTTCAAGATGGCTGCCATCTTGGATATTCGATCAGAACGATTTTATCTATTTTTGATCTAAAAGTCACCCCGATGCTTCCTACCAAGTTTCAAGTCAATTGGCCTTTTGGTTCAGGAGAAGAAGCAAAAAATAGATTTTCAAGACGGCCATCATGGCGGCCATCTAGGATTTCCAATCAGCACGATTTTAGCTATTTTTGATCTACAAGTCACCCCGATGCTTCCTACCAAAAATTTCGAGTCAATCGGCCTTTTGGTTCAGGAGAAGAAGCAAAAAACAGATTTTCAAGATGGCTGCCATGGTGGCCATCTTGGATTTCTGATTGGAATTATTTTAGCTATTTTTGATCTACAAGTCATCCCCATGTTTCCTACCGTTTTGAGTCAATTGGCCTTTTGTTTCAGGAGAAATAGCGAAAAATAGATTTTCAAGATGGCTGCCATGGTGGCCATCTTGGATTTCTGATCAGAACGATTTTAGCTATTTTTGATTTACAAGTCACACTGATGCTTCTACCAAGTTTCGATCAATTCGCCTTTTGGTTCAGGAGAAGAAGTGAAAAATAGATTTTCAAGATGGCCGCCTTGGCGGCCATCCTGGATTTCCGATCGGAACGATTTTAGCTATTTTTTATCTACAAGTCACCCCGATGCTTCCTATCAAGTTTCAAGTCCATTGGCCCAGGGGTGTAGGAGAAGGTTTTTAAAGCAATTGTTGACGCCGCACGATGAACGACGAAAGACAGACAACGGACATTCACTGATCACAACAGCTCATCTTGAGCACCAAGTGCTCATGTGAGCTAACGAGATTATCCCAGAAAAATATTATAGCTCCAGATAAAGCATTCTTTTTCAACCCAAAATTGTCCACATTTCTCTTATTTGTCTATAAAAACATATGTTGTGGGTACTCATTAGAAGCGCCTCAATGAGGTACTTCTGACGAGTACCCACAACGCATGTTTTCATGGGGAAATAAGAAAAATCTCCCGCTCTTATCTGGAGCTAGAAATATGTTTTCTTATTTCTCTGTGCAAAACGAGTTATTGGTACTCAGCAGAAGTGCCTTGCCAAGGCACTTTCACTGAGTACCCATTACATATATTTGTGGAGAAATAAGGAAAATATCTACTTTTTGTTGGAAAAAAAAACAAACTTATACTGAGCTGTGTGGTTTGAGCTGTTCCCATATGACAGGAGTAATTAACATTGGTCCTGCTGAACCTGGGTATGTCCCTCCTTTGCAAACAGTGTAGATCTAAAGAAGAAGCCAACTGATCTGGATCTGCACAGTTTGTTATTCAGTATGTGAATTTGTATCAGCAATCTAACTGGCTGGTGATCAGAAATGGGCGTGGCATCTTAGTTTATTCAACATGGCAAGGGTTAAATTTTCTTCAAACCTGACTTAAATTCAACTACTGGTAGGATACTTACTGTCATGGCCTGGAGAATAGTTGCCTGATATGCGTTGTGGCGGTGGAGGTGCAATATGGTTGGAATGTGTAGGTGGCCCAGACGGAGCTCTTGTTGGAGGTGGCGGGGGCCGCCCACCTGATCGACCTATAGTTCCACCACTGGTCGCTGCTGAAGTTGTTCTTGTGGGTGGTGGTGGTGGACCTGGCCGCCCAGAAGGAGGATTTGGCGCATGCGGTGCTGCTGGTGTTCTGTTGGGTGGAGGTGGGGGGCGACTTGAAGGAGGTGGAGGTGGGGCAGAAGACGGAGGTGGAGGAGGGGCAGCATGACTCATATGTGGTCTATTGCCTTGTGAAAGAGGAGGAGGAGGGGGCAAACTATCTCTGTGAGAAACAGTTTTACTGCTCTGTGGGGGAGGAGGAGGTGGCATGGTGCTGGGTGAAGGGGGTGGGGGTGGCATATGTGACTGATGCTTGCTACTTTGTGGAGGAGGTGGGGGAGCCTTGCTACCATGCGAGGGCATACTTGAATTTGGAGGTGGGGGAGGGGGAAAGGAAGGCGTTGAAGAGGCATGTTTCATTCCCTGTGATGGCGGAGGCGGCAAAGGTCTTCCCACCATACTAGGTGGCCGAGATGACTCCGACGAACTTTGACGATTCAGAGCACCCGTACTATTTGAAGCACCAGAAGGAGGAGCAGAGGGTGGTCCCCTGCTAGGAGGTGGTGGCGGCATACTGCGTGGAAGTCCTGGTGCAGTTCCCGTCTGCCATGGTTTTGTCCCTCCTGAATTACTACTGTTATTTGAACTACTGTTAAAATTAGCTATTGAGTCAGAAACACTTTTTCTATGTATGTCACTATTTTGAGCATTATCACCACCACCATGTTTTAACGCTGATGACGGAGGTGGGGGTGGTCCCCCTGACCTCCCTACAGGTCCATTTGATAAAGAACTACTTGAATTTTGACTGTGTGCTGGTGCTTGAAATCTGATCACATTTGATCCTGGTGGTTGCAGAGCAGATCCTGGTGCTGAAAACAAAAGACAAATTTTAACCCTAAAAGTCCTTATAACTACATTGTATAGCAGATGACACTTTGTAACATGTTTTTTGGGGGTTCTTTTTAGAGAAAATAAGACGACTTTTCATGTGAATTGTCTGCTTAGCAGACTATTCATATGAAATGTCAAATCTTATTTTCTCTGAAAAATAACAAAATCAATTCTAAAATGTTGTCTAATACAAATTTGTTGAGCATTTTAAGTGTTACTTTCCTGACACAAATATATGGCAGTGTTTCAGATATAAAACACATAGGCAGAAATAATGCAGACATACAGACACTGAAATAGATAGAGTTACTGTAATTTAAAGACAGAATACAGCTTTTTTTTACTTTTTTCTTGAAAGAGAAAAGCAATACTGGCAAAGAATGTACCCGAGATGAAAGATGATCAGATTTTGACAAACAATGTATTTTGATGAAAATTTGAACAAAATTAGATAAGAACTAAGAAAATTAATGAGTTATCCACACAGATAAGTTATCCATAGACACATTTTGACATACCAACTTGTAAATAGATCCTTTGATTTATCCGTGGAAATATACCCTGGGTTTCCCGAGGTCGGCAACATTCTTTTGTGGAGATTGATCATGAAATATTTTCTATGGTCATTCTCTCCCTTCCGCTGATTCAAGAAGGACAGTTGTCAGTTTCTGGCGAAAGAATGTGCACAATACTGGTTAACTGCTTAGAGGACTAAACCTGCCCAGTAAACGTGTGGTTAGGTAAACTGACTGCGCTCGACATGACCCCATTGGGTTGACTGGGCCATAAAACCTCAACACAAACACAAACATAAAATCTGAGGTTAAGAAAATGACAAAGTTAAAGTGGAAAAAGTGACAAAAATAAATTTAAATCTGCAGACCCGGGAGTAAACATGTGCAAAGTTTCAACAAGAGCTCCGCCAAGCGGGGCATTATACGCCCGTGGCAAGTAATAAGATGTAGCACATAAACTGGCTCCTGCATAATTCAGTGCTCCAGATATAAACTGTTAGTGAATTTACAAAAAAATAAATAAATTAAAAAAATTTCATTGGGGCATATCTCTGCTGATATTTAGTGAACTGTAACCTTAGGGTCCAAGCTGGCCCAGAAATTAAGGGAGAAGTGACTTCTCCCTCCTGGGAAAATAGGGAGAAGTTTGTTGCTTCTAGGGAGAAGTGCTTTCTGATGGAGGACACACCACAGAAGCATGGCTATATTATAAGCTCATATGAGCCGATTTGTTTTTCCTATACTTCAATATCGAACCAAACAATAACGAAACAAAAATAAACAACCAAGAAAAAAAAAAAATGCTGCAAGAAATTTTTTTGTAAAACTTTAACTTGTTTAATACTGATTTTATTTTTGTTCCAAATCAGAAGAGTATTGAAAAAAAAAAAAAAATTCAAAAAGAATTATGTATTTATAAAGATTTAATAATGACAACCTTTCCTTGCAAGTCTAATAACAGAAGATGTTAAAAAAAACAAAAGAATCAGTATCTTGCCCATATGACCAAAACTTTAGTTATTTGCAAAAAAATATACCTATTATATAATAAAATTTGCACACTATTACCTATAAACGACATGCTGTGAAAAGTTTACAAAAACTTTCAAAGGGGCATAAATCTGCAAATATTTGGTGCACTGTAACCTTGAAATAATATGTGCTGCTCCACGTCATTGTGTAACTATTTATGAAGTTATGAAGTTTCAGCTTGATCGGATGTAAACTGTAGGATTTAGCCAAAAACAAAAAAATTAATAGAAATTTTCAAAGGGGTTTAACTCTGCTAATATTTGGTGGACTGTAACCTTGAAACAATATGCGCTGCTCCACATCATGGTCTAACTACAAATCAAGTTTCAGATTGATAGGATAAAAACTGTTGGAGGATTTAGCCGGAAACGAAAAGTTTACTGAAATTTTCAAAGGGGTATAACTCTGCTAATATTTGGTGGACTGTAACCTCGAAACAATACGCACTGCTCCACATCATGGTCTAACTATACATGAAGTTTCAGCTTGATTGGATGTAAACTGTAAGAGGATTTAGCCAGAAACGAAAAATTAATAGAAATTTTCAAAGGGGTATAACTCTGCTAATATTTGGTGGACTGTAACCTCGAAATAATATGTGCTGCTCCACATCATGGTCTAACTATACATCAAGTTTCAGCTTGATCGGATGTAAATTGTAGGAGGAGTTAGCCGGAAACAAAAAGTCTACTGAAATTTTCAAAGGGGCATAACTCTGCTAATATTTGGTGGACTGTAACCTCGAAACAAAATGCACTGCTCCACATCATGGTCTAACTATATATGAAGTTTCAGCTTGATCGGATGTAAAATGTAGGAGGAGTTAACTGGAAATGAAAAGTTTACAGATATTTTCTAAGGGGCATAACTCTGCAAACATTTGGTGGACTGTAACCTCGAAACAATATGCGCTGCTCCACATCATGGTCTAACTATATACCAAGTTTCAGCTTGATCGGATGTAAACTGTAAGAGGAGTTAGCCGGAAACGAAAAGTCTACTGAAATTTTCAAAGGGGCGTAACTCTGCTAATATTTGGTGGACTGTATCCTCAAAACAATATGCGCTGCTCCACATCATGGTCTAACTATATATGAAGTTTCAGCTTGATCCGATGTAAAATGTAGGAGGAGTTAACCGGAAATGAAAAGTTTACAGAAATTTTCTAAGGGGAATAACTCTGCAAACATTTGGTGGACTGTAACCTCGAAACAATATGCGCTGCACCACATCATGGTCTAACCATATACCAAGTTTCTGCTTGATCGGATGTAAACTGTAGGAGGAGTTAGCCGGAAACGAAAAAGTTTACAGACGGACGGACGCCATACCCTGTAACATTATACGTCCCGTTTTTCAAACGGGCGTATAAAAAGACCAGTTTAAAATTGCATGAGAAGCTGCAATCACAAGGTACCCACTGTCTATACACCTGAGGTCATTAAATGACAAAGTTCAAAAAGTACAAAAAAGTGACAAAAAATAAGGCAAGGATTATATGAAAAGCATGGCACATGCACATCTTCAGACTATAGAGAAAACATGTGCAAAGTTCCAAAAAGATTAGTATAAAATTGTATGAGGAGTTGTGCTCACGAGGTACCCACTGTCTATATACTGAAGGAAAAATAACTGAGTTCACAATGCCATATGTCGCACCCCAAGTATTTGGACACATTTAGCATACAGGTCCTAAAATTTGACCATTTATCTACCTGCTGCTGTTTTTAAAATTGGCTGGGAAAGTGGCAAATAGTGTAGACCCTGCTGAGAGACCATATTCTTTAGGTTCTGATCAGGGTCTACACTGTTTGCTCATAATTGTCTGTCCAAATACTTAGAGTGAATATGGTATCTGAATGTTACTACTGAAACTTGATGCAAAACTTTAATCAGCGTTGACAGATAGACAACAAACAGAAGAACAGACAATCTCTTAGAAGCCTTGCTGCAAACCTTTAATCAAATTGTTAATGACAAATGAAAGGACAGATGAACAGATGGAAAGTGTTAATCCTAGTCCCGCTGAACCCGGATATACTTTGCTTTTGCAAACAGTGTAGATTCAGATCAGTTGGCTTCTTCAGAAGCCAACTGATCTGGATATGCGCTGTTTGCCATGAAGCATGTGTGAATCTATATCAACAATCTGGATCAAGTCATCTTATTGGCTCAAAATTAGAAGTGGGCGTGGCAATTTATTCAGCATGACAAGGGTTAACAGACTAAGAGTGGTAAAAAAATCTATTTTTACTGAGATTTTTATCTGCTATGTGGTATGCCAAAGATACCCAGAAGAAAAGTTTAGCACTAACTGCATCTAGTACTGACTACTTCCACATCATGATTAAGGTTACATACCAACGTTTTTAAGTTGGAGTTTTATGGCCCAGTCAACAATGTTGAGGTCATGTCAAGCTGATCAGTTCATCTACTCTTACTTTTCCTGGGCAGACTTATTCCGCTAAGCAGTTAACCAGTATTATGAACATAATTTTGCCAGTAAATACCAACTGACATCCTTGAATGACCATAGGAGGAGAATGACTGTAGAAATGATTTGTTGATAATCTCCACAAAGGTTGTGTTGCTGAGCTGGAATTCGGAACTTGCAACCCTTGAATCTGTAGTCAGATGCTCTGTCAACTGGGCTGAGCACTGGAGCCTAGTACAGATATTTTGTCTATATATATAAAATCAACAAAAGCTACTAACGATGGAACAAAGCTCCGGCAACCTTACCTCTTGACGGTCCTCCACCCGCTTTTGTACTTCTCAGTCTGGGCATACCCCCAGCAAATAAACCACCAAGGCCCATAGGGGCTGCTGGTGAGTTGTGACTATTTAGGTCAGCTGAAAAGATAAAGAGGCAAAATACAATTAAGTTCAGTCTTTCATATCAAATAAATGGACTGATTCAAAAAGGGACTAGTAGTCAGAGAAACTTGTAAATGCAGGATGAAGCCACTGAAATTCAAATTCATGTACAGTCAAACAGGTTTAGTCTGCAATATAAATTGTCTGGAACCTCCATATTAACCCACTGTAGTCTGGAAACCCCTAAAGGGGTGATTGGCAAAAAGTGCAGAACCAGATCAGACGTCACAGAATGCGGCGTCTGATCAGGGTCTCCATTGTTTGCAAATAGTTAAACCATTCTTCTCTAGGAATATGTAAATCACATAGCCTGACATACCTAAAATTGAAACTGGACTCTTCCAATATATAGTGTGGGGAAGTTCATTCAGTCTACAATGGGTTAAGACAGATCATTCATTATAAGATAGTTTCAGTTTAATCCTTAAACCGCCAATCACAACAATTGTCATCTGCTTTGTCATCTGCTTGTGATTTCAAAAGTCATTTCTGCAAACAGTGTGTACCCAGAGGAGCAGTCTGATCTGGGTCCACATTGTTTGCCTGTATGCAAAAATAGGTTTGAAAAGTTTGCAAGAATATTCAGCAGATGACATGAACAGACAACGTTTTCAGATACATTTCTTGGCGTTTTAAGGGTTAAAAGTTTTATGGTTTAAAAGTGGACACCAAAAGTATTGTATCCAAACAATAAAACTGCAAGCCATGCACCATGCCCCGCCACAGGGACATATTCCCTATGCACTTCTGTAATATAAGGGTTGAAAACAATCCAAGTTAAACATGAAGAGAAGCAATAAACAGTTATTTCATAACTCAAAAAAAAAACAACAAAAAACAAAAAAGTCTAAGTTAAAAATGCAATAAAAAGTGATAAAAAATAATTTCAGGATTCTGAAAAAAACAATATGCATATCTTCAGACCATCCTTAAAGCGTGTGTAAAGTGTCAAAAGGATCGGCCTGAAAATGTAGGAGGAGTTGCGTGTACAAGGTACATACTCCCTATACATTTCTGTAGTATTAGGGCTCGAAAAAAGTCTAAGTTAAAAATGCAAAAAAATGTAATGAAAAATAATTTCAGGATTCTGAAAAAACAATATGCATATCTTCAGACCATCCTAAAAGCACCTGTAAAGTTTGAAAAGGATTGGCCTAAAACTGTGTTGCGGGCAGAAGGTACATACTCCCTATACATTTCTGTAGTATTAGGGCTCGAAAAAAGTCTAAGTTAAAAATGCAAAAAACGTGATAAAAAATAATTTCAGGATTCTGAAAAAACAATATGCATCTCTTCAGACCATCCTAAAAGCGCCTGTAAAGTTTGAAAAGGATTGGCCTAAAACTGTAGGAGGAGTTGCGGGCAGACGAATGGTGGGGGGCGCTGACGGACGGACGGACGGACGGACAGATGGACGGACACTCAAAATTTCAGAGGGTATAACATAATACCCCGCCACTTTTTTGGTGGCGGGGCATAAAAATGTACAAATTATATAGAAAAATGACCATTTATTTTCTATATAATCTTTACATTATTATTTGGATATAACATGATTATTAAGCTAACACAGTTTTTGCTTTGGATCCCAGCAAGAGTGTAATAAAGAAGTTGTGGTGTAACCAACAATTTAACCTTGTTCTGCTGAATAAATTAAGATGCCACACCCACTTCTAATTTTCAGCCAATCAGATTACTTGATCTGGATTATTGCTACAAATTCACATACTTAGCCAACTGATCTGGATCTACACTGTTTGCAAAGTCAGGGTATATCAGGATTCAGCAGGACAAGGGTTAAACCAATTTAAACAAGTCCTTCAGAAGCAATTTGATCTGATTCTATACTGTTTGTTTGGGTCTTGGTAACCTGCAGATTTACATAAGACATAAGACTTCTTTCTGAATCCCACCTGTAAACTGGCTTGTTTCTGAATGACTGTTATGTCTCAATGTTTGTGACAGTTATACAAATGAAATCTGTTTAATCCAAAATATTTAGGATAAACAGGGTAGCTGTGTTATATTCTTAATTGTTATATTCTTAATTGTTTCACGGAACAAAACAATCTTTAAAAGGAACTGATTTCTTCTCAAGTACTGCTTGTTGATACTGCTACAACAATTTAGAGCTGAATCACAAGAAAAGGGCTCTTTAGAATTTCCATGGAATGAATCTTTCAGTGTACATTCCTGGTCCCTTAGCGAGGCCACTTCTAGTTCTTTGACTTGGCCTACTGCTTACATGTGCCAAAAGCATAGGTTCTGGCAAGACTGCGCAGATGCACAGGCTTTCCTGAATCTTGCTTTCCGCATATGCAAAAATGGCTCTTTTCCCATGATGCAGCCCATAAACTGTCTTAAGGGTCATTATAAATATGAGCCAGATAAAAAGGAGTTTACTTATTCTTCATAAAATACAAATGTTCTGGGTACTTTTCCATAAAGCCTAACAGAGGCATTCTAATCAGTACCAAAACACATCAAACACGTTTCTATAGCAAAATGAGAAAAAAATATCAATATTTTCCATCGAAAATATTATTCAGAAGGAAGCATTAGTAAAAAGTGTAGACCTATATCAGATGCCGCATAATGCGGCATCTGATCTTGGTCTACACTGTTTCCACTCATCCAGAAGTATTTAAGACAAATAACAAAATGGAAGTAAAATGGACGTTAAAACCCTTAAACTGCCAATCACAACAATTGTGTCTGCTTTGTCATCTGCTTGTGATTTTAAAAGTCATTTTTGCAAACAGTGTAGACCCAGATCAGACTGCTCCGATCAGGGTCTATACTGTTTGCCTCTATGCAAAAATAGGTTAGAAAAGTTTTAAAGAATATTCAGCAGACAACATAAACAGACGATATTTTCAGATGCAGGGTTTCTTGGCATTAGCTAATAGAGGTATTCTTATCAGCACCAAAACATATCAAATACATTTCTGTAGAAAAATGAGAAAAAAATATCAGTATTTTCCATCAAAATTAGTATTTTATCTAGAGTCATGATAGGTATCATATTTACACTAAGTATTTGGAAAGAGGCATAGTAAACAGTGAAGATCTAGATCAGATGCTGCAGAATGCGGCATCTCATCTAGGTCTACCCTGTTTCCACTCATCCAGGTGTATTTTAACCCTTAAAATGCCAAGAAAACCTGCATCTGAAAATGTCATCTGTTTATGTCGTCTGCTGAATATTCTTGCAAACTTTTCAAACCTATATTTGCATACGGGCAAACAGAGTAGAACCTGATCAGACTGCTCCTAAAGAAGCAGTCTGATCTGCGTCCACACTGTTTGCAGAAATGACTTTTAAAATCACAAGCAGATGACAAAGCAGACAACAATTGTTGTGATTGGCAGTTTAAGGATTAAACACATAACAGGAAGTAAAATGGACATTTAACCAGCACAACAATTGTCGTCTGCTTTTTCATCTGCTTCTGATTTTAAAAGTCATTTTAGCAAAGCAGTCTGATCAGGTTCCACACTGTTTGCCTGTATGCAAATATAGGTTTGAAAAGATTGCAAGAATATTCAGCAGACGACAAACCGACAACAATTTCAGATGCAGATTTTCCTGGCATTTTAAGGGTTAAATTCTAGGACAACTATGGTAAGGAGATAAGGGAATCCGAATACTTAGAGTAAATACTATTCGAGCAGTTTTATCATTTTCAAGATGACACTATTGACAAGATAATTGAGGCCAACCATATGAGAACCAACATTTCCCCTTATGTGAACAGCAGTCCTCCCACTAACCTGCACATGTGAGCAGTCTGAACAAGATCTTCACTAGCAGACAAAACAGTATGTTCTGTAAGTTCTCGCCTATTCTGATTGGCAACCAGTGAAGATATCTACAAGATCACACAGTTCTGCAGTCTGGCCTAGGTCTTGGTTATCCACAAATAGAAAATCTTGGTTTTCTCATCATGGCCTCAAATAAAGCACTTTACCAGCTCTAACTGAGGAATATATTGCAGTTCAATATCAACTTTCACTACTCTTCGGGCAAATTCAGCAGACCACAAACTGATGGTATTTTTTCCAGAAAACAGGCTCTGACATTTCATGCAAGGAGACAATTTTCATTAAATGTCAAAACCTATTCTCTGGGAGAAATAAGAAATATATTTCAAAGTATCGTCTGCTGAAATTTTTACCAAGAATGCAAAGCATTAACCGAAAAAGACATAAACATATGCACATGTACACTTCACAATAATGTTGAATGCTGCAAAAACAAAAAAATAAGGGCAGTTTATGCCTTGCATGCTGGATAAAAATTTCATTAAATATCATTCTGCAATATTTATAGTGGTTTTGCTGCGATTCAAACCTATGCCACACCATTATGAAATATTTTTTCTTTCTTTGTTTTTTTAGCAAATATGATTTGACATTTCATGCAAGTTTCTCCTAATTTTGTAATAAATATTTAACACTGTTTTCTAGGAAAAATATCAACAACCTCATCTGTTAACTTTGACCAGAGCTTGCTGAAGCTAAAAGATAAAATAAACCTTCTGATATATACCCTAAGATTTCGGAATGCAGAATATGGTAACTTGTTTCTACTGGTAACAGCATTGCAGGTTTTTCCTGGTGCAGGTCATGCAGTATGTGACATTAAATTTAACATTTTAGTACAAAATAAGTGCAGTACGGCACTTACCCTAAACTTATGGGCAGAAAGGTCTTAGCAAACAGTTTAAACCCAGATCAGATGCCACATTCTGTGGCATCTGATCAGGGTCTACATGGTTTGCAACTCATTAGCACTTTTGTTGTGTGTTTTTTGTTGTTGTTTGTTTTGTTCTGTTTTCAAGATGTCAACAAATTGTAGACAAACAGCCTGGATGAAATGTTAGGCCAGGTATGCTAAGGTGTTAAGATGTCTGAATATTTAGGATAAATATGGTATTCTCTGTACGAAATCTCATAGTGTACCTTATAACAGACACATACCCAGCAAAAACTTGTTAAGGAGGCTATCGGATGATAAGTCTGAGATAATTTTTCTTATGTCTCCATAAAAACATACATTGTGGGTGGGTACTCATTAGAAGTGCCTCTAATGAGTACCCACAACCTATGTTTTTATGTTTGTTTGTGTTGAGGTTTTACGGCCCATTCAACCCAATGGGGTCATGTCGAGCGCGGCCAGTTTACCTAACCAGACGTTTACTGGGCAGGCTTAGTCCTCTAAGCGGTTTACCAGTATTGTGCACATTCTTTCACCAGAAACTGACAACTGCCCTTCTTGAATCAGCGGAAGGGAGAGAATGACCGTCGAAAATATTTCATGATCAATCTCCACGAAAGAATGTTGCCAACCCCGGCGGGGGTTGAACCCGCGACCTCCTGGTCTCCAGTCGGACGGTGCATCCAACTGAGCCACCGAGGCCGGCATGTTTTTATGGAAAAAGAAAAATTATCCCAGAATTGTCACAAAATACTCCTCCTTAACAAGTCTTCTTGAGTCGGAGCAGTCTTCACCTTTTGCCTTAAAATATCTTGAATATCCAAAGAGCAATTACGTAGCAAAGAATGTGATCATATTGCACAGATGATCTGGTCATTCTGAATCTTAGCTGGGTGTACATGGCCAACAGTAATTTTTCTCAAATCACAGCTCTTTAGTACATGCATGAAAAAAAGGAAAAGAAAATTTCATGCTCCTTTTTCATTCCAACAATCCCAGTGTGAAAAAATTTACTTTATAACATGTCCATTCACAAGGTGGCTACGTCACGTTTTTTTTAGAAGGGTGTACACTTTTTTTTTAATGTTTAAATCACTCTACTCAAGGTAAGGAAATTGCACTTTTCTCAGGTTATACCCAACCAATTTTCAGAAAACAAAGTACATCGCATATTTGAACATGAGCACTATTAATAAACATACAGCGTATTCATATTCTGCATGCAGTATTTGCAAACATTTGAAGCAAATGTAATTTTGCGCTGAAATGTTGGAAGTGTTCATGCTTACATTTGTTTCAAATGTTTGCAAATACTGCACGCAGGATTTTAATAAGCTGTATGTTTATTAAAAGTGCTCATATTTGCATATGCAATGCACTTTGTTTTATGAAAATTGGTTGGACATATCCTGAGAAAAATCAATTTCTTTACCTTAATGAGCGTTCAAAAAGCTACAAATAAGCACAGTCTGATCAGTGTCTTTGTGGATGAAAATGTCTTCAAAGCACCTTTTCTGAATCTACCTTATACCAAACAAGAGGACCATAATGGCCCTGTAATGCTCACCTGAGTATCAGAGCACTTTGAGAACCTGACCTAGAACTGATCAAGGCAAACATTCTGATTAAAATTCATTATGATTATAATAACAAGTATGACAATGTAGCATGTCTAATGGACCGTGAAATATAGATCAAGTTCAAATATGGATGACTGCACTCAAGAGGCCATGCTACGATGTATGCATGTACTAAGTATCACTGGCTTTAGGAGCAATAGTTACTGAGAAACTGACCAAAACACAAAAACACTTCGCAAGTGCTTCGAAACTGACCTAAACGAAAAAATTTAAGAAAATCATTGGACCGTGAAATACACATCATAAGTGACTCAGTTCCAAACTTCACCTAGAAATCATCAAGACAAACATTTTGAGCAAGATTCATGATGATCACTTCAAAAATGTGACCTCTAGAGTGTCTACAAGGTTTTCCTTTGATTTGGTTTGGTGACCTAGTTTCTGACATCAAGTGACCCACTTTTAAATCAGACCTAGAAATCATCACATCAAACATTTTGAGCAATATTTATGATGATTATTTATATAAAAGCACTGCAAGCATAATACCCTGCCACAGCAATTATTTGTTTATGTTCTTACAACATGAAAGCTGTAACAAAGGAATAAAGCATAGCTGAAAAAATTTCATGCCTTTTGTGGGAATCGAACCCAGTCCTCCCGGTTAAAAATCCAAGGCTCTAACCACTGAGCCAAAGAGTCGACTCTCTGACAAAGTTGTCAGAGATTGAATATATACCTACAAGCTATGCATAATCTGCCAAGGCAGATAATCGAAGGTAGGAGTGCTAGGCCGTAACACTCCCCCTTTTCAAGGAAGTCATCATTTATGATGATGTGAAGCCACTTTCGGCGTATAAAGTCCTATCCCAGACGAGCTCCCCTTACAACATGAAAGCCGTAACAAAGGAATAAAGCATAGCTGAAAAAATTTCATGCCTTTCGTGGGAATCAAACCCGGTCCTCCCAGTTAAAAATCCAATGCTCTAACAACTGAGCCAAAGAGTCGACTCTCTGACGCAGTTGTCAGAGATTGAATATATACCTACAAGCTATGCATAATCTGCCAAGGCAGATAATCAAAAGTAGGAGTGCTAGGCCGTAACAATGTATTAAAGTTATCGTTGCGAAAATGTCTGGAAAGAAAATGACGGAGGGACAGATAACAATCCTAAATCAGATCTTGATAATATCAATGGACAGATAACAATCCTAAAGCAGATCTTGATAATATCAATGCATATAGCATGTTTGGTTAAAAGGCCTTATAATTTACTCAAGTTATCGTCCGGAAACGAAAATATGGGCATGTGTCTGGCAGATAACTCCTTAAAAGTTGTTGAAATTTGCCAATTAGCAATTCCAAAACAGATCTCCTTAATTTCAATGCATATAGCAAGTTTGGTTAAAATCCCTTGTTATTTACTCAAGTCATCGTCCAGAAACGAAAATATGGGCGTGTCTCCGGCAGATAACTCCATAAAAATTCTATGAAATTTGCCCATTAGCAATACCAAACCAGATCTCCACAATATCAATGCACATACCAAGTTTGGTGAAAATCCATTGATGTTTACTCAAGTTATCATCTGGAAACAAAAAACAGATGGATGGATGGATGTATGACTGATGGACGGACAGATAGACACACGGATGTCCTACCTGAAACCATAATACCCCGCCACTATTGTGTGGCGGGCTATAAAAACGTGACCCCTGGAGTGTTAACAAGGTTTTCCTTTGATTTGGCCTGGTGACCTAGTTTTTGGCCGCAAGTGACCCAGTTTCAAACCTGACCTAGAAATCATCAAGACAAACATTTTGGGCAAGATTCATGATGATTGCTTCAAAAATGTACCTCTAGAGTGTTAACAAGGTCTTCCTTTGATTTGGCCTGGTGACCTAGTTTTTTACCCCAAGTAACCCAGTTTCGAACTTGACCTAGAAATCATCAAACATTTTGAGCAAGATTCATGGTGATTGCTTCAAAAATGTAACTGCTAGATTGTTAACGAGGTTTTCCGCTGATTTGGCTAGGTGATCTAGTTTTTTATCCCAAGTGACCCAGTTTCTAACTGGACCTAGAAATCATCAAGACAAACATTTTGAGCAAGATTCATGATGATTGCTTCAAAAATGTGACCACTAGAGTGTTAACAAGGTTTTCTGCTGATTTGACCTGGTGACCTAGTTTCTGACCCCAAGTGACCTAGTTTTGAACTTGACCTAGAGCTTATCAAGACAAACAGCTTCAGCAATATTCATGATGATTGCTTCAAAAATGTGACCACTAGTGTTAACAAGGTTTACCTTTGATTTGGCCAGGTGACCTAGTTTTTGACCCAATTTCGAACGAGCTAGAAATCATCAAGACAAACATTTTGAGCAAGATTCATGATGATTACTTCAAAATTGTGACCGCTAGAGTGTTAACAAGGTCTTCTGCTGATTTGGCCCGGTGACCTAGTTTCTGACCCCAAGTGACCCAGTTTCGAACTGGACCTAGAACTCAACAAGACTAACATTTTGAGCGAGATTCATGATGATTGCTCCAAAAATGTGACCGCTAAAGTGTTAACGAGGTTTTCCTTTGATTTGGCCTGGTGACCTGGTTTGTGATCCCAAGAGACCCAGTTTCAAACTTTTCCTAGAACTCATCAAGACAAACATTTTGAGCATGATTCATGATGGTTGCTTGAAAAATGGGACCTCTAGTGTTAACAATATTTTCCTTTGATTTGACATGGTGACCTAGTTTTTTATCGGAAGTGACCCAATTTCGAACTTGACCTAGATTTCATAGGGGCAAACATTCTGAGCAAGTTTCATCAAGACTGGGCCGAAACTGTGATCTCTAGATTGTAAACAAACTAATTGCTGACAATAGACGACGACGGACAGAGGGTGATAACAATAGCTTCGCTCAGGTGAGCTAAAAAGTAAGACTTTGGTCTAAGTAGATTCAGATTGATCAGAATGATCAAACAACATAAAAGTGCAGGCTGGTCTCAGTCATTACTGGACTGCAGGCATACTGTTTAGCTAAGATATAATTTACGCTTGTCATGCTGAATAATTTAGGATGCCATGCCCACTTCTAATTTTCAGCCAATCAGATTACTTGATCCAGGATGTTGATATATAAATTCAATTACTGAATGGCAAACAGTGCAGATCTTAGCCAAATGATCTGGATCCAAACTGTTTGCAAAGGCAGGGCATATCCAGGTTCAGCAGGACAAGGGTTAAGAGGACTGGGTACCTTTGGTTTATTTTCTGCCATTTTTACAAGTGAGAACTTTTTGGGTCACATCTAATAGGAAAGAATTTGCTCCAATTGGGAGCAAATTCTTTCATTTTAGAGTAGACCCCTTTGAGAAGGGAGGCAAATATAAGTTTTAAGAGTGGTCTCACTTGAAAGTGTATCTCTTCTCCTTAATAATAATTAAACCTTCTCATGCTGAATAAATTAAGATGCCATGCCCACTTCTAATTTCCAGCCAATCCGATTACTTGATCTGGGTTTCTGATAAAAATCCACATATTTAATGACAAACAGTGCAGATCCAGATCAGCTGGCTTCTGAAGAAGCTTACTGATCTGGATCTGCATTGTTTGCTAAGATGGGCATGGCGTGTTTCGCAAGAGAAGGGTTAAGAATCTTCATTTACCTGAACTGTTTGCTAGGGAAGATGTCGGCAGGCTACGTGGGCGATGTGTTCGCCTCTTTTCTGCCGATGTCACTTTGTTCACACGTGAAAGCGATGTTGACATCGTCTTGATTTTCCTCAGTATGTATTGCCCCTACCAATTTATTCACCGAAATGCATTTCATCAGTGTATGAAAACTGCTAAGAACTGGTTTAGAACATGTTGTCAATCTGATACATGTAGATCTTTTAATTATTTTGAATATACTCCATTACATATTCTTCTTACACACAGCTCTAGGAAAGGCCTTTTTGCTATTCAATTCTCCTTAACGCATTTTCGTCTGAAACCTCATAAAAAGGGGAACTGGCAAACAGTGCAGAACCAGATCAGATGCCACAGCATGCAGCATCTGATCAGGATCTCCACTGTTTGCAGATAATTTAGCCATTTTCTCTAGGAATATCTAAATCACATAGCTTGACATACCTAAAATTTGAATTGAACTCTTCCAATATATATCACGGGGGAGTTTATTAAGTTTAAAAAGGGTTAAAAATATGTTATGAGTACTCATTAGAATGCTCCTATCAGTCTAAAAAATGTTGTGGATGTGATAGCACTTTAACGGTTGAATATCCCTGTTTTCACAGTATATTAGGGGGTGGGGGTGGGGGTGCAGGGGAAAGAAAAGTACTTGGTACAAAGATGAAGAAAATGTTTTTTAAAATTATTAAAGATTTTATAAAGAAATATTCATCCATATGTTTATCTGACTGTCTCTTGATATCAGCACAATTTGAAAACAGAAATCCAATGTGGCATACTTGTATTTATTCCGCATAATATTCATCAATAAAACTGGACACTCTAACTTTATGAGGTTTCTTGTTCAGCTCGACTTTAGCTATTCCACATAGCTGACAGCACTTTCCGAACTTAACTTGGCCTAATGTGACTGCCTCCAACCCACATAGCTGACAGCATTTTCCGAATTTAACTGCCTCCAACCCACATAGCTGATGGCAGTTTCTGAGCTTAATTTAGCCTCATGTGATTGCCTCCAACTGTTATATACAGCCATGCATTATCTTACAGAAACATCATAGGTCAAGATAAGAGGGGTATCCAAATAAATCTTTTTTCTTATTTTGCCAGGAAAACATTTGTTGTGGGTACTCATTAGAAGCGCCTTGCCTCGGCAAGGCGCTTCTAATGGGTACCCACAACATAAATTTTCATGCAGAAATAAGAAAAATAGCAACACTTTTTGGAGGAAAAAGTCACCTTATCTGTAGCTAACTGGTAGACACTATGAGTATATTCCACATTAACACTGAATTTCTGATGTTCAGGCACAAATAAAGTACAAGAACATATAAGAATATGGCTTCTTTAAGCAGTTTTTATTCATAAAATGCCTTAATATTATATATAGCATTTCCGAACACAGCATAGTAACAGCAGCTTTGGCAACATATGTTAGATTTGTGCTGCATAATTATGTTTTATATGTGTATGTTTGTGTCATATCGGTATGGATTACATGTATTAACAAAGATCTTGATGAGTATTGGGTAAAGATCCGTCATATTTCTCCACGAAAACATAAGTATGTTGTGGAAGCTCCTAGGAAACACCTCAATACATTTTCTAATTTTGTCCCTCAGCTGATGACAAAAAAGCACTGTTCGTTTTTTTTTTTGTTTTTTTTTTGATTGATTGATTTGTTGGAGGTTTTACAGCCCAGTCAACCCATTAGGGTCATGTCAGGTGCAATCAGTTTACCCAACTGCACATTTCCTGGACAGGCTTATTCCTCTTAGCGTTTAACCAGTACTTGTGCACATTCTTTCGACAGAAACTGACAACTGCCCTTCTTGAATCCACAGAAGGGAGAGAATGACCGTAGAAAATTTTTAATGATCAATATCCATGAGAAAAAAGTTATCGGACTCCACGGGGATCGTATCAGGGCCTCTTGATCACCAGTCGGATGCACCAAGGCCGGCTTATTGTGTTTACATTTTCCATGAAAACAAGCAACATTTTAAGTAAATCACCACACAGACATTTGTCTGGAATAAAAAAACCCTATTTTCTGAGTAAATATCAATGGTAATTTAAGGTGAGGGAAGTAATTATGTAACTACGTTATTTTATGAAGGTTACAAATTTAGCATGAAGCAAATCTTTCATGAGGCCCTTCCTTGTCCAAATGACCTCCATGGGACATGTAACCATTTGCCTTAAAACATTTCAGCTTTTACTTAAATTCTGCAGATTACTGGTAAACAAGACAGATGATGGTGATGGACAGGTATGAATTTAACAGCAGTCTTCTGGGGAATTTGTATGGTAAAAAGATCATCTGTTAAAAACTTCCAAGAAGAAGAATATTTTCCTGTGTTATACAAATTACTGGGCAACTTCACTTGCACAAAACAAATTTAACATATGCACTGTCAGACATATGATTGTTCACCACTGTCTTAACAGTCAGAGCCAAGCCTATTCTGTTTTAGGAAAGAGAATTTTTCCAGCTAAAAGTTATTGATATTTTTCTTATTTCTCCATAAAATGTATGGTGTAGGTACTCATTAGAATTGCTTCACTGAGGTAATTTAATTAGTACCAACATGTTTTTGTAGAGAAGTGAGGCAGTCCTAATGAGTACCCACAACATAGCTAGATAAGAGAAGGCATCCACATAGCATTTTTCTTACTTCTCTACAAAAACATATGTTGCGGGTACTCATTAGAAATGCCTCACTGAGGCATTTCTAATGAGTATCCACAACATTATTTTTTCAGCAAGAAATAAGAAAAATATCAGTGCCTTATCCGTGAAGCTATGAGATTATATATTTTTGTTGAATTTTAACACTTTGCACTATGGGTAAAAAATTCAGCAGACACCATTTTCAACTACATGTATTTTTCTTATTTTTCCTAGAAAACAATATTTGACTTTCACGAAAATTGTGTCCATATGAGACAATTTTTATGAATGTCTGATCCTATTTTCCAGGAAAAATAAGAAAAATATCATGAGTTTGTCACATGCTTAATTTGCCCATAGCATGGTAAGTGATCAGATAAATCAGCAATCGCATGACAAAACCTACAAAATAGCGTGTGCCTCCAGCAAAGACTCAGATCAGCCTGGGCATCCGTCCAGTCTGATCAGAGTCTTTGCTGTGTGCTCAAGCACACAGCAAAGACTCTGATCAGACTGGGCGGATGCCCAGGCTGATCAGAGTCTTCGCTGGGCGCACATCCATTTTGTTGGTTTTGTCGTGCGCTGGCTCAAAAAGTACGTTTATCCGGATACACCTCTTAATACCTAGAGCTAGGAAGTATAGTTGTTTATTTTTCTACCTATCAACAATACCGCTACAGAACAGTTAAGCTCCTTAAAGTCTGATCCAAACAGAAGGATCAGATAAGTCTCAATTTTTCCTCATCCATATCACATTCTCAAATGAGACTTATTTAAATCAAATCATGAGATCAAAGTGACTTGCATGTAACATTACCCTTGTTTTTACCTGTCCAAGAGGCCAGTAACATCATATTGAAATAAACAGATAATTTTTTTATGAAGTTAAATTACTTAACCATTAAAGCACCATTTAAAATTGTAGTAGTCGACATATTATTTTTTTTTTTTGTTTTTCAAAAATAAGGCTTGAATTTTCATGCAAATTGTCTGCTTAGAAGATAACATGCATGAAAAGTTAAAACCTAGTCCTGCTGAACCCTGATATACTCTGCCTTTGCAAACAGTGCAGATCCAGATGAATTGGCTTCTAAAAAAGCCTACTGATCTGATCTGCACTGTCTGTCATTCTGTATGCAAATTTATATCAACAACCTGGATCAAGCAATCTGATTGGCTGAAAATTGGAAGTGGGCGTGACAGCTTAACTTATTCAGCATGACAAGGGATATGATTCCCTAATCTTTGGGTCACACTCGATGCATCTCTTGCAATCCTGTGATCTGGTAACATCCACTTAGCATGAAACATAGCATCAGATCATTACTGTGGTTTGTTTGTTTGTGTTGAGGTTTTACGGCCCAGTCAACCCAATGGGATCATGTCAAGCGTGGTCAGTTTGCCCAGGGCTGTGGAATTACCATGCTCGACTTGTCCAGCTTGTCCCATTTCCCTGAGGACAAGTAAGATCAATTTACTTGTCCTGGGACAAGGACTTTGTAGCTCTATGTGGACTTCATATCTCTGGCTATGAAGAGTGTCCAGATTATGATATGTTTTTTTTCTTATTTCTCGAAGAAAGCATACGTTGTTGGTACTCATTAGAAGTGCCTCACTGAGGCACTTCTAATGAGTACCCACAACATATGTTGTTTGTTTTTTTTGAGAAATAAGAAAAAATGTCAATTTTCGGGCAAGTAAATTTTGGTTGGACAAGTGGATTTTGACCATTTACTTGTCCTTGGACAAATAATGAAATTTGATATTTCCACAAAACTGATTTATCTAACCACATTTTTACCTTAAGCGGTTAACCAGTATTGTGCACACTTTCGCCAGAAACTGACGTCATGTAGTAATAATGTTTAAAGTAGATTATCTTCCTTAGCTGATCTCATAACAGGAATAAAATAAAATGCAAACTAAAGATTGCAAAAAAATTTTACTTCCTTTACCAGAATTTGCAAAAGGAGATATCGTATTCAACCACATCACTGCACGTACTCTTGTAAGCGCACAGCCTGTGTTCTTTTATCTACTTCTTTATAAAAGCATTATGTTGTTGGTACTCATTTTTCTTGATGAGGCAATTCAAATGAGTACCAACAACATATCCTTTTACAAACAAAATCAGAAACAAAATGACATACCCTATTTGACCTAATTACCACTAGATAAGAGTAGGCATCAGGTGAATAGTTTTCTTATTTCTCAATGAAAACCTATGTTGTGGGTACTCATTAGAAGTGCCTCAGCGAGGCACTTCTAATGAGTACCCACAACATATGTTTTCTTCGAGAAGTAAGAAAAATACAGATACGCTTTGGTTGAAAAAAGCACCTTAGCAAGAGCTATGCTATGCGCTTAGGTTTTTCAAAATTACTGGGAAAACTTGCAAAATAATACGTATCTACCTACTAAGGGTACACTTTAAAAAAAAAAAAAAATCAGTTAAGGACTTATTTGATGATGTTTATGCGATTTTTTTTTTCTGATTTGTTATAGGTACTCATTTGAACTACATTGACTTGTCAATGCAATCAAATGGGTACCCACAACATAATTATGCCTTTATAAAGAAGTAGACAAAAAGTATGCAGGCTGTAATCAGTAGACTGCAGAATTGCTTGACTGTGTGCTTAAAGGGGTATGTGCTGTAATTAGGACAAATATGGTGCACATAAATAATAAATATGTCCCTCCTGAAGTCTTCACCTGATCTTTCTTTCAAGTGTGCCCTTTTGAGGTGTATATTTTACCACAAGTTTTTCCAGTAATTTTGAAAACCTAAGCACACTGTGCAGTAATTAGGTTGAATACAGTAATCAATTTATTTTTCCCTATTCACCAATGGGTGGACAAAAGGTGCATTTTACACTATCATGTATTCCGCAATAACTTCACATGCCTATCAGTTTAGAAAAAGAAAAATTAAATCAACCTTAAATTCTAACAGAGCCATAAGAAAACAAACATTCAGGAGATGACAATTTTGCACTGTTCTTATTTCTCCTTCAAAATGTATCAGGACTTGAAGTTTTTCCTAACTCGCTGCCTCAAGTCTGGAATGTTTATTCTAGTAATTGACAGACTCAACCTGGCATCAAGTACCCAAGTACTCGTCTCAGCTGTACAGTGAAGCGGATATTTTTTATGCCCTGTGTGTGCTGTGAGTACTTGTAAGAATCAATTGTCAGCACAATTCTAATGTACTCTAGGAGAAAATAAGAAAAACAATCATTTCAAAATGCATCTTATCTAAAATTCTGCAAATGAGCTAAACACTAAATTTAGGTGAATGGATACTACCTGAAATATTTTGCTACCATTTTGCTACCATTTTACAAAGGGTGACAACTCTTGCTGACAGAAGTTGTGTCCTTATTATCCAAAATCTTTCAAAAAGATGGGCTACTCTTAAAGAAAAGAATTTGCTCCCTCTGGAAAAGTGTCTCCCTAATATCCAAAAACGTTAAAAAAGAGGGATTATTCTTAAGGAAAAGAATTTGCTCACCGAGGGAACAAATTCTTTCCTTTAAGATTAGTCCGTAAATGAGAAGGGAAGTAATTATTATTATTACATTGTATTAGTTATTTCCCTTGGATATGTATCCATTACCCTTAAGGGGACTGGATACTCCTGGTCTATTTTTACACAATTTTTTCCAAGGGAGACAATCTCATAACTTCCTGTTTGCTTTAGTGCACACCCAGCTCCTTCTGAAAAGGGGTCTGCTCTATAAGGGAAGAATTTGCTCCCACGGGGAGCAAATTCTTCCCTTATAGAGCAGACCCCTTTTCAGAAGGACAAAAACAACCCGACAGAGTTGCCTCCCCTGAAAGTGTATCCATTCCCCTTAAACAAAACTGGAAATAGTTAAGGCCATGCAGGACTCTGTCAGAGTCTCTCTCATAGCAAACAAGCTGGAAAAAAAGTGACTATTGCAACATGACAACATCACAACAACACCATAGTACCATGATTAACATCAGGCCTAGGAGGAGCCGCTACGGTGGGCCTAGGTGGCGCAGCCACAGTTGGTCTCTTAGGGGCAGACCTCCTCCTTGCCATGTGGTTCACCTGCTGAATTTGTTTTGCTGAAAGAACATGTTTAAACATTCTAAAAACATGTGAAAGAACAGGTTTAAATATGCTGAAAATAAGATGCCTGTCTCCAATACGGTAAATGTATGTATGTAAAAAATATGTTCATCCCCAAAATATGCAAAACTTGAAAAGGTACATAACCCTCATAAAATTAATCTAATTATTTCTTTAAAAAAATTATAGGTGATATACTCCTCAGACCCAATACTCTGCCAAATATCAAAGCCCTAGGTCAAATACTTTCCGAAATACCTTGTACACAAGGTAAAGTGTGATGAACCAATAAACAAATCAATTTTTAAGCAATATGCCCCTCACAACCTTTTCGAAGTTAGGGACATAACAAAAAACAATTACATGATTGTATTGTCATGCCTTTTGGGTCCTGACCCAGATCAGATGCAGCATCGCAGCATCTGATCAGGGGTCTACCCTGTTTCCCACTCACTTAGCAATTTTAAGACACACTAGCACATAGTAAAATGAAAGTTCAAATTTTAGCCCTGGTCCTGCTAAATCCAGATATGCCATGCTTTGCAAACAGTGTAAATCCAGATCAGTTGGCTTCTAAAGAAGCCAACTGATCTGGATCTGCACTTTTTGCCATTAAATATGTGAATTTGTATCAACAACCCAGATCAAGCAAGCTGATTGGCTGAAAATTACAAGTGGGCATGGCATCTTTATTTATTCAGCATGAGAAGGGTTAGGATAAATATGGTCTTGAGAAAAAGTGTCCCAATTCAATGTACTAAGGGTAAATATGGATTTTTTATTTTGTTTTGTTGTTTTTACAAAAATATCTTGAAGAAGTGACTCTACTTGATATGAGGACAGCACTCTGAAAAAATGTCACTGGAAAAAAAGTTACCGAAAAAAATCGCAGAAAAAAAGTCATTGTAAAAAAAAAGTCACAGACCAAAAAAAGTAGACATCTGCATTTTTTATTTATCTGCATTTTTTATTTATCTATCTGAACAAATGCCAGTTAAAGTAGGAAGTTTGTATATACCACACTCTGTCACTAATAGTGCAACTTTCTTTATGCACATATGTGATGTAGATGTGTGAAAAAAAATAGTGCAAATTACACATGTATATACAGTAAACTATCATTGATGATGTTCTTTTATTAGCAAATAAGCTGTTTTCAAAATACAAAAAAAAGTAAAAGCTCATAATTTTGTTTGTCTTTGCAAAAGTATACACTACTAGATCATTACCTCACATAATAGCTATGAAAGGGCAAGATTATAGCAAATTCCAAATTTTGAGACTTTTTTTACTGTGACTTTTTTCCTACCCATATCTGCGACTTTTTTCCTACTTTCATGAGTATATGGATTTGTGGAGAAATAAGAAAAAATATTTCCTTTGTTATCCTTCTTATATGGATCACTGACCGAAGGTAAATAATCAAGGTATCATTGCTTATAAATATAATAAACTGTCATATTTACCCAAAATATTCAGACAGACCTGAGCAAACAGTGTAGACCCAGATCAGATGCCGCAGAATGTGGCGTCTGATCAGAGTCTACCCTGTTTGCCACTCGTCCAGCAGTTTTTAGACACAGCCAGTAAAATCAAAACTTGTTCGAATTTTAGGGCTAGTATGGTAAGGTGTCCAACTACTTAGGGTACATGCAGTACTTCATGTTAAAGCAATGAAATATAACTTGTACTGTCATTCTATCTGGGCCTAAAAACATACAATTCAAAAGTTACACTCCACCATGAATCATCCATTTAAAGCTTAGCAAGCTTGTAAAAATTTCAGCAGATGACATTTTGAAATATTTTTCTTCTTTTTCTAAGAAAATAGGCTTGACATGATTTCATACAAATTATCTCTAATGTCAAGACCTATTTTCTGGGGAAAATAATAATAAAAAAAATCATCAATTTTGTGATCTGAGCCCAGATAGTGGTAAAGATCATTTTTTAATTCATATGAGGACAAGTGTGAGCAAAAAAGGTCACAAAACAACAAAACAGTCTGAAATCTCCCATCTTCATTTATATGTGTGTGCGCATGTGCATGTTTGCACATGTGCATGTGTGTGTGTGTGTGTGTGTGTGTGTGTGTGTGTGTGTGTGTGTGTGTGTGTGTGTGTGTGCGTGCGTGCGTGCGTGTGTGTGTGTTTGTGTGTGTGTGTGAGAGAGACAGACAGAGAGAGAGAGAGAGAGAGTATATATCACTCTGGATATACACAGGGGTCATCCTAGAGGGCTATTTGGGAGAAAAAGTCTCCCTAAGCTGGCTGACTTCTTCCTATTTTGAGCTAAGGGAGAAGTGAAAATGTACAGAATATATAGGGAAATCCAAAATTTGAACCAAAACTTCTCCCTGAAATCCTAAAATTGTTGCAAAACTTCCCCTTCTCTGAAAGCTCTAGGATGGCCCCTGTATACAGCTCTGGATAATACTTTTTTGTCAACCAAAACCTTTTTTGACTTCATATTCGTCTTATTCCTCCACAAAAAAACATATGCTGTAGGTGGAAGGGGATAGGGATGCCGCAGAATATGGTTTTGGATCAAGGTCTACAGTTGGCCACTCGTCCAGCAATTTTAGACACAACAGACAGTAAAATGGACTTGTGTCAGTATAAGTACATGTACGGTAAGGAGTTAACCCTTGTCCTGTTGGATAAATTAAGATGCCACACCCACTTCTAATTTTCAGCCAATCAGATTACTTGATCCCAATTGTTGCTATAAATTCACACACTAAATGGCAAACAGTGCAGATCCAGATCAGTTGGCTTCTTCAGAAGCCAACTGATCTGGATCTAAACTGTTTGCAAAGGCAGGGTATATCAGGCTTCAGCAGGACAAGGGTTAAGGTGTCTAATACTTAGGGTACATATGGTATACCCCTTATTTACAGTATGCATTTATTTTCATAGCTCCAGGTAAGCAGGTATCCACACAGTATTTTTCTTATTTCTGCAAGAAAACTTATTTTGTGGGCACTTACATAGCTACAGATAAGATGGGGTATCCACATATTTTTCTTATTTCTCAACGAAAACATATGTTGTGAGTACTTATTAGAAGCGCCTTGCCGAGGTGCTTCAAATGAGTACCCACAACATATGTTTTAGTTGAGAAATAAGAAAGATAGCAGCACTTTTCGGATGAAAAAAGTGCCTTATCTGTTGCTATGCACTTATTAGAACTCAGAAGCGCTTCAGCTAGGCACTTCTAATGATTACCCACAACATAAGTTTTCGTGGAGAAATAACAGTAATGATTACCCACAACAGAAGTTTTTATGAAGAAATAACATTACTTTAACCCTTAGTATGTCCTGCTGAATAAATTAAGATGCCACACCCATTTCTAGTTTTCAGCCAATCAGATTACTTGATCCAGGTTGTAGATACAAATTCAAATACTGAATGGTAAACAGTGCAGATCCAGATCAGTTGGCTTCTCTGGATCTACACTGATTGCAAAGGCAGGACATATCCAGATTCAACAGGACAAGGGTTAAGGATGAAAAAAACGCCTTTTCTGGAGCCATGACTTCCTATATCCTGACTGGCTGCTGTGTGCTAAGGCTCATTTTTGCATGACACTGCAACAATAATAATATATTATTGTCAGTTGACCATGGCAATAAAGATATGACACCCACTATTTTATATACCTCTGCTTTGACAATAAATAAGACTAGATATTTTTATCCCAAATAAAATGGGGTCTTACATCTGAGCTCCAAATATCCGGGCAATCCAGTTAGATATTTTTCTGATTTCTCCACAAAAACAGATATTGTTAACCCTTGTCCTGCTGAACCCGGATATACCCTGCCTTTGCAAATAGTGTAGATCCAGATCAGTTGGCTTTACTAATCTCAATCTGCATTGTTTGCCATTAAATATGAAAATTTATAGCTACAATTCAAGTGATCTGATTGACTGAAAATTAGAAGTGGGGGGGGGGGGGGGGTGCATCTTAATTTATTCAGCAGGACAAGGGTTAGTACTCACTAGAAGTGCTTCACTGAGGTGCTTCTAATAGAATTCACACCATATGTTTTCATGGAAAAACTAAGAAAAATATTTTAATGGTACTTTTCTTATCTAAGGCTCTGCTTATATATTTCTTTGCCCCTAACAAAACGTATGTTGCAGGTACTCATTAGAAGCATCTCCAAGAAGCACTTCTAATGAGAACCCAAAACTTAAGATTTTGTGGAGAAATAAGAAAAAATATTTATCCCCATACTCTCTTATCTTGAGCTATGAAATGATTGACATGACCTTTTTGCCTGACCAGTGTATATAATCGTTGATGGTTATATAGACATCCATAAAACTGGACAATTTTATGATTTCATTACATGAATATATTCTCTGTCTATTGGTGCAATATTGGTGAACACTTCAAACAAATTGCTCCACAAACATAAAACTTCCTTACTGAATAAGCAATTCTATTAACCCATTTTAATCTAGAACCTCCAATAAGGGTTTGTTTGTTTGTTTGTGTTGAGGTTTTACGGCCCAGTCAACCCAATAGGGTCATGTCCAGCTCGGCCAGTTTACCTAACCACACCTTTATTGGGCAGGCTTAGTACTCTAAAACAGTTAACAAGTATTGTGCACATTCTTTCACTAGAAACTGAGAACTGCCCTTCTTGAATCAGCCGAAGGGAGAGAATGACCATAGAAAATATTTCAAGATCAATCTCCATGAAAGAATGTTGCAGACTCCAAGAAAATGTGTGTTGACTTGGTACTTCTAATGAGTACCCACAACATATGTTTTCATGGAGAAATAAGAAAAAAATCCACACATTATGGTTGGGAAAAACAAGCATTATCTGGATCTGTGCATTATTGTATTTACAAGCATGCTGGTAAAAATTTCAGCAGACAACTTTTTGAAATATTTTTCTTACATTTCCCTTTCATTTATATTTCAAGTTGCTGTAGGAGACAATTTGCATGAAATGTCAAAGCCCTATAGTACGCATTAGCCCTTAAACTGCCAATCACAACAATTGTCGTCTGCTTTGTCATCTGCTTTGTCATCTGCTTGTGATTTTAAAAGTAATTTTGCAAACAGTGTGGACCCAGATCAGACTGCTCCTCTAGGAGCAGTCTGATCTGGGTCCACACTGTTTGCCTATATGCAAAAAGTATGTTTGAAAAGTTTGCAAGAAGATGCAGCAGAGGACAATAACAGACGACATTTTCAGATGCATGTTTTCTTGGCATTTTAAGGTTTAGAAGTGGCTCAGTGAAATGCCTCTCATTAGTACACACAACACGTTTTCACACTGTTAGATGAAAAAAAAAAAAAGCTTTATTTGAAGCTATAAATATTGTTTTTCTTACTTCTTCATGAAAACACAAATTGTGGATATCATTTGAATTGCCTCACTGAAAAAGATCTAATGAGTTTCCACAACGTAAGTTTTTGTGGAAATATAAGAAAAAAAAAGATCTTGTCGTAGCTGGTAAGGTACCTTTTATATGCCCCTCAGGCCACTTATACCATTAGAGGCTATAATAATTAGCAAAACAAATTGCGCTGTAACACGGAAAAATGTGCCTTCCGGACATGTGGGAACCCTAAAGATCAAGATCAGCCAGGGAAGCCACAGAGCACGACAAGGACCTTTGTTATACATAAATATATTCTTGTATCCACTGATTCTTTAAGCGGACAGTGAAGGCCCAGACCAGCCTGCGCAGACGCGCAGGCTGGTCTCAGCCTTCGCTGTCAGCATAAGTTCTGAAGGCATATTTTTGCATGGTGCTGCTCAATTGAGCTGTACCATGGAAAACTATACCCTTGGACATGTGTACTAAGCTAAGATTCAGATCAGCAGAAGACTTGTTAAAAAGCAGTATTTGTCGATAATGCTGGAATAATTCTTATTATTTCTCCATAAAATGCTGTTGGATTAGAAGTGCCTCAGTAAGCTGCTTCTAATGAACAGCCATAATGTATGGGCTTTTTTTTATTTTACAGAGAAATTGAGAAAATTATCCCAGACTTATCTTCAAATCTCCTTATTGTTTGTTTGTATTGAGGTTTTATGACTCCGTCAACCCAAAGGGGCCATGTTGATATATAGATAATGTGCTGTATTCTATTCCATTCATACCTTCCACAGAAAAAAACGACCGTACAGTCGTCCCATACAGTCTTAATCCAGAAGGCCCCTTAGGCAGTCACCTGTGTGACGTCATTCCTCCCGCTCTTTTGATCACATGTCAGTTTCTTTTAGGCTTCCAAGGCACAGTTAACTTGCCACAACAATTGGGCCCAAATTATGCAGGTTTTGAAGTTGCTGAGACATATTCCTTAGATAGAACTTAGCAAAGGTAGAAGATTGATTCCATACAGCTGCTTTTAGAATCTCACTGAGTGGAACTTTATCGAAAAAGGCCCAAGAGGAAGACAGAGCCCTAACTTCATGGGCTTTAATCTTTAAGAAGGGAAAGTCTTTACGGGTGAGTTTCCTGTAGGCAAGCTTTATAGTATAAGATATCCATCTCGAGACAGAGGATTTAGAAATATCTTGTTTGCCTTTAATTGGTAGAAATAGTCTAATTCTATTTTGACGGTAAGGTCTAATCATCTTAAGACAGAATTTTAAGGCTCTTATCGGGCATAAAAGTCTATCCGAATGTTCCCTTTTGCATATATGAGATAAATTAGGGATAAGAATAGGATCTGAGCTAATGGATGGAAGCTGAGTCTTAGCCAGAAACCCAGTTTGAACTATCAAAGATACTGATCCATCAGATTGATTGAATCTTAAATGTTTTGAATCCATTGCCAGGGCATGAATCTCACTACATCTTTTGGCAGTGGCAACAGCTAAAAGAAAGGCTGTCTTTAACTTTACATGAAGTTTGGAAGCCTTATGTAAAGTGCATATGGGGCTTTCTGTAGACAGACTAAGACCAAGATAAATCCCATTTAGGAGTAAGAGATCTTTGTACAGGGCGTTGTAATTCAAAATATCTCATAAATTCTGACAAGACAGGGTTAGATCCGATTCTATTACCAGTCTTAAATTTAAGAGTATTAGATATCACAGATCTATAAGCCGTTAATAGTACTAATCTGATACTTTTTCTCAGAGAAAAGGTAAATGAGGAAATTGGCTATAACAGTATGAGGGGCCGAGACCGGATTAACCTTCCTTCTATGACACCAACGGGTATATATGCTCCATTTCACGTCATGACTTTCTGAGATGATGTTCGTCTTGATTTGGAGACAAAATCTGCAACGTTTTGCAAAAATTTTCTATCTCTAACTGATTGCTTAATAACTCCCAGGCATGAAGGTTGAGTACTGGGAGGTTTCGATGTTGAAACTTTCCTTTTGCTTGTGTTAATAGATTTGGAAAGAGTGGAAGACAAACTGGAGCTGAGACAAGTAGATGTAGAACCTCTGAGAACCCATGTTTGTTGCGGCCAAAGAGGGGCTATAAGAACTATTCTGCACTGAGATTGGCGTATCTTGTTCAGGACAGAAGGAATCAGTATTGTTGGAGGAAATGCATAAGCATGAAGACTGTTCCAGTTCAAGGAAAATGCGTCTATCACAAAGGCTTGATTGTCCAGAACTGGGGACACATAGAGTGGAAGTTTGTGATTGAAACGTGTCGCAAACAGATCCAGATTGGGATAGCTGAACATTTGGAAAATTGAATTCACCATCGATTTATCCAATGCCCACTCTGTTTTGATTATTTTGTCGATTCTCGATAACATGTCTGCCAAAACATTGAATTTGCCCGGGATATGACGAATCCTGACAACAATATGATAATTTAGGCACCATTGGAGGATCTTCCATACCTCTACGCGTAAGTTGGGAGAATGTGTTCCCCCTTGCTTGTTGATATATGAGACCACTGTTGTGTTGTTGGTAGAAATCATGACACAAGAATGGCGAATATATTTTAAGGCTTTTATCAGTGCGAAACGAATAGCCATAATTTCCAACATGTTGATATGGAGCTGGGATTGGTCTTCCGACCAGCGACCATGAAAGGAGAGACTCATCGGTTCCAGATGAGCTCCCCAACCGTAATGACTGGCATCCGTATAAAGGAATGTTTTGGAGTCTGGAGGGTGAATGGGCATTCTTTGAACGAAGCGATTGGTGTTCATCCACCATTTCAAATGGAATTTGATTATACTGTTGATCGTAACCTGATCATCTAATGGAAGAATGTGAGGTTTCCAGACCGATAATAGGCACATTTGCAGAGGTTGTAAATGCAGTCTGCCTAGAAGAATTAAGTCTGCTGCTGCACTGAGTTTGCCCAAAAGAGAAAGGAAAGTTCGTACCGAAATTTGAGTCTGAGACAGAATTGTTTTGATGGCCAGAATAAGGGCTTTTACTCGGTTCGCTGGGACTCTGACTATTTTCTGTTGAGTTAGAAATTCCATACCTATAAATGTGAATTTTTGTGTTGGTATCAAATCTGACTTCTTTAGATTTGGTATGAAACCCAGATTTTGTACTGTTTGAAGATTGTATTTTGTGTGAGAGATAAGTTGATTGAGAATCAGATCTCTTATTAGCCAATCGTCTAGGTATGGGAAGATAGATACGGCAGGTAGACGTAAATGTGCTGCTATTACATTCATTAATTTTTGAAAATCCACGACTTAGGGACATTCCGATCGGTAAGGCCATGAAATGAAAGACCTGATGTTTCGTAGACGAACCGAAGGTATCTTCCGGATCTCGGATGTATCAGAACATGAAGATATGCATCCGTCAAATCTACGGAGACAGCCCAGTTGTTGGCCATTATCGATTGTCTTACTGACTTGACTGTCTCCATCTTGAATTGCCGTTTGTTTATATACTGATTTAGTAAGGAAAGATCTATTACTGGATGTAACTTTCCATTCTTTTTTGGCACTAGGAATAGCCGGAAATAACCCGGAGTTCCTGGATTCCAAACCCTTTCCACTGCCCGTTTCTTGAGAAGTTCTGTGATTTCTTCTCGCAATAACAGGGAGGAAGATTGACTCAGATTTATCGGAACAACTGATAGGGGAGGAAGTGACTTGAATGGGATCTTGAACCTGTTTCGGACAATAGAGAGGACCCACTTGCTGTCTGTCAATTCTTCCCATTGTTCCACAAAATGGGCCAACCTTCCTCCCACTGGAATGTCTGGACGTGGTAGGACTGGCAGTGGTTTGACTTCAGAATTTTGTGGCAGATGAGGCTTGCTTAGAAGAGGGGAACTGTTTCTGATTCCCACTTCTCTTAGCATATTCCTTTCTACTTGAAGAAAATGATTGTGTCTGACTCTTTGGCCTATACGACTGCATTTGTTGAGGCCTAGAGGATTTAATTGGCTGCTTCTGTCTCTTAAAGATCGGAGGAGCCAGGTAAGTCACTTTCTGTTGTTGTATGGTAGTAGCAGCAGAGAAAGTAGCAAAGAATCTTTGTTGCTGGGCCTCAAAACTGCCCTTGGCAACTTCTCTAATTTTGTTACCAAGTAAGGTTTTAGAATTTATTGGAATGTTTCGCAGCTCATGGTTGGAATTGTCCAATAAAATCTTAGACGTGGCCAGCACTACATCACATCTAGCTTGGAAAATCTCCATAGCTAAAATCGTAGACATAGCCATAGCATGCTTTATAGATTTAGCTATGGCTTCCAGCAGTCTTGAAAGAGCTGGCATGGACATTATCTGCTGCTGCATACATAAGTAAGCAGGAGAAGAGAATAGGTCCACATGCGAGTTTATCGCTACGAGTTTGCGGGCTCTTTTTTTCCCATATTTCAATGTTTTTCATTGGAATTGAGCATTTTCCCTTGCTGGATAAAATCCAGCAGGGAAGCTTCCGATTCTAACGGAGGAATGTTATCTGTCGGGAAATACTGACTCTGGCTCTTATAGAATTTAGTCTGAGTCAAGGAAGATACTAAATTTTGAGAGCATTCCATCTCTGCCACATTTCTCCATATCAATTTTGCTTTGGAGAAATCTGGCAGTGTTTTCAACTAATTTGGATTGCGGCAATACTAGTAATGGAGTCGCATGCGACTCCATTAGATGTTCACTGCCAGATAAAGGCTTTGCTGGAGCATGCTCCTCAGTTGGCCTTGGGCATAACTCCGGAGGCAAAAGCCTGAAAACTTCATTGATTGCCCTATCAAAGGACCAGAATTCAATTTCGGATTCTGAACCTGAGTCCTTTGTAGAGTGTTACAAAGTTTGTTCAGGTTGTGGTATTGTCTGGACATTAGTTATTTCTGCAGGCTGTAGAATGCTAGGGTTCTGTTCAGCCTGCGGACTATGTTTCCTTCTTTTGTATCTGCCATAATCACGTGACTGATTATCAGATATAGAAGAAGACGAAGAAGAAGATGTATATCTTCTTCCCCTCTTCTTGTGAGAATGTTTTGGATCTTTTTGACTTTCTGCTTCTTTTGTGAGAATCTGAAGATGCAGCCCTCGAAGAGGAGGATGTAGAAGACAATCTACGTCTCCTCCTCTTCTTGGTTTTTGATTGTGTTGGGGTTTAACGACACGTCAACCCTTGAGGGTCATTTTGTGTCGTCTCCCAGAGAAAGGGAGAAAAGAGATAGAAGAGAGAGTAGAGGAGATGAAAGAGAGGGACAGGGAAGAAAGAGGAACAGGAATGAAAGTGAAGAAACAGAAGAAATAAAAACATTCCCCCTCTACCCTTACCCACTACAAGGATAGCAGGCCTTGCCCAACTGCAAGCCAATATCAGTTGGACGCCCCAGTGATGTAAGATACACAGCACCTTCGCACCACCCGACCACCCCTCCTCTTCTTGGATTTATGTTTATTTCTAGACTGATCCCTCCTGGTAAAACATTCAGAGAGGGAAGTCTGAGAAGCTTGTCTGTCGTCCGATCTCCACTTGTTGTCGGGCGGTTCTGATCTCCACTTGTTGTCAGTCGGACATATTACTAAAGTCCAGTTCCAGGGAAAGTAAAACTCTTCTTGCGCTAGCTGGGTTATTGGTGAACTCCATGCCCATGGCATGGGTTTCACTTATTATAGGTTGATATAAAGTCTGATGACCGGTGGCCGGTTGACCAGTGAATATTGACTTTCCCCAGTGTTGAAATTTTCTTGGTCCAATGACTGGTTGCTGGATGGCCGGTGACAGGTGATTTACTGACTAGAAAATTCTTGTGTAATGCCCATTTGACTGGTGGCCAGTGATTGGTGACCATGACCGGTACCGCCAGGTTGGTGGCCGGTCTGTTTCTTGTCCATTGGGCAAATGGCAGGTGGCTGGTTGACCGGTGGTCAATTGACCGGTGACCGGTGGGTTTATACTCATCTGGTTACAAGTACCCTTAGAGTTGCCACCTTTATGGGTCTTCCCCCAGGCAGCAGGGCCATGTGGGGTAGTGTTCCCATTTTTTTTTTTTTCTCGTCTGATGAATCAGACATGGCTTGCAAATTCTTCTTCTTCTTAGACATGACCCTCTTTCTAGAAGCGTAAGTTCTTCTATTCTCGGCAAGTTTCCAGGTAGAATCTGACCAGGAGCTACACGTGGAGCATGTTGATTCCCTGGAACAACAAGAACATTTAATGCATTTCTTATGATTATCCCAATGAGATTTTATATGACCACATTTGCCGCGATGAATAGTCATGAAAGTTGCAAAAACTCATTACAACCAATGAGCAAAGGATAATTTCAACAAAACGAAAAACAATTTTCAACAAAGTTAGTATGAAAAGTGAAAGGCATGATAAAGGAACATGAGAAAGAACAAAGAATATAATTTCAACCGGAGAAAAAGGAGAAAATATAGATTTCTTTCACTCGGAGAACAAAATCCATGTTTACTTTCTCGTCCACAGAAAAGAAACTGACAGGTGATCAAAAGAGCGGGAGGAATGATGTCACACAGGTGACTGCCTAAGGGGCCTTCTGGATTAAGACTGTATGGGATGACTGTACAGTCGTTTTTTCTGTGGAATAGAATATGGCACATTATCTATAGGTTAATGTATTGTGCAGTTAAAACTGGGATATTTTTAACCCTAGTCATGCTGAATAAATCAAGATGTCACGCCCACATAAATTTTGACCAATCAGATTACTTGATCCAGGTTGTTGATATAAATGCACATTCTAATTGACAAACAGTGCAGATCCAGATCAGTTGGCTTCTTCAGAAGCTAACTGATCTGGATCTACACTGTTTGCAAAGGCAGGGTATATCCGGGCTCAGCAAGACTAGGGTGAACTCCTTAAAATACTTCTAAATTTTTAAAAATCCATTTTATAACCTGTTGGTGTGTTTACAAAACTGCTGGATGATAGAATACAGTTTAGACTAAGATTAGATACTGCATTCCGTGGCATCTTTATCTGGGCCTCCACTGTTTGCCCCTTTATAGGGTAAATCAGAATTTGTTCACAAAAAAATCACTAAAATTATAACATCATGGTTGCATTACATCAACAATGAGCAAAAGCCTTGAAAGATCTGCATGCAAGTCACTTATATACTCTACATAAGAGGGATAATCAGATAATGGCAATTCTCTCCCTTCCCCTGAGTCAAGAAGGGCAGCAAAAGAATGGGCACACACTGGTTAACCTATTAAAGGACTAAGCCTGTCGAGTAAAGATGTGGTTAGGTAAACTGACTACTCTTGACATGACCCCATTGAGTTGACTGGGCTGTAAAACCTCAACACAAAGCATTGGGTCATAGGTACTCAATAGTGTCTTGCTGAGATAGGCACTTCTGAGTACCCAAAACATATATTTTCATGGAGAAATAAGGCAAATATCAATACCCTTTGGCGGAAACTAACATACATGTACATTGTATCTGCAGATAAAAGTCTTTTTGTTGAGATTTTTTTCTACATGTTGGTTTGTGTTGACTGTTGAGGTTTCACAGCACAGTCAACCCAATGGGGTCATGCTGAGCGTGGTCAGGTTACCCAATCACACTTTTACTGGGCAGGCTTAGTCCTTTAAGCTATTAACCAGTATTGTGCACATTCTTTCGCCAGAAACTGACAACTGCCCTTCTAAAAAAATCAGGGGAAGGCAGAGAATGACCGTAGAAAATATTTCATGATCAAATCTCCACGAAAGAATGTTGCCGACCCTGCGGGGGTCAAACCGGCAACCTCCAACTGGGCCACTGAGGCCGGTTTTCCTATATGTATTTCTCCATGAAAACATACATTGTGGATACACAACGGAAGCGCTCACAGAGGTGCTTCTAATCAGTACCCAGAACATACGTTTTTGACGAAGTCAAGACAAGAAAAATATTCATCTGAGTATTCTCTTTTCCGGAGCCATAGGCATAGCCATAGCTACAGATAAGAGAGGGTATCCACATAATGTTTTTCTTATTTCTCCAGGAAATCATATGTTGTGGGTACTCATTAGAAGCGCCTCGCCGAGGCGCTTCTAATGAGTACCCACAACATATGTTTTTGTGGAGGAATAAGAAAGATATCAGCATTTTTTGGATGAAAAAAGCGCCTTATCTGTTGCTATGCATAGCGCCAGATATGAGGGGGTATCAGGAAACCATTTTCTTCTCCATGAAAATGTATTGTAGGTACTAATCAGAAGTAATGAAGCTGTGGTTACTGGTAACTCTTTCCCTGCTAGTGGCGACTTTTTTTGTCTGCTGATAACCTTTGCAAACAGTTTGGTCCCAGATCAGGCCCAACAAAACGCCAGGCCTGATCTGGATCCAAACTGTTTGACACTCTGATGGTATTCTTGAAAGATTTTTTTGACAAAGCTCATTTTCAAAAAAAAAAAAATTACCCAGCATGCAAAGAGTTAAAAAGTCTTTATCTGGAGCTATAGAAACATCTGGTACTTTATCACAAGACTCTTTGAACTTTGAGAGAATCATCTGACATAGCTCTGATTCCATTTTTTTTCCTTATTATTCAGACACATCATTTATTTCCTTACCTTTCTAATACTTATCCTAAAATTGGAACAAGTCCGTTTTACTAATATCTTGTTGATTTGTCTAAAAACTGCTGGATGAGTGGCAAATAGTTAAGGCTGGCTAATCGGAGCTGAAAAGGTAATCGATTATCAGTCCTGCCATTGTGATCAATAATCGATTAGTAATCACTGAAGATTTGGTCATAATTCTACCTGTCTAAGCATGACTCTTACCATATGTTATACTTTATTGCATATATTCGGTCAGCCAGGTCTGAGCAAACAGTGTAGACCCTGATGAGAAGCCGCAAATGCGTCGTCTCATCAGGGTCTACACTGTTTGCCACCCATCCAGTTATTTTCAGATACAACAATGGGTAGTAAATTGTACTTGTTCAAGATTATGTATGGTAAGGAGTTTAGGTGTCTAAATACTAAGGGTAAATACGGTAAAGTAACAAACACAGAAATCAAATGATCGATTATTAGCAAATCTGTAATGATGATTATTTTTGTGGAATTTATCGATCAATTAATCAATTATCCGATTAATCGTGCCAGCCTTAAAAATAGTGCATACCATTATTCTGCATCTGATCTGAGTCTACACCAGTTGCTCAGGGCTATCAGTCCAAATACATGTACTAAGGATAAACTAAATACTATACCACAATAACTAACACATTTTTTGTCTAACAAGAATCCCTGTGTTGAGCTGTGAAAAATGAAATTGTTTTATCTGAATACCACCACAGCAGCAGATAAGAGGGGGTGGGGCATCAACAAAATATTTTTCTTACCTCCAAAAGGCTGCCACAATTAATTGGATAATTGATTAAATGATAAAATTAAAAAAAAAAAATGATTAGCATTACAGATTTGCTAATAATCGACCATTTGATTTCTGTGTGGGTTACTTAACCGTCTTTAACCTTAGTATTCAGACACCTTATACTTTATCTAAAATTTGAATAAGTACAATTTAATACCCAATGTTGTGTCTAAAATTAGCTGGATAGGTGGTAAACAGCAAAGACCATGATGAGACGCCGCATTTTGTGGCGTCTCTTCTGGGTCTACACTGTTTGCTCATGCCTGTCTGACCAAATACATACACATAGCACTAGTTAAGGCACTTTTTTCAATCCAAAAGTATTGATATTTTTCTTATTTCTCCACAAAAACATATGTTGTGGGTAATCATTAGAAGCGCCTCGCCGAGGTGCTTCTAATGAGTACCCATTACCTATGTTTTCGTGGAGAAATAAGAAAAATATTTACCGGATACCCACCCTTATCTAGACCTATGCTTACAGTAAAGTATTACATATGGTAAAAGCCAGGTAAAATTATAACCAAATCTTCAGTGATTACTTATCGATTATCTATCACAATGGCAGGACTGATTATCGATTATCTTTTCAGCTCTGATTAGCCAGCCTTACTATTCCAGGAAAACATGTGTTGTTGGCACTCATCAGAAGTGCCTCACTGAATCACTTCTAATGGGTACCAACAACATGCATTTTCAAGGAAAAATAAGAAAAATACAAATAAATTGAAAAAGAGAGCTTATCTAGGGCTAAGCACCACTTTCATAAAGACAGATGCACTAATTTCACTTACAGTCATCTTTTGCTCCACCTTTCCAGTCATTTGGTAAATTTCTATCACCACTAGAACGTTGTTTCATGGGCCCCACTGTGTTAAACTTGCCACCTCCCATTCCCCCTGGAGAAGGTTTATTACCACCTGAAATTCAAGGATATGAAAACATTTTATCATGCTGACCACTTCATTTTGCAGCTACATATACATGTATTTACAAACTTTATTTTGTAGCATCTAATTACAATCAGGGCCCAGTTGTTCAAAGCTAACGATGTCGTTAGTTAACGGTTCGTTAAAATTTAAATCAAGTGATACGCAAATATGCTGAAATTTTTTGCTGAAAAAATGTGAGTAGCTTTTGCACTGCAAAAGCTACTCACATTTTTTCAGCAAAAAATATCAGAATATTGTACATTGAATCCACTAAAACAGTTAACGAAATGACCCTTAATGATCTCGTTAAGCTAACGATGCTTTGAACAACTGGGCCCAGTTCATCAGATGATATTGATGAGATGTTACAATATAATGAACTCTAAATTGTACTAGATGACATTCTAAACTTTTTGTATTATTTTTCAGAGAAAATAAGATGACATTTCATATGAATCCTCTGCTATGAAGCCTTATTTTCTCTAAAAAAAAAAAAAAAAGAAAGAAAAAGAAAAGGAAGAAAATTTAAAAGACATCTGCTGCAGTGTGATAAGCACTTTAATGAGTTTTTGTTTGTTTGTTTGTGTTGAGGTTTTATAGCCCAGTCAATCCAATGAGACCATGTCAAGTGCGGTCAGTTTATCTAACCATACTTTTACTGGGCAGGCTTAGTCCTCTAAGCTGTTAACCTGTATTCTTTCGCCGGAAACTGTCAAATGCCCTTCTTGGATTACAAAAGAATGTTGCCGACCCAGTGGGGGTCGAACCAGCCACCTCCTGATCACCAGTCGGATGCGCATTCAACTGAGCCACCGAGGCTGGCACTTTAATGAGCTGTGCCATGCGAAAACTTTCCTTTAGGGTATATATCCAGACCAGGGCCCAGTTGTTCAAAGCATCGTTAGCTAAACAAGCTCGTTAAGGGTCATTTCGTTAACTGTTTTAGCAGATTCAATACACAATATTCTGATATTTTTTGCTGAAAAAATGTGAGTAGCTTTTGCACTGCAAAAGCTACTCACATTTTTCAGCAAAAACTTTCAGCATATACGCGTATCACTCGATCTAAATTTTAACGAATTGTTAACTAACGACATCATTAGCTTTGAACAACTGGGCCCAGCTTGCTTATCCATGCATATAAGCATATCAGGGCCACATAGCTCCAAATAAGTATCCAAATACATTTCTTACTTCTTCATGAAAACATACTGTATCCACTCATTAGGAGTGTCTTTTCCACAAAACGTGACTTAGGGGGTATTTTCTAATTCGTACCAATACATTATACGCTTTTAAAAAGCCAATGGCCTTCTTCAGTAAAACAGAACAAATAAAATCTTAAGTAAAATCATAGCTCTCAATAAGATGCTTTTTCAATCCAGAGTATTGAAATTTTTCTTATTTCTCCACGAAAACATATGTTGTGGGTACTCATTAGAAGGGGCTTCTAATGAGTACCCACAACGTATGTTTTCGTGGAGCCCTTTCTAATGAGTACCCACAACATATGTTTTCGTGGAGGAATAAGAAAAACATTTACCTGATACCCACTCCTATCTAGGCATATGTAAAATAGAATAAATTAAATCAAAATTGTTCTATTTTACTGAAGAAGGCCATGTAATAGTGAGTAATTCCCCTTCCCTTCGGAAGAAATTGAATACAGAGCAAAACATTATACATGTACTTTCTTGGAAAATAGAAATATCAATGCTTTTTAGTGAAATGGATAAATTTTTAGGGAAGGCAACACTTGTCAAAATATTTTGTCTCCAGTCTGACAAGGGGTCACCTCTAAAAGGAAAGAATTTGATCCCTAGGGGGAGCAAATTCTTTCCTTTAAGAGTAGACCCCTTGTCATATGGGAATTAGTGTGAAAGAAAGTAAACAGGAAGTTTCAAAAGTTGTCTATAATGTTAACAAGAGTTGTCAGAAGAGTTGTCAGAAGACAACGCAGCTCGCCGGAAAGGGCTGATCGGATAAGAAAACAATTAAAGATTAAATGCAGAACTTAAACATAGCTGTAAATGACAGAGTATGACCTGACTTTGATGTCTGATGTCAAAAAGAGGGATGGGTATATGCCATTGAAACATCTTCCCTTAGGTTGGTGTGGACAAAATATGAAAGCTATGTCTTACATGCGGAATCCCTTAGGTTGGTGTGGACGAAATATGAAAGCTATGTCTTACAAACTACAGCAGTCATGTACACTTTTCAAAACTTAAACACAGCTATAAATGAAAAAGTATGACCTGACCTTGACCTAGGCAGAAGGTCAAACTGAGGAAAAGGTGTGTGCTATTCGTACTATTGAAAGGTCTTACCCTAAGGTAGGTGTGGGCCAAATATTAAAACGGCATCTTGTATACTTCAGCAGTTACAAACACTTTTCAAAACTTAAACACAGAACTCAAACATGGGTTTAAATGACAATGACCTGACCTTGACCTACATTTGTAGGCAGAAGGCCAAACTGAGGATGCCGTGTGTGCTATTGAAAGGTCTAACCCTAAGGCTGGTGTGGGCCAAATATTAAAGCTCTATCTTGAATACTTCAGCAGCTAAGTACTTTTCAAAACTTAAATGCAAAACTTAAACATGGGTGTAAATGACAAAGAAAGAACTGACCTTGACCTACATAAAGGGTCTCACTTCGGAATGCAGGTGTATGCTATTGAAAGGCCTATTCTAAGGTAGGTGTAGGCCAAATATGAAAGTAGTACCTTAAACAGTTAAAAAACTTTGAAAACTTAAACATTGTGCTAACGCCGATGCCGATGCGGACACCGACAGACGCAGACGCCAACAACTGTGTAACAACATAAGCTCTCCAGGGACATAGTCCCGGCGAGCTAAAAACTAAGCAAAATGTACCAAGGGTCTCCACCTCCCTTAAGAACATGCCTTATCTATATTCTAAAGCTATGTTCAGGGTTCTCACTAGGATTTTAAAAGTAGGAGCCGGGACTCCCCTTTTATAAAAACAGGAGGGCAATGATGGCCCTATATTGCTCAGTTGAGTATCATAGCACTCAAGGAGAATATGACTTAATCAGAGGAACATTTCTGCGAAATTATTTTGAAATCAGGCCATAGGCCTAGGAGATGTTGTTTAAAGGTTTTTCTATTTTTAGCTCTGGTGGCCATTTTGTTCAGCAGAGCAGAACCATTTTAACAATTTTGGTAAAGGGGTATTAGAGGAACATTTCTGTGAAATTATTTTGCAATCGGGCCCTTGGCCTAGGAGGAGATGTTGCTTAAAGATTTTCTTTTTTTTTTTTTTTTTTTTTGCTCTGGATGCCATTTTGTTTAGCAGAACGGCACCATTTTAGCATTTTGGTAAAGGGTCACTCAAGAAACATTCCTGTAAAATTATTTCAAAATCTATTAACCAGTTTAGGAGGAGATGTCTTTTAAGTAAATTGTTGTTGGATGCATAGCAGTCTATGCCCTTTTTCTATTTTTAGCTCTGGTGGCCATTTTGTTAAGCCAAAGGGAACCATTTTAGCAATTTTGGTCAAGGGGACATAGAGGAACATTTCTGTGAAATTATTTTGAAATTCGGTCATAGGCCTAAGAGGAGATGTTGTTTGAAGGTTTTTCTATTTTTAGCTCTGGTGGCCATTTTGTTCAGCGGAGCAGAACCATTTTAGCAATTTTGGTAAAGGGGCATTAGAGGAACATTTCAGTGAAATTGAAATCGGGGCATTAGCCTGAGAGGAGAGGGGCATTAGAGGAACATTTCAGTGAAATTGAAATCGGGGCATTAGCCTGAGAGGAGATGTCCTTTAAAAGTATTTTTTTTCTATCTTTAGCTGTTGTGGCCATTTTGTTCAGCAGAGCAGGACCATTTTAGCAATTTTGGTAGAGGGTTACTCAAGGAACATTCCTGTAAAATTATTTCAAAATCCATTAACCGGTTTAGGAGGAAATGTCTCTTAAGTAAATTGTTGATAGATGCAGGACAGTCTACGTCCTTTTTCTATTTTTAGCTCAGGTGGCCATTTTGTTCAGCGGAGCCAAACCATTTTAACAATTTTGGTAAAGGGACAGAAGAGAAACATTTCCATGAATTATTTTGAAATCGGGCCATTGGCCTAGAAGAAGATGTCGTTTAAAATGTTTCTTTTCTATTTTTAGCTCTGGTGGCCGTTTTGTTTTGCGAAGCAGAACCATTTTAGCAATTTTGGTAAAGGGGCATGAGAGGAATATTTCTGTGAAATTATTTTGAAATCGGGCCATTGGCCTGGGAGGAGATGTCGTTTAAAGGTTTTTTCTATTTTTAGCTCTGGCGGCCATTTTGTTTAGCAGAGCGGAACCATTTAGGCAATTCTGGTAAAGGGGCATGAGAGGAACATTTCTGTGAAATTATTTTGAAATCGGGCCATTGGCCTGGGAGGAGATGTCGTTTAAAGATTTTTCTATTTTCAGCTCTGGCAGCCATTTTGTTTAGTGGAGCAGAACCATTAGGCAATTTTGGTAAAGGGGCATGAGAGGAACATTTCTGTGAAATTATTTTGAAATCGGGCCATTGGCCTGGGAGGAGATGTCGTTTAAAGGTTTTTCTATTTTTAGCTCTGGCGGCCATTTTGTTTAGCGGAGCGGATCCATTTAGGCAATTTTGGTAGAGGGTCACCCAAGGAACATTCCTTTAAAATTATTTCAAAATCCATTCATCGTCCTGGGTATGACCTAAAACTGCATCCAGCTGTGACACTCAACATGAGTGTGTGAATGCGAGGTTGCCCTCTATCACAGTTGCCTCCCCACCTTCAGGGTTACGAGGCTGCCACAATCTGGGTGGCAGAGCTAGGCAGCAATCATCTACAGACCGATGGCTTAATTGGTGTTCTGGCTATTGTGGTATGGCGGATGATCCTTTCTTTATAAGGACAACGGCAAAGCACACTGCCAGAGTGCGGGAACGGCATGCATGCTCAGATGCCGTAAAAGAACTGAGTTGGGATGTCAGCTAGGACAGGCGATCCCGTAAAAACAGTTGTTCCAAAATCTTTCGTGGCAAGCACAAGAATAGATTCAGAGTTAGGCGGTGCCAACAGACATCAAAGTTCTGTTGGTAACATCTCCGGGTTGGCCTCCTGTCAGTTGTGAGAGGCAGGGTCAGGCCATTTCTGCGAATCAAGCAAGCACCTGAGGAAATTCAGGGTGGGAACACTCAATGTGAACACTCTGAGAGGAAGAGTTTGCGAGGTAGTGGAAACACTATCCTGCAGGAAAAAAGATGTCTGCTGCATTCAGGAGACCAGATACCGTGGTGGAAACTGCCACACAATCAAGGGCAAGGACACAAGGTACAAGCTCTACTGGTCAGGAAACGACAAAGGCACTGCTGGTGTACTGGAGTGTTTGTGGCAGAAGAGTGGATAGAAAAAGTTTTTGAGGTTTAGAGAGTCTCCGACAAAATCATCTTAGTGAAACTCATAGTCGGCCAGCGTTTGGTTACCTTTCTGTCTGTGTATACCCCACAGAGAGGTCTAAGTGATGAGGTTAAGGACCTGTTCTTTGATCAGCTGCGTGCTGTGACTGCCAGAATCCCAGCATCAGAATTTCTGATCCCATGTGGAGATTGGAACGGCCATGTAGGCTGTGCAGGCACTGGATACAGGGAAGTGCATGGTGGGATGGGGTATGGCAGGCCGGAACCAGATGTTGAGGGTGAGAGAATCCTAGAGTACACCCTAGCATTTGACCTGCTTCTTGGGAACACATGTTTGAAGAAACGTGACAGCCATCTCATCACATACAAATCGGGAAACAAAGCCACATGGACAGACGTCATCCTTTTCCGTAGGACCATGCGCAAACTTGTCACAGATGTAAAAAGTGATCCCTGGTCAGGAAGTAGCTCTGCAACATCAGCTTCTTGTATGCGACATGAGGATTGATGTGCCACCAAAATCCAAGCGAAAGTTCACCCCTCGCCTAAAAGTTTGGAAGCTTAAAGACCCTCAGACAAGCAATCATTTCCAGGAGGTCTTCAACTTGCATGTGAGCACATCTGCAGGCGTAGCTGATGGGGCCACTGAGGATATCTGGAACAACACCAAGTCTGGACTGCTCAAGACAACTGAGGAGGTGTGTAGCACAACTCGGCCACACCGTTTGCGTCGTGAAACCTGGTGGTGGAATGAACACTTGGAAAAGGCCATTGCTGTCAAGCGGAAAGCTTTCAAGGCGTGGAAGGCTGGTAACACTAGGGCATCATACGGTGCAGCCAAACAAAATGCCAGACATGCAGTGCACCATGCTCGTCAAGAAGCTGACAAGAAGGTCTACAAGAATATTGACCCCAAGTCTTCAGAAGTCTACCGCCTTGCTATCCAGTGTAGAAGAGAGAACACTGATGTTGTTGGTGACAAACCTGTGAAGGATGATGCAGGAGAGATGTCAATGAGCGAAGACTCAAAGCAGAAGGCCTGGCTAGAGCACTACCAAAGGCTTCTCAACGTTGAGTTTGACTGGGACCCAGACCACCTGTCTTATCAACCGCCAGTGGAAGGCCCGCCCATCTCAATCACCAATGATATGGTTAAGACAATTCCCAGTTTGGCTTTGTCCAAGGCAGAGGCACTACAGACGCAATCTTTGTTGTCAGGCAGCTGCAAGAGAAGTATCTAGCTGCCAACAAGAGACTCTACATGGCTTTCGTAGACCTGGAGAAGGCATTTGATCGAGTACCTCGGAAGTTCATCTGGTGGGCGCTGAGAAAACTTGGTGTGGAGGAGTGGATTGTGCAACTGGTGCAGGGGATGTATGCAAATGCGCTGAGCCATGTCCGTGTTGGTGAGGGGTACAGTGAAGAGTTTGAAGTGAAGGTTGGTGTTCACCAAGGATCAGTACTCAGCCCGCTGCTCTTCATCATTGTGCTTGAAGCCTTATCACGAGAGTTCCGCTCTGGGGTCCCCTTGGAGGACCTCTATGCTGATGACCTTGTTATCATCGCTGAATCGCTTGAGGAATGTGTCAGGAGGCTCTTGACTTGGAAAGAAGCAATGGAGAAGAAAGGACTGGGAGTAAATGCAGGAAAGACAAAGATCATGATCTGCGGTATGGGACTGGACCTCCTGCAGAGTTCAGGCGAGTTTCCATGCGCGGTCTGTTGCACTGGAGTGGGCAGCAACAGCATCTTCTGCAATGGCTGCAAGCACTGGGTGCACAAGGAATGCAGTGGGCTCAAGCGCTTGAAAAAAGACCCTGACTACAGATATACACGGTGCCAGGGAACTGCACGCCCTTTGGATGGCAGACCACAAAATGAGGTCCAGGTTGGACCTGACAAGCTTGAGGTGGTAGCTTCCTTTTGTTACCTAGGAGACATGTTCTCAGCAGCAGGTGGCTGTGAACTCTCAGGATCTGCTACCAGTTCTCTCTTCACACCACCTCTCTTTCAAAACACGTGGCCGTGTGTACAGCTCTTGTGTGCGGAACGCAATGCTCCATGCCAGCAAGACTTGGCCATTGACAAAGCCAAACCTCCAGCGTCAGCAGCGAAATGACAGGGCAATGATCAGACAGATCTGCAATGTCAGGCCGCAAGACATTGTCACCACCAGGTCCAATGAGCTACTTGTGCGGCTTGGCATTGAGGATCTGGACCTCATTCTGAAAAAGAGAAGACTCCAATGGTATGGACATGTGGAACGCTCCAATGGTGCAGTCGACAGCTTTGACATACAGGTTGATGGAAAGCGTGGGCCTGGGAGGCCCAAGATGACATGGAAGCAGCTGACAGAGAGGGATTGCAGAGGGTGGAAGCTCTTGGCTATCAACCCTCATGATAGACATACCTGGAGATCTGGTGTGAGATCTGCCATGCGTGCAGCAAGCCAGCTATCTGGAAGGGGGCCCACTGATGTGGATGTTGCCCCTGTACCTGCACGTTAATCAAAAATCCGATTATGATATATGATGATGATATGGTTCAGCAGCAGATGTCTTTTAAGTAAATTGTTGACAGACGGAAGACGCAAGACGCAAGATGGACGAAGACTGGTCACAAAAGCTCACCTTGAGCCTTTGGCTCAGGTGAGCTAAAAAGTAGGAGTCCCAGCTAAAAAGTAGGAGTCCCACTCCCCAAAAATAGGAGTTTCCTTATTTTAACAAACTTTCTTTTTTTTTTCCAATCTGACTTTGTCTCGGCTTTATGTATTATTCCGAGCAATGCTGTAACCAACTGGTAATCATTATCACACATCCTGATGTTGTTAATTCAATGAAGCTGGCCTAGAAATTGGGATGATGTCATGTCTCTCTCATGGGAAACATAAAGATATCTTTGCAGATCAGTGAGACATTACAATCCTAATCTATTTTACTTGCATGTAAAGATCGTCGCACTTTGAATATTTAATAAAGCAATGCAGTCAATGTTTTTAGCCTTTTATTTCAGAGGTACGAGGGTAGTTCAATAAGTTCGTAGAACTCGGTATTTTTCTATACAATTCAAGATTTCTTTTTTCATTTTTGTGCAGTGTAAACCTTTGTCTATTGAATGATAACAGCCGTTCAGTCAACACGTACATTTTTTGCTCTTACTTTTTGTTTGAAAACCTATACCCATAGGCAAAAATGGAAAGTCAGAATATTGAGCAGAGCAGTCATAAAGTTCCTCACTAAGGAGGGTGCAAAGGCCAAAGAAATCCATCGGCGCATGGCTGATGTCTATGCTGATAGTAGCTCAAAGTATTCCACAGTGGCAAAGTGGTCAGCAGAGTTTAAACGTGGGCGAGACTCCTAAGAAGATGACCCAAGGCCAGGTGATGTCATCAGCCAGGAGATGATCGACCGTGTTGAGAGACTTGTGCTAAACAATCGCCGAATCAAAGTTGCAGAACTTGCTTCAGAATGTGGTATTACTAATGGAAGTGTTTACACTATAATCCATGAACATTAAGGCATGTCAAAAGTATCTGCCAGGTGGGTACCCAGAAACCTGAACATGCAAGATCGTCAGCAAAGGGTGGAGTCAAGTCAAGAACTTCTGGAAGTGTACAATGCCAATCCAGAAGACTTTAACACTAGTCTTGTTGTGTTGAGGTTTTACGGCCCTGTCAACCCAATGGGGTCATGTCGAGCGCGGTCAGTTTACCTAACCACACGTTTACTGGGCAGGCTTAGTCCTCCAAGCGGTTAACCAGTATTGTGCACATTCTTTCGCCAGAAACTGACAACTGCCCTTCTTGAATCAGCGGAAGGGAGAGAATGACCGTAGAAAATATTTCATGATCAATCTCCACGAAAGAATGTTGCCGACCTCGGCGGGGGTCGAACCCGCGACCTCCTGGTCTCCAGTCGGACGCGCATCCAACTGCGCCACCGAGGCCGGCAACACTAGTCTTGTAACTGGAGATGAAACTTGGCTTCACCACTGGGACCCAGATACTAAAAAAGAGTCCATGCAATGGAAGCGCCCTGGCTCACCCCCACCTAAGAAATTCGTACCCAACCATCAGCCAGCAAGGTAATGGCCACAGTGTTTTGGGACTCCAAAGGGAATATATTGACAGATTACAAGCCTGCTGGTACTTCAATTACAGGAGAATACTATGCCAATGTCATTAAACAATTAAGGGTTGCTATTAAAGAAAAACGAAGGGGAAAGCTAGCTGTTGGTGTCCTTCTTTTGCATGATAATGCCCCTGTGCACAAGTCCAGAGTTGCACAAGCGGCTATTCGTGAGTGCAAGTTCGAGCAGTTAAATCACCTGCCATACAGTCCAGACCTGGCCCCAAGTGATTATTATCTGTTTCGAAATTTGAAGTTCCACTTGCATGGAACGAGATTTCGGGACGATGATGAGCTCAAGGCTGCTACAGAGGATTGGTTTGAGGACCAAACAGACAACTTTTATTTCAAAGGCATAGGCTGCTTAAAAGAAAAGTGGGCCAAATGCATTGAAGTAAAGGGGGATTATATTGAAAAATAATGTTGAAACCATCTTCCAATCTGTGAGTTAAAGACCGAGTTCTACGAACTTATTGAACTCCCCTCGTAACAATACTTGAACTCTTCCATCATGTGCTGCAAGTAAAGCAGATATTATTACTATTTTATGATTTATGTAGCAAAAGATTCAAGGACATTTCTCAAGAAACATGTACTAATCCTCCCATTGGCACCCCTGTTTCATTGCTTTTCAGTTGAATTCAATACCCCATCCCAACCCAAAACAGTTTGGTACATTGCTGTCTGTATTAAAATTATTACGTGAAACATATTTTAATCAAAACCAATAAAAGCTACGTTATCCGCTATCGCGAATTTATATATGAAATATATCTGCACATTCTGATGATGGACACCTCTGTTGAGCTTCCCGCAAAAAGTCATTTCAATGTTTACATTTGCACCATGTTGCGATCAATACACGCTACAAAAAATGTACGGGACTTTACTTGCTAAAATTTCGATCTACTGCTTTGATTTGCCGAATAAGTCTTGATAATTTAGTTCTATTTTAACATGTGTCTGTTTCATATGCATTTCTGAAAAGAAAATGCTCTTCAATGCAATATGGTAATAGTTTGTTTTTCCCCCAAAACGGTTTCCTGCCTTATGAGAATGAGCTACCATTACGAGCTCGCACTGTCTTCATGAGGGAGCAATGGAAAATGTAACTTACATGTATACTAGAATTGTAAACTGTCGTCTGGGGTGCATATAAGCAGACCCATTAGACTCTTCACAGGGTTTATGGGATAGATTCAATGGGACTGAATTTTTTTTTTTTTCTAGTGACAAGCAGGAATAACGTTTTGATGTGCAGACTGATATCTCGCAAAGGGATAAGGTACTATTTTTCTTGTGGCTGCTTGTCCTCTTTTAACAGAAATCAGTAAGCAAGCGTTTTTGATGTTAGTGACGGAAATTTCAGTATGAAAATTTTGAAATGGAAAAAAAACAAGACCTGTCACCAGACAGGACCCTCGCCTGAACTCGCGCTTGTCTATCAAATAAAAAAAGTAAGACTATGACCTTAAAATCCAGATCTTGGTGTGTATGTGTGTTTTGGGGTGAGGGGGGAGTGGAGGGAGGATGGAGGGGTGAGGGGGGATGGAGGGAGGAAGACATGGTACTGGAAATAATTTTGGATGAAGAACATCTTCCATAGCTGCTATCTGTATACCAAATACAGTCGAACTTCAATGGCTCGAACTCGCCAGGACTGTCAAAAACAGTTTTTCCGATCGGTAGTTTGAGCCACTGAAGACCAACTCTGCAGGCTCCATCTTTGTGTACTATGATTTTCTATCATAGCTCGGTAATTTCGGTGACTTCCTGTATATTTATCAGTCATAATTTAAGCCACTTATTATACCTATCGCACTTTCAGGGTGATAAAATAAGACAACAAAAATAAACCTGTCTTTTAATTTTATTTAGAAGATGAAAAGATTAAAATAACAAGCATGGATACAGTGATTTATTTACAATTTTATACCTAAGCGTCCCAGGACTTGCTTGAGCTATATAAAGTGAGTCCTACTAAAAAATCATTGCGTCCATTACAGAATTTTCCACTATAACTTTGTGAGTCCTGGGACTCACTGAGATTTAAAATGTGAGTCCCAAAGCAAAAATGTGAGTACGGGACTCGGGATGCGCAGTTAAAAAATCACTGATGGATATTAAGAAAACTTTGTAAAAGAGATACGATCTATATTTAGTCGAGTCATGAGAAAAGTTCCCATTAGCTAAGACCAGAACCTGCTTGCTCAGCTTATAAAACAGCTAGAGTCCTGAAATGTGGAACTTGACAACCGCATACACTATACTGACAAAGCAGTGAACAACGAAGGTTCGGATTAAACTGCTCAGAATCAGAGACAGATTCACTCCTTTGGTGTTTGCAAATGGCAAAAGGCACCTTTTCTCACTAATCAACTTAAATTGACAACCTCTCAACATTAATCGATTGACCAATTGATCAAAATGCGACCTTAATTGAGCTCGCGCCAATCAAGTACACCTGTGTTATGTAAACAGCTGTTTCGGCAAGACGCTTTGTCAATATCAAAGCATCTTATGATACTGACTGTGCGCCTGAGTGACCTTGACTGATTAAACATGGCATTTAAACAAGGTAATATATGCGAGCCAACGGTGGTATTTTACATAGAAAATGTACTCTAGGGACCAGTCTTGAGGTTCGAGCGTTCAAGCCATCGTTGTTCAAGCCAAGGGTGGCATGTTTAGTTTAAAATGAACGGGGATTTTGCCGGGACTGGAAAGTCAGTTCGACCCAAACTTGGTGTTCGAGTCTACCGAGTTCAAGCCAGTGAAGCTCAACTGTATAAATATCTATTATCATGCCAAATATATAAAATCCATGCAAGGATTTAGAAATTAAGTGATCTTAAAAACTTTGACGCAAAACTTTAACATAAAATTTCTAAGTCATTGACCTTGACCTACAAATGTATAGGTCATGAGCAGGGTTGTGGATAGGGCTCAATAAAATTTTGGACCAACATCTATAACTATACTAAACATAAACTAAATCAATCTAAGGATTTCGAAAATATAAGGTCTTAAAAACTTTGACGTAAAACTTCAACATTTTTGTTAACGCAGACATCGCCGCAAACACCAACGCCGACGCAAGGGGTAGTGCAATAGCTCTTCATGTACTTTCATACAGGCAAGCTAAAAATGATCAATTCATAACGAATACAAAAAGAACAAGAGGGCCATGATGGCCCTGTAACGCTCACCTGAGCAACATAGCACTTTGAGAGCCTGATCTAGAACTGATCAAGGCAAACATTCTGATCAAAGTTCAAAATGATTATATTAACAAGTAAGTCAATGTAGCATGTCTAATGGACTGTGAAATAAAGGTCAAGGTCAAATATGGATGACTGTACTCAAGAGGCCATGCTAAGATGTATGCATGTACTAAGTTTCACTGGCTGTGGGAGCAATAGTTACTGAGAAACTGACCTAAACACAAACACTTCACAAGTACCAAATATCACTCTGTAGGACCAATAATTACTGAGAAACTGACCTAAATGGAAAAACTTAAGAGAGTCACTGGACAGAAAACTATACATCACCTTGAAATCATCAAGACAAACATTCTGAGCAAGATTCATGATGATCGCTTCAAAAATGTGACCTCTAGAGCATCAACAAGGTTTTTCTTTGACTTGGCCAGGTGAACTAATTTTTGATATCAAGTGACCCAGTTTTAAACCAGACCTAGAAATCATCTAGACAAACATTTTGAGCAATATTTATGATGATTATTTCAAAAATGTGACCTCTGCAGTGTTAACAGTTTTCTGCTGATTTGGCCAGGTTACCTAGTTTTTGACCTCATGTGACCAAGTTTCAAACTTGACCTAGAAATCATCAAGACAAACATGCTAAGCAAGATTCATGATGATTGCTTGAAAAATGTGACCGCTAGAGTGTTAACAAGGTTTTCTGCTGATCTGGCCAGGTGACCTAGTTTTTGACCCCAGGTGACCCAGTTTCGAACTTGACCTAAAAATCATCAAGACAAACATTTTGAGCAAGATTCATGATGATTGCTTAAAAAATGAGACCGCTAGAGTGTTAACAAAGTTTTCTGCTGATTTGGCCTGGTGACCTAGTTTCTGACTCCAAGTGACCCAGTTTCGAACTTGACCTAGAACTCACCAAGACAAACATCTTGAGCAAGATTCATGATGATTGCTTGAAAAATGTGACCGCTAGAGTGATAACAAGATTTTACACTGATTTGGCCAGGTGACCTAGTTTTTGACCCCAGGTGTTCCAGTTTCGAACTTGACCTAGAAATCGTCAAGACAAACATTTTGAGCCAGATTCATGATAATTGCTTGAAAAATGTGACCGCTAGAGTGATAACAAGATTTTACGCTGAATTGGCCAGATGACCTAGTTTTTGATCCCAGGTGTTCCAGTTTTGAACTTGACCTAGAAATCATCAAGACAAGCATTTTGAGCAAGATTCATGATTATTGCTTCAAAAATGTGACTGCTAGAGTGTTAACAAGGTTTTCTGCTGGTTTGGCCTGGTGACCTAGTTTTTGACACCACGTAACCCAGTTTTGAACTTGACCTAGAAATCATCAAGACAAACATTTTGAGCAAGATTCATGATGATTGCTTGAAAAATGTGACCGCTAGAGTGTTAACAAGGTTTTCTGCTGATTTGGCCCTGTCCCAAAGCCGGAGCCCAAGATCGTATAGTGGGGTGTGACTACACCCAGAGGGGAAGCACTTGACTTTGGATGAGTAAGAAAGCCAACAAACGGGTTTTACTGTTGAACCGTGCCATTTATTGTGAAATATTATATTCTGTTCTTATTCTAGTTCTTAAATTCATTAAACAGTTATAAATGAATATGCCTCTTGCTTCATTGCACAGTCATTGTCTACACCGCTCTCCCTACTTATCTATCACAACCGGATCGACTCGAAAACACAACTTGTCTCTTCAGTTATCAGAACCGCTCTCCCCAAGATTGTACTTCCCTCGCACCTCATTCCATGTGCGCAAGGATATCACCAGTAGTTCCTCCCCGATTGGGCCTGTTGACCTAACATTACCCAATCGTGGTGGTTATACATGCGTAAGAATATCAGTATTAATCTGGGAGATGAATAATTTAGTAGTAGATTATTATTGCCAAACTCATTTTCCAAAAGATTAGAAATGGACTTCCAATCTCTGCTTATACAAAAGCTGTGATTGCTTCCAAGATACAATTCAATAACCAGAAAGAAAGTGTAGGCCCAATGACGTATCTTGCTTAATAAAATACTCTTTCTTAATAAGGGAGCCCTTGGCCCAAAGGTAAGGGTACCCACTACCCAGCCCATACAGTTTCGCCATTATTTTGTTACAACACCCCCCTGTCTTCAAGGAGGCATGTCATTTTAATGACAGGGCTCCTTTAAATATAAAAGCAAAGGAACAAATCCTCAAATCCCATATCTTAAATTTCCATAGTTAATTTATGTACACTGAGGCATATTCCCAATAACTGTGAGGCACATACTAAGTTGTTACAACATCAATATACAACATATATTTTAAACATCAAAAACAGTTTCAATCGAATTGCAATGTTTACGAATTGCAATTGTTCATTTATATAGTTCTCAATGAAGTCAAGTTATTTCTCTCAAGAACACACATATATTCCATTGTACCTAGATTCCACCAATATTGTTAGTTCCATTGTCTGCACACCAGACAATATTGTCAATTATCTTGATCTCCAACAACAGAACTGTCACAGTTTATGAATGGAGAAGTCCATCAATAAATCATGTCTTATTCGTACATTGTATACATACATTGTAATTATAAACATATAAATATGCATAATCCAGTTATAGAAGAAAAATTAACCATTGCTACAACATAACTACAGTAGCACTATAAATATCATGTTATAGGGTCATGGAGAAGAAGTTCCAGGTATCGATTCATTCTTTTTCACAATGGTCAAGTCCAGTGTCGGATAGATGGATTTAATCCGATTTGTACTTTCCAGCTGAATGTCTTTTTCACAGTTTTCCGGTTTGGTGCTCGTCTCGACGTCCGTTTTCGTAATAACTTCCTTCAGCTCCGCAGCACTCGGGCTTTCCTGTTTACCCCTCCGAGGTAAACACGAGGCAATATGCCGTCGAAATTTATATAAAACTGCCAAAATTATTAGAATTAAAATTCCCACCAAAATTTTTGCCCAAAATGGAAACTGCCAGCTCGTGTCTAAACCTATTCTTTGGAAAGACTTAAACCTGTCAATGAACTCGCTCATTGGAATTTTATCTACCGTTTTTAAGGTATTTGGAAGTTCAACAGCGGAAAAGTTAGGAAGAGAACTAATGAATGGTTGCCAAATTCGTACTTCAGAAAAGTTTGATTCTTGGAGTAGGGCAAAGAATGGTTCATTTTTAGGGTGAGTTGTAGTTTGTGTAATGAAATACGGTGATAAAGTAATCTCTTGATTATGCGCAGAGCATGTCATTTGCAGCTGAATTATGGTTAACGGAGGTTTAATTACCAATACCGCATTATCTGGAGTCACTTGACAAGTGAGAGATAAGGAGAATTGCTCCTTAGTAGATACCGCGTAGATTCCATCTTTCAAATGAACAGCACGAGGCAAGTGCACATTGTAATAAATTTCAGGAATACAATAACGTTTAATATTGTCGACATTTTTCATGAACAGGCCTATCACGCAGGTTTTTGATTTGGAGATAGGTAATCTTGCGCGCTGCGCATTGCAATAGTGTCCCTCCGAATGGGAACATGCATGTAGTTCCTCTCGCGTTATGAATATGTATTCAGTGCGATATGTATTGACCATGAGGGCATCGCTTTCTAATCGATATTGAGCTAACATATTAGTCCCAGAAGACAGAGGCTTCCCAAAGGGATCTGGATAGGCCAAGTTGTGTATTTCATATAACTGATATCTATCATTAGCATCTACTAATGGAATTGTTACTAGGATAATTAATGCTTTATCTTGTATTACCGCAGCACAGTTTAATGTCCGGAAGTATGACCATAACTTACGTCCCGGATGTGATGGAAGTCGGAACGCTGTCGGAATACGACGTTTTATTTGAAATAGGATTTTAGAGAGCTCTTCAGCTGTAAACAAGTTTGGAGAAGCGTGCCCAATTGCCAAGAAGGACAGCTCTAATCTTAAATGATCAATGTATCTTGTGGCGCTATCAATCATCCTTTTTATTGTTTGTAGAGCCAAATCTAGCTGAGAGAAAATTTGTACGAAACGCGCTATTGTGTTCAGGTCGTTAACTAATATCTGGCTGATATTTTCAAGTTTCATATCGACTTGTTGTACTCCGATAACTAATCTGTTGATTGCTTGTCTATTTTCCGTGATATACTTCCTTGACGCATTAATCATGGACATTTGACTTTCTACCTGATGATATATAGTTTCTTGATTTGCAGCCAAGTTTTTAATTCCTGTCCGTAAGCTTCGAACCTGGGACTCAGTTGCTAGGCCAAACATCCCTGAGAGCACTCTTCCCACGATTGGAATCAAACTACGACGCTCGCGAGAGCTCGAACTGAGAAATGCATAACTCTCCAATTCAGATTGTAACCTTTTATAAGCAGTCGAATGTTCTACAATTTCATTTCGCATTTGTCCGAATGTTTTCGAGAAGCCAGAATGACCCCGAATGCCTAACTGCATGTAATTATCTTTATATATCGACGCGGCGGCAGCGTTTTGCCGATAATCTTTCTCGACCATTGCAATTATTTTATGCACCTGCCCAATTTCTTTTCCGATTAAGTTGACGTAATTTATGATAGCTTTTATTTCATAGACACAGGCAATCTTCCACTCTGATCTGGTCAAACTTATTTCATTTACTTTTTGGAAAACTACGTTTTCATAGACATATTGGCCTCTCAGATGGAAAGCAATTAACAGAAGTAGGACGCTTCTAATCAGAAATCGTGTCATTTTCTCTGAAAGATAAGAATATGATTGTTATTTCTAGGATAATTCATAAAGAGATTTCATCTAAGCCTAGGCACGGTCAACTATTTACTACATTACAATGGAAACATCAAATGGCGCTAACTATACGCCAATTTAATTACAAGGAAATTACTCCACGGAACATAGGACATTTATCTTTATCCTTTAGCACTGATTGCTAATCTTGTGGTTCCAACAAAGGCAGGACTTTTATCGCAAAATTTGCATTTTCCTCTCTCAGAAGAAAGTAGTCCGGTAGCTATGCATTATTTACGCAGCCGGGAAGTAGCAGGATGTTGTTATACTTATTCATTAAAAACTCCTATAATTAAGCAGAAAAACTATAAAAACTTAAATAAAGGGAAAGATAAAAACATAAAATTAGGAAAATTTAAATTAAATAACTCCTAATCCTAAAGCATTTCTCAAATTATTGGATTTTATACTGATTTTTACTTGCCCATTTATTTTACTAGCTGTGTCCACCCCAAACGCGGACAAATTAATTCATTTTATGAATGAGCTTACAACTGTACTCTTGTCCATTCATAACCATGGAACGACTTTCCAGAAAGACACTGCCTTTGTTGTATACTTGGGACATTAACATTTACAAAATCGAGCTGATTGCTTCCAACAAGTGTTTTACTTTCTTATTCTTATTAGAGGACCTTAACTCAACTAACGGGTTTACTTGAAAAATAGATTCCATGTGAAATGCACTGTCATTTCCCTGCCCCTCTAACCCTGAGGGTGACCCCATACTTGCAAGGTCAGGCTCAAGTGGTGGTGGTAAATTATACTCATAATCAATAGTGTCACTGTCGCTGTCACTGTCAGTGATCATATGGGAAGAATGTGCAGAATTAGGTCGATTTGACCCTTTTGACGTATCTTGGTCTGTCTGACTAGCCTTACCCCTGGGGACTACTCTGTTTTTCATAGGTGCTGGAGGAAATTGTAAGCGTTTCTTCATTTCCATAGGGGGGATTGTTTCAGAGGAGCTGCTAGCTATATTTTGCTTTCTCTTAACAAGCCAACGAGGGGGATTACCCTTTTTATTTGACCTCGGGTCATTTTCAGATTCACTTTCATGAGGGGAGGCGCTTCCACTGCTTGACGCATTTGATTCTGAGCTGGACAGGTCTGCACTGTCATCAGGTCGTTTCGCAAGGGTGCTTTTCCGGACCGGCCTGCCTGTGGGTCCTGTTTTAGGGACGCTCCATTTCAAATTGGCTTTTTGCAGCTGCTTACTATGGGCTTGTTTGAGTTGCCCATTTAACTGGTTCCTAATTAAATAAGTCCTATTTCCTAACTTAGCGGTGATACGGTAATATGGGAACCAGCGTTTACCCATTTTCTTTCCCTTAATAGGATTTTTGTAGTACACTGCCTGACCCACGGCAAACGACACGTCTTTTGCCCCTTGGTCAGCGTACTTTTTCTGACGAGCTCTTGCCTTTTTTAGATTTCGATGGACTGAAAGGAAAACTTGATGTTGTCTCTCAAGCATCTGCATATGCGATTGCTCACCCATGTACTTACTCCTTGGCATTAATATGTTATCGAGCGGTAATATGGGATCAGTCAGGTACACCAGGTAATGTGGTGAATAGCCTGTGCTGTGATTCACAGAGAACCTAGCTGCTGCAAGACTTTGCGGAACGTACAAATCCCAGCTTTGTGGATTGTCACGCGCATACTTTGCAATGATATTTTTTATAGTCCCGTTAAAATGCTCAATCATCCCATTACTGGTAGGGCAGTACGGTGTAGCCCTTATATGCTCAATATTAAGGGCCTTAAGGGTCTCCTCAAAAGTTTCCCCTACTAGTTCAGGCGCATTGTCTGTAATTAGCTGTTCCGGGCAACCATGTCTCGCAATTACCTCATCGATTAAAAGATGACAAATCGTATCCGCCTTATGGTCAGGTGTGGCAAAAGATTCAGGGTAGCCACTGTACAGGCATATGAAAGACACCAGATATTGATTTTTCGACCAGCTAAGGTCAAAAGGTCCACTTACATCCAATGCTAATTTACAGAAAGGGTAAGGGGGAATTTCTGTTGTTTCTAAAGGCCGCTTTTGACACTTTGTACTACGTTCATTGCATGGAATGCACTGAGCTATGTGGGAATAAAATTGTTTGTACATATTTGGCCAGTAATACTTAATTTTTGCTGTTTGCCATGATTTATCAATGCCAACGTGTCCATTTTTGGTATGGTATGTCTCAAGCACATGTTCCCTAAGATGTTCAGGAACAAACAGTCGTAGACGTGGACTTATATCTGACTCAGAGATAAAATACAGGACACCCTCAATGACAATGTATTTGCCTAAAAATGTTTTGCTTGCATGCCCAGATTGCAATTGACGTAAAACCTCCTGAATTTCTGGATCCTTTGCTTGTTCATCTTGCATATTAAGGGTCTGTATCCCAGGACGGGGCTGATCTAAAAGTTCAGTCTCTGAAGATGTACATTGCTGTCGTTCCTTAAGTGGGATCTTGTTGGAATTCAAAACCCCTATTTCATAGGTCTTGTCATTAATTTCTGGCAACGATTCTCCTGCAGAAGAATCACCCTCAGTCGGAGCATAAGGGTCCTTAGGTACCCTTGACAAAAGGTCGGCAACTGTGTTGCATTTCCCAGGCAGATACTCGATTTTACATGAGTATGAAGCTATACTCAGGGACCACAAGGCCACACGACGGTTCTTTATGTCAGCCTCTAACAAATATTTTAGGGGCTTACAATCTGTCCTAATCACAAATGAGGCCCCTGTTAAGTAAAAATTCAGCTTGTTTAAACTGTAGAAAATAGCATAGCATTCTTTCTCAATAATTGGCCATTTGCACTGTGATTTACTTAGCCTATGTGACAGAAAGTAAATTGGCTTTTCATTTTTAAAATATGGGTTCACCTGGGCTTCACTGGTTTCATTTTCATCATCCGGCTGTGCTAAACACGCTCCTATGCATGTGTTGGATGAGTCAACATACAAAACATACCCCTTATTTACATCCGGGTAGGATAGCAATGGAATGATGGTCAAACTTTCCTTCAAAAAGTTAAATGCTCTATCACACTTTGGTGTCCAAACAAATTTAGCATACCTTTTTGTCAAATCTATGATTGGAGCAGCAATTTCAGCAAAATTTGGTATATACCTTCTGTAATAACTCAGCATACCTATAGCTCCTCGGACTTCTCTTACAGTGGTAGGAGGTGGTAAATTTTTCATGACTTTGACCTTTTCTGGGTCAGGACGAATGCCATCTGCTGAGATGACAAATCCAAGGTATCTTGTTTGCTGCTTAAAGAAAGAACACTTTTTAAGCTTTAATTTTAACTTATGCTGTCTTAATCTGTCAAACACTTGGTTTATATGAGAGAGATGATCTTCAATCGTAGCAGAGAAGATCAAAATGTCATCTAAGTAAGCTTGACAAAAGGAATTCAGGCCTTCTAGAACAATAGCCATGAGACTTTGGAACACGGATGGTGCATTTAACAAGCCAAACGGTAAACAATTACACTCGAAAAGACCCCGACCAGGCACTGAGAATGCCGTTTTTTCACGATCCTTTTCCTCCATTAGGATTTGCCAATACCCAGACTTCATGTCTAGACTTGTGAAGTATTTTGAACCTTTCAATAAACTGAGCACATCATCTATCAAAGGTAAAGGCCAAGAAATGGGTTTTGTAACTTTGTTAAGGGCCCTGAAGTCTATACAAAACCTTTTGCTTCCATCTTTTTTATCGACTATTACCACAGGGAAGGAATACTGAGAATGGGATTTCCTTATTATTCCCGCCTCTAGCATTTCATCTACAGCTTTATTCACTATGGGTTGATTTTTCAAAGGAATTCTGTGAGGACGAAGTCTTATTGGTGGGGCATCTCCAGTGTCAATCCGAAATTTAACGGTATCAGTAAAAGTTAAGTCACTGTCCTTTGCCGCAAATGAATCTCTATTTTTGTTTAACAAATCAGCCACCAAAGGCTTATATTCCGACGGCGAGTCGAATTCGGACAGCAAGTCTTCTGTTTTCACTTGTTCAACACTGGCTATACGCTCTGTCAAGCCAGACACCATATTTTCAACCACTGGATCCGCCCTTCCAACAACGCTTCCACGTCGTAAAGAAATCTCTTGATTAGTTCCATTGATCAATAGCAAAGGCAGCTTGTTCATCTTGACCGCCTCTGTTATTGTATTGGCCAACATAATACCAGGAAATTTTGAGGCAAAGCATTGATCGATACCGGCTATCTGTAGGTGAGAGCAGCCTGCGCTAGAAAATATTTTAGGTAATTTGCCAAAGCAGAAAAGTGCAGACTGTGGTTTCAATTTTATAGACCTTTTAAGCCTAATGAGGGTTTGCAAATACGCATCTTCCACCAAATCTACATATCGGCCATTTATGCGTAGTTTGTCTAGATCGTAATATATTCTGCAGTTAAAATGCCGCAGAAAATCACGCCCTACTATTGCATTTCTGCCCAAATTAGGAACAACATAAAATACATGGTGCAGCCTAAGACCAGCCACAACAAATTCTAAGTCAATCGACCCATCAATTTTCACTTGATTTCCTGTAACAGATTCCAAGTTAATATCAGACCTACGCAATGGGGGAGGTCTAGTCATAGCATTGTAGACCCGTCTACTAAGAAGAGACCTTTCAGCGCCAGTATCCACCAAACTTCTGTATTTTTGTCCATTAATTTTAAGTAAAATACTGCTAGCATTCCCTTTAGTTGAGTTTATTGTAAATGTTTCAAACTTATCCTTCGAGCCCCCCTTTATACCTGTCCCAAAATTTAAAGGAGGGGTTGAATGTTTCCCGGAAGGTTCGTGAGGCGAGCGGGAGCTTCCTGTGTTCCTCGTTTCCTTAACATTTCTTTATACTTTTCACATCTAGCCCTAATATGACCTGGACTTGAACAATGCCAGCACAGAGTGTTAGTTTGCCATGTGCCACGCCCCCTACCCTGACGTGCAGAGTTCTGAGTAATCCCACGAGCCAGAGTAACAGCCTCGACGCGCTCACGCGGGTTGGTTCTACACGCGCGTGCCTCGTGCCCTAATTTACGACAGAGTTGGCATCTCGGGGGTCGAGCTTGATCGACCTCCATGGGTTCGGCCCGATCCTCACGTCCGGTGCGTAGATTGAACTTACGGCGCAGGTTTTGCTCCGTCATGGCAATATGAACCGCCGCCTGCAAGCGGTCGGGATTTTCTCTCATTACCTTCATTTTAAGGTAATCGAACGCGAGTCCTTCGATAAAGAACCCCACCAACTGGCGTTCAATGGCGGCCAGATCCGCCTGATCTTGGCCCTGAAATGCATCTTCAGCAATAGCCAAGAGCCTCTCCGCATATATTTGAACACTTTCGCCACGCTCTTGTCGCACACGCCGCAATAAGCTAAAAGCTATGCTCCTATCTGTAATTTTGCCAAAGCGCGACTGTAATTCGGCTTTAAGGATAGCCCACGTTTGAGTGGGATGGTCATTCATCCATCGGGCAATAAAGTCAGCCACGGGGCCCTGAGCAGTTTGTAAGGTTATTCCTTTTAGCTTATTATCATCCACCCCCGTAAGTATTTCATATCGCTGGATCGCCTTGATCCAGTTTTTATAGTGCGCAGGGTTTCCCGAAAAAGTTGGCACTATATTAGCAACCCCCTGACTATGCACTGCTGAGGTTAAAGACGCAAGCTGGACAGTTATAGCATGGAAAAACTGACCTAACTGCTCGGCAGCTTCAGCCATCGTGTCTACCTAAAGAGAAACAGTACTCACCAGACCCAAATTGTTCCACAGCACCACGTGACAGTCACCAACACACGGTGTCCCAATCTGTCCCAGTTGTATGGTATGTCCAAGTTCCACCACCAAATGATTCGTAGCCCTGACGTACGGTAGGTTGGTCCCAAGAGAGTATAAGTCTATGCCAATTCGGTAATTTCACAAATAACGTTTAATAGTCCCTGCTCACAATTTATGTATCTTCATTTAAGCTAAATAACTTCAGATCCACCAGTGGAATGCTTATAGTCCTTTGAGTTTTTATCCTTTGAGTTTTTTCAAACATAACCCCAAATATATTTAACTAGTCAGTCGGCGACAACACCAAGGTCGTAAGGTAAGGATAATTATCTTTAATTATCCTTAATTATCCTGTCGGAGGCACCAGTACAGCTTTGTCCCAAAGCCGGAGCCCAAGATCGTATAGTGGGGTGTGACTACACCCAGAGGGGAAGCACTTGACTTTGGATGAGTAAGAAAGCCAACAAACGGGTTTTACTGTTGAACCGTGCCATTTATTGTGAAATATTATATTCTGTTCTTATTCTAGTTCTTAAATTCATTAAACAGTTATAAATGAATATGCCTCTTGCTTCATTGCACAGTCATTGTCTACACCGCTCTCCCTACTTATCTATCACAACCGGATCGACTCGAAAACACAACTTGTCTCTTCAGTTATCAGAACCGCTCTCCCCAAGATTGTACTTCCCTCGCACCTCATTCCATGTGCGCAAGGATATCACCAGTAGTTCCTCCCCGATTGGGCCTGTTGACCTAACATTACCCAATCGTGGTGGTTATACATGCGTAAGAATATCAGTATTAATCTGGGAGATGAATAATTTAGTAGTAGATTATTATTGCCAAACTCATTTTCCAAAAGATTAGAAATGGACTTCCAATCTCTGCTTATACAAAAGCTGTGATTGCTTCCAAGATACAATTCAATAACCAGAAAGAAAGTGTAGGCCCAATGACGTATCTTGCTTAATAAAATACTCTTTCTTAATAAGGGAGCCCTTGGCCCAAAGGTAAGGGTACCCACTACCCAGCCCATACAGTTTCGCCATTATTTTGTTACAGGCCCGGTGACCTAGTTTTTGACTCCAAGTGACCCAGTTTTGAACTTGCCCTAGAAATCATCAAGACAAACATTTTAAGCAAGATTCATGATGACTGCTTGAAAAATGTGACCGCTAGAGTGTAAACAAGGTTTTCTGCTTATTTGGCCCGGTGACCTAGTTTTTGACTCCAAGAGACCCAGTTTCGAACTTGACCTAGAAATCATCAAGACAAAACTTTGAGCAAGATTCATGATGATTGCTTCAAAAATGTGACCGCTAGAGTGTTAACAAGGTTTTCTGCTGATTTAGCCCGGTGACCTAGTTTTTGACCCCAAGTGACCCAGTTTCTAACTTGACCTAGAAATCATCAAGACAAACATATTGAGCAAGATTCATGATGATTGCTTCAAAAATGTGACCGCTAGAGTGTTAACAAGGTTTTCTTCTGATCTGGCCCTGTGACCTAGTTTCTGACCCCAAATGACCCAGTTTTGAACTTGACCTAGATTTAACAGAGACAAACATTTTGAGCAAGTTTCATCAAGATTGGGTCAAAACTATGACCTCTAGAGTGTTAACAAGATTTTCCTTTGATTTGACCTGGTGACCTAGTTTTTGACCCCAAGTAACCCAGTATCAAACTTGACCTAGATTTCATAGAGGCAAACATTCTGACCAAGTTTCATCAAGATTGGGTCAAAACTGTGACCTCTAGAGTGTTAGCAAACTAATTGTTGATAACGGACGACGACGAACATAGGGTGACGACAATAGCTCACCCTGAGCTTTTGCTCAGGTGAGCTAAAAAAAAAGAATCAGCCTGAAGGGATGAAAGCATGACACCTGCATGTGCATTTTCGATGAATCAGTCGATCTGTACAGGCAATAGACAATGAGGAAGGGGTAGCATACCAGTGTCAGTCACATGCTTTAATTGCTCAAACGCTGAAGTGTCAACTGCCAACACCTGTTGCTAAGCAAATAACGGTACTGTCACAGGTGTAAAAAGCATGTGGCGGATTACTACAGTCTACTGTTCTTTTATGATGCTACAAATGGTACGAATAACACGTGGCCGACTTTAGATTTCAGTCAAATAATCCGATCATAATTACTAGTAGTCCCACAGGAAAAACCTGTCCGGCGGACAGCTTTGGGAATTTTTATGAGTCGGACCCTGATTTATGCATCCTGGGATGTAGAATTCTGCATCCCCAAGAACCCTGTATGTTAGTTCCAAAATCAATGAAAATATGACCTACCTACAACAGGAGCACTTCTGTCATTTGTCGTTGCTTTCTTCAATTTTGCTCCTTTGTGGATGGAATCTAAAAGAGCCCCTCTGTTGGGTTTACCTCCTTTTGCACCTCCAACACTTCCACCAAATGCTGGAGGAGGTGGTGGCCCAGGGGCTGGGGGCGGTGGAGGAGGTGGTGGCATCACTGCTTGAAGTCAATCTGAAATATTGATATACAAGACATTAGTCGTTATTTGATTATGCCTAGGGGACGGAGGTCATGTTTTATGCCTCAAGACCAGAGCAAGTGCCCAGAGGGTCATGAATACACCCGGCCGGCACCATTTCTTAATTATAAAATATTTTAAAGTTAATGACAATGATATAAGGCAAGATATAGTTTACAATGTCAGTCTCTGAGTGACAATGATCTACATGTATCATCCCAAGTACAACTTTCCTGGAGTAAATATTCTTCAAGACATGAAGCAAATTTGCTGGGCCATAAAATACAGGTCACTGACCAACACATACTTGAGAAATTAATCTGATGGTCACAGTGCTGCATTATACCAACTATGATGTTAATTCATTAACTAATCTAAAAGATATTAAGCAAAATCACTAGACCATGAAAATTAGGTCATACTGATTTATATTTACTCTGAGGTGAAAATTTGGGTCACACTGTGTCATTATATGTAAATATGACATTTATTTATCAAACAGTGGGAGATATAAGACAAAATCACAGGGCTATGAAATATAGGTCACATAATCCTAAAATATGATAGTAATACATCAAATTGTCTTCAAGATGTAACAAAATCACTGGACCATGAAACATAGGTCACAGTGACCTACATTTACTTTTAGGTCAACTGTTGGATTATACTAATTCATAATCCCAAATAATGATGTTCATACATCAATTAACATTCAAGATATGCGGCAAAAGTACTGGACCATGAAATATAGGTCAAGGGACCTACATTTGTTATGTTGCCAATCGTGGTGTCACACAGAACCAATATTCCAAGTATCACATAAATCCATGAAATAGTCTTCAAGACATAAGGCAAAATCCATGGAGCATGAAAATATGATAACAATGACCTTGACCTTTTTACACTGAATGTTGATGTGATAAACATGTCTGATGCCCATCCTTCTTTAAGAAGTTGTTTGTATAAACAAACTGCAACATACTACTTTACTGAGGCATTAATCCATAAAATAGGCTTCAAAGTATGTCAAAATCACTGAAGCATGAAAATAAGGTCAGAATGACCTTGACCTTATTACACTGAATGTTGATGTGATAATCATGTCTGATGCCAATCTGTCTTTAATCAGAGGTTGTTTGTATAAACAAACTGCAATATACTACTTTATTGGGGGTGTCCTAGATTTTGACCTCTAGCCCTGCCCTGGGGCACAACCCAGGGTCCATAGATGTAGAATGGAAGAGAACCCTCCCAGGTTCCCCCATACCACATATGAAAAGTTTTTGATCAGTGGCTGCAGAGTTATACGCAAAAGCAAAAACTTCACGTAAAACTTTGACGTAAACATCACACTATTTTCTAAGTCCGTGACCTTGACCTTGGGTCAGCAGCATCAGCAGAATGATGTCCGCTATTCTATAATCATCTAGTAGTAACAATAACCACACATCAACATCCTAAAGTGTAAGCTTTCAACAAGAGGCCCACGGGCCACGGTTCGCTCACCTGAGTGACATAGCCACTGCAGACATGCAGATGTTCCCAATAATATATGCAAAGATACAGCCATAAGGCATCCTCGGTTTTGGAGAATAAGATTTTTAAATGTTTTTTCCCATACAAATGCATAGGGAAGCAAACTTGTACGACCATTATTTAGCAACTTTGGTAGACCCCCTGTCCCCAATGATTTAAGCAAAGATTCAGCCACAAGGCATCCTCGGTTCTGGAGGAGAAGATTTTTAAAGGTTTTTACCATGTATGGGCATGGTGGCCATCTTGGTCAATGAACCATGACCATTTTAGCAATCTTTCATTCCCCGAACCTAAGGAGGCTCCATATGAAATTTGTGCAAAATTGGCCCAGAGGCTCCAGAGGAGAAGTTTGAAATTCTGAATATTTTTCCCATACAAATGCATAAGGAAGCAAAATTGACCTCACGGTAAAAAGGTCAAATATCAATGTACAACCATTATTTTAGCAACTTTGGTAGACCTCCAGTTTCCGATGATATATGTAAAGATTCAGCCACAAGGCATCCTCGGTTTTGGAGAACAAGATTTTTAAAGGTTTTTCCCATAAAAATGCATAGGGAAGCAAACTTGACCTTGCCGTAAAAAGGTCAAATGTCAATATACAACATTTATTTTTTGCAAGTTTGGTAGACCTCCCGTCTCCAATGACTTATGCAAAGATTCAGCCCCAAGGCATCCTCGGTTCTGGAGGAGAAGATTTTTAAAGGTTTTTACCATATATGGGCATGGCGGCCACCTTGGTCAAAGAACTGCGACCATTTTAGCAATCTTTCATTCCCCCAACCTACGGAGGCTCCATATGAAATTTGTGCAAAATTGGCCCAGAGGCTCCAGAGAAGCAGTCGTTTGAAATTCTGAACATTTTTCCCATACAAATGCATAAGGAAGCAAAATTGACCTTACCATAAAAAGGTCAAATGTCAATGTACGACCATTATTTTAGCAACTTTGGTAGACCTCCAGTTTCCAATGATATATGTAAAGGTTCAGCCATAAGGCATCCTCGGTTTTGGAGAACAAGATTTTTAAAGGTTTTTCCCATACAAATGCATAGGGAAGCAAACTTGACCTTGCCGTAAAAAAATCAAATGTCAATATACGACACTTATTTTAGCAATTTTGGTAGACCTCCCGTCCCCGATGACTTATGCAAAGATTCAGCCCCAAGGCATCCTCGGTTCTGGAGAAGAAGCTTTTTAAAGGTTTTTACCATATATTGGCATGGCGGCCATCTTGGTCAATGGACAGCGACCATTTTAGCAATTTTTCGTTCCCCCAACCTAAGGAGACTCCATATGAAATTTGAGCAAAATTGGCTCAGGGGCTTCAGAGGAGAAGTCGTTTGAAAATGTTAACGGACGGACGGACAAAAAGTGATCACAATAGCTCATCCTGAGCATAGCTCAGGTGAGCTAAAAATATATGCAAAAGGAAAAACTTTCACGCAAAACTTTGACGCAAGATGTTAAAATTCGTACGGACGCACGCACAGACAGGCGGACAGATGGAAAGACAAAAGCTATATACCCCTTGACATATTTTGTATGCCGGGGGTATAATAAGGTGGATTTTTTATCCCAAATGGAAAGAACTGATATTTTGTCTTATTTCTCCACAAAAACCTATGTCGGGGGGACTTATAAGAAGCACTTCAATGAGGGGGCTTTGAATGAGTACCCCACAACATACATGTACAAGGTCATGGAGAAAATATTGTGAGGAAACTTTCATTTGTCTGGAGCCATTATATTCCAACTAAAAATTATGTTCACCTGAACCCATATGCTTTGAAGACAGGAAAACAAGACTATGTCCTCTGTCTTTGACTGTCAATAATTTGTTATACCGCACAACTTTTATTCAGACTTTTGTTGAGTTTTAGCAAGTTATTTGTTGGAACATCATGTTAGCCCTTAAAGCGCCAAGAAAAACAGCATCTGAAAATGTTGTCTGTTTATGTCGTCTGCAGAATATTCTTGCAAACTTTTCAACCCTATTTTTGCATACCGGCAAACAGTGTGGACCCAGATCAGACTGCTCCTAGAGGAGCAGTCTGATCTGGGTCCACACTGTTTGCAAAAATGACTTTTAAAATCACAAGCAGATGACAAAGCAGATGACAATTGTGGTGATTGGCACTTTAAGGGTTAGTAATCGCTGACAAAAAGCATTAAACAAGACACACAGGGAGAGAAACACATTCAGTGTTTTGTAGTCAACCATTTTCTATCTATGCAAAGTAAAAATCTATGTTTGCTAAGGCTGGCACGATTAATCGGATAATCGATTAATTAATTGATAAATTCCACAAAAATGATTATCATAACTGATTTATAATAATCGATCATTTGATTTCTGTGTTTGTTACTTTACCGTATTTACCCTTAGTATTCAGCCACCTCAACTCCTTACCATACATAATCTAAAACTTGAAAAGTACAATTTACTACCCATTGTTGTGTCTAAAAATAACTGGATGGGTGGCAAACAGTGCAGACCCTGATGAGATGCCGCATTTGCAGCATCTCATCGGGGTCTACAATGTTTGCTCAGGCCTGTCTGACCGAATATATGCAATAAAATATAACATATGGTAAGAGTCATGCTCATGCAGACAGGTAAAATTATGACCAAATCTTCAGTGATTACTAATCGATTGTTGATCACAATGGCAGGACTGATAATCGATTATCTTTTCAGCTTCGATTAGCCAGCTTTAGAGGGCAACACATTCAGTGTTTTGCAGTCAACTATTTTCTATCTACTAAAAGTAAAAATCTATGTTTGCATTTCATGATTTATGGAGGTCGGCTTAGGAGTAATGCAAGATGGGACCAAAGTATTCAGTCTCTTATAGCTCCAGTTAAGATGGGGTATCCAAACAATATTTGTCAATCAGGCACTCCAAACTTTATAGGACTCATGTTTGATTCTGCACTGTTTAGGTTCTTGCAATCTACAACTGAATCAAATACCTCTTCTTGTGGTACAGGCCATTTAGCAAATGCATATCTCTGACAATATCATCAAACTGACATGAATTGTTGGACAGATGCGAAAAATGTCAAAAACTTTTTATTTGAGCAGATACATGTATATTTGCAAGGACATTTAAAAGTTGTCAATTTGCAAACACCCAGAATTTCTAAACAGCAGATACTTGATAGTATTACAAGTTATGAGGGCCCCCAAACCCACCCTAATAGCTCATGCAGTGATAGCCCATCAGTTTCGGCAAGTTCATTTAACATCAGCTGTGCCATACCAAAGGCAAGGGTAGTGCTGGGAAGATAAAAGAATTGCAAGTAAGTATTTGTTAACAGACACATTTTTGTCACAATAAAAGTTCTATAGAATATGTTAAGGCTGGCTAATTGGAGCTGAAAAGGTAATCGATTATCAGTCCTGCCATTGTGATCAATAATCGATTAGTAATCCCTGAAGATTTGGTTATAATTCTACCTGTCTGAGCATGACTCTTACCATGTTAAACTTTATTGCATATATTAGATCTTTATTGCATATATTAGGTCAGCCAGGTCTGAGCAAACAGTGTAGACCCTGATGAGATGGCGCAAATACGGTGTCTCATCAGGTCTACACTGTTTGCCACCCATCCAGTTATTTTCAGATACAACAATGGGTAGTAAATTGTACTTGTTCAAAGTTTAGATTATGTATGGTAAGGAGTTTAGGTGTCTGAATACTAAGGGTAAATACGGTAAAGTAACAAACACAGAAATCAAATGATCGATTATTAGCAAATCAGTAATGATAATCAGTTTTGTGGAATTTATCAATCAATTAATCGATTATCCGATTAACCGTGCCAGCCTTAGAATATGTGTTGTCTTTTTCTAATATGCAATGTTAAATAAAGCTTCTGTATCTTTTCTTTATCTTTAGATTAGGCATATAGATCACTTCTACAGCCTTGGTGTGGAAGCTGGCTTTCATGGCGGTGATGGTAGAGAGATTGCATAGGCCTAGATAAGAGTGGGTATCAGGTTAATATTTTTCTTATTTCTCCACGAAAACATATGTTGTGGGTACTCATTAGAAGCGCCATGGTGAGGCACTTCTAACGAGTACCACACATATGTTTTCGTGGAGAAATAAGAAAAAAATCAACACTTTTGGATTGAAAAAAGTGCCTTAACTAGAGTTATGGATTGGGTCTTTTACAAAGTTTAGCAATGCACATTGCAGTTACTGAATTGGTGTCTGTGTTATCTGACTTTGTGAAAGACCTGGCAAGTGTTACATTTGGCACCACTGAGCAAGCCACATCCACAGCAAATATTAACCCTTGTCCTGCTGAATAAATTAAGAGGCCACACCCACTTCTAATTTTCAGCCAATCAGATTACTTGATCCAGATTGTTGATATAAGTTCACATACTTCATGGCAAACAGTGCAGATCCAGATCAGTTGGCTTCTTCAGAAGCCAACTGATCTGGATCTACACTGTTTGCAAAGGCAGGGTATATCAGGGTTCAGCAGGACAAGGGTTAGGGAAGTACATGTATAAGAAGTATAACAAGTGGAGTGATGTGGTGCACTGGTAAACTTACAGTATACACCGTAAAGTGTTGCATTCAAACCCCAGCGAGCACCAAGTCACTGGCTGCCAAGTGCTGTGTCCTTGAGAGCAAGACACTTTATCTACATTGCTCATAGTCCTGGGTAGTAAGTACCAGCAATAAGCAATGTAATCCGAGTCTTCTCTGACGTTTAAGTGGCTTTTCTTTATTTTGATATTTACAATTTACCTTTGTTAGTGGCAAATATCGAAACAACGTAAAGCCATCAGCGAATACTCAGATTACATTTGTACATTAAATATCAGCGAATACTCAGATTGCATTGCCTAGTACTGGTGTCTACCCAGGAAAGCTTGCGCATAACTTATAAAAAGAGTGCAGCAGCATGTGTTGGTAGATAGTATAAAAAGGAGCATAGAACAATACTTTGTGTTTCTGTAATACTAATGTTCATTTTGGTATACATTATTGTTGGGTAAATTTGGGCATATTATCTTTTTTCCTGTAACCCAGGAAGACACCAGTATTTCTGTAATTCAAGGTTCATTTTGTTGTAGCCTTGTTCCTACTGGATGGCAGGAAGTTGTTGTTTACGTTTACCGGACAGTATAATTGCCAATTTTAATTCAGAAAAATAAAGCAGTTTCATTCTTCAAACATTTCTTTTCAGAAGAGATTCTTATCGAGTGATCATCTAAATGTCATAACCAGAAATATTAATATATATTTTGACTATATATTATCTGAAACTAAGCGTAAAAAAGTCACCATAAAGCAGCATTACGTTTGCGAGCGTGCCTGCTGATATCGGAAAATTATCACTGAAACAGGTGCATTTGTCTTAGGAACAGCACTCAGATTACTTCTTAAATCTGTATTTTAAAACACTAGATAAAATTTATGATTAAATATTAAAAGTGATTTATTTTCCAAGTAAAATTTGGCTTGAATCAATTGGTATCAATGGAACCGGGAATGTTTTTGCCATCCACTATTTTTAGTCACGTGGATTAACCATTGTAATCATGCGATCAGTAGCCCGGATGAAAATAATAACATTAAAAAGGTCTATAATATAATACCGACGAATACCTTTTTTTTCTCAGTTAATACCAACGAATACCCTTTTCTCAATTAGTTTTTCTATTATGCTTGACGAATAGAGAATCAATAACAAATCATTGCTAATTAATGCAAATCTGTCGAGGCAAATCTTTCTGCTATCTCAGCATGTGATAATTAGTAATGTTTTTAATGTGAGCACTAATGTTTCACCTGTCTGTAAATTATGTTTGGTATTAGGATGTTGAATACTTGAACTGTTTGTTTGTTTGATTTGGGCTTAACGTCGCTTTCAACAATCTTTCAGTCATATCGCAATGGTGTCTGGATGTGGCACGGAGCTCAATGCCCACTTTTAGAGTGCTGCCTCACTGAAATATCATGCCCCAGACACTTTGACATGATATTCCACCCAGTCACATTATACTGACACTGAGCTGACCAGTTCTAGCTCTACTTTCTTAATGCTGAGCGCCAAGCGAAAGAGCAGCTAGTATCATTTTTAAAGTCTTTCGCATGACCCGGCCGGAGATCGAACCCGCAACCTCCCAGTCACAAAGCGGACGCTCTGAGGAACCCTTGAACTGCGTCAATGAGATCGATTAAGTTTTTTTTTTTTTATCATATCTACAAACAGATTCTAATGGAATAAATAGAATTGTGGGCTAGACTTTAGAATCTACTGACTTCATTATGCGAGTCTCAGAGATCTCATTAACTCCAGATTTGGAGTAAGTTACTCCAACTTTTCATTTCTGATTCCAACTTTTTGGAAAGTCTCAATAGATAAGTATGGTAAAACTCCAACTTTTTCAGGAGGACAGCATTTTACTCCAATTTTCAAACTCCTAGTGAGAACCCTGAGTCTGTACACCCATTAACTGCACAGATGGTTAGGGTTAAGTTAGAAGAAGATCACTGATGGTTAGGGTTAGGTTAGTCATGTCATTATATTTAGCATACGTCTATCTGGAATATTTACAGCCGGCTAAGGAAATATTAAGTGGTGGACAGATTCTAATGTTGCTCCGAATTGTGTAATAAATAGAATTGTTAAAGGAAAAAAAGCCATAAAAAAAACACACAAAAAAAAACAAAAAAAACATTACGTTAAAACTTAAAAAAAAAAAAAATTGAATTAAAAAAATGGGATAAGGCCTATTAATAACTATTTTAACTGCATTTCCTGGGCCTCATTCTATATTCATCAATCGGACAGGGAAATACGTGGGGAAAAATATCAGAAATTTATCAGAGCCGCAGCTTAAATAACAGGATATTGCCTCCTAGGGCAATTTTTGGGAGTCTCTGACTCCTAGACTTCCCTTAATGCAAGCACTGACTGGTAACCCAGTAAAAACCAAACTCAAGTTGAGCTGTTCAGCACCAGCTAAACTTTGAACCGTTAAGTTGTGCAACAAGTGTTTTAGAGCCACTGTCAGTGTTATCCTAATATGCATACATACAGCATGCACCTGCATCCTAACTAATGGCTGCAACATTTAACCAAAGTTCAGGTCAGCAGTGTTGAAGTCACTCTGGTGCGTATTAGACTGAGATGGAAAAACAAACAGAATTTGTTCCGGTTGTACCTCTTTTTTATGAAGAATCCAACTGTTTACATGCTGAATTTCGGTTGTTTTCAAGTAGATAATTTTCTTACGCGTTCCCGATTATTGCTCTCCTGTCGATTTTTAATTACCCGGAAGAAGGAATTGGAAAAATGCATACAGGAACTGTTTTGGTTTCACAGAGTCAAACTTCAATATGGGTGACCAATATCCCGCAATAGGGATGACTAAATTGTCAAATCAATATCCCAACTTATGTTGGTATCCGGCACATTCAAAGCAATCAATACAAAAAAGTCACTGTGATGAGAACCAAATTCTGTAATAGACTGGACTGGTATTTTTACATGTATGGACTGTCTCACTGCATTGCTTTCTTCGTTTCAAGGTAGCGTCAGCCGTAGTGTTGGTAACTTATTTGACCAATGGGCAATTCATAAAAGAATAAATAAAAAAAAATTGTCAACTAATAAGTGTTTTGTTGATTTTCAGGATTTTTTCCCCTAGAATTTAGTTTGCGATACATAGATTATTTTTGGTCAGAGCTTGCATAGCATGGGTTCGACTCCAGGCAAAACCACATAGATGTTTTTTTTATTTACATAGATTATTCAGTTCTAACTGAAATAATAGGCCATCAGCCACATGTCTCCTGACGTGTGTGATAAATTATTTACAACACAGAACCATAACTCCTGTAAAAATCACTGAACCAAGACCATGTCATAATATGCACATCTGCAAGTAACAAGACGTTTCGCCCCAAGACGTTTTCCTCCTGATCGTTTCGCCTCTATTTTTTATCCTTAGTCGACCCCCTTTCCTGGTTCATTAATTAAAGACATTAATTCAAGACAATAATCAGCTGAGTTGTCTTAGAATCTTGCGATACCTATATAAGTAAATCAGAAATGGGAGTTTGTCAAATACAAAGAATGGAGGTTATCAAGACAGTCAGGGGTGGTGACAAGCTTTGTCTGGATGGATACATGTAAGAGAAGAAGAGGAGCTACAACAACTGGATCCAGTGGACATGTTCCCTGGAGAGATCAACTGGATGCAAGGGAGGACTTACAACTGATGACTCCTACAACAACCTAAGATCACATGTGAGTCACAACAACCCCCAAACAGGAATGGGATAGAAGTCACAAAACTACGAACTACAATGAAGGCTGAGGCCAAGGAGTCAAGAATGCGACCAAATCAACTTCTATCTCAAACTCTTCTTCAAACAACAGATGATGTTCAGGCAAATATCGGCAATCTCAACACAGTCAAGCGTGACCTTCAAAGACAACATGGATGTCTTCCTAAAGACCCAGCATCACTTCAACAACTAATCATTCCTGACGAGTGGAAACTAACGGGAGAAGCAATACCTAGAACCTTCCTGTTTCATGACACTGGTTCAGAAGAACGTCAACGTGTTGTGGTTTATGCAGCAGAGGAGCAGCTCCGCCTTCTGTGCCAATCAGATACTTGGTACATGGATGGTAACTTTGCAATGAGTCCAAGTATCTTTGAACAACTCTATGTGATACGCACCCAGTTTGGTGAGTATGCAGTTTCCTGTGTGTATGCCTTCTTGCCTGGTAAGAGTCAACAGAACTACCAGGAGATGTTGCAATTGGTTGTGGACAAGCTGGAGGCACTACAGATTTTCCCAGATCCAAGGACCTTCATTACTGACTTTGAGTTGGCAGCTATCCAGTCAGTTTCCATGGTATTGGGACCTCAAGTCACAACTCAGGGCTACTTCTATCACCTTTGCCAAAGTACATGGAGAAAGATACAAGAACTGGGATTAACTGCACTTTACCATGCTGACGATGAAGTGAAGCATTTTTGTGGGATGCGTGACGGCTTAGCATTTCTTCCTCAGGACAGAGTACAGCATGGCATGCAGTACCTTAAGGATCACACTCCTGAATGACTGGAGCCGCTGGTAGAGTATTTTGATTCTACCTATGTGAATGGAACTTATCGGCGGGTCCAAGGACAAGTACAGCCTGATGGCCAACTACCACCACTTCGCGTTAGACGCACCCCACCTCAATTCCCCATTCATTGTTGGAATATCCACGAGGCTACTTTGGAAGGTCCGGTGCCTGTGAAGGATGGAACATTTCTTTCTCCTAGCTTATTGGACATCACCATCCTTCATTCTGGACAGCTGTACATGACATACGCAGGGACTACTCTCTTGTCAGCACACAGATAGCGCAACATAGTAGAGGACAACTTCCTAAGAAGCAGGAAGCGTAGGGCACATGTTGAACTTCAAAAGAGACTTCAGACTCTGTGCAGAGAATATGTTGAGGAGACTAGGACACTTGAAGATTTCCTGGATGCAGTTGGCCAAAGCATTCGTTTAGAGAAGAATAATATTTAAAGTGACTTTGACACTCGGTGAAAATATTTAAAACGTGCTATTAATGTAGAGTTCTTTATATGCATTGCCTACCGTACTTTCAGGAGAATTACAGCAAGTCATCAAGGTGGCTGATTTTTTAGATTTTTTTACGGTATATAAAGGGTAACATGTTTTGTGTTGTTTGACTTTTACTATGTGTGCTATTGTGATGTGCAACCGGGAGAGAAAATGGGGGATGTGAGGGGGTGTCGGTGATGCCCCTGGTGCGTGTGTCGGGGCGTCGGGTTGTATTCGTTGTTGTATCGATGGGGTATAAGGAGGAGGTGATGCTGACTGCCTCCTTCTCAGTCGGCTGGACTGTTCCGCTTCGGGACGGGGTGCTGTCTGTGAGTGACTATTGTCCAGCTGCTGTATCCGTTGCTGCTGTCGCGGCTGTAATAGCTGTCGCTTGGCTCCGGTCGTTGCCTTTGACCTGAGCCTGATATGACGACTACTACAGTTGCCTCAGTCCCGCACACACCGCTTGTGACAGAATACGGCTTTTGCAAAGTTTGGGGAATTAGCTCTAGCCGTATCCTGTTACTGTTTCCTCATTCCCAGTTACGGGGTCCGGTCTGATTAAATTAAACCTTTAATCAGACACGTAAAGTTCCTAACTTCTAATAAATAACAAGTCCAAACACAGTTGTAGAATTTCTCAAATTTACCCAAAATTATTCTAAATGTTCATGCCAAATATCACAAATAAAATGTCATGTAAGTAACGTAAACAACAGTTCTTTCTAAATAAATCTTCTTTATAAATCTAACTAAATAACAGTTTCTCAGTATTAAGTCACTTCCCTAATTATTACTTATTATTTATCAGTAAATTCAGCAAGTCTCTTTTACTTGTGCAAATGTCCACCTCAAAGTTCTAACTAAAAATAAATGCAGAGTTCCAAATAAGTAAATAATGTACTTCCCTCAGTTTGAATGTCCAAATGAATCCAAGTCCTAAATTTCTTCCAAGTCACTAACTTAAGTCCTATTGTTTAAAGCTAAAGCACACAATACCCAAGTTCACAAATTAAGCTATCTCAAGTTCGGAGAATAGCTGAGCCTAGATTCTTGATGCAGTATGTATGAATACCAGTGATAGACTGAAGAGGCTAAGTTTCAGCCCATCTTAAATATGTTTCTTCTCAAACAGGTGACATAATTACTCAGGGAAGTTGGAATTGCCAAACGCTCAACGTTATAAAAGAAGTTTGATAAGTGTGACGATTAAATTGACCAAAGCCCAGTTTGGCAGGAAGTTGTAATCAGGCAGTACTTAACAAAATCTAAGATCTCTTTTGCTCAGGTTAATTTCTATCAATTATGTCATTTCCTTTTGCAAACAAAACTCAGTCTGGTAGCTTTGACAGTGTGTACAGTTCAGATCAGAGTATCAGCTGTTAATCAAAGTAATTAAACTATTAAGCATTTTCTCACCCAAGTTTCAAACAATCAGATTTTCACTTATGAGCACAGCTTATGTTGTGATAATAGTCAAAACACCTTACAGGGAAAGTGACACTGAGAAATATTAATTCTAAATTTTGTACTTTCACAAATAATGTTCCTTTTCTTCTTCTTCTTCATGTTTCATTTTTCTTCTTCTTCTTCATGTTTTCTTTTATATCATATTTCAAAACATTATCACACAAAATATATTTCTTTTACCCTTTTATGCAATTTCAACCATTTTATTATTATTATTTTATTTTATTATTATTTTTTATTATTATTATTTTATTTATTTTATTTTTTTTTATTTTATTATTTATTGGGCTGAAATTGTCACACTGTGACAGATGTCTTGAGTTGCATTGTAGAGTTCTGTTAATATACACCACAACCTCATTATAACACTGTTCGTTATAACATGGTTGTGGATATAACAAAGTTTCAAGATGGATCCCAAAAATTTATAGATTATATAGAAAAATGACCATAAATGGTCATTTATCTATATAATCTATACATTTTGTTTAGATATAACGCGGTTGTCTAACTAAAACGGTTTCTGCTTCCATTAATAGTGTTATACAGAGGTTGTGGTGTAATAACATGGATAATATATTATTTGTGTGTTTGAATTTCACTTCGTGTGCTATTGTGGTTACTTGTTTCTGCTTAAACACATAGATAAATAAAATAAACAAATATCTTGTGAGCAATTGTCTTATTTTCCATTAAGGTTGTGGGCAATTGTCTTGTGAGCAATTGTCTTGTTATTATGCAGTTTAAATGTGTACAAAAAAATGCATATTATGCAAAGGCGCGTTTGTGCAGGCGTGCGTGTGTGTGTGAGAGAGAGATTTCGCCAGTAATCAACAAGTCAAGAAAAGAGCAAGAATTATGAATAATAAAATAATATATGATCGAATAATAATATTTTTTTAATTATTTTAATATGCGGGGAAAAATGAAAACAGAAAAGAAAGAAACAAAAAAAGAGAGAAAATATTTGTTTTGTGAATCGGTGTCGGCATTCACTGTACTTTTTAATCAAAATTAATAAAGTTTTAACTGCTGTGGTCCATACCGTTAATCATCTTGTTAACGCGATTAATAGTGAGGTGGCGCGTGCTCTTATTAAACGGCTTTAATTATCTCGTTTAACGGTTAGTACATTTACCTGTTTTAAACAGTGTATTTTAAAAACTAGTCAGTTGATCCTTTGACACTGTCAGTGAACAACGACGGTAAAAGGTAAAATGGAATCCCAAATTGTGATAACTAGCATATCTTTTGTATCAAGAAAACCATTCATATGCCGACGTCAGGGCTAGACAAGATAGATACAGATACAGATCTTTATTGAGAACTCCAAAGGGCTATAAAGCCCATCAGGACATAACATTTAACAGTGCGACAGGGAATATACACAATGACAACATTTTACATACACAAATCTGTAGTAAGGCTCAGTACTAGTAAAAATGTATTAATCCAAATGATTTGAAAAAATGAGTTATCTGAATGAATATCCAGAAAGGACAAGCCAAAGTGATCGGGGCTTGTCCCTACCTACTAAGGCTCACCTGTCTGGATAGCTATTTTCAGCAGTAGAGTAGAAATCTATGATGTAATATACATCGTACTATCTATTCTTCAGACAAAATATTTGCAGGCACTAATAAGACATAATATAGGAAATAGTAACATACGGAGAAGGTGTATACAGATAAATGCATATACGCATATCAGTTATATTTCTAATGAATATTTTCAGCACTTACTAACACAAAGCATAATCAAATTCCACTTATTATGGCAAATATTATTCCCAAAAGTTTGATAATAACCATCCAGATATGAGTAGCCAAAGTGATTGGACATTCCCTACCTACTCAGGCCCCCCATTTCTGGATAAGTATCCTTAATTGCATATACTTAGACATACTGTAATATAAAATGCTGATTATCATAGATCAGTACAATAATTCTGTCCTCATTTTAAAAGCTTGATAGATAGATAGATAGATAGATAGATAGATAGATAGATAGATAGATAGATAGATCGATAGATAGATAGATAGATAGATAGATAGATAGATAGATAGATAGATAGATAGAGATAGATAGATAGATAGATAGATAGATAGATAGATAGATAGATAGATAGATAGATAGACAAGACTGTAGAATGTGTAAAAACTGACAGTTTTTTGTTCAGATGGCATAATTTTCACTGAACATTCGTATTGATAGATATTGATAGAAACTGTGTCTAAGATGAAAGATCCTGAAAAACGATGCATTAAGATTTTATGATGTCATAAAATCTCCTTAAATATTTTCAATAACGGCGTCCATGCTTTGTCAATATCTTTAATTTTAGATACTTTCTTAATCAAAATTGCCCTTTCCCTTTTGGATTTTTAACCCTCTCACCCCTGAGTTCTTGCAGTAGACTCTTCTGTCTCAGACATACATATCTATTGTTGCAGATGGTGCAAAATCTGGAACCGAATGGCAAACAGTGTAGATCTTCATGGGACGGCTAAGTTTGAGCCAACCCATCTGTTTCTACACAATTTACAAAGGTATATATTTTTATCTGCAGGGTTGAAGGAGGTATTCATCAAATTTAAAATGTTTACAAAAGAAAAGATAGTGGAAAAGGAAAAAAAAAGATAAAAAAAACAAACAGAAGAAAAAAAAAGAAATAAAAGATAAGAAAAAAAGGAGAAAAAAGAGAAATAAAGAAAAAAGAGATGAAAAGAACGAAATAAAAAAAAATAATAATAATAAAATAAAATAAATAAATAAATAAATAAAATCTTTGAGGAAGACAATCCCAATATTTTAGTGTAACAAGTCCCAGTCACACCTCCCAGAGTGGCCACTTTTAAGGCCCTGTGCCGGCCGGGAACTAAGGATAAGTTATCCTTAGGCTGACGTGTCAGGGCGATGACAGGTTTATGAGCTGTTTCTCAAATAACGTTATACAACAAACGTTATTATAATGGTGTTATTATCCGCTAAATGTATTAAAACATTTATGCTGAATGGACTCTTCTATCTTTTCTCTTTGGACCGGTCCATTTAAAAAGTGAGGGATATCTGCTTAAGTTTTACTATTACCATCTTTTACAGAAATTCCTGCGGTTAATGGAAACAGAGTTCTGCGGAGTCTGATCTGGGTCTGTGCTGTTTGCCAATGCCCTTTCATAGGACGCCATGCTTAGATAGCTTAGTAGATGGGTTAATGTTCTTTATAAATGTGCCTCATCTTCCTACGGTCTTTTAAAGATCATTGAATATAACTTCCGAGACGTTATACTACCTAAATAGCTAGTAAACTTTTAGTCTGGCCCCAGATCCTTTCTTTATTTTTCTTTTCTTTTTCTTCTTCTTCTTTTTTTTTTGAGTGGGGCGGTGGGGGGGGGGGACACACCACTTGCAGAATTTTTGTTTACTTCGGTCCCTTGGTTAGAAAGAAAGGGTCTGGTAACAAGTGAAACTGGTCTAGGCAGAATTCCGTTTTTGTTCAGCCATAGGTAACTTGAAGTTGGATTAAAGAGGATCATGATAAGAAAAAATAATGTAGAGAAATAGATATAAAACAAAAACACAAAAACGACTGGAGCCAGTCTAGTAAACTTAATCTATTTAAGTTGGGGGACAATCAGTAATGAAGGAGAATTAACACAGTAAAATTCTATTTCAAATTTTAATCAGTAATTTTTTTTCTGTATTGATTTCATTTGAATTAAATGGTGTGTGCATGTGTGTGTGTGTGTGTGTGTGTGTGTGTTACCACACAGATACTGCAAGCACAGATAAATTACTTAATTGCTTGTTAAACAACATCTCCTATGTTAAAATTATGTGCACTCTCTGTTGTCTGTCCATCTCTCTCTCTCTCTCTCTCTAAGCAAAATTTCCTGCAGAAATATTTTAACTCCTAGACTGAATAAGCATTTTAATTATGTCCCCCCACCATTGGGGTGGGGGATGGGGGGACATATTGTTTTAAGTGCAGATCCTGTCGGCGTCGGCGTCAGCATAGCCTCTTGTCTGCACTCTATCTCCTTATTGAATGGACAGATTTACGCCAAACTTACATAAATATATCATTGGGAGGGGGAAAATGCTGATTAGATTTTGGTGACCTTGATCCCATTTTCAAGGTCACAGGAGGGCTTAGATTGTTGGAAAATGGGGCATAGCCTCTTGTCTGCACTCTATCTCCTTATTGAATGGACAGATTTTAGCCAAACTTACACAAATATATCATTGGGAGGTAGAAAATGCTGATTAGATTTTGGTGACCTTAACCCCATTTCAAGGTCACAGGAGGGCTTAGATTGTTGGAAAATAGCTTGTATGCATCCTATCTCTTGTAGGAATGGTAGATTTTGACCAAACTTGCACATTTACAATAATCGGACATGTAAAAGATCTGATTAGATTTTGGTGACCTTGACCCCATTTTCAAGGTCACAGGAGGACTTAGATTGTTGGAAAAGGGTTTGTATTCACCTTATCTCCTCAATGAATAAACGGATTTTGACCAAACTTGTACAGCTATATTATTGAGACATGGAAAATAACTGATTAGATTTTGGTGACCTTGACCCCATTTTCAAGGTCACAGTAAGGCTTAAATTGTTTGAAAATTGCTTGTCTGCACCCTGTCTCTTGAACGAATGGCTGGATTTTGACCAAACTTGTACATCTTAATTGTTGAGACATGGAAAAGAACTAATTAGATTTTGATGACCTTGACCCCATTGACCTTCACCTCAACGTCACACTAAGGCTTAGATTGGTGAAAAATGGCTTGTCTGCACCTTGTCTCCTGAAGGAATGAGTAGATTTCGATCAAACTTGCACAGCTATATTTTTGGGACATGCATCGGAACTGTTTATATTTTGGTGACCTTCACCCCATTTTCAAGGTCAGACTAGGACTTAGATTGTTGGTAAATGGTTTGTCTGCACCCTACCTCCTAAAGGAATGGATTGATTTTGACCTAACTTGTACATCTATATTGTTGTGACATGGAAAAGAATTGATTAGATTTTGGTGACCTAGACCCCATTTTCGAGGTCACACTAGGGCTTAGATTGTTGGAAAATAGCTTGTCTGCACTGTATCTCTTGAAGGAATGGATGGATTTTAACTAAACTTGCACAGCCAAATTGTTGTGGCATGGAAAATAACTAATTTTATTTTGGTGACCTTGACCGCATTTTCAAGGTTGCAGGAGGGCTCAGATTGTTGGATAATGGCTTGTCAGCACGCTATCTGATGATTGAATGGATGGATTTTGACCAAACATGCACAGATATATTGTTGAGACAGAGACAAGAACTGATTTGAGTTTTTGTGACCTTGATCCCATTTTCAAGGTCACACAAGGGCTACGATTTTAAAAAATGGCTTGTCAGTTTCAGTATATTTGAATAGGCAGGTTTTCGTAATGCAGACTTTATAAAGGTGCCTTTCATTAGACGGGCGATGCCTGATGTAATGTCTTTGTTCGGGTCCTCCGTGGTTCATCTAATACAGTATAACCTCAATGGCTCGAACCCGGATGGCTCATTTACCGTGGATGATTCGAACTCGTTTTTCAGTCCCTACAAAATCCTTCCAATAGCTCAAGGGATTTTTTTTCTTATCTTATCATGGAATTGTATGTTGTGTGTACTCATTAGAATCGCCTCATCGAGGCGATTCTAATGAGTACTCTCAACATACAATTATTGTGTAGAAAGTCGAGAAAAAATCCCTAAATTATCGCTATTTGCTTCCTGACCTGCACCATGATTAACCCTCAGTGGCTCGAACTACCCGTGTCTCCAACAATTTTCTATGGTCCCAAAGATGTTCGAGCCATTGCAGTTCGACTGTAGTTTTCTTTAGCTGTGGCTGCCAGTGTCCTAGGTGATTGCCAATGAGCTCTCACCCTTGTCCCTTGTTTCATCAGTGATTTAATTTGATTTACGCATTTTTTTTTTTGTTGTTTGCTCTGTGTGTGTGTGTGTGTCTGATTGAGTAAGGAAGCCTGTACGCGAGCCGAACAATCATTTTGCACGTGAGCCGAACAATCGTTTTGCATTTTTTTACATCTGAACACAGGGTGAAGACTTGGTACCAGTAAAATCGATTTTAACTACTAATGTTCAAAGGCAAAAAAGAAAGCCTCCTATGTAAAAATGGTGGATCATACATCATGTATCAAGTCCCCATAAAGGTCTTCACCAGACGTGGGGTAACCATATTCTGTATTATTATTCAAATACTATTTGAATACATTTTCTGAGTATTCGTATAGTATTCTGTATTCATGGATATTTTAGAAGAAATGTATTTGTATTCGAATACATCGCAAAATTCATGTATTCATGAATAGTTTTACGAATACATTGTGAATACTTTTGCCTTTTTAAGGAACAAATTGATGAAAAAATACATACTTGTTTTGAGTGATGTGACTTAATTCCTGGAATGCTAATGTAGGAACTTCTGAAACTACACTCAAGATCAAAGAACACTAATTGATTCATTTGATAGCTTTGATGCAATTAAAAAGCTTTTAACATGACAAACATTTCATTATTTCATTTTCTTTCTTGGAGAATTTGTTGCAAATTATGCTAATTATCTCAAATATTGAAATTTTATGACCCTGAACACTAGCCACCCCTGGGGTACCGAGGATGCTGAAAAATTACTTTCTTTTACCAGAGGACTTGTTAAGGAGGAGTATTTGATGATAATTATGGGATAATTTTCTCTAGTCCTCCATAAAAAACGTATGTTGTGGGTACTCATTAGAAGTGCCTCAGCGAGGCGCTTCTGATGAGTACCCACAACATATGGTTTTATGGAGAAATAAGAAAAATTATCCCACAATTATCACCAAATACTCCTCCTTAACAAATCCTACCCCATTGGGTTGACTGGGCCAAACAAATCCTCTGTTTACTATGTGTACCTGAATTTACTGTATTTACATGGTTCTTCTTTATTTGTCCAGTACTTGTATTGCATGCATATGAAAACAGAAAAATAATCGCTGGTGTAGTTTTTGACCCTTCTGATTTGTTTTTGTATGATTCACATGTATTTATGTCTTCAACAAAATTTTCTGAAAATCATAAAGAAAAAAATTCAAGTAACCATGACAAAGTAATTCATTTTTTGTTGTTGTTGTTGTTGTTGCAAACCCAAGCAGCCAATGAAATTCAAATATTAATAACTCACAATCATGACAAACCACTGTGGCACATGACTATTTCTAGTCTTTTTTTTTTTTTTTTTTTTTTTACAAATTTGTCCATTTGTGAATATATGATTTTTAAGGTAGATTTGTGCTGATTGCATAAAATAATTTCTACTTAACACGTTTATGTACAATGAACTCTTCCATTTCTATTATTGGACAGGTCCATCAATTTAGGAGGAGTCTGTTTTATTTTTATTCTTTTTTGCAAAATTTTATAATCTTTAGACAGAATGGTAGACCCTGATCAAACACTGTATTCTGTGGCGTGTGATCTTTATCTACACTGTTTGCCAAGGTCCCTTTTAAGGGACTGTAGGCACGGATGTGTTACTCTTTGAAGTTAGCAAATACAATACATGTGTGTAATCTATCAATAGATTGCCTTAGGATAGAAAGATAGAGGCAAGACACAGTGTTTAACAACTGAGCCATGCCATAGCAAAAACTACAAATTACCAAGTAAAATTCCAAAATCTAAGCAACTAATGATGATTAAATGTAAAGTGTAATGCCAAACTGACAAATGTCGAGTGACTCTCAGTATATGACTGACCAAATTGGTCAGGCCATGGCCTGTTGGTGCCGAGAATGGTGTATAGTATGTGACTTTAAACAGTGCTTGTTCATTATATAGTGCAGTGCTATTTTAAGACAAATCTTGATCAGTAATGTGTATGTCAGAACACACAAGGAGTTAAAAACAGAAAATTAAAATGCTGTTAAATTGTACTGACCACTCTTGAATGTGTATTAATTCCTGCATCTAACTGAAACATGAGTTTTTGACTTAGTTGGAGGATACAAGACATTTGTGGCACTCTAACAATTTTCTTCACTTTCACCATCAACGCTTGTTTAGACCAGTACAATATTGCATATCTATTTATATGTGTGCTGATTTCATTTTAGTATATTATGCATACTATAGTTTGAATAGTTTGAAATAACAAATAGTAACTGGTATGATCGCAGGTTTTTTTTTTGTTTTGTTTTGTATAATTCCTCCATTTATTATATATATTTCCATTTTGATGGGAATGTATTCAAACATATTCAAAAAGTATTTAAATACATTTGCAAAGTATTTGTATTTTCATTCGAATAAATTCATAAAAAATGTATTTGTATTTGTATTCTGTATTCGTGAAATTGCAAAGTATTTGTATTGCATTCAAATACTTTGGAAAGTATTCAACCCCAGGTCTGGTCTTCACGCAGCATAAAGAATCTGGAAATAATTAGAATCAGTTTTCTCCATTTACAGTAACTCTTAGTTTATTCTAGCCTTCTTTCAGATTGTCATTGAAGATAAGTAATGTTAAATTTTAACTTATGGCGGCACAATATACAATTGTTGCTACATTCTGCCTGTGCTTGTTGAATTGTCTGTAACCTATAAAATTTCTATGCATCACGAAAACATGCCTATATAATTTCGACCCCCTTAAACCCCACTTTTGTATAGTAAAACTGGGGTTTAAAGGGGTATACATTATTTTTATTTCTGCTCAAAAACATAGATTGTGGGTACTCGTTAGAACCACCTTGGTGAGGAGGTCCTAACGAGTACCCACAATCTATGTTTTGAGCAGAAATATGAAAATTATCACAGTTTTTTTGCCTGAAAATTTTCAGGTTTGGAAGGTGAAATTTTCTTTATATTTGAATAGGCGTGTTTTCGTAATGTTTATGTCTGTGTCTGTGCTTACTGATCTGTTATCTCTAATCATAAGCATTGCTACCATTTGTTTTAATGATGCAATGCACATGCAGAAATACGCTTCCCATCATGCATTGTAGAATTCCAGCGTCCACCTTCCCACAATACAGAGTAAAGTTAAAACAGGCTATTGGATTCTGCCAGACATGGGAGTAAGGGATGATGAAATAATCCATCTGAACCATTTCAGTTTAACTGAACTGTAAAATCTGTTCATAAACACTTTCTGTCATTTGTCATAGCAACGCACTGTGCAAACAAAAATATTTCCATAAAATTATTTAGAGTTTTGGCTTCCACCTTCCCACAGTCTACTTTAGGATAAAAACAATTAAAAAAAAATTCTATTTCTGGTTTAAGGGGTATCTGGTCTGTTTTTATTACCATGTTTTATTGAAATGCCCGTATTTGATGCAAATAATGTAGACTCAGATCAGACGCCGCAGAATATCAGATGCCGCATTCTGCTGTTTGCCAATGTCCAATTTATGGGACGCTAGGTACAAATGGGTTAATACTTCAGGTTAGTTGTGCATTCAACAATGAAGACTGTAGCCACAGCAACACCATCATGAAAACGCCAGATGTTGCCTGATTATACAAACAGAACAAGAGGCCCATGGGCCACGGCTCGCTCACCTGAGTTAAATAAACATTGCAGATATGCATCTGTTATGCAGCATTTTTTCAATTCTGCCACTGCAGCTAATGAAAGGATTTGGTTTTGGGGCTAACTAATGCATTTTAAACGGAATAAACCTCAAAATACCTCATAATTATGTCCAAAATAGCAAAAATAGCTCCTAAACCTTGGATGTTCACCTGGGTAGCTGGACAAACACTAAAAAATTTGGACAGTATAACATAATACACCTGCCATTTTTTGTGACGTGGGCATAAAAATTACAATTTAACCATTTTCCCATTATAAGTCAATGCTAGCTTTCTGTTGCCATGGCAGCCAAACCAAGAGGCAGACCACCATAATTATAGCTATTTTGAATTGCCCTTATTCAAGCAACTTTTGTACCAAATCAGAGTCATACTGCTTCAGTGGTTTTGAAGTTGTCATTTGAATAAGTCCTTTCCTTTTTCAAAACTGAATGTTGCTGTGGCAACCAAACAACATAGCCACTGGTCATAAAACATACAAACTGGGTAGACAATCATCAGATGATCATAACTACCAAATATGGCTCAATTCACTTCACTGGTTATGGAGAAAGTGCAATTTAACCATTTTCCCATTATAAGTCTAAGGGAGCTTTCTGTTGCCATGGCAACCAAACCAAGAAGCAGACCGCCAAGCTTTTGGCTATTTTGAGTTGTCCTATGCCAAGCAACATTTGTACCAAATTAGAGTCCAACTGCTTTGGTGGTTTTGGAGGAGTTGTCATTTAAAAAAATCCTTTTTTTTAAATTGAATGTTGCCATGGCAACCAAACAAAATGGCCACTAGTCATCAAACACACAAACTGGGCTGGGTAGACAATCATCTTATGATCATAACTGCCACATATGGCTCACATCACTTCAATGGTTATGGAGAAAATGCAATTAAATCATTTTCCCATAAAAAGTCTGTGGGAGTTTTCTGTTGCAACGGCAACCAAACCAAGAGGCAGATCACCACAATTTTAGCTATTTTGAATTGCCCTCACCCAAGCAACATTTGTACCAAATTAGAGTCATACTGATTCAGTGGTTTTGAAGGAGTTATAATTTAAAAAAAATTCCTTTTTTGAAATTATGTTGCCATGGCAACCAATCAAAATGGCTGCTGGTCATCAAACATATAAACTGGGTAGCCAACCATCAGATGAACATAACTGCCAAATATGGTTCACATCACTTCAGTGGTTATGGAGAAAATGCAATTTAACCATTTTCACATTATACGTCTATGGGAACTTTCTGTTGCCAAGGCAACCAAACCAAGAGCCAGATCACTATAATTTTAGCTATTTTTAAATCCCCCTACCAAAACAACATTCTTACCAAATTAGGGACAAATTGCATCAGTGGCTTTGGAGGAGTTGTTGTTTGAAAGTGTTAACGGATGGATGCATGGACGGACGCAGTGACAGACGACAGACAAAAAGTGATCACTATAGCTCATCCTGAATCCATATAAATTTTAGCACAAATTTGTAAGCAGGCAAAAATTAGAAACAATATTTCAAAATGTCATCTTCTGAAATCTTTACCTAGCATGCTAAGCAGTAAATGATATCCCTGGGAAAGCATTTCTCTCTTAAGGAGACTTGATAAACTATGTAGGTTTTCCACCATCTTTAAGAAAGGAGACAACTTTTATGACTTCCAGTTTGCTTTCCTGCATGCCAAGACCCTTCTAAAAAGGGATCTATTCTAAAAAAAAAAAAGTGCTTCCAAGGGGAGCAAATTCTTTCCTTTTATATCAGACCCCTTTTCAGAAGGGAGCCAAAACAATTTTGAAAGTTGTCTCCCTTGATAATGTGTATTTTTTAACATTTTGTTTGGAATTTTACAGCCATGTTAACACTGTTAAGGTCATGTCAAGCTGGTCAATTAACCTACTAACACTTTTTGCTGGGCAGGCTAAATCTTCCAAGAGGTTAACCAGTACTTTTGCCATTAACCAGCAACTGCCCTCCTTGATTCTGTGGAAGGGGGAGAATGGCCTTAGAAATTATTTCATAATCAATCTCCAAGGAAGTTAACTGGCCAAGCTGTGTTTCAAACTTGCAAGCCCTAGATCTGCAGTCAGACTTTCCCTTTAACCCATTTATGCCGAGTGGATTCTTCTACCATACTGTTTGGAATGGTCCATTTCTAGTAAAAAGGATGTTTGATTAGTTTTTATTATTTCCTTGTTGCACAGAATTTCCTGTACTTAATGCAAACAGTGTAGATCCTGATCAGATGCTGCATTCTGAGAATGCAGCATCTGATCAGGGTCTACACTGTTTGCCAATATCCCATTTATAGGACGCTGGGCACATATGGGTTAAATAAAAAGAAACAAACCAAGACTTTTGTTGTTTTATTATTTTTTTTACATCATTAAAATTGTTTATTGTACATTCTGATCATCATGCCTGTACAAACAATACAGAAAACAATAAATGAGCATCAGTTCTAGTACACATCCTGCTATTTTGCAGCATCTGATCTGGGTCTATGCTGTTTGTTTAGACCTGTCTGTCCTGGTACTTTGGGTTATCAGGGTATCTCCATTTTAGACCTTAAAAGACCTCTTAACTATGGCCACTTATTCAATCTTTACTATTATTATTAAAGCAACACATATTTACAATTTTGAGAATAATAAAAACAGTTTATCATAAAGGCTGTTTTCTATAACAAGGTTCCAAATAAAGATTCATGGGTATAGAAATGGAATGAACCCATAAAAAATATTATATCTCAACTTCTCAAGGTATCTGGATTTCAAGCAAGGTGTTGTCTTTAAGAGAGAAACTACAAACAAGAAATAAAATCCTACATGTGATGAAATTACCCCGGCTTCTTACATTTCAGGAAGTTGCTTTTTTGTGTGTGTTTTTTGCATATCACTTTACTCTGAAGAAGTAAATTTGCATACTACTGTCACCAATACAAAATTTTCTCATTACTACCTAAGCACAAAAGTTATATTCTATTCATTGGCTTTAAAAAAGTCTTTTTTATTAAATTATTTCTACAAAGAAGGCTGAAAGAAACCCTGTGGAAGTTTCATTACTCCAAAATTATTTGGGCTTTTAATACATCAGAAAACTTTTGTTTTGATGTCCAGATGAGCAGGCTGACCTGGGGCATTGTTGTCCATACACGTCTTGAAGACAAGTTTACCTTCATAAATTATGAGATCTTGGTATTTTCCAAACAGGGAAAATATCAAATAAAATGTCATAAACCAAGCAGAGTTTTTTTGTTTGTTTTTTTAAAACAAAAGTTTCTCCATAAAAATGCACATTGTGATAACTCATTAAATTCATCTCACTGAGATGTTTCATAACTTCAGATAGAAGAGGTATCTAAATAATATTTTACTTATTTTGCCATAAAAAATGTTGTGGGTACTAATCAGAAGTGCCTCAGGGAGGCACTTCTGATGGTTACCCACAACATATTTTTTTGTGGGAAAATAGGAAAATATCAGGGATTTTTGGTTTTGACTATGTCAGATATTAAAGTGAAACAGTTGAGAGACAGTAAATATATCTGAACTTCAGTCCAAGACAGCCTTTTATCAGCTGTTCTTCTGTGACTGTCACAAATTCTTAATCCATATAAAAAATCTGTAACACACAGCAGTAAATTCATTGCCCTCAATAAGAGGGAATATCAGTTAAATATTTTTCTTATTTCTTCTTGACAACATATGCTGTGGATATTCATTAATAGTGCCTTGGTAAGGTGCCTCTAATGAGTACCCACAACATATGTTTTTGTGGAGAAATAAGAAAAACATCAATACAATGGTATTTTTGGGAGTTATGTAAATTAAAATGTAACTTTTGTATGAACTTTCTTGAATGCCCGAGATATTCTCCAGGCATTGGCATCTTCATATTTATTATACAGAGGTTCAATCTTCTGCTGTTTCTTCTGTTTGCTGAGTTTTGTCGGGTCGGAAAATCTGAAGAATTTAGGAGCAAATTCCACAAGCCATTTTGGGTCTATAGCTGTAACTTCCCTCATGTATTCCTTTGTTGTGAGGACCAGTTCATGATATATCACCCTGCAATTACAATAACAAGCCTTTAGCATGCTAAATTTAACTACTTTCTGAAAACATTTTGAAAAATAATTTCCCTAAGAAAAACATAAATCAGTCACTGAAAGAGGACATTTTAAAACCACATTAAAAGTGAAGGAAAGGAACTCTGAGTCAATTGTGGATATGTGTTGGACAGAGCCATTTTATCATTATAACCTGTAACTCTACAAGATGGGCTGATGGATAAAGGGAGGATCAGGTGATAGATAGATAGATAGATAGATAGATAGATAGAGACAGACAGACAGACAGAGACAGATAGATAGATAGATAGATAGATAGATAACCTACCATTCAGGCTGCCTGTTGAAGAGAGCACTAGAAGGATGTATATATACAACTTGACTGTCTACCAAAGTCCGGTACCCCTCCTGGGGATCCTTCTTAGCTGCATTCCTGAAGAAACCACTGCATATTGCCTTCTGAACTTTAGATGTATTCTTCCCACATGAGACAACATCCAGTTTATGTCTGAAGATAAACAAACAATGCTGAATTAGAAACAATGCTGAGTTACAAACCACACTGAATTACAAATAATGCTTATAAAAAGCAATAAGGCCCAAGGAATGATTTAAGGGGACATGATACACTTTCAGGGTAGACAACTATAACTAAAAAGCATTCTGACCCCTTCTGAAAAGAGGTCTTCTCTAAAAGAAAAGAGTAGATCCCTTTTCAAAAGGTGCCTGTTGCACAGGAGGGCAAACAATTTGTTTGATTTGGAGTTTTACAGTTACACTGTTGAAGGAGCAAAGTCTTTCGTTTAGGAGCAGACCAATTTGAGAAAGGATAATTCATATACCCATGGTGAGGGCAGGGCTGTGCAATTACCATGCCTAACTTGTCCAACTTGTTCCATTTCCCTGAGGACAAGTAAGAAATTTCAATTAACTTAAGCACTCTCTAGCTAGCTAGACTTCACAGCTCTATATATATATTCTTTCTTATTTCTCGAAGAAAACATATGTTGTGGGTACTCATCGAGGCACTTCTAATGAGTACCCACAACATATGTTTTCTTCGAGAAATAAGAAAACACGCCAATTTTTGGACAAGTAAATTTTGGTTGGACAAGTTTATTTTGACCATTTACTTGTACATGGACAAGTAATAAAATTTGATATTTCCACAACCCTGGTGAGGGGTCACATGATTATTACATTATGTAAGACATTCTTCTTAATAATTTTAATATTTCCTTAGGATCTCCATAAGACATAATGCAGTGAAGGCATAGCAACAGATAGGGCGCTTTTTTCATCCGAAAAATGCTGATATCTTTTCTTATTTCTCCATGAAAACATATGTTGTGGGTACTCATTAAAAGCGCCTCGGTGAGGCGCTTCTAATGAGTACCCACAACATATGTTTTCGTGGAGAAATAAGAAAAATATTATGTGGATACCCCCTCTTATCTGTAGCTATGGACTGAAGGTCTACTTATTAGTACTTTTCTACAATATCCTTGATACATGTATTGTGAAAAGATTCACACATTTGTTGTTTCATACTCCAATGTTACAAAAATGTAGGGGATGGAGGAGCTGTACACAGGCAAAGAGTATATATCAAACTTTGGAAAAGATCAAGGATATTGCAATAAAGTATTAACAAAAAGTCACTCCCTGCTAAGGCTGGCACAATTAATCAGATACTGGATTAAATGACCGATAACTTCAACAAAAATGATTATCGTCACAGATTTGCTAATAATCCAACATTTGATTTTTGTGTCTGTTAATTTACTGTATTAACCCTTAGTATTTGGACACCTCAACTCCTTACATACTTTATCTAAAATTTGTACAAGTACAAATAATTACCCAATGTTGTATCTAAAAATAGCTGGATGAGTGGCAAACAGTGTAGACCCAAATGATAGGCCGCATTTTGCGACTTCTCATCTGGGCCTACACTGTTTGCTCAGCCCTGTCTAACCAAATACATACAGTAAAGTATAACATATGGTAAGAGTCATGTTCAGACAGACACGTAAAATTATGACCAAATCTTAAGTGATTACTTATCAATTATCCATCATAATGTCCAGACTGATAATCGATTATCTCTTCAGCACTGACTAGCCAGCTTTACTCCCTGCTGTATGTAAATTCATGCACAGCGAAGTCAAGATAACTGACTGGAGAACACTGTGCTATCATTAACCCTCGGGCAAAAGCATATTCCTGGAGAATGGCATGAGCAATCCTTGATTCTAAAAAGCAATAAAACACAGTCTCCAACATACCTGTCCATAATTCCCAACATCTGTTTCCTGACATCCTGGGCACGTTTCAGAGTCCTGATCTGTACAAAATTCTCATAACACCAAGGACTGGAAAATTTATTGTTCTTCCATGCATTATATACCGCAAGCAGAGTCACATGATCACCTTCTATTTGGTGAAACTTGGCTTTCTTCTGGTCAGCTAATGCCTGTTTGTCTTTAGGTCTGTAGAAAACATTTTGCACAGATAACATTGACACAATCGTCAAAATTTCTTCACTGCATGATAAATGTACTGACATGATCAACATCTTACAAAGCATGGGCTCTAGAGGAAATTCTGCCATCCTCCGCCCAAGTCTAGTTAACAGTCCTTCATCATCTAGGGCACTCAGGGCATGAAGTTGTTCCATAGCAGAAACTAGAGTCTGCATTGGTGGGGCATCCATAAAGTCAAATTCCAGAAGATCATTAATACCCATGGCCTTGAGTGATAGCACAGTACTGGCTAAATTGGTTCGCTGGATCTCTGGAACGTTGGTCGGTAACATTTCATCTCTGTAGGCTCGCTCTGTATAAAGACGGTAACATTTACCAGGGCCTGTTCTTCCAGCCCGCCCTGCTCTTTGTTTGGCTTGAGCCTGAAAAATTAATGGTAAGGTTATGCCTTAAATCAGTTCTAACCTTTACCACTATCTGGGCTAATTCAGCAGACGACAAACTAAAACTATTTTTCTGAAATTTCCAAGAAAATAGGCTCTGACATTTCATGCAAATAGGAAAAAAGGTGCTTTACAAATTTCCTACTTTAAAATTTTACCATGGCAAACAAACAAAATGGCCACTGTTCATAAACACATAAACTGGGTTGAAAATCATCAAATGATTATAACTGTCAAATAAGATTCATATTACTTCACTGGTTAATGGAGAAAATGCAATTATATGTCAATGGGAGCTTTCTGTTGCCATGGCATCTGAATCAAGTGTCAGATTGGCAATTTTTTTTATCTGTTTTGAATTGCCCTTACCAAGCAACATTTGTACTGAATTAGAGTCCTATTGCTTTAGTGGATATGAGGAGTTGTCATTTCATTTTTTTTTTTTTAATTTAATGTTGCCATGGCAACTAAATGAAATGGCAACTGGTTATAAAGCACATAAACTGAGTAGATAATTATCAAATGATCATAACTTCCAAATATAGTTCACATCACTTCGCTGGTTATGGAGAAAATGCAATTTCACCATTTTCCCATTATTAGTCTAATAGAGTTTTCTGTTGCCATGCAACCAAACTAAGAGGCAGATCACCATAATTTTAGCTATTTTTAAATCCCCCTATCCAAGCAACATTTTTACTTAATTAGGTACAAATCACTTCAATGGCTTTGAAGGAGTTGTTGTTTGAAAGACGACAAAGAGTGTCCATTATAGCTCATCCTGAGTATAGTTCAGGTGAACTAATAAATATTACTGTGTGTCAGTGATATTGCGCAAGTTAATGAGGTTCTTACCTGTGATATAGGAGTGACAATCAGCTGGTCCATACCAGTCTTAGAGTTGTATACCTTCTGTTTAACAAAACCTGGGTCTACCACATAGTATATACCATCAATTGTCAGTGACGTCTCTGCAATATTGGTTGCTATAACAACCTGAAAAACAGAAATTCAAAGCTCTTAAAGGGAATTAAGAGTTCACAATTGTAGAATATTTACTTTATACCAGTGCATATCTTTATTCTGATTTGATACTTTTGACCTACTGGTCTACAGTGGTAAGCAAACAAAGCAAGAGAAAAAAAAAGCATGGCTTATCAAATACCCCCGCAGAAAGCAAACATATTGGATGGATGGATGGTTGTGACAATAGTATATGTATAACTCCATACCCACTCGTCAAACATAGTTTGTGGTGGGCAGAATATTATTTTAAAAAGGTCTAGTTAAGGTGAATGGATACATGACTATGACAAAGCTGCTTTTGCCTCGTTCTGAAAGGGGTCTACTCTAAAAGGAAAGAATTTACTCTTGCTGAGTAACTCCCTTTTCAGAGGAATGCAAGCAGGAAGTCACGAAAGTTGTGCCCCTTAGAAAAATAGCAGAAAATCTACCATATGATGTGCAACACACAAAAAGGGGCCTTATGCAATCTGTGGAAAACACAGGCCCTGACCAGCCTGATCAAGGCCTTCATTGCCCACTTAATGTCGATGAACAGAGAATATTAGAATCCATCACGAGTGTCCATGCAGGATAGGGAAATCTCACCCTAGGGGTAGGAATTTCAACCAGGGATAAGGCTTGCCGAGTCCCTGATTGAAATTCCTAAAGCCGAGGGTGAGATTTCCCTTTCCTGCATGGACTGGCTCATGATGGATTCTTTTTCTCCCACCCTTAACTCTTTGCATGCTGGGTTATTTTACATGCTTTTTTGTCATCTGTGGATTTTCTTTTTAAAATCAAGTTTTTCAAAAAAAAATCTTTCAGGAATACCATCAGAGTGTCAAACAGTTTGGATCCAGATCAGGCACGACAAAATGTCGGGCCTGATCTGGATCCAAACTGTTTGCAAAGGTTATCAGCAGATGACAAAACTTGACACTAGGGGAGAAAGAGTTAAGTGGATTGTTCCTAAAAGTCACATGCTCATGTGAGATAGAAGTTTCTCACATGGGCAAAAAGCCTATCTCATATAGGCTAAGGTGGGAGAATGTCCACTTCAGACTGCACAGATGTGCAACACTCATCTGGACCTTTGCTGTTTGCATGTGGCATAAGGGCTTTTTCCCATGTTGCATATCATATGGTGTCACCGTATGGGTATCGAGTCCCCTCAAATTGAAATGCTAATGGATTCTGACTTCAAAATACTGTGCAAACAGTTTAATGTGTTATCCCCTTGTAGGAAGGGTGATTTCGAAAGTAACAAAAATACAGGATCAACAAGCTTACCTTTCTGGAACCAGGAGGGGCAGGGTCAAAGATTCTGGTTTGCATTTCACTGGGCAGGGCACTGTAGACTGGTAAGATGAGTAACTCTGGGACCTCAGGACCAAGGGCCTTCATTCTCTCATACAGGATCTCACAGGCAGAGTCTATCTCTTCCTGACCAGTCAGAAATAACAGAATATCTCCTGGAGGTTCCATCAGATGAATCTAAAAATAAAAATATGCAGTAATATATAAAACAATGTTTAATGCATAGCTCCAGATAGGCATTTTTTTTTTAACCAAAAAGCATTAATATTTTTTTCTTATTTCTCAATGAAAACATATGTAGTGGATATACAAGAAGTGCTTCACTGAAGCAATTCTAGTAGTACTCACAACATATGAGCCAGGGCATGACAAAACCAACAATAAGACTTGTGTTACCAGCGAAGACTCAGATCAGCCTGTGTATCCACCCAGTATGGCAAGGATTCTCCTTTATCCCTCTGGATAGCCAGGAAGCTGTCGAAGGCACATGCGACTGACAAAGATTTAGATCAGACTGCGCAGATGCGCAGGCTGATCCAAGACTTTGCTGGTCGCACTAGTCTTATGGAAGGGTTTGTCGTGTGCAGGTTCATCATCTCTTCTAGAGAAATAAGGAAACTATTCATCTCAGTGCCCCACTCATCTGGAGTTATGTTTAATGCATATATGGCAAATGTCCTTAATTTTTGAAAATGTTATTTCATACCTTTTTTGCCTAAACTTTGTTCTTTTATGAGTTTGTTCCACAAAATACTTGGTGGAATAACAAACTGATCTTGCTTCAAATGAGGCAAGAACCATTCTGCAAAAAGTGGTGGCAGTGCTGAAAATATCAGCAGGAAAGTATACCACCCTACTACCCTTAACTGTCAGGGTTCATACACCGTAATAACCCTAAGTGTTAGGATATAATATAGGCCTAAGCAAACAGTATGACTCCGATCAGATGCTGCACTGCAGCATCTGCACTCTGCAGCATCTGATCAGGGTCTACACTGTTTGCTACACATTCAGCAGATTTTATATACATCAACAAGTAGTAAGATGGACTTGTTCTAATTTTAAGAAAAGTATGGTAAGGTGATAAAATGTCCCAACATTTAGGGTAAATACCATATATAATTTATTTTATTGCAAGCAGTGAAATCAATATATATTCAAAATGAATAAAAATGAAATTTTCACACATGAGAGAATATGATATTTTCACTAGTGAAAAATAACAAGTCTTTGTTATTTTCACTCCTCATTACTTCGGTTATCTTCATTGTTTCACTTACAGTTGCCAATCCCGCTTTGGTTATTTGAACTCCTCTAACTTCTCTGTGTCTGAACAAAACTATAAAGTGTTGGTATGCATTTTCTTAGTTAGAATGTAAGGAACATTTTGGTAACAAGATTATTTTAATTTGCCGATATTTTGTTTTTTTTTGTCTCTCCAGAGCTTCATGTTTAAAAGCACTGAACGTTGACGCCATGACGTTCATGTTTTGTTTGGTGACGTAGTTATGATGTCAGAAGCGCGCTTTGGTGTGTTAACAATAAAATAAAAAAAAATTTACTCTTTTCCAGTGAATACCATCAAAATTTTCATCTCGTGTAATGAAAACATTCAAATTTTCACTCATGCTTCCCACTCGTGAAAATACTGATGGTTTCATTACACTCGATGAAAATAATATTGGTATTCACAGCAAAAGAGTAAATATCCTCTCTTTACTTTTACAGCTCTTTATTCAATAATGCAGTTTGAATATTATCTTGCTACATTAACCTCACAATATACACTATACAATATAATTTTGTAGGAAAACAAAAAAAAGAAAATATTTTCACATGAAATGTTCTCATATTTTCTCAAGACAAAAAGCGAAACAAAACCAACAACAACGGAAAATGGAATTTGCTACTATTTGTCATGGCACTTTAACCCTGGTCCTGCTTAGCCCAGATATGCCCTGCCTTTGAAAACAGTGTAGATCCAGATCAGTTAGCTTCTGAAGAAGCCATGTGACCTGGAACTGGACTGTTTGTCATTTAGTATGTGGATTTATATCAACAATCTGGATCAGGTAATCTGATTGGCTGAAAATCAGAAGTGGGTGTGGCAGGGCTCGGGAAAACCGGAAAAATAGCCGGTCTGGACCGAAATTAAGAATTCTGGACCGATTTCAAACACCCCGTAACGCTAATAAATCGGTCCAACAGGTTTTACCTTGAACCCCATTTTTCCCCAACCAACCAATTTTCACGAATCAATGATGTCTAAAAAATCACAGACGGTCAGGTCTTCCCAAACTGACAACGTCCGCGCACCTTTTAAATGCGATATTATGGTAGTTAAAAGGCCCTAAACGGTCATTTGACATGTATATTGGAGAGACAGCTGAATAACGGCAGCACAAATTAATTACGTCATTATCCAAACATTGTCAAAAAATCAACATTTCACTGACCTTTGTGCGGTAAACAAGCGATTAACACGAATCATCAGTAACGGTAGTCTGATAATTAATCCATTTGTGTGACACGTGTGAATACACTGAGACTGCAAAACATCCAGGTGCAGTCGGCGTGTCCAAAAGATCAAAGGTCGCTTTACTGAGAGTGATAAAAGAATGCACTGCTTGAACACACCCGTTTTCTTCCTCTTCTTTTTTGTTTTGATCAGCACACGGTTTCTCGGTCCCAGATTTGATAAATTAATTTCCAAACCGTGTACGTCCTAATCAGATGTCGCATACAACGGCGTCTGATCTGGGTATAACTGATTGATTCTTTTTTTTGTTGTAGTTGTTGTTGTTGATTGCCGTAACACGCGAGTATAATTCAAGGCAGATTTCACGGTAAAAATAAGTAATGCACCACTTGCGCTAGACAAGATCGGTCAGTGCTTAAAATTTAAGCAGTCTGGTCAAATCTTGAAACATTGAAAACAGCAAAACCACCCGTGGCGCAGACTTTTTATTAGACCTAATTAGGTCCATGAAAGTCGTTTCGTTCCGTCTCTCCTGTTTCCCGCCGTCTTCGCGCTTATACAAGACGGGAATCAGTTGTTTGTAAATAGTTTAGGAAAACCCTGCGGAGGTGGAAATAACAACAAAACCGTTTTTTTTTTCTTTCTTTTTACATACCTGACTGTATTTATTGATGACGCCAGCTTTGATCATGCTCGTTATACCCGGACTTCCGTCATATAACGCGGTTGAGGTGTATTATTTAAAAGGAGTTATAGGACTGCCAATTGTCATTAGTTTTAGTGACAGGTGATATATACATATTTTTTTTTGGAAATGGGCTCATTGATGACGTCATCGTCATCGGCTGGACCGATTCAGATTTCAAAATTTCCCGAGCCCTGGGGTGTGGCATCTTTATTTGTTCAGCATGGCAAGGGTTAAGGGTTAGAAATGTATATTTACCTGCATAACAGTAATTAATGAAGCATCTAGATAGTCTGTCTCTGCCTCTTTTGTGTATAAAATCTCCACCGGGTATGTCCTCCCAGGTATTGTAAATATTGGCTGAAATGGTAAAATGAAGATATGATGAACTACAACGAAGGCTATATTTAGCAAAAAGGAGTTTTACATATTTAAGAAATACTTTTCTGCAGTTCATTAAATTCTCAATGTTTCAGATCATGTTCAAAGTAAATTAACCCTGAAAGGGTTTCAGTAAACGCCGCACATAACCCAATGTATTCATAAGTGGTTTTTCTTGCATTGACATTCGCCAGGTCCCGTGGGAGGTGTTGAAAACCGTGGCCAAAGGCCGCGGTTTTCAACACCTCCTAAGGGACCTGGCGAATGTTAATGCATTGAAAAAACATGTTCGATCACTATTATTGCATAAAAGCTGAAAACATTTGCTACATTTCGCGTTATTTCTTGCACAATTTTGTTTCGCCTTTTCACCAATGTCACGCGAACGCTATTTCCATGGACTATGCTTGTTCTAGGGCAGGGCAGTACATATCTCGTGATGGCAGCAATTCTGTGGCCCAGTACGAGCATACTGAAAGTTGTGTAGCCGTGCATTAACAGCACGTGAATTGCCTTGTTAATACACGGCTTTTCGCCGGTTAATGCACGGCTATTTATAATGTGCGACACTGCTTTTTATGCAATAATATTTCTTAAATTTATATTTCATTATATGATAAAAAGAATCCTGATAAGGGGATTGAATATGAAGAGAGAACACATTTAACTCACTTTAGCGAAATAGCATGATTTGGTGCAAACAGTGTGAGGGTGGGATGTAAAAACCATTGTAGTCGCTGAATGATAATTAGCAAACAGCATGTGGGTGGGATGTAAAAGCCATTGCATTCATCGAAATGTTTTAATTAGACATCTAAGTGCTCGCACTGAAAATGTAAATATATGCGAATAAAAGCACCGCATATACCCTGCTACTGGTAAGTTTGTGTTGAAATTAGAAATATCAGTAAGTAATGCTTATAGGATACCCTTTGTAATAATACATTTCATATACATGTCAGTGTATGAATTTCATTTGACTCAATTTATTGGAAGAGAAAAGCAGGGCCCAGTTGTTCAAAGCGTCGTTAGCTTAACGAGCTCGTTAAGGGTCATTTCGTTAACTGTTTTAGCAGATTCAATATGCAATATTATGATATTTTTTGCTGAAAAAATGTGAGTAGCTTTTGCACTGCAAAAGCTACTCACATTTTTTTCAGCAAAAAATTTCAGCATATTTGTGTATCACTCGATGTAAATTTTAACGAATCGTTAACTAACGACATTGTTAGCTTTGAACAACTGGGCCCAGGTTTTAATTTTTATATACACTTTTAAGAAAGCCTGTAAAGCAGCAGCAGTTTTACTCTGTAAGAAATTATATTGACTGAAACATAAGAAAATCAATGCTACTTACAGATTCAAAGAAATACTGAGAAAATTTCACAGCATCCAGTGTAGCAGACGTCACAATTAGTTTCATATCTTTACGTCTCTTCACAGCCTGAAATATAAATGAGCCCATGTATTCAAAACATACTATTTGGCTTCACACATAGAAAAGACAAAGACCAGCCTGTGCATCCACACAGTTTGATCAAAATCTTTGTTGCCTGCAGCTAGGTTCTTCTGATCTGATCTTATTTGGAGTTTGGCCCAGTCAACACTGTTAATTCAAGTTGAGCCGCTTGGTTAACTTACTGTAAAACATGTATATTTGGTGGTAACTTTATTTGGCGATTTTGCTGATCTAGGCAAAAACTCCGCTAATATTCAATTTCCAATAAATGTATATATTGAGGCATACATCTGAAAGTCTGACTGCGCCAAATTTAAAAAAATAGGCAAACAAGTCCTTCTTGTCAAATTACAAAATTTTGATGCTGTAGATATTAAATGTTTTACAGCAGTCAAATTTCCTGGGCAAGCTTAGTTCTCTGAGTCAGTATTTTGTGCACATATTTTTGTTGGTATATGATAACTGCCCTTCTTGAATCAGCAGAAAGGAGAGAATAATTTAGAAATAATTTCATGAAAGTTATATGGCTGAGCTGGGATTCTAACTTATGACCCCTGGATCTGCAGTCAGATGTACTAGTGACTGTACTGTAGAACCAAGCAGTTAGGTTCTACATATATAGCAAGCATTTACGTCTTTACCAATCTGCTTGGATCTAGAAGCTGTAAAGAATATACATGAACACTACTGCTGATTCTTCATCCATGCATAAGCTATAACACTGACTTTAAATCAACATTTATGACAGATCTAGGTATGTCCCCACAAAATTTCCAGTTAACCCTTGCCATGCTGTATAAATTTAGATGCCCCGCCCATTTCTAATTTTCAGCCAGTCAGATTACTTGATCCTGGTTGTTGATAAAATTCACATACTTATTGGCAAACAGTGTAGATCCAGATCAGTTAACTTCTTCAGAAGCCAACTGATCTGGATCTAAACTGTTTGCAAAGGCAAGGCATATCCGGGTTCAGCAGGACTAGAGTTAAAGACAGCTAAAATGAGACCAAAAGGGGTAATACTCGCCAATAATTTTATTACCCCTTCCTAGGCCCTATGCAAGAGACATCAAACACATGTCATAAAGAGTGATAATGAGACCCCAGCTGGGGGTGGTAAAGAGGCCTTCTGAGGGGTAATAAATACTTTGGAAGGGATTATTTTTGTTCAATCTTCAGTGCAGCGAGACCCAGGGTACCAAACTATAGCAGGCACTTTGGAGGGGATATTACCTATGGATCCGATAAATAACCAGTATTAAATTCCCCTATTTAGTCTCTACCTGTCCATCATTTATTGATAGTATACTAGGCTTCACTGTGTCTCTTATCAGTGATAATAAGAGAGACACATATTTTTATCTTTTAAAGCCCTCCTATCCATGTGAGATCAAAACATAAAAGAAAATGTTACAGTCTCTTTCAGAAGTACAAGAGATGGAAGCCTATCTGAACCTTAAGGGGAATGGATACATTTTCAAGGGAGGTAACTCTATAAAAATTATTTTGCCTCCCTTCAGAGAAAGAGTCTTCTCTAAAAGGAAGGAATTTGCTCCCCTTGGGAGCAAATTCCTTCCTTTTAGAGTAGACTTCTTTTCAGAAGGGACTTAGTGCGCAGGAAAGCAAACAGGATGTCACAAAAGTTACCTCGCTTGCAAAAATGGTGGAATATCTAGCAGGTGTATCCTGTTCCCTTTAACTTCCTTTAAATCTTTCTTCACTAGTGGCGACTTTTGTCATTTGCTGATAACCTTTGCAAACAGTTTGGACCCAGATCAGGCCTGACAAAACGTTGGGCCTGATCTGGATCCAAACTGTTTGACACTCTGATGGTATTCTGGAAAGATTTTTTTTGAAAAAATTGTTTTAAAAAAACTGCAGATGACAAAAAAGCATGTGAAATTACCCAGCATGCAAAGAGTTAAACTCCTACTTACTGCCTTCAGTAAACCAAATAAGACATCAGTGTTCACTGTTCTTTCATGGGCCTCATCCAACATGATGATAGAATACTGTGTTAAGTCGGGGTCGATGAGACATTCTCGTAGCAACATACCATCTGTCATGTATTTGATCTTTGTTTCTGGGCTTGTACAGTCTTCAAAACGGATTGTGTAACCAACCTGCAGGAAACAAGATTGACAGTAGTAGTCAAATATTGTTCTATATTTACTATGTACACACACACATGCACACATGCATGTACAAGTACACAGTAAATTTGCAACCAATTGTCATGATTCAGTGTAAGACTTTTTGTCTCAACTACCTATCTCCATAAACTTTATTCTCATTCACTGGTTTTAAAATATTTGAATATTTTTTTATTTTACCCATAGTAAAAAAATGGCTGCAAATTAAGCAGAAGTCAATAGGGTAGAGATATGTAGATTGGAGGCAGGGTTTCAATAAAATGCTCTCTGACATTCAAAATTACTGAAATTTTGACAAATTGTTGTGAAACATTAATCATTAAAATCAGAGGAGGAATGTAAAAAAAAAAATATGTCCTTACATAAAAAATCACTTTACTATAGAAATTGCAATAGGTCAGACCTATTTTGGCCATAGATTTTATTTTAGGGTAATTATTTCAGAAGAAAGCCCAGAAACTGATAACATAAATGTTTTCTATTAAGACTGAGTCAGTCAGAACTCATTTTTTATTTCAAATAAAATGCCAAGCCCAAACAACTTTAGGAGTGATTTTATCTGGGTCTATTCTTTACTTTTGTGTAAATATTGTAATCTTACCTCCTGCCCTAGCCGACAGCCAAACTCTTCTGATACCCTCTTGGCAACAGACATGGCAGCAACACGACGAGGTTGTGTACAACCAATCTTTCCCCTGGTTGTGTACCCAGCTTCAGCCAAGTATTGTGTGATTTGTGTTGTTTTACCGGAACCAGTTTCACCGATAACCACCAATACCTGGTTATCATGAACAGCCTACAATGGAAAATATATACTGGTATAAAATATGTAATGATGACATTGTTCAATTCAAGATTAGGCTATTGTTGTTTTTTTTTTTAGTTTTTTTTTTCAACCAAAAAGTACTGAATGTTTTCTTATTTCTCCATGAAAACATACATTCTGGATACTCATTAGATGCATAACTATAACATATGTTTTGTGGAGAAATAAAAAAAAATATCAACAATTTCTGGTTAAAAAAGTGCCTTGTATGGAACCATGTTTCAATGAGACAATTCCAATGATAGCCACAAAATACTGTCATGGAGAAACTAGAAATATGTTAAGTTGCCGGTACACCATCCTATATTCTCGTGCCTTCGTAACTTTGACCTTACACCTCTACCCCACCATCACAAAATCTAGAGGCAGAGATAGAAATTCATGTGGTGTTACATGACTCGGGTAACAAAAAAAAAAGTCAGTACCACAACTTAACCATTAGATTCCATTCCTGGGTCCCAGGGGTTGTGGACAAAAAATCACTGTAGTATTTTATGACCATAGCATATGTGGAAAGTTGTACAATATGTTGTAAATTTGATTTAGGAGGAGATAGTGTCACAAGCAGGTGAACCTTACCCCTAACCCCTCCCTCAATCCCCATAAGCCTTATCTCTAGGGTCACCGAGGCACTTGAAATGAGTACCCACAACATGTTTTTGTTAGAAATTAGTAAAGATTTACAGGATACCCCTCTTATGAAGAGCTACATGATATATCTACATATTGCTGATGGAATGCTTAACAATGTAGATCATGGATCATGTTCAAACTGCACCTAAAGGAGCAGTTTGAACATGATCCATGATCTAAACAATGTAGATAATGGATCATGATCATGATCCATGAACATGATCCATGATCTACATTGTAGACGTTATAAAAATATTAAGAGGATACATCCTCTTATCTGAGTCCAAAGCTCTTAATATTTCATTTCTCCACAAAAAGATATTGTGTGGGTTCTCATTAGAAGTGCCCTGGATAGGCGTTTCTAATGAGTACCCACTCAATGAAAACATAAGAGTATTTTGATGTGGGTTCACTGCTCCAGGTGAGAGAGGGTATCCACTGTCTCAACTCAACTATATGTAGTGAGTACTCATTAGAAGTGCCTCAGAGAGGCACTTATTATGAGTACTGACAACATGTTTGTGTGGAGAAATAAGAAAATATCTGTAATTTTCAGTTGAAAAAAGTCCCTTATCAGGAGTGATACTAGATCTATACTGTTTGCTAAAGCATGTGTCAGAATATTTGGGGAAAATAAACTAGATGCCCAAGGGAAATACATTTGTTTTGGAATTGTTTGATTTCTGTTTGAAAATTATCATACTACTGTTATATTCTTGTCTTGTACAGAATGGTGTTACATCAGACATGGCAAAATTTTCTTCTGTGGATGTGTGTTTTGATTAAAAGCACATTTCCTATTTATATTTCTTACCTTCGTAAGTTCGTCTTTCAGTTTAAATATTGGCAATCCCTGTCGCTGTTCCAGTAAAGATTTCTTTTCCTTCTTTCCATAAGAAGCTTTCTGACCACCTGATATATGTTTCTTCCATTCTGGCAAATCCTGAGGAATCTGACCAACACCTCGAATGTTTGCTGCCAGCTGTCGACCATCAGCTAATGTAATGAAAAATAAACCTTGTTGGACTTTGGTGTCTACATAAGGGCTTTAGATAAGCTTTTATATAGCTCTAGCTAAAAGGAGTATCATGTAGAGAAGTAAATGTCCTAAAATTTCGAACACCTAAATGTCTGACGACATGGCGTATGCAAACAGTGCAGACCCAGATCAGACTGCTCCAAAGGAGCAGTCTGATCAGGGTCTACACTGTTTGCCATTCCGTTAAGCATTTTAACAGACAGCTGCATAAAAAGCAAAATTTTAAGCTAAAAAAGTATGGAATAAAGTGTTCATAATTTTAGGACATTTACCATACTTTTCTTACTTCTCACAAAAACATATGTTTTGGGTACTGATTAGAAGCACCTAAGGAAGGCTCTTTAATGAGTACTCAAAACATATGTTTTCATGCTTAAAATGCCAAGCAAAATTGTAGCAGATGATAATTATTTTATTTATTTTCTTTTACAGAAAAAAATAAGGCTTTACAGAATCATATGGAATGTCAAGCCTTATTTACTATAAAAATAATAAACATCAAATGTCACCTGCTGCAGCTGTAATTGTAATTGTAACATTGAAGATTAAGGTGTCTGAATATGTATGGTATTTCCAGCGGTTTCTATATTGCTATTTACACACATGGCAAACTTCTTCACAACTATCCACTTACCATCAGGCATGGGATCAATCCATTGGTTGTTGAGTCCCACAGGAGCAGAGTTCATCTCAGCCTCTCTCTGAGCTTGTTTCTGTTCTCTCCTCTCTTTCTGAAGAGCACTCTGCATCATGGCTGCTTGAGACAGGGAACCATCTGGATTCTAAAAACAGAAGGAGTAGAGTCTGATTCAGAAGTCATTTAGTTAATATGATTTTACATGTACCAATCTTCCATCAAACATTTAGGCATCTTACGGTTTGGAACCTATTATATTTCTTCCCAAATACCATTAACTCATTGAAGACGGGAGACCTCTAAATGGGTAACTGGCAAACAGTTCAGACCCAGATCAGATGCCACAGAACCCAGCATCTGATCAGGGTCTCCACTGTTTACAAATAGTTCAACCATTTTCTTCAGGAATATCTACATCACATAGCCTGACATACCTAAAATCAAAAATGGACTATTCCAATATATAGTGTGGGAGAGTTTATTCAGTCTTTAATAGGTAAATGGTCAATATAAGTAGTTCATATAAAAAGAATTTTATGATATATAGTATACATATTTTCAGACTGACAGGCTTAAGCAAACAGTACAGACTGAGATGAGACTCTGCAGAACCAGCATCTGATCATGGTATACACTGTTTGTCACTCATCCAGTAGTTTTTAGACACATCAACAGACCCTTAAATGGACTCAAAGAAGTTTTAGTACAAGTATGTTATATTAACCCTTGTCATGCTGAATGAATTGATGCCACACCCACATCTAATTTTTTTTTTTTTTTTTTTTAATCTGTAAATTTTATTCTCTTTACCCGTTACAAATCTCTTTTTGGATCCGGGCTATCCAAAAAGATACAAAAGCAGCAATTTCTTTTATCCATCTTATAGCCATCATTGCCACTCATCATGTGCACTATTCTCTCATTCTCTTTCATATGATCCTACCTTTATAAAATTTAAGTTGAATTTCCTTTGGAAATTAAGATAGTGCACCTTTTTTACAATCACTCATCCATTATATTTTCCTAAATGTTTACAGATCATATTTGTCATTTTTTTTTTTATACCTGGCAGCCCGGTATAGGGAAAGGGGGAGAGGGGTGGCAGGTGGGGTGGGGGGAGGGGGGCGGGATGGAGTGGGTTGGATGTTGCACAGAATATCTCTATATGTCAGACAACTATCATTATTTTAATTACTATATTTCTGTATCATTATGTTAAGTAATTCTATTAATTAATGTCTGATATCAGCTCCAGTCTTTCTGGAATTCATCTTCTTTTTTATGTGAATAAGCTATATCCTTATGAACTTTATACATAAATTTCAGTTTCTTTTGAAAAACACTTAGAGTCAGAGATTGCTTTTTACATCTAGCCAGATATATATAATATTTTGCATAAAGCAATATGAAATTAAATATTTTGCTGAAGGTATGTTCTGCAAGCCAAATATAAAATATTCTTCTGTAATATTACATTGAATATTGCAAGTACCTAACCACTTTGCTATCTCACTAATAAACTTTTGGGTTTTATCACATTTCCATAATAGATGGATAATTGTTTCATTATTTGACTGGCAGAAGGTACATAATGAGTCATTTTTTATTCTCATTTGATACAGCAGTTTGTTTGTTACTAGTATATTATGGTTTATGCTTATTTGAAACCATTGCATTGCTGGATATTTGGTTGTGTTGAAGGGAAATAGATATATATTCTTCCAATCGTTATTTGTTATATTATATAGCTTATTCCAGGTCACCTGTCCTGTAGGTATTTCTTTATTTCTATTTAAGATGTTATACATGGCTTGGGTCCCTTTCTTTTGTTGTAGCATGGGATAAATATGTGACGGAGTGAATGGACATGGTTGTTTATGAGTAATTTGTATATTTATATTTTTTAGGTACATTTTTATTGATTTTATTAAACCATTGTACTGTAAAAAGTTTGTTTGAATACCTGTGTTTTGCATAAATTCAGTTTGCTCATAGAATTCCCCATGTTCATTTATTAAGTCATTAACATATTTTATACCATTGGTGAACCAAGATTTATAATATATGTGTGTTCTGCCAATCTGTATATTTTTGTTATAGTATATTGGACTTGTCAATACATATTCCTCAGTAACTAAAGTTTTCTTATTTATATTTATTATTGACTGTAGGACATCCTTCCAAAATTGATTAGTAATTCTTTTAATTCTATCTTCTACATATTTCATATTGTTTCCTGTTAATTCATCAATTTTAATTTGTGATGTTATTAAAGCAAGCCATTTACTGTCTGTGGTTAAAAGCCTTCTTATCCAAGTAGATTTGAGAGCATCTATAAAAGCCCTTAAGTTAATCATTTTTAATCCTCCATCACAATACTGCTTGATTACTGTAGATTGTTTCAGTTTACTAGTCTTGCTATTCCATAAGAAATCAAACAGTATATCATTTATTTTTTGGATTATTTCATTATTTGGGTTTGGCAACATTATGAAGAGATGATTAAATATTGCTATCATAAATGTTTTTATAACTGTTATTTTACCTAATGGTGATAGTGACCATTTTGCCCTCTGTTTGGCTATATTTTGAAGGTGTTGTTATTTTATTGCAAAATTCTCATTTACCATACTGTCAAGATCAACACTGAAATTTATCCCCAACAGCTTAAATTTATGGTGTCCCCATGCAAGTTTCCATTTCGTTTTAATTGTGTCAGAGCTGTATTTTTTGGAGCCTATCCAAACAAGTTGTGTTTTATCAAAGTTTATTTTAAGGCCTGATATTTTTGCAAATTTTTCTAACTCCTCAAGTGTACTATTTAAAGATTCCTTTGAACCATCTAAGAATATCGTTGTATCATCTGCAAATTGTGTAACTTTAAATTCTGTATCATTTGAAAATATGCCTTTTATTTTCTTATTTTTCCTTATTGAGTTTGACAGAAATTCTGCGCATATGATAAATAGATAAGGAGATAATGGATCCCCTTGTCGACATCCGCGACTTATACTAAAAAATGCTGATAAATAGCCACACTGAATGATTGCTGACACACATCTAATTTTCAGCCAATCAGATTACCGGTACTTGAACCAAGAGTTTGATACAAATATACATACTTAATGACAAACAGTGCAGATCCAGATCAGTTGGCTTCTTCAGAGGCCAAATGATCTAGATCTACATGTTTGCAAAGACAGGGTATATCTGGGTTCAGCAGGACAAGGGTTAAAATTTTCCCTTCTGATCAGGCAGTTATATTATGAACCGCCCCTGGATGCATTCATTTTTTTCTTTTTTTAAAAAATTTATATTCAGGTTACAACTACTTTTTCACCTGTTAACAAACACTTCTTAAAACTGAGTCTGACTGAGAGGTGATTTTATGCTTATTGCATGATGAACATACAACAAACTGGCACTTGAAGTTTCTTGCTATATTCTTTCTTCCCTTTTTTTTTATTATTCCATCTGATTGAGCAAGTGATTGAATGTCTGACTTGGAATCGAGTGGTCCTGAGTTTAAGTTCTGCAACAGATACTGAAAAAGGAGCTTAAGTACTTCTGATCAGGGCCTACACTTTTTGAAATATAGCATTTCTGACAAAAAGAGAAATGAACTATATTCTGACACAACACAAAACCATAATGTGGGTTATCAGCTTTTAAAGATGTCTTCTAATTGATTTATTTTTTCAAGGTTAAATCACAGATTTATTAGAAAATACACAGAATGCAAATATAAACCCTGCCATGTGAAAATGTGTAATTAGTGTGTATGACATTGATTGTGCAGATCAGCCTGTGCATCCAAGCAGTATAATCAGTGCTGCTTTATTAGTCTACATAAAGAATTACGCAAAATTGTTGATTTTACTGCTGAATAACAAAAACCCACCTCAGATTTTGCTGCTGTTCTGGCTGAAGTGGATCTTTACTGCTGGTTTATGTCCTAAAAACACTTTTTCTCATGGTGGGCTCATATTTAATACTTAGCAGGGTTCGCACTAGGATTTCTTTTTCTTTCGCCACCATTTTCGCCAATTTGATTTTTTTTGTGCCATTTTCTTTAACTTTGAGCCAGATTTTGAGCCAAATTTTGGCCATTTTTCGCCAAAGAATTATCTTGTCAGAAAAAAGGTGTTCATTTACTGATTCCTTTAATTGCAGCAATAGATTCAAGAGTCAGTATAATGTGAAATGTGTGGGGGACCTGAAAGTAATTCTTGCACTGATTTTTAAAACTTTTGCTGTAATTAATTAATTACAATGTCATGAATTAATAATAAGTCTTTGTTTTGCATATCGAATGTTGGACACAAAAATGGAACACTTTACATGGAAACGAAAGTTCTGAAAAGTGCTGTATAAGCCAATAAATATAATGTTATTAATGTATTATACTGTAAGAGAATAATGTAACAATATTCATTTGTACCCTGATAAATGCGGGGTAAGTTTCTAACACAGCAGGTTTTACTGTTTTAAGGGAGCTAACTGCAACTGATTTAAAAGGGAGTTTACTGCAATTGCTTTACGAGTCTGGTCTATGCGAAATGGAATGGGAAACAGCATTTTTTATGAATCGTGCCAATAAAAAAGAGGGGGCATGCTGCAACTGACTTAAAAGGGAGTTTACTGCAATTGCTTTACGAGTCTGGTCTATGCGAAATGGAATGGGGAACAGCATTTTTTTTATGAATCGCGCCAATAAAAAAGAGGGGGCATGCTTATACAATAAGCGGTTAACCAGTACATTGAACACCCTTCCGCAAGAAACTTGTAACTGCCAGTCTTGAAGCAGTGGAAGGAGCGAATGACCGTAGCAAATTTATGTGTTTCATAATAAATCGCTACAATCTGTGGGGATCGAATGCGCGATCCGGACCATCGGAGACTAATGTGTCCGTCTCCCAGGCATTATTCGTGTTTTTTTTTTGTGTTTTTTTTTTTCGGGATGATGTTCGTTGATTGCCAAATAAAATTAAGGCTCATAAGAAGGTACCGAAACATGCTTAATTAAAGTCGGCACTGTCAAAGTGTACATACCGCTTTAATAAGCTGAACCGATTAATGACAATAATTATTTCTCGTGTAATCAATTTGTTTTCCATCTTTGTGTTTGACATAGGGTTCCACATGATTACATTCTGGGTAAATTTCCGTGACGTAGGCGATGCGACTCTGACATTAATTCCTGATTGGTAGTTTCGGCAGAGCGTCATGAATATTGAGGACGAAAGGCGTGGAAAGTGGGTGGTGCTACTGTCAAACTGCGCATCACGGCACGTGACCTTATATCGCTTTCATCAAATTCAGGTTAATTTGATCAGCTACCGTTTTCTGATCGATAATTGAGTTGCTAATTGGCGAATTATACAATCAAGGAAGGTGCGATAGACACGCGCGACAATTATATGACTCAGTAGTGGGTAATTCAGGTGATATTTTTTTCGCCACTTGTTTTCGCCAATTTATGATTTTTTGTGCCAAATTTTATTTTTCTGCGCAAATGGCGACAATGGCGATCGGTAACGCGAACCCTGCTTAGTATGCTAAGTAAATAATTCAACAAAGGACATTCTGAAATATTTTCCTTACTTTCTCAGAAAATAGGTTTTGACATTTCATGCAAATTGTCTCCAAAAGGAGACAATTTGCATGAAATGTCAAAGGTTATTTTCTGAGTAAAATAAGAAAAAAACATCAATTTGTCGTCTGCCGAATCTGCCCACAGAGTGGTAAAGAATAAAGCTTACTGTCGTAAAAGTATTTTCCTGATGAGAAAAAGGAAGACCCAGATGAGCCTCTCCACTATTTGTCCAGTGTAGAGATGTTGTGAAAGAGAAAATCTCCTGGTCAGACCGCAAGCTAGATTGACCAAAACCTACCATGTTCGCAAGTTCATTCTCCCTGTACACCTTCTAGGATTACAGAAAACTAATGAAACAGGGCCTGACAAGTAAAAGTTTCATCCACTTGCCCAATGAATATGTTCTCAAATTTTTAGATTGTTATTTTCTCAAATTATTCTATACAAGTTTACAGGCAAGCAAAACAATTTTTTTACTTGTCAAGCCCAAATTTATACTTGTCCCAGACAGACGGGCAATAGATTTGCCTGGCCCTGTAAGAAATTCCTTTCAATAAACCATAAAGAATCCTGTACTTAGCCATTTTTACATTATTGTAGCACACACTTATGCAACCATGAAGAATTCTTTGCTGCATTTCATCAGAATTTACACTGTTTGTCACTCATTCAACAATTTTTAGACACACATAAGCAGGTAGTAAAATGGACTTATTCAAATTCAAGGACAAGTATCATAGCTTTAGATAAGACGCTTTTTTCAACCAAAAAGTACTGATATTTGTTTTATTTCTCCATAAAAACATATGTTGTGGATACTCATTAGAAGTGCTTCCGCGAGGCACTTCTAATGAGTACCTACACCGTATGTTTTCTTGGAGAAATAAGAAAAATATTTACCTGATACCCACATTTATCTAGACCTATGAAGTAGGGTACGGAATTAAAGAGTCTGAATACTGAGGGCAAATAGGGCACATTTATTCTTTCCCTCAGTCATGCAGGGATTGTTCCCCTTGCAGAGAGTCAAGGCCTTTGGCAAGAGGACAGCCTTGAACCTGGAAGCACCTTCTTCAGTTGAAGAAAACTTTATTTCCCGCCCTCCCGCCCAATCAGTTTGAAAGCATTTAGAATATTTAACATAGCTCTAGTTAAGGCACTTTTTTCAATCTAAAAGTATTGATATTTTTCTTATTTCTCCATTAAAACATAAGTTGTGGTACTCATTAGAAGCGCCTCGCCGAGGCACTTCTAATTAGTACCCACAACATATGTTTTCGTGGAGAAATAAGAAAAATATTAAACTGATACCCATTCTTATCTAGGCCTATGCGATGACATTACGAGTATTTACTCTTTAGATCCCATGTAAGTTGCTGAAATTTTACTGCACTCATATTTTTTTTTTTGCTTTAGTTTAATTTATATGCACTAAACACTACTTTGATCCACGTTTTTATTATATTATTTGTCTGTTAAGGTCTATATATAGTTTAGTCATTGTTTCTCTAGGATACAGCCTAGTATTTTTCCAGTTTCAGGTGGTTTCCGCTCACAGACTATATTGTATCCAACAACATAGAACAACTCCAACATAAGCCAGGACTGTCCTACTGTACATATTTTGATCAGTGAAATGTGCTGACTCCTTACTCTGTCTGTTCTTGTCATGACTGTAGTGTTTAGTTACCTTAGTACAAAGGACGAACTAGATCATGGATTGACTTTGTAAACCAAATCACCATATAAGATGGTACATTTGGTTGTTAATATTCAACTTGAGCTGATTAATCAATCACGGCATATCTACTTGATGCATATCCTATGTCAGCTCGTTTCCTTTCTTTTCTCTCATTAAATCTTTGTCACAATGGTGAAGTGCTAGGAAAAATTCTGCTTTGGTTGGAAGAGACTGATGGTGTGTTGGCTAGCTAGCTGCTGGAGATCTCTATATACTACCAAAAAAACCTTTATGTAAATTCACTGAGCAAGGTCATGTCTTGCTAGTTGCCACACTGACATAGACTTATGGAACTAATCACAGAAAATCTTGGTGTAAAGTCATGTCTTGTGAATTGCCACCTTGACATAGACTTATGGGAGCTAACCATGTGGGTTGACACCACAGTTTCAATGTAATGTCCTGTGAGTTGCCACCTGGACATTGAATTAGGGAGCTAACCATGTGAGTTGACACCATATTTAAAATGTAGAGCAAAACCATGCAAGTTGCGACCATGGTTCACTTGCAACCTGTCTATTAGACTCACTGTATTGTTATCCAGAAAGTACCTGTCTTACCCTCATCTCCCTCTTGTCATGGAATGAGGGATTTATGATCCTCAGCTGCCAGCTAGGCTAGTCAGTGGAATTTTCCCCTCATTTTACTGGTGTGGCCATTCACCACAAGAAAGTTGTTTAGTCTTATTATTGAAATGTTTATCATGTTTGTTTGTGTTGAGGTTTTATGGCCCAGTCAACCCAATAGGATCATGTCGAGCACGGTCAGTTTACCTAACCACACGTTTACTGGGCAGGCTTAGTCCTCTAAGTGGTTAACCAGTATTGTGCACATTCTTTCACCAGAAACAGACAACTGCCCTTCTTGAATCAGCGGAAGGGAGAGAATGACCGTAGAATTATTTCATGATCAATCTCCACAAAAGAATGTTGCCGACCTCGGCGGGGGTTGAACCCACGACCTCCTGGTCTCCAGTCGGCCGGCGCATTCAACTGAGCCATCGCTGGTGAAATGTTTATCGTGATTTTAATAGATTTTAATGGTATAATTGCTTTCTGTTAAATTTTGTCATCTTCAAATAATACAATTTTAGCCTCCCGAAATTATTAATATACTTCTTATTTCTCCATGAAAATATATGTTGTGGTACTCACTGGAAGCACCTCACTGAGGCGCTTCCATTGAGAACCCACAACATATGTTTTCATGGAGAAATAAGAAATATATTTATCTAAATACTCCTCTTATCTAGAGTTATTTACTAGCCTCTACACCTGACATCTTCAACATTCCTCAACCCCTTCACCACAACTCGACCCCTTTCACTTATCCCTACCTCCTTGACCTATCCTAAGATATTACCTTGACAATTTTTACAGGACTTAAATCCAGTCCCTGTCTTCCATGACCAGCAAGGAAGGGAGCTTCTTCTTCTACCATCTCAATCTCAATATCTTCATCTGGTAATAAAACAGAAATAAAATGTGATCATATCTTCAGTTAAGGCACCTTTTTCAGTCGAAAAGTATTGATATTTTTCTGAGTTCTCAATGAAAACATAATGTTTACCCACCACAATTTTGTGAAGAATTACTCTAGAAATCTGTCATTATGACATATATGCCCCCGTCCAGGGGCCATCCTCACCAGGAAACAAGCATTTTGCAAAAAATGGTTGAAAAAGGGCCATAAATCCCACAAAATTTGGCTGATTTTACCCTAAATCAAACCTAACCTATATCTAATGATTATATATCTGTGTATCAAACAGGAATCCAATATACTTATCTTTTCAAAAGATATCAAACGGAAACCATTTTTTGTACATATGGACAGGATAATGAAGTTGAAAAAAGGCCATAACTTCCACAATGGTGGATTTTACCCTAAATCGAACTGTAACTACAACTTATGATTATATACCTGTATGTAATATATAAAATATGAATCATATACACTTATCTTTTCAAAAGATATTGAACAGAAACCATTTTTCGTACATACTTATGGAACGTACGGAGGGACACCATATGGACAGCGGTGATACTAAATGCCCCCCCCCCCCCACCCCCACCCCCATTGAAAATGGCGGGGGCATAAAAATATTTCTGAGATACCCCTTTGATCTGGAGCTTGTAATTTTTAAGAACATGTTCAACAGCTATTTCAATAAAGCACTTCCTAGAGCTCTAATATGGAGCTATATAGCTCTACTGATCATTTTATGTTTTGGATAGACTTGGTGCAGGTGAATCATCAAATGCTGAATTTCAAATCACAACATTTTTTTGTCAAGTTGCTGTATCCTTTTTTATTGCACTATTCTTCATCTGGCTAAATATCATCATTTGGTATATCTTGTACATGTATAGTATCCTGATTAAAGTAAACCACACCAAGAGGAAAGAATCCTTATTGCATATGTAAACAGTAATGAGGCAATTCTAACGAGTAAACACAACATACAATTTCATGATAAAATAAGAAAATATCTCTAAATATTTGTTTTCTGGAGCTATCGGAAGAATTTCATATGGACTAAAAAAAAAGCTTCAAATTAGCCATGGTAATTGAGCCATCAGTGTTCAAGCTATTAAAGATCGAATGTATATACAAATATAGAAAACATACCTGAATCATCATCGTTTGGCAATAACCCGGTCTCCTCGTCAAAATCCGGCATTTCAGATATATCAATAACGTTAGCCGCTGCCATCTGCTTCAATTCCCACTTCTCTGGTGATGACATGCGCTGAGCACGTTTACGCTCCAGCAAGTCATTCTGATCTGGTACTGTGACTAGAGGCATAGAAGAAGGTCTGTCAGGGTTACGCGCTTCATCGGCAGTGTCTTTGTCACCACCAACGATAGATCGTGTTTGTTTAGGATTAAGATCTTCACCAGTTTTCTGATCAACATCCTACAAATACATAGCATACACAGGCTTATTAATTATCACGTGAATAGTGTTATTTCTTCATGAAAACATACCCACATGATGATTTCATGTAGAAATAAGAAAATGAGAAGTATTCTCAATGAAAATGTATACAGGCATTATGGAATTTAACTTGGGGTTCCATTTGGTGGCATGATTCAGATGAGATCCTAGAATACACTTTTGCACGAAATTAGAGAACGTTTTTATCTCCAAAATATCTTTTCTAGACTCCTAAAATAGTTTCGATAGTTTAAAACTACAGTGTAATACCTATTTTGTGGATATGTGTTTCAGGTTCTTGTACAGAATTTATGCAGATCTCAATTACTGATGTATCACTTATAAACAAAAGAAATAATTATCTTTTTCATACTTCCCTGGCAATAGTCAGAAAATTTCCAAACTATTTTTAAGTGATATTTTAAATATATTACATTCCATTTTGTTATTTTGAATAATGTCATGAAAGCCTCATGCTGATGACATCATAAGTGGAAAGTGATGATATTCTATTTCAGGGAGATAGTTGATTAGTATAATAACACACTAACAAATATAAAAAATAGTTACTTTTTGAAATGTAGAGACCTCATCTAGTTTGTGTAAATTATGACTCTGAATCAGATTAAAGGTACATACCTTCATTGACAAACTCATTTTGTTCCCTGTATATGACAACACCTTGACCTTCACACTCTGACCTTTCTGAACTACATCAGACACATTGTTGACACGGCCTTCTCTCCTCAGCTATAAAATATTTAAGTGTAAATCTTGTAATAATAATATAATAATATATACTAGAGGCTCAAAGACTAACACTTAAAGCTCCAAGCAAAACTTTTAGCAGATGACATTCTACTTTCTCATAGGCCTAGATAAGGGTGGGTATCCAATAAATATTTTTCTTATTTCTCCACAAAAACGTATGTTATGGGTACTCATTAGAAGCGCCTCAGCAAGGCACTTCTAATGAGTACCCACAACATATGTTTTCGTTGAGAAATAAGAAAAATGTAAATACTTTTGAATTGAAAAAAGCACCTTAACTAGTGCTATGATTACTGTCTTTCTTTAAATGTTTTCAAAGAAAATAAGTCTAAACATTTCATGTGAATCATCTGCATGGCAGATGATTCCCATGGAATGTCATGACTTTTTTTCTTTTAAAAATGGCAAAAAAATATTTCAAAATGTTGTCTGCTGCAGCTATGATTGGTGCTTTAATGATTAAAAAGTACAGGAACACAGGAGTTAACCATTACCACTCACTGGGCTAATTCACTGGCTGGCAAATTGGTGATATTTTTCTTATTTATCCTAGAAAACAGGATTTGACATTTGTCAAATCCTGTTTTGCAAATGCGATTCTGTATGCATTCATGGCATCCATCGATGACTTCATCAACAATACTGGGTACTAAGGACGCTGGATCAAATGACGATGACTGGCTACAATACCACATTATTTTATTTCATGCAGTTCTGCAATCAATATCCTAATTCCTTGTTTTCTGGTGAGGCCTTTTTTCTGCAATCTGGAAAACCCCAATACGGATTGGTTACCTGCGATTCTTTGCCATCAACATGAATCCAGACAAGGACAGAGAGAACTGGCCGCTCTTACTGCAGAAATTATGCGTAGACATTAAGCGTAGGAAATAGTCACTCTGTGTATCGAGACGAAATTTTTGTGGTAAAAAAAAGGGGGACTAGGCAACCAAAAATCACCATTTGTGTACAATTTGATATGCTACAAATTGGTTTTAATTGCTTTTATTAGATATACTTGGGTATCTTTGCAAAATACACTGCTTATCTAAGGCACTTGGCCTCTCATGATTCTGGCTAGTTTATATACAAGCAGACATGATGTTGCGGTCTTACAGGTTACCGGAAAAGCAGACACTATACCACTAAAAATGTGTCCATATTTGGTACTGGCTATTTTTCAAACTGAACCATATTTAGTGCAAAAGGACATTAACTTAAGGGTGTATGAACAATGATATTAAATGGTGAACTAGACAACATACCTGTGAGATGTGGACTAATCCTTCACTTCTTTTTCTGATTCCCTCCAGAGATACAAAGCAACCAAACTGCATGATAGTGGTCACCTTACCGTTAAATATCTAAAAATAATGAAAATTGCATGTATAATAACTTATGACTTGTATGCAACAGATCTGTTATTACACCCAAAAAAAAGAAGTATTGAAATTTTTATTTCTCCACAAAAACCATCTACTTAAGTTATTTACTAGAAGTGCTTCATTGAAGGGCTTCTAATGAGTACCCACAACATATATTTTTGGAATGCTCAGCTAAACACCATGTTTATAACATATTGCTCCTAGATTAAAAAAATTACATCATGTGATGTTGTTGTTGCCTTGGAATATGCCTCAGTGTATTTGAAACATAGTTTCATGTCCAATATTTGAAATATATTCCTTCTCAGTCATGGCTTAACAATGGAATCTCAATAATTCAAAGTCAAGGGACCAGATAATTTTTTTTTAATTATCAAGGCTTTGTATAAGCAAGGGTTAAAGTGTTGTAGGGGTTTTTTTTACCTCCATAAAACTGGGCAAAGGAATTGCAGTATGAATAAATAATATGTTAAAATGTACCTCTTACAAAAATCCTAACTTGCAAACTTAGCATAAGTCCAAAGTCATTGAAACATAACATAAGGTTCAACTTGACTCGACTCGTGTACATTTGCTTTGTACTTAAAGACATAAGTCCTCATACAAAACTTCAATTTGCTACAATAATAGGAACCCTGAAATCTATCTCTTACAAACATCTTAGTAAAATTAGCCAAAGTCAGAGGTTCGTTGACCGTGATCTATGGGTCGTTGTGACAAGATTCTTGTATACTTCTGTTGTACTCATAGACATAAATCCTCATACCAAATTTTAAGTTGCTACAACAAAAGGAACCCTAAAAATCTACCTCTTACAAAAATCTTTACCTTGCAAAATTAGCTTAAGTCAAGGCAGGGGCATCTGTGTAGTTTGAATACCTTTCTAGTATATTCCTGTTGTACTCTAGACATAACTTCTCATACCAAATTTCAAGTTGGTAAAATGATAGGAATCCTGAAATCTACCTTTTACAAAAATCTTAACCTGAGGATCATGTGCGTACATATGGAACAAAGTACGCACATACACACATACCCACTTACGCATAACCTAAACACTATATGCCCCAAGCATTATGCCAATTACAGGGCATAAAAACAACTTACCTGGAGCTATGCATTTACCGTAAGTATTCAAACAGAATGGCCTTAGCAAACAGAGTAGACCAAGATCAGATACCACAGAAATCATCATCTGCTTAGAGTCTTTAATGTTTGCCACCCATCCAGCAAATTTTAGTTGCATCACCTGGTAGCTAAATGGACTAGTCCAAAATTTAGGACAAGTATGATAAGAATTACAAACTGCATCCTCTGTTAAGAGTCTACAGACTGTTTGCCCATCCAGCAAATTTTAGTTGCATCACCTGGTAGCTAAATGGACTTGTCCAAAATTTAGGACAAGTATGATAAGAATTACAAACTGCATCCTCTGTTAAGAGTCTACAGACTGTTTGTCACCCATCAAGCAAATTTTAGTTGCATCACCTGGTAGCTAAATGGACTAGTCCAAAATTTAGGACAAGTATGATAAGAATTACAAACTGCATCCTCTGTTAAGAGTCTACAGACTGTTTGTCACCCATCCAGCAAATTTTAGTTGAATCACCAGGTAGCTAAATGGACTAGTTCAAAATTTAGGACAAGTAAGATATGGATTTAAAGTGTCTGATTACATTGTATTTAGGGTAAAAAGGGTATAACATTTCACACGGTTCAACTGATCCATGCACAACCTGGCCCCGAGGTTATAAAACATTTTTCATGCTCAACTCAGCTGAGTATGAAATGTGTCCTACTAATAAATCTCAAATTACTTATTGCAAATTCTTTCTGCTAAACACAGCTGAGCAGGAAAATGAGTAACTACATGTACTGTGCTTTCGACATCCCTCGTAAAGACGTTTTTTGTTTGGCCTTTTATTCTAAATGGAAAAATTGATTTCTGATTGATAATATCTTAGCAGAAACCATTTTTCATTTCTGTTCCTGTGCTTTGTTTCAAAATATTTATTGCAAAATTAATTCTATGACCAAAAAATAGGTCTGACCTATGCAATTTCTAGAGTAAACTTAATTTTTGGAATATTGGAATATTTTTATTAAAAAACAGTTTTTGCTTTTCTTCATAGATTTTAAATTATTGATGTTCCATAACAACATTGTGAAAATTTCAGAAATTTCGAACTAGTGGTACTTGTTGAAAACCTGCATCTAAAGTATCTACTCTACTGATTTTTGCATATTTTCCGGCCATTTTTACTATGGGAAGATATGAAAATATTTAATTTTTTTTTTTAAAGCAATGGCTAGAATGAAACACTTTGTGCATAGGCAGTTACAACAAATGGTTCTGCATTAAATCATGCTAAAAGTTTGCAAATTTTCTTCTGTGTAAAGTGCCAGTCCAAAAAAAAAAATTTACGAAAGACGTCAAAAGGAAATTAGTTTAAACCCCTCCAGTTTTTTTTTTTTTGTTTTTTTTTTTTTCTGCTGACTGTTTTAAGGTGGTTCTTCTGATGCATTTCTTTGTATGTTGGTTATGGCAACTGAACTGTTGTATCTTGTCATTGTTTGTTCCTCATCTCATCTTTTGTTGCCTTGGGAAAGCTACATGTATGCTTTGTGGTTGTGACCTTTCCTGGGTAACTCCATTTATATTTTTGTTGTAAAGCTTAACCCTTGTCATGCTGAATAAATTAGGACAGCACGCCCACTTCTAATTTTCAGCCAGTCAGATTTAATACTTGATTCTAGATTTTGATACAAACTAGAGCTGGTGTTTGTAAAACACTATGCCCCAATTGCCTGACTCTAACACTGTTTGACTCCAACACTGCTTAGCCATGACGGTAACAACAGTACAAATATATGATTTCAATGTTATTTTATCAAAGGGAGATAACTCTAAAATAGGAGATGATTGGGATAAGAAAAAAATACGGATCACCTATATTTTCATGAGGAATCAAAACATGAAATTTCAAAACATTAGCATACATGGTTCTAAACTTATGCTATACACAATAAAGCAACGACATTAAATGGCCCGAAATTGCGAAGGGCCATAACTCCAACATTTCATTTTATTGGTTCAAAATTTATTCAGGTGATCTCCTCCTCAATCCCAATCACTATACCAAATATCATGGCTCTAGCTTAAATACTTTTTGAGATATCTTGCTGAAAAAGTCAAAATGCCTAAAACTACAAAGGGCTATAACTACATCAATTTTTCATGGAATTCCCTAAAAAACAAACCAGGTAATCTCCACATCATCCCCAATCAGCATATAATATTTCAAGACCCTAGCTTAAGTGCTTTTCGAGAAATCTTGCTGACAAGGTCAAAATGAGCAGAACTGCAAAGGGCCGTAACTTTATCAATATTTTCATGGAATTCTCTCAAAATATAATCGGGTAATGTACACATCATTCCCACTCACTGTAATGAATTTCAAGAACCCAGCTTAAATACTTTTCAAGATATCTTGCTCACAAGATTTAATTCTGATTTTTTTCAAAGGGGCATAACTTTAAATAAACATGCTAGACAAGAAACAAAATACGGGTCGGCTATTTTTTCATTGGGAACCCAAATATAAAATTTCAAAACCCTAGCGTGCAGGGTTCTTAAGATATGGCATGCACAAAAAAAAGCTTGATGAACGGACAAACAGTCGGATGGACAAATGAAGGCAAAATAATATGCCCCATCAATTTCATTCGAAACTGGGGGCATAATCAGGTCATCTACTCATCGCTACCAATCTATTCATCAAGTTTCAAGGCTCCAGCTTCAATAGTTTTTGAGATATTTTGTACACAAGGGAAACATGCCGAAATTTACAAATGGCCATTACTTATGAAATATTTTTCAGAATTTACAAAAAAATTAATCAGGTCATCTACTCATCATTACCAATCAATTCACCAAGTTTCAAGTCTCTAGCTCTAATAGTTTTTGAGATATTTTGCTGACAAGATAAAAATGCCCAAAATAACAAAGGGGCATAACTCAAGAAGTATATTTCAAAATTTCTTCAAAAGTTAATCAGGTTGTCTACTCATCACTACCAGTCTATTCATCAAGTGTCAAGGCTCTAGTTCCAACAGTTTTTGAGATATTTTGCTGACAAGGTAAAATTGCCCAAAATTACAAAGGGCCATAACTCATGAAGTATTTTTCAGAATTTCTTCAAAAATTAATCAGGTCATCTACTCATCACTACAAATCCATTTACTAAGTTTCAAGGCTCTAGCTCTAACAGTTTTTGAGATATTTTGCTGACAAGATAAAAATGCCTAAAATTACAAAGGGGCATAACTCAAGAAGTATATTTCAAAATTTCTTCAAAAGTTTATCAGGTTGTCTACTCATCACTACCAGTCTATTCATCAAGTTTCAAGGCTCTAGCTTCAATAGTTTTTGAGCTATTTTGCTGACAAGTTAAAAATGCCCTAAATTACAAAGGGCCATAACTCATGAAGTGTTTATCAGAATTTCTTCAAAAGTTAATCAGGTCATCTACACATCACTACAAATTTATTTACTAAGTTTCAAGGCTCAAGCTCTAACAGTTTTTGAGATATTTTGCTGACAAGGTAAAAATGCCCAAAATTACAAAGGGCCATAACTCAAAAGGCATTTTTCAAAATTTCTTCAAAAGTTAATCAGGTTGTCTACTCATCACTACCAGTCTATTCATTAAGTTTCAAGGCTCTAGCTCCAACGGTTTTTGAGATATTTTGCTGACAAGATAAAAATGCCCAAAATTACAAAGGGCCATAACTCATGAAGTGTTTTTCAGAATTTCTTTAAAAGTTAATCAGGTCATCTACTCATCACTACAAATCCATTTACTAAGTTTCAAGACTCTAGCTCTTACAGATTTTGAGATATTTTGCTGACAAGGTAAAATTGCCCAAAATTACAAAGGGCCATAACTCAAGAAGTATTTTTCAAAATTTCTTCAAAAGTTAATCAGGTTGTCTACTCATCACTACCAGTCTATTCATCAAGTTTCAAGGCTCTAGCTTTAATAGTTTTTGAGATATTTTGCTGACAAGATTGCATCCATATTTTTTCAAAGGGCCATAACTCAGAAAAGGGGCATAATCCTGTCAAGAAAAAAAAATACATGTCAGCTATTTTTTCATGAGGAATCCATATATGAAATTTCAAAACAGTAGCATTCACGGTTTTAAAGTTATGCTATGCATCAAAAAGCGTGACGAACGGACCAACGGACGGACGGACGGACGGACGGACGGACGAACAACCCAGAAGCAATATGCCCCTCCAACTTCTTTGAAGTTGGAGGCATAATTAACATACTTTATGACAAACAGTGCAGATCCAGATCAGTTGGCTTCTGAAAGAAGCCAACTGATCTGGATCTATACGGTTTGCAAAGGCAGGGTATATCCGGGTTCAGCTGTCAGAATAAATTAAGATGCCACTCCCCCTTCTAATTTTCAGCCAATCAGAATACTTGATCTGAATTGTTGCTATAAATTCAAATCCTTAATGGCAAACAGTGCAGATCCAGATCAGGTGGATTCTTCCAACTATATCTAGGCAGGGTATATCTGGGTTCAGCAGGGCAATGGTTCCTCAAAAATAGAATTTTTTTTTTTTTTTTTTAATCAAAGAGTGGTTTAATACATTAATTTATAGTATTAATACGATTCAAAAATGTGGCATCTGACAGCCTGTTAGTCACTCTTTTTTTAACTGGATAAAAAATGTAATGATTTTTTTATCATGTCTCTGAATTAATGTTGGCAACATTAATTCAGAGATACGATAAAAAATAATTTCATTTCAAGAACAAGAGACTAACTGAAATTTTACAGGCTGACAAGTGCTACATTTTATGATTGTATTAATACCGTATATCAATTTATTAAACCTTTCTTGGATAATACAACTGTCTATTTTTGAGGAATATGGAGCCTTTAAACAGAAACTGTAAAGCTTAGTTTCTAGAAATAAAAATAGTTTCCAGAAAAATATAAGAAAAACATTTAAAATACCTTTCCCACAACAGGTTCCATGGGTAATTCATCCCCTCTGTCTCTGTACTTTCTATCTTTCTTATCAGAATCTTTGTATCTTTCTCTTTCTCTATCTCGATCTCTCCTGTCCTTATATCTATCATTTTTATCTCTATCCTTGTATCTGTCTTCTCTGTCTCGACTTCGACTTCTGTATTTTTCTCTACTTCTGCTCCTGCTTCTGCTGTAGGATCTGTCTCTGTATTTCTTCTTTCTGTCTTTTCTATCTCTTGATCTGTCCCTCTTTCTGTCTCTGTCTCTAGACCGGCTTCTACTTCTGGATCTTCTTTTCCTATAAAAGAAAATATATGTGTATTTACTCATTAACTTTCAACTTTCAGAAATAAGAAGAAATATCCCAGATTTATTACCAAATACTCCTCCCTAAAAGATCTTTAATATTGCCTAACAGTAATTAAAACAAAAGTTGATGGTGGGTGGGTTCTGCCACCACTTTGCACTGATGAATAACTTCTGCAGACAGACATTGCCATCTTAGTATTTGATACCTACTAAAAATGAGGGCTGCTCTTAAAGAATTTGCTCCCTTTAAGAGTAACCCCATATCGGAAGGAAGGCAAATATTTCCATGTCATAGTTATTTCAAGGATTGCGGTGACTGATCAGGGTCTATACAGTTTGCCACTCCTCCAGCCATTTTTAAGCATACCATCAGGTAGTCAAATAGACTCAGGGGACTTCTTAAGGAGAGATATTTGGTGATAATTCTGGGATATTTTCCTCTATTTCTACATAAAAACATATGTTGTGGATACTCATCAGAAGTGCCTTGCTGAGGCGCTTCTAACGGTTACCCACAACATATGGTTTTATGGAGAAAAGAGGGAATTATCCCAGAATTATCACCAAATAGTCGTAACCTCTGGGACTTGTTCAAATTTTAGGATGTATGACAAGGAGCTACCGTGTCCACATAGTGAGGGCAAATTTAGTGTTTATATGCATTTTCCACCTTCAAAACAGGTTGTTCATGAAATTATGTGAAACCGTGCCATTCACATGGCCCCATTCTAACCCTTAAAGCTCTAAGCATATTTGTAGCAGATGACGATCTATAACTGATATTGTTACTTTTCGGAGAAAATAAGTCTTGACATTTCATGTGAACCATCTGCTAGGCAGACAACTGACCTTACCATGAAACTGAATGACAATTTTTACAGACCAATCAAACTGGTACAACACTGTAAACCTAGCTGTAAAACCTCAGACAAACAAACACATGTGCATTTTCTCCTCGGAAAAAACCTTTGTTTGTCCTAGATTTTAAGCAGGCAGAGCTTCAGGCTAGATCTGGTATGGTCAATTCTGATGAAATGTCAAGCCAAGTACTTTCTCAAATACTTCGCCATTATCATGTTGTGGGCAGATAACTGTCAAAAATTGACGAAAATTGCCCATGAGCAAATCCTAAGCAGATCTCCACAATATCAATGCACATAACAAATTTGGTGAAAATCCAATGAGATTTACTCAAGTTATTGTCCTGAAAGTAAAACATACAGCTGTACTGCGGGCAGATAACTGTCAAAAATGGATGATTTGCCCATTAGCAATCTTAAAGCAGATCTCCATATACCAAGTCTAGTGAAAATCCATTGATATTTACTATATTATCATGCAGAAATGAAAATACTGACATGTCACAGGCAGATGTCTCTGTCAAAAATTCATGAAATTTGCCAATCAGCAATCCAAAACTAGATCTTCACAATATCAATGCACAAACCAAGTTTGGTGAAAAGCCATTGATATTTTCTAAAGTTATCATCCGGGAATGAAAATTTGGGCATACTGCGGGCCGACAAGTTTGGTGAAAATCCATTGAAATTTACTCAAGTTATCATCCGGAAATGAAAATACAGATGGACGGACATACGACAGCCGGACGGACACATGGACTGCCAACGTGATGATACCCCATCACTATGGTGTGGCGGGGTATAAAAATAAACAAGAGGCCCATGTGCCATGATTCTCTCATCTGAGTAAAACAGCCATTTGTTGTCAGGCAGCTGCAAGAGAAGTATCTAGATGCCAATAAGAGACTCTACATGGCTTTCGTAGACCTGGAGAAGGCGTTTGATTGAGTACCTCGGAAGGTCATCTGGTGGGCGCTGAGAAAACTTGGTGAGGAGGAGTGGATTGTGCGACTGGTGCAGGGGATGTATGGGAATGCACAGAGCCGTGTCCGTGTTGGTGAGGGGTACAGTGAAGAGTTTGAAGTGAAGGTTGGTATTCACCAAGGATCAGTACTCAGCCCGCTGCTCTTCATCATTGTGCTTGAAGCCTTATCACAAGAGGTCCGCTCTGGGGTCCCTGGGAGGACCGCTATGCCCATGACCTTGTTATCATCGCTGAATCACTTGAGGAATGTGTCAGGAGGCTCTTGACTTGGAAAGAAGCAATGGAGAAGAAAGGACTGAGAGTAAATGCAGGAAAGACAAAGATCATGATCTGTGGTATGGGTTTGGACCTCCTGCAGAGTTCAGGCGAGTTTCCATGCGCTGTCTGTCGCACTGGAGTGGGCAGCAATAGCATCTTCTGCAATGGCTGCAAGCACTGGGTGCACAAGAAATGCAGTGGGCTCAAGTGCTTGAAAAAGGACCCTGACTACAGATGTACATGGTGCCAGGGAACTGCATGCCCCTTGCATGGCAGATCACAGAAGTCCAGGTCGACCTGACAAGCTTGAGGTGGTAGCTTCCTTTTGCTACTTAGGAGACATGCTCTCAGCAGCAGATGGCTGTGAACTTTCAACCACAACACGTGTGAAAATGGCCTGGAAGAAGTTCAAGGTCTGCTACCAGTCCTCTACTCACGCCACCTCTCTTTCAAAACGTGGCCGTGTGTACAGCTCTTGTGTGCGGAGCGCAATGCTCCATGCCAGCGAGACTTGGCCATTGACAAACCCGAACCTCCAGCATCTGCAGAGAAATGACAGGGCAATGATCAGACAGATCTGCAATGACAGGCCGCAAGACATTGTCACCACCAGGTCCAATGCGCTACTTGTGCGGCTTGGCATTGAAGATCTGACCTCATTCTGAAGGAGAGAAGACTCCGATGGTATGGACATGTGGAACGCTCCAATGGTGCAGTCATGACAGCCTTTGACATACAGGTTGATGGAAAGTGTGGGCCTGGGAGGCCCAAAATGACATGGAAGCAGCTGACAGAGAGGGACTGCAGAGAGTGGAAGCTCTCGGCTATCAACCCTCATGATAGACGTACCTGGAGATCTGGTGTGAGATCTGCCATGCGTGCAGCAAGCCAGCTATCTGGAAGGGGGCCCACTGATGTGGATGTTGCCCCTGTACCTGCACGTTAATCAAAAATCCGATTATGATATGATATGATGATATCTGCAGATATCATACAATATCCACAGCAACTAGGACACAAATTTGACTGTGCCAAAATAAAAGGTCAAAGGTCATCCTAGGATCATTATTTATACAAGCTTGGTAGACCTTGAGTATGCTCTACGCCAAGATTCAGTCTCAAAGCTTTTTTGGTTCTTGAGAAGAAGATTTTAAATGTTTTTACCATATATGGGCATGGCAGTCATCTTGTTCAATGATGCAGAGCCACTTGAATAAATTGTCAGTACTCCTTTGACAGAAAGCCCCATGTGAAATCTGGTGAAAATAGGTCAAGGGGTTTCAGACTTTAAAGATAACAAGATTTTATACATGTATGAAGCCCAGAGGCAAAGGCAGATAACCCCAGGCAGACAAAATTTTGTATCTAAAAAGTTTTGCTACTTTAATCATACATTGTAAGTTTCAGCCATTAGTCTTTAATGCATTTTGATGAAATGATCAACCCTGAAAAGGGTCAAATGTCATCCTTGGCTCATCATTTGAAAAAACTTGATAGACATTGAGCCCCTGATGCTATATATCAAGATTCAGCCTCAAAACTTGAGAAGAAGGTTTTGAAAATTGGCCATGGTTTCAGAGAAGAAGACCTTTAAAGATTACAGTTTTATACATGTATATAGCCCTGGGGGAAGGGCAGATAACTAATGGGGGACAAAATTTGATGTAACTAAACACTTTATTACTTTAATCATACATTGAAAGTTTCAGCCATCAGCCTTTAATAAATTTTGAGAAAATGGGTTTTCAACATTTTCCCCATATAAATGTATGGGGATGCAAATTTGACCTTGCCGTAAAAAGGTCAAAGGTCAACCCTAAGCTCATCATTTGAACAAACTTGGTAGACTTTGAGTCTCAAATGCTATCTTAAAAGATTCAGCCTCAAAGCTTTCTGGATGAGAAGATTTTAAGTGTTTTTACCATATATGTGCATGGTGGCCATCTTAATTAACGGACCATGACCATTTGTACAAATTTCCAATCCCTCTTTAACAGAAGGCTCCACATAAAGTTTGAAGAAAACTGGCCTAGGGGTTTCAGAAAAGAAGTCGTTGATGGAGAAATGACAGATGGAGAATGGATGGCAAGTAATCACAATAGCTCATTCAGAACCTTCTGCTCAGGTGAGCTAAAAATAGAAAGCAGAGAACCAGACAGTTGGAGATGTGTTGTACGTAATAATAATAATAATAATAATAATCGACCTTATTTATAGAGGGTAACACATTTAGTAATCTAGTACTAATCTTCCATGTGGCCCTCTTTTTTCCTGGGTAGAAACCAGTACTAAGCAATGTGGATAAAGTCTCTTGCTCAAGGAAACAACACTTGCTGTTAGTGGGGATCGAACCCGGTACCTATCGATCTCGAGTCCGACGCTTTACCACTGCACCACAGCGCTCCACAATAATGATTTCACTTACTTCTTTTTTTCTCTGCTTCTGCTTCTACTTCTACTTTTGTTACTGCAAGAGAAAAAAGTAAAATTTACCTAAGATGACTGGATACATTTGGTAGATTTTCTGCCGTTTTTGTACGGGAGACAACTTTTGTGTGATTTACTTGTTTGCGTTATTGCATACCAAACCTTTTCTAGAAAGCGGTCTACTCTAGAGTAGACCTTTTTTCAGAAGGGCTGCAAAAACTACATGTATTTTGACAGGGTTGCCTCCGTTGAAAGTGTATTCAGTTCCTATTCATTACCTCAGTATTCACAAAGACATACTTACTAACAGTGCAGACCCATATCAACTGCTCCTTTGCTCAAGGTCTACACTACATGCACTCAGCCAGCATTTTTAGCTACTTCAGTAGGTAGTCAAATCTTGCAAATTTTTGTATTAGTTGGTACTCTCTTTACAGAGGAATTGTACATAGCTACAGATAAGAGGGGTATCCACATAATATTTTTCTTATTTCTCCATGAAAACATATGTTGCGGGTACTCATTAGAAGTGCCTCGGCGAGGCGCTTCTAATGAGTACCCACAACATATGTTTTCATGGAGAAATAAGAAAGATATCAGTATTTTTCGGATAAAAAAGTGCCTTCTCTGTTGCTATGATTGTAACGGAGGAGTATTAGGTGATAATTCTGGGATAATTTTTCTTATTTCTACATAAAAACATGTTGTGGGTACTCCTTAGAAGCACCTCACCAAAATATTTCTCATTTCTCCATGAAAATATGTTGTGGGTACTCATTTGAAGTGCATCAGAGGGGCGCTTCTAATGAGTATCACAACATGTTTTGTTTTGAAGAACAAGGAAAATATCAATACTTTTCAGATGAAAAAAAAAAACAAAAAAAAAAAAAACAAAACCTTACCTGGGGCTACGTGTTTAGTATTATTATGGAAACATCTGCTACGGCTGATGTAAAAAGCGACAGTTATTGGTTTGTGAAATATAGGGTCGACACTGTTTGCCACTCATCCAGCAGTGCTTTGACACATCTCTTGGTAATAAATGGACTTGTCAAAATTTTAATTTTAGAGCAAGTATGGTAAGGAGTTATGGTGTCTCAAAATACAGTATAACTTGACTGAGAAATAAAAATTATCGATCACCCCTTTCTTGCTTTGCTTAGAAGAATTAAATTTGCAAACTTTTGTCATGACTCAATGCAAAACCTTTTTTCTTTCATAACTACTCTGCACCAAAAGTTTTGTTCTATATAGTTTAAACAAAAAAAAAAAAAGAAAAACATTGAAAATTTCCATTGTTTTCCATACTAAAAATGGCTAAAAATTATGCAAAAAATCTATATGGCAGATAGTCTAAATGCAGGTTTGCAATAAGTTCCACTTATTCAAATTTTCTGAACTTCACAATATTGCTATGGAAAATCAATAATTTTAAACCCATGAAGAAAAGCAAAAAATATTTGCTCATAAAAATTTCCAAAAATCTGTTCACGAAATTTTCATATAGGCTGATCCATTTTTTGTTTTTTTTTTTAGTTTTAAGGTAAATCTTTGAAAACAAGGAACAGAAACAGAAAAGACAAATGGTTCCTAATAAATTCATTTTTTCCATTTAGAATAAAATGCCAAGCAAAAACGTCTTTCTGAAGGATTTCAAAAGCACAGCTGTGTTATAATGAAGAGTCTTATAATTATGAGCAGGGCTCTAGAAAACCAGAAAATAGCCAGTCTGAACCGAAAATAAGAATTCTGGACCACTTTTAAACACCACTTTTAAAAACGCTAATAATTTGGTCCAACAGAGTCGTGCCTTGGACCCAATTTTCCCCCCAGTGAACCAATTTTCACGAATAAATGATGTCTAAAAAATCACAAACGGTCAAATCTTCACAAACTGATAACATCCGCCCACCTTTTAAATGCGATATTATGGTATTTAAATGGCTCTAACCGGTCATTTGACATGTATATTAGAGAGGTCAGATGAAAATCAGCAACTTACCGCAACACAAATTAATTACATCATTATCCAAACATTGTCAGAAAATCAACACTTCACTGTCCTTTTTGCAGTAAACTAGTGACTAACAGGAATCATCAGTAATGGCAGTCTGATAATTAATCCGTATGTGTAACGAGTGTGAATACACTGCTACTGCAAAACACCAGTTGCAGTCAGCGTGTCCAAAAGATCAAAGGTCGCTTTAATTCCAGCTGAGAGTGATTAAAGAATGCACCACTTGAATGCACCTGTTTTCTTCTTCTGTTTTTTTTTCTTGTTCAACACGGTTTGTGTTTTGTTGGTCCCAGATTTGATAAATGAATTCCCAAACGTGTAGGTCCTGATCAGAAGTCCCATACAACAGCGTCTGATCTGGGTCTTATTGTTTTTTTAGGTGGGGGGTGGGGGGGTGGGGTGGGGGTGGGGGGGGGGGGGGGGGGGGGGGTTTGCAGCCATAACACGCAAGTATAATTCAAGGTAGATTTCACAGTAAAAATAAGTAATGCATCACTTGCGCCGCTAGACAAAGATTGGTCAGTGCTTAAAATTTAAGCAGTCTGGTCAGATCTCTTCGCGCTTACACACAAGACGGGAACCACTGGTCTATAAGTACTTATCTAGGAAAACCCTGCAGTCAATTGTGGACTGAGTGGCCTAGTGGTTACCACACTCGACTTTCAAGCAGAATATTGGGGTTCGAATCTCGCTTAGGTCGAAACAATTTTCAGACCATTAGTACGCCTAGCTCATACTCGACGTGCCCTGGGTTGAGTATAAAGTGGACAGGGCAGCGCTTGGTGACAGACAGCGGCACCAAGTGTGCATGAGTGATCCATGAAAGCAAGGCTTACAAATACATGCACACGTACATAACAATCGCCGCTGCCTCAACGTGCCTTGAGGTGCCTGGTAGCGTTAAGAATCCGCACAACAACAACCCTGCAGTCAATTCATTATTATATAGAGGTGGAATAACAACAAAATCGTCTTTTACATATTAATTGATGACACCAGAGTGTAGAAACTTTACTGACCAACTATACACACATAACAAAGCAGCATTAAACATAGGTATGTGCATTTAAAACATGAACTTAATTATTTCATATATTATTAAAAGAGATTTATAGGATTTTGCCAATTGTCATTAGTTTTCGTGACAGGTGATATTATAATTACACTTTGGAAATTGGCTCATTGATGACGTCATTGTCATCAGCTGGACCAATTAAGATTTCAGAATTTCTAGAGCCCTGATTATGAGACTTTGGTGTACCTTTTAAGATTTTTGGCATTACTCATTAATGCTTCCAATTCTCCCATCATGTCATCTGCCACAGCTTTATCTTTCTTGTGTGAGATGGCATCATCCTGGAAGAAAATGATTTCATATATGGTAACTGTTCTAAAATTTCATACACCAAATTTCCTGACAAAATGGCACATGAAAACAGTGCAGAGTGTAGACCCAGATCTGACTGCTCCAGAAGGAGCAGCCTGATCAGGGTCTACACTGCCATTCCACTGAGTACTGGTATTTTATGAATTAAATGCTTTAGGAAACAATCGCATAAAAGCAAAACAGATTTATGAAAAAAGTATGGAAAATTATGAAATTATAGGACATTTACCATATTTAATACCATGCAAACATTGCATTCATCATATATGAAGTTGTAGGAGACTGTGTCACAATGATATTAAATAAAACTTATTTTACCATATTTAACCTAAGTATTGGGACAAATATGCCTGATACCATTTAAAAACCCAGATCAGATATTGCAGAATATGGCATATCATATTCTTCACTGCCTATCATTCATATAGCAGTATTAAGACATATCAAAAAATTACATGTAAATGGATGTTCAAATTTTGGCACATATAAGAAATTAAGGTGCTCCAGAGGAGTTTTTAAGGAGGAGTATTTGGTGATAATTCTAGGATAATTTTTGTTATTTCTCTGCAAAAACATACATTGTGGGTACTCATTAGAATTGCCTCACTGATGTGATTCTAATGAGTACCCACAATGTATGTTTCTATTGAGAACTGGAGAAAATTATCCTAGAATTATCATCAAATATTCCTCCATAACAAGTCCTCTGTCAACTCCAATATTTCAGGCAAATATAACATATTAGTGAGATGACACTATGCTAAGGTGTGTAGCATTTAAGGGGAACTAACACATTTCAAGTGAGGTAACTCTGTCAGAACTGTTTCGCCACCCTTCTGAAAGAGGTCTTGCCCCAGGTTATAAAACATTTTGCATTTTACTCAGTTGAACATAAAATTCATCCTCCTAATAAATCTCAATTTACTAACAATAGCAACTTATTTCTTGCTGAACATAGCTGAGCATGAAAATTTCTCTGCTAATGAATATGAAAATGCCAACTATTGGTGGCATTTTCATATTTATTAGCAGAGACAATTTCATGCTCAGCTGAGTTGAGCATGAAAAAAGTTTTATAACCTCGGGGCCAGGGCACATGTGTCCAAAGGTACATCTGCTTACACCATGGCCATAGCTTCAGATAAGAGGGCATTTAAGTAAAAAACTTTTTCTTATTTTCCCATGAAAACATGTGTTGTTGGCATCCTTCAGAAGCACCTTACTTACACCTCAGTGATGTGCTTCCAATGAGTACCCATAGCATATAATTTCATGCAGAAATTAACAAAATATTAATATTTTTTAGTTGTAAAAAGTGTCTTATCTGGGGCTGCGATAGCTCTTTCAGTTTGCTCTGAAACATAGTTTGGCATGTTATTTCAATCACATGATTCATGAGAAAAGAAGAAAAACATGTGTGTCTGTGTGTACATGAGTATGTGTGTATTTGTGCACCCAAGTGTGTGTTTGTGTGAACCTGAGCATTTGTACTTACTGGTGTAGACATCAGCCTAACACTGGGATCATTAGGAAGTGCTAATCCTGGAAACAGTTTTTTCTTGATTTCAATGTCGGACTGTTGCCCAGCAATGATATTTTCTTTCTCCTTCACCTTGGGCTTGGGTTTCATCTTCTGAATCAGCCTCAGTAGATTAGCTATGAGAGAGTCCTGAAACATGATGAATCAGTTTTTAATGCTTAGCATGCTGGGTAAAATTTTCAGAGGACAACATGGTGAAATATTTGTCTTATCTTCCCCAGAAAACAGATTTGACATTTCATGCAAATTGTCTCCTAAGGACAAATTATGTTTTCTGGATATTGTGGCTCAAATGCAAGCCAATATTTTGAACTTTCATGCAGTGATGAAAAACATTATGCAAGTTTAATGTCATCATACAATGATAAAAAACGTGTCAATGAGAAGTCTCATGTAGTGATCAGAAACAGTCTAGTTTAATGTCAACTAAAAAAACATTCCTCTTCGTATGTATGTATGCAGCTGAATGTCAACAAAAAGTTGTGTGTTTGTGTGTGTGTTTGTGCATGTGTGTTGCTTTTTTATGTCCAATTTAATATCTTGAACTTCGTCAAATTCCTGATACTCTGATTTAAAACTTGCATTATTCAATGGGTAAACCAATTATTTGTATTATTCAATACTTACCCCAAATTCTGCCCCATTCTCTAGCAGGACTTTCTTGAAGGTATCAAATGTGGAATTCTTTTCAGCAAGTGAAATGATGAACTCAGCTATAATAAACCAGAGCAGTATTAAGGAAATGATGAACTCAGCTATAATAAACCAGATTAGTACTAAGGAAATGACGAGCTCAGCTATAATAAACTAGAGTAGTATTAAGAAAGTGATGAACTCAGCTATAATAAACCAGTGTTAAGGGAGTGATGAACTCAGCTATAATAGACTAGAATAGTACTAAGGAAGTGATGAACTCAGCTAAAATAAAAGTGATGAACTCAGCTATAATAAACCAGAGTAGTATTAAGGAAGTGATGAACTCAGCTATAATAGGGCAAAGTAGAAATAAAGGTGACTGGACACACTTGGAAGATTAAATAAATCAGATTTTCTACCATTTTTATAAGGGAACTAACTTTTATGACTTCCTGTTTGCATTCCTGCACAAGAATCCCTATCTGTAAAAGGGTTTACTTTAAAAGGAAAGAATTTGGGGAGCAAAGTCTTTCCTTTAAGAGCAGACCCATTATTGGAAGAGACAAAAATGTTGGACAAAGTTGCTTCCCTAAAAATGTATCCTAACTGTCAATATTTTTGCCGTCCTCAATAATGACAAAGTCTGATCTGGCTGGGTGTCCTATGGATAGCCAAGCACCTGAGCCTTCCTCAGGTGTACGGCAAATACTCTCAAAGCTCAAGATAAGGTGGGGGATTTTCTTTTTCAGCCAAAGCGTACATGTATTGATTTTTTTTTTTTATTTCTCCAGGAAAACATACAGTGTGAGCACTCATTAGAAGCGCTTTGGTTAGGTGCTTCTAAGTATCCATAATGTATGTTTTTGTGTGAAGAAATAAGGAAAATATTCACCTGATACCCCTTCTTATCCTGGGCCCAGCTGTTCAAAGCATCGTTAGCTAAATGAGCTTGTTAGTGGTCAAAATGATAACTGTTTAGTAAGTACAATAACTAATTCACGGTTATTTTTGCTGAAAAAATGTGAGTAGCTTTTGCAAATGCAAAAGCTACTCACATTTTTTCAGCAAAAATACTAGCCTATATGCTATAATTAATGATCAAAGTTTTAACGAATACGTTAACTAACGACATCGTTAGTTTTGAAAAAATGGGCCCTGAACTATGTACTCTTATCAGATATGCAGCTGTGTGAGCTGTACAGCCTGATTGGAGTTTTTGCTGGCTGAACATATCATAAGGTACGACAGTCTCGCATATTACAACTCATTTATCTTATTGGAAGAGCATAGCTTCAGATAAGGCAATTTTTTTCAACCATAAAACATTGGTAATTTTTTCTTATCTCTCCATATAAACATGTTGTGGGTACTCATTAGAAGCATCTCACCCACAATATATCCTTTCGTGGAGAAATAAGAAAAAATGATTACGTTTTCATTTAGGGTGGTCACTTGGGTTGACACTAGAGTGGACATAAGTACATGGACGAACGGAAAAATGGAAACTTGCCTGCTGAATCTCCCATGCAAACGCAGATGCGACAAAAAAATACTTACCAAGATCTTTATCATTTAAGCCAAGATGGTTGTCTAACTCTGTGCAGACCTTTGATACCAGAGATAGATGTTCTAGTTTCTGCAGCTCATCCATTGTCTATCTACAAAATCAAAGCACTGAGAGTACTGATGGGCGCTGATTGCATTCTTGTTTAACAACAGTAGACAACACTTTGCAATGATTCTGTTTCAGATAAAATAAGACTTGACATTTCATGTGAATTGTCTGCTAGGCAGACAATTCACATGGAATGTCATGTCTTATTTTCTCTGTAAAATAACAAAATCATTTTTAGAAAGTCATTTTCTGCAAATTTACTTAGAGCTCTAAGGGTGAACTATTGTCCAAATAATGATATGGTAATTCTTGCCCTTTACATCACAAATGGATAAAAATACTTTAACGTAAATTCACAACAGCCATATAGCTAAATAACAGTTTGCACAGGCCTATCTGTCCCAATACTTAGGTTCTATTTTAATACCTGCCAGTTTCATATGCATTTCTGACGAATAAATGCTTTATAATTTAATGAACATAAGTGTTTGCTTTCCCTCTAAGCGGTTTCCGCCACGATTTCTCCTGACGTTACCGTTCGAGCACACGGTTTCTTCATGCGGGGCAAGGGAATGTGACTGTTGCATTTTCTGTATTTTCACATATATATTATACTGGAAATGAGACTGTCCTAGAACAGTGTGTCGTCCGGTGGCATATCTGAGCAGACCCATGAAAATCCACATAGGTATAGCAATAAGACATACGAACTAGAGGTGGCATACACGAACAAACAGCAAATAGCCAGATCGTACAGTGCGGATCCATAGATTTATCCTCGCCTTCCTTTTTCAGCCGGAATATTTATCATGTCTGCCACAAGGTAACAACAGTTCTAGATCGCCTGCGCATAATCTAACCCTTATCATGCAGACATCCATGTGACTGTTACGTGGAAATGGCTAACATTGTGATGGTAGTCTTTTTTTTTTTTTTTGTTTTCTTGTGAATTTTCAGTCAGTATCTCCTGGGCTTGTATAAAATTAAAATACGGTTCCCATGCTATTTATGTACATAAAATTTGTTATGACACTGCTGTGTGCATTTACGTTTTGCAGTGGCTTTCAACATAACTACTTTAGTTCCCGGTTCCGTAACGAAAAAAAAAAAAAAAACGTTACCGAAATTAGAATGTGCGATAAAAAATTACTTGAAGAAAGCTGTGTTCGAAATTTTAGAAATCCCCTTTTGCAAAACTGCTACTGTTTGAGATTTTAGGACATTTCCAGAAATTATTTTGGGCAAAAATATTAGGTGTTTGAAATTTTAGAGTGTTCGAAATTTTAGGACATTTACCGTAGATATTTTCTCGAAAAGTTAGGGGCCCAGCCAAAAATTTAGAAGCCATGGAAGATCAGGCCACTGTTAGTCTTTTTTCCTTGAAAATGAATATATCCAAATATTTATAATGAAAACATTTCTTTATTTATCAACAGTAACCTCATTTGCAAATATTAGGCCCAGCATGACCAGATGTTTTTTTTAATCGATATTCAAATTCAGCTACCATCACAAGGTCACAGCAGCCATTTTGCCAATGGCTGCACACTTGCGGATGGAAAGGCAATTTTCAAAACTCTCAAATAAAATATATATAGTCTATTTGTGAATCTGACTATTTCTTTTTGTAATAAAAATTCAAACAAGCAATCTTTCCAAAATACAATAAGAATCAATTTATTTAGTGCATTTCTCATAATATTTCATTTATCGAAGCATGGTTTGCACGGTGACAGATACTTGTAGGAACTGCAAATATGGCTGGCATTGGCCGCACTGTCTGTCATTCCTAAATATATACTTGTTTCTGGTTATTCCACTACTTTCCACTCTTTTGAAAGACTTGGGCAGATGCTGCTTGTTCCCCATGCCTATTCCTTTTACAATGGTCTAATACGTTTTGAAGGAACTCAACATCTTAGTCAATATGACACTTCCAGGCATGAATTGACCAGATGCCCCCTCTTAATCATAATTCTTGGCCAGCCAAATATGTTATATATCTAGGACAACCAATGCATGTGGCTAAATGGATTGTGGGACAACACGGCACATAGCAAACTTGGCCCATAATTAACTGAAAAGTCCAAAAGTCCAACTGACTCTTCCGTCAGGCAGTTATAACCACGCCCACGTGAATTTCCTTAGACAAACTTTGCATTGATATACCTGTGCTTACCTGTAAAAAGCATGTGTTGATTTGTTTGTCTAACTAAAAACATTGGCAATTACCTTATTAGCTATTTTGAATGGTCAGTTGCGGTTGTCAGTTAAATGGTCAAGTGACTTGACGGAGGAGTCAATCATCTACCAGTATTGCTATGTTGAATACTTTAATCAACTGTTACAAACAACCAATTAAAGGTTACCATTGAACTTAAATCATTTTAACTTGAAGGTGGCAAATATTTTTAGAGTAAAATACCATGCTTAGCCACTAAAAGCAAATATTAAATTTTATAAAAATGGAATTAATATTCATTTCATCTTTTCAGCAAATTTTCGACCTCAGAGAGAAGACAAAAGTTTGCCATTATGTTGCCAATCCTTGACTCTAATTGGGTGATGCTACATTCTACAACTCTGATTTTCTTCTTTTTTTTTTTCAGAATGAGAATCTTTATACATGCATAATCCTCATGTAGGATAATGGTTTTGGAAGTATTGTTTAACGGCCCAGTAAACAGATAAGATGATGCCGGGCCAGTCTGTTTCGTACACAATTCCCAGACAGTCATTTTATTCTGTATAATGCAGATTCAGTTGATCCAATTACGGCTGTAATCAAAGCACTGACAGCACTAGTGGGTAGATTGTCCCTGAGTGTATGCTTTAAAAACGGTCCTGACCTGGGACTTCGATGGTTAATTTTGATTAACCTGAAATATCTGTGCTTTAAGCAAACAGTGTAGACTCTGATCAGATGCTGCATTCTATGGCATCTGATCTTGGTCTTCACTGTTTGCCAGTGTCCCAGTACACCAGCCCAGTCCAGATTTTACAGTTAACCAACCCTTTTCACATAACGCTCTGACTTCATAGCAGGAAAAGCACTGCTATAAATAACGGTTACCTGGATTTTATATATGAGTAGCAGTAGTCACATGGACAACAGCATGTGGGAAATTTCTGTAGTTAGTGTAATGGATTAGATATATATATCACGTCTACAGCCTCGTTGTGGAAGTCGGCTTTTTATTGTGACACTGGTAGAGTGATTGGCTCCTTTACGAAGTTAAGCAACGGAGATAGCGGTTAGTACCTGGATGGGTGACTACGGTGCTCGACTTCAGAGAAGACCCTGTTTCACGCTACAATGGTGGCAGCAGTGGGATGAAGGACAGTCTCCTTAGTGCATTGCATAGGCTCTGCCCTCGGATTTGCCTAGTAAGGAGTGTGTGACTTCGGGACGAAGTCAAGAGAAGAGGGGTAGAAATGTAACGGATTAGGTATATATTTCACTTCTACAGGCTCGCTGTGGAAGCTGGCTTTTATAGCGGCACTGGTAGAGGGATTGGCTCTTTTACGAAGTTAAGCAATGGAGATCACAGTTAGTACCTGGATGGGTGACCGCGGTGCTGGACTTTGTAGAAGACCCGATTTCACGCTACATTAGTAACTTTGGGTCAACTGTTAAAGAATCCATCCAAAAATGAAAATTTTCAGATGATAATGTGTTATATTATTATTTCTGTGCATTTCTGCTCCAAACATAGATTGTGTGCAGCAATTCTACCAAGCTACTACAATCTATAATTTTGAGCAGAAAAAAAAATTTTTCCTGGAAACCATCTGTTTCACTATATGGGCTTCGTCACGAGAGGAGGTTATAATCAGGTTAGACAAAAACTGACCTGTTCAGTCTCAAAAACCACAAATTTTGGCATACAGCAGCTTAAGTAATTATACTTTCCTAGTAGCGAACAACAAAAGCGTTGATCAGACTGGGAATGCACAGATTGATTGGCACCTATTGTTGTTCTCAAATACAGCTTGCGTGTTTTCTCACGACGTGGCTCAAATATTACAGCGGGATGCATAGTTCACTCAGACTTATGGAGTGAAAATAAGAAAAAATATAGTATGAGCCACAATGCAGAAAAGTGGCTGTTTGGTCAGTCCATACCGTCAATGTATAAGTGTGCATGCTCAGCCACTTAACAGGTCTAGAACTTTGGTTCTGTGGCTGAATGTTTCCCATGACCTATACCGCCACAGATTAAATCAGCAAAAAGTAAAGGTTCTGGGTGGATGCACAGGGTCGCCTGAACCTTCGCTGTTCGCATATGCAATAAAGGGTAATGGGGGTTCGTAGAAATACCGCAACACACCGAAACACACTGGTAATTACCGGAACACACTTTATTTATTTTATATTATTAAAGATTGTTTTTATAACTTAATTGCTGTTCATATCGGATGTTGTTAATAATAAAGTTGATCTTACCATACAATAAATTAATCTCATTCCAGTGTTTTATAAAAAAGTGTTCCAGTCCCTTTATGAAATTGTCTTTATAATGTCTTATGTCACTCTCATCATTAATATTCCCTTATGAGGTTTAATGCAAGCTAACACCCATTATTATAAAATTGATCATCATATTATTTATTATGATTAATAACTTTTTAATACTAAACTCATCATGACAAAAATTTACCGTATCACACTGCCATATAAAACTACTAATTATTTGATGCTTAACTGAGCTAAGGTTCATAAAATGTTCACTTGTTATAAATGGTCAAAATAATGGACTACATATTCTCCCAAAAAACTATTTATTAAGCAAAAAAAACAAAAAAAAAAAAACTTTTATAATAGTGTTCTGGTAATTACTGGTGTGTTCTGATATTTCTACAAACCGAAGGGTAATGGGGATCAATAGTCTACATTTCAGGCTTTTTAGAGCAGCAATAAGAAAAGTAAGTATACCCCCTTTATCACTAGGTTATATATATTGCAGATCTTTATTTCAGTCTGAATGTAACAGATGGATGGCTGATAGAAGGCTATTCCAGGAACGGCTCATTTTAGCACCATATTGATATTTACAGTTTCGAATATGGAGTTGGTATGGGCAGTCGGTTATATGCCGTTCGCTATGTGCTGAGGTGACCCCCACACCTCCCCAACCCCCCATCCCACTAATTGTGATTATTTGTAACAATTACATTTTTTTTTTTCTTTTTAAATAACCAAGGACAGATTAGTTCGAATGGCAGAACGATAATCTCTGGTGTTTCTGTTTTTGGTCAATAATAGCACCTTACAATTTCTACAATATTGCTCGTAAACAGGTCTTTATTTAAATACCTACCTTACAGGTCTGTTCGAGCAATGCACTGAATACTGTTTTATTATAATATTACAAATCAAATATTCAAAATTTTCGTATTTAATCAAAAAAATATCCCAAAACGTTGTTTTCCGTCATTGAAAATTAGATCAAAACTACGAAGCGCTTTCAATTTGGTAGTCGGAAAAGGAGCACCGCTACAGGGTTCATGAATATTTAAGAGGTCCGCCCTTCCTGATTCGGATATGTTCGGTCTCCGAGGAGCTCTTTTACAGGTTGAAGAGCACCGTTAGGGGTATATCTTGTCTTTTACTATAAAACAGCACTTCAGAGTAGCTCTTTTACAGGAGGAAAAGCACCAGTAGGGGTACATCTTGAATTTTATTATTAAACAGCACTTCAGAGGAGCTCTTTTAGAGATTGAAGAGCATCAGTAGGGGTACATCTTTACTATATAATAGCACTTCAGGGAAGCTTTTACAGGTTGAAGAGCACAGGTAGGGGTAGTAGCATCTTCTATACGACAAGGAGCACCAGTAGGAGTATATCTACCCTCTTGTGTGTGTTAATACTGCACAGGAGCTCTTCTACAAGACAAGGAGCACCAGTGGGAGTATACCTGTTGATATAGCAGAGGAGCTTTTCTGCAAGACAAGGAGCATCAGTAGGAGTTTATCTACCTTGTTGGGTGTGGTAATAATGCAGAGGAGCTCTTCTACAGGACAAGGAGTACCAGTAGTAGTATACCTAGCCTATTATGTGTATAAATACTGTAGAGGAGCTCTTCTACACGACAGGGAGCGTCAGCAGGAGTATATCTACCCTGTTATATACAAGACAAGGAGCACCAGTAGTATATCTATCTTGTTGTGTCTTTTAATACTTCAGAGGAGCTCTTCTACACGACAAGGAACACCAGTGGGAGTATACCTACCCTGTTGTGTGTGTTAATAAAACAGAGGAACTCTTCTACAAGACCAGGAGCACTAGTAGGAGTATATCTACCCTGTTGGGTGTGTTAAAACTGCAGAGGAGCTCTTCTACACGACAAGAAGCACCAGTAGGAGTATACCTACCCTGTTGTGTGTGTTAATAAAGCAGAGGAACTCTTCTACAAGACAAGGAGCACCAGTGGGAGTATATCTACCCTGTTATGTGTGTTAATACTGCATAGGAGCTCTTCTACAAGACAAGGAGCACTAGTGGGAGTATACCTACCCTGTTGTGTACGGTAATACTGCAGAGGAGCTCTTCTACAAGACAAGGAGCACTAGTGGGAGTATACCTACCCTGTTGTGTACGGTAATACTGCAGAGGAGCTCTTCTACAAGACAAGGAGCACTAGTGGGAGTATATCTACCCTGTTATGTGTGTTAATACTGCATAGGAGCTCTTCTACAAGACAAGGAGCACTAGTGGGAGTATACCTACCCTGTTGTGTACGGTAATACTGCAGAGGAGCTCTTCTACAAGACAAGGAGCACTAGTGGGAGTATACCTACCCTGTTGTGTACGGTAATACTGCAGAGGAGCTCTTCTACAAGACAAGGAGCACTAGTGGGAGTATATCTACCCTGTTGTGTGTGGTAATACTGCAGAGGAGCTCCTCTACGAGACAAGGAGCACCAGTAGGGGTATACCTACCCTGTTGTGTGTGTTAATACTGCAGAGGAGCTCTTCTACTTGTACAAGAGCTCCTCTGAAGTGCTGTTTTACAATTAAGACTAGATATACCCCTACTGGTCTTCTTCAACCTGTACATGAGCTCCTCTGAAGTTCTGTTGTATTGTAAAGGCAAGATATACTCCTACTGGTGCTCTTCAACTTGTACAACAGCTCCTCTGAAGTGTATTTACAGTTAAGACTAGATATACCCATACTGGTGCTCTTCAACCTGTACATGACCGCTGGTGCTGTTATATTGTAAAAGCAAGCTATACTCCTACTGCTACTTTTCAACCTGTAACAGTTCCTATGAAGTGTGTTGTACAGTTTCGACTATATATACCCTTACTGCTGCTCTTCAACCTGTAACAGAGCTCCTCTGAAGTTATGTTTTACAATTAAGACAAGAAATACCCCTACTGATGCTCTTCAACCTGTAAAAGAGCTCCTCTGAAGTGCTGATTTATATAAAAGGCAAGATATACCCCTACTGGTGCTCTTCAACCCGTAGAAGAACTCCCCTGAAGTGCTGTTTTACAGTAAAGACAAGATGTACCCCTACTGGTGCTCTTCAACCCGTAGAAGAACTCCCCTGAAGTGCTATTATATCGTAAAGGCAATATATACCCCTACAGATGCTCTTCAACCTGTACAAGAGCTCCCCTGGTAATATTATATAGTAAAGGCAAGATGTATCCCTACTGATGCTCTCCATCCTCTAAAAGAGCTTCTCTGAAGTGCTGTTTTATAGTAAAAGACAAGATATACACCTAACGGTGCTTTTCAACCTGTAGAAGGACTCCCCTGAAGTGCTATTATATCGTAAAGGCAATATATACCCCTACGGATGCTCTTCAACCTGTACAAGAGCTCCCCTGGTACTATTGTATACTGATGCTTCTTGTAGTATATAAGGGCTCCTCTACAGTATTATCACACTCGACAAGGTAGATATAATCCTACTGATGCTCCTTGTCGTATAGAAGAGCTCCTCTGCAGTTTTACTACACACAGCAGACAAGATATACTCGTACATGTGCTTCTTGTCGTATTAAAGCCCTTCTCTGTAGTATTACTACACGCAGCAAACAAGATACTCCTACTGGTGCCCCATATCGTAAGGTAGACCTATGCAGTATTAACACACAGAGTAAGGTTAATATACTCCTACTGGTGCTCCTTGTCGTGTAGAAGAGCTCCTCTACAGTATTAACACACACACATCAAGGTAGATATACTCCTACTGGTGCTCCTTGTCGTATAGAAGAGCTCCTCTGCAATATTAACACACACAACAGGGTAGGTATACTCCTACTGGTGCTTCTTGTCGTGTAGAAGAGCTCCTCTGCTGTATTAACACACAAAACAGGGTAGGTATATTCCCATTGGTGCTCCTTGTCATGTCGAAGAGCTACTCAGCAGTAATAACACACACAATAGGGTAGATATACTCCCATTGGTGCTCCTTGTCTTGTAGAAGAGCTCCTTTGCAGTATTGACACACACAACAGGGTAGATATACTCCTACTGGTGCTCTCTGTCGTGTAGAAGAGTTCCTCTGCAATCTTAACACACAAAACAGAGTAAATATACCCCAACTGGTGCTCCTTGGCTTGTAGAAGAGCTCCTCTGCAGTATTTACACACACAACAGGGTAGGTATATTCCTACTGGTGCTCCTTGTCTTGTAGAAAAGCTCCTCTGCAGTATTTACACACACAACAGAGTAGATATATCCCTACTGGTGCTCCTTGTTTTGTAGAAGAGCTCCTCTGCAGTATTTACACACACAACAGGGTAGGTATACTCCTACTGGTGCTCCTTGTCTTGTAGAAGAGCTCCTCTGCAGTATTAACACACACAACTGGGTCGGTATCCTCCTACTGGTGCTCCTTGTCTTGTAGAAGGTCTCGTCTGCAGTATTAACACACACAACAGGGTAGATATTCTCCTACTGGTGCTCCTTGTCTTATAGAAGAGCTCCTCTGCAGTATTAACACACACAACAGGGTAGATATACTCCTACTGGTGCTCCTTGCCGTATAGAAGTGCTCCTGTGCAGTATCTACTCACACAACAAGGTAGGTATACTCTTACTTGTGCTCCTTGTCGTGTAGAAGAGCTCCTCTGCAGTATTACCACATCCAACAGGGTAGATATATTCCTACTGGTGCTCCTTGTCGTGTAGAAGAGTTCCTCTGCTTTATTAACACACACAACAGGGTAGGTATACTCCTACTGGTGCTTCTTGTCGTGTAGAAGAGCTCCTCTGCAGTTTTAACACACCCAACAGGGTAGATATACTCCTACTAGTGCTCCTGGTCTTGTAGAATGTTTTATTAACACACACAACAGGGTAGGTATACTCCCACTGGTGCTCCTTGTCGTGTAGAAGAGCTCCTCTGAAGTATTAAAAGACACAACAAGATAGATATACTACTGGTGCTCCTTGTCTTGTATATAACAGGGTAGATATACTCCTGCTGACGCTCCCTGTCGTGTAGAAGAGCTCCTCTACAGTATTTATACACATAATAGGCTAGGTATACTACTACTGGTACTCCTTGTCCTGTAGAAGAGCTCCTCTGCATTATTACCACACCCAACAAGGTAGATATACTCCTACTGGTGCTCCTTGTCTTGCAGAAGAGCTCCTCTGCTATATTAACAGGTATACTCCCACTGGTGCTCCTTGTCTTGTAGAAGAGCTCCTGTGCAGTATTAACACATACAAGAGGGTAGATATACTCCTACTGGTGCTCCTTGTCGTATAGAAGATGCTACTACCCCTACCTGTGCTCTTCAACCTGTAAAAGCTTCCCTGAAGTGCTATTATATAGTAAAGATGTACCCCTACTGATGCTCTTCAATCTCTAAAAGAGCTCCTCTGAAGTGCTGTTTAATAATAAAATTCAAGATGTACCCCTACTGGTGCTTTTCCTCCTGTAAAAGAGCTACTCTGAAGTGCTGTTTTATAGTAAAAGACAAGATATACCCCTAACGGTGCTCTTCAACCTGTAAAAGAGCTCCTCGGAGACCGAACATATCCGAATCAAGAAGGGCGGACCTCTTAAATATTCATGAACCCTGTAGCGGTGCTCCTTTTCCGACTACCTTTCAATTTGCCAGACAAAAAACATTTGACGGATTATGATTAAATTCTTAATAACCCAACTGGACAGAAATAGTCCGCAATTTCGCACCTTTTTTTTTTTTTTTGTCCTACATGGAATAACTTGGACTGCGTCAGGTATGTATTTTTACACCGGGGACGAAATATCTATATATCTAGCTATCTGCCTGCCTGCCATCCAGCCTGTCTATCTATCTATCTATCTATCTATCTATCTATCTATCTATCTATCTATCTATCTATCTATCTACCTGTCTGTCTGTCTACCTACCTACCTACCTACCTACCTACCTATCTATCTATCTATCTATCCAGCAACCCACCCAACTACCCATCCACCCACCCACCCATCCATCCATCCATCCATCCATCTACCCAGCAAGCAAAAAATATAGGACCCACATGGGCCCTAAATGGGTATTTATATGGGTCCTATATGGGCAACCCATAAGGGACTCATGAGGGATTTGCAACAAGGTTCCATGTTGGACCCACATGGGCAAAGTCACATGGGAACTATATGGGTCAAGTATGGGTAAAATCAACACACATTTATCTTCAGAAAAAAGTCTTTTACATATTTTTACACAAATGATTATAAATCTCCAGTCCCAGCGAATTTGATGGATTGGTAAGGTCGCAACCGGTAGCGACCTATGTACATGTGCAAGATATTGCATCAGCGTACAATCATATAGGCGTCTTTTTTAATAGATGGAAACAGGGGCCTCATGCGTATTTATATATACCTCTCAATTTTAAAAGTAATAGGGACATACGAATTAAAATAAAACTATGACCATGAATCGACGTCCATGTCGGGAAAATAGTTAAGATAATTTAATAGATACTTTCATTTGTAATGAACAAACTATTATTTTTATTTTACTATTATCATTATTATTTGCATTTATATCAGGAAATTTACTATTTCTTTATATTATATTTAAATAGTGGTACAGTTGTTCCCCCTTAATATCCATATATTGAACCCATATGGGTCCCATACAGTAATGGGAGGTCAACATTGGAACCATAGAGGTCCAATATCTGTATCACATGGGAGCCATTTGGGCCCCAATTATGTATCTTGAAATTATCACTTTTCCAGGATTATTTCAGTTTTATCTCGGGGATCCCCACATATTAGAATTTATTTTTATAGTTATCGAATTTTACCAATATGGGACCTATAAGGGTCTTATACGGGCAAAAAAACCTATATGGGGCCCATGTAGGACCCAAATGGGATTAATGCCCAGAATCTGCCCATATGGTTCCCATATATACATGCTTGCAGGTCGAATTCTACCAATATGGGACCTATATAGGTCTTATATGGGCAAAAAAAGCCTATATGGGGCCCATGTAGGACCCGAATGGGATAAATGCCCAGATTCTGCCCATATGGGTCACAAATATACATGTTTGCTGGGTATCTATCTATCTATCTATCTATCTATCTATCTATCTATCTATCTATCTATCTATCTATCTATCTATCTATCTATCTATCTATTCGTTCGTCCGTCCGTCCGTCCGTCGTCCACCTGCCCATCCAATAATACATCCATCCATCTGTCCATGCATTTATCTATCTACTGTTACTACCGTAGTTAATTTTCAATATGAATATATACAAGCTTGCTAAAAGTTGTTCATGAATACATGAAAATTTCAGCTGGCGCCACATTCGCTGTCCATGTCTATGGACTACCCTATAATACTTAATCTTTCGTGAAGGATTGATCATGGAATATTTTCTACGGTCGTTTTCTCCCTTCCACTGATTCAAGAGGGGCAGTTGTCAGTATCTGGCGAAAGAATATGCACAATACTGGTTAACCGCTTAGAGGACTAAGCCTGCCCAGTATACGTGTGGTTAGGTAAACTGACCGCGCTCGACATGACCCCATTGGGTTGACTGGGCCGTAAAACCTCAACACAAACAAATATCCTATAATCCTCAGGTCCAGGGAAGCCGTTGGAATTTAATCCTGAACGATTTATCAAAGAAAGCATTTTGAAAATGGACCCTTCCCATGCAGTATGCGCTATTTTCTGCTGGTATCAGGTTATTTCTTACATTATAATTAGTGGTGGAATTAAGGACAGCTCAGTAGAACATCCTCCGGTCTCATACCGAAAAATGTTTCGTGTACATACGGAAGCTAAGCCAAAATCACAATTTGTTTTTGTTGAAGATTTGGTGTTTGGAAGCCACAGCTTTAACCTTTTTCTAACCATGTAGTGCTGACTCTCATCAGTCGTCGCTTTTGTGGTGTCTTATCTGTGCAATACGGCTTGCAAGGCTTGCAAGGGTCCAGTTGTGGAACACGAGTCGTGTATTTATGTAAAAGTAGAATCCCTGTTGCTAAAATCCTAGATCCGTTCCTGAAAAGTTACAGGCAGGTAATCGTCGGTTCACGATACACACATAGCTTATGGACCACTGTGTTTCTGATTTTTTTTTTTTTTTTTTTTTTTTTGACTCATTCACGCATGCACCTGCGAGCTCGAACATCACGAAAACATGCCTATATAATTTTGACCCCTTAAAGCCCACTTTTATATACATGTAGTAAAACTAGGGTTTAGAGGGGTAAACATTATTTTTCTTATTTTGCTCAAAAACATAGATTGTGGGTACTCGTTAGAACCGCCTCGTCGAGGCGGTTCTAACGAGTATCCACAATCAATGTTTTGAGTAGAAATATGAAAAATATCAGAATTTTTATCTTTGCTCAAAAACAGATTGTGGGTACTCGTTAGAACCGCCTCGTCGAGGCGGTTCTAACGACTATCCACTATCTATGTTTTGAGCAGAAATATGAAAAATATCAGCGTTTTTATCTGAAAATTTTCATTGTTTGGTGGTAAAATTTTCAGTATATTTGAATAGGCGTGTTTTCCTAATGTCGAGAATAAAGTTGAAAAAAAAAATAGAAAGAAAAGAATATCCCAACGAAAAACGTATCGGTTTCTACTGTAAACTCTTGAATTTTCGTCTTGAGTCTTCTGGCATATACTTATTATATCAAAATGTCCAATCACTTAACGCACACGCACATGCACATGCACGCGATCTACATAGCGGTGTTATGCAAAAAAAAGAGCCTTAACATACGTGCACATGCACGATCAGCGCAGACCCAGATTAGAACAATGTTCATGTGTTCCACATGTATGTGTCTGTTTATCGAACACTACGTGGCTCTTCTGCAAAAAAGGAAGGAGCTTATTGTATGTACAAAAAGCATTGACTGACATCAATTTTCTTCGTGTCATTAACTTTCTCAGTCTGAAATGAACCGTGCTAATGTATTATCGCAAAGCAGCAAAGACATTGATCAAATTACACAGGTCCACAAGCAGCATGATGCCTTCAGGTGCGGATTCAGAATTGTTTCTGAGGAGGTCGATTTGATCAAGTTACCCTACTTCCTCTACGTATTCGGAAAAAAAGGCCTGATCAAACAGTGTAGACCCAGATCAGACACCGCAGAACGCGACGTATGATCAGGTTCTACACAGAATGCCATTCATCCAGCAATTTTACACTCATTCATAGGTTGTCACGTAAAATTAATTTGTTGAAGAGAAGTATAAGGTACAAAGTAAGGGATGTGGATATTTATGGTAAATACGGTATGCAACATTTATCCCAATTTTCCCCTGAAAATGAACTTTAGAATCAAAGGGTGGGTTCGACTGAACCCCCGAACCCCCTCTGAATCCGCCCCTGGCATTCACTTCTCGCATGTGCAATACCCTTGTTTCATGACACGGCCCGCGATATGTTTTTAAATATTTTCATAGAAAAATAAGTCTTGGCATTTCACATGAATCGTCTGCCAAGCAGACGATCTACATGACACATCAAAACTTATTTTTTATTAAAAAACAAAGAAGAAATAAATGTTTTTTTTTTAGAATGTTTTCTGCTACAAATTTTGCTTCGCGCTCTAACCCATTGTAGTCTGAGACCCCAAAACGGATAACTAGCAGGCAGTGGACAGACCCAGATCAGACGCCACAGAACGCGGCGTCTCCATTGTTTGCAAATAATTTAACCATTTTTCTCTAGGAATATCTAAATGACATAGACTGACGTACCTAAAATTACAAGTGGATTTTTCCAATATATAGTTGGGGGAGTTTATTCAGTCTATAATGGGTTTAGGCGGTTTAAGTCGGCAGTGTAATTCATACCCCTGTCGCTACATACATCGTAGCTTTTTGGAATAAAACAGTCCTTGGGCAGCGTCCAAATTAAGAGGACTGGATACACTTGGTATATTTTCCGATGGGAGACAACTTTTGTGACTTCCTATTTTTGGTTTCCTGCACACCAAATCCCTTCCAAAAAAGGGATCTACTTTATAAGGAAAGAGTTTATTCCCAAGAGGAGCAAATTCTTTCCTTTAAGAGTAGATCCCTTTTCAAAAGCCATTTTGGCAGAGTTACCACCCCTGAAAATATATTAATTCCCCAGAAGGACCGTTCACCCTTCTTTAATGATGCCGGGCTACACTTAGCAGTAATACGGAATAAACTAAGATGCTGTGCCGCATACAAGAAAGATAACTCCCTCAGTCTTAACTCTGCTAATTTACTTGAACATTTCGTGTTTGGGCTGTACCTTGGATACCGTCTTAAATTTCCAATTCATATTAAAACTGCAACTTGAATACGCTTTGAAATATTTGTATTGTACGTATGTACTTCGTCGGATTATATAAAAAAAATATCGAGTTTGGTTATTTACATGAATGACAACTATACCGTTTTGCTTTTTCAGTATCCCGTCACATATGTTTTTATGACAAATTTTGTATCTGATTTGTGACATGGATACCTTTTAACTGATTTGGCCAACCAGCTTCGATCATGTTCTTGTTTGAAAGTGTGGACGGATGACGGACTAAAAATCTAAAAGGTTGCCTTTGGAAACAAAGAACACGTTACAGATAGAAAATGGGAGTCTCGGTTTTATTGATAAACAGTAATGACGTTTGCAACACTGCTTACGCTTTCTAGCGTATACATGAGCAGAACTCTATTTTCAAAGATACAACAATGGACCCAATGATCCCAAAGGAAATGAAAATATAATCTGCACTATGGTGAAAAAAAAAAAACAAAAAAAAAAAAACAGGGAGACTGTACTAAGCTCACATTGTGAGCCGTCGGCTCAGGTGAGCTACAACAGAAACAAAATATAGTTAAAATTCAGCAAAGTAATTAAAAATATAAATATATATTTTCTTTAATAAAAATTCAAAAAAAAAAAATCATTTTACTATCGAATTTGCATAGGTCAGACCAACGTTTTGCCGTAAATTCAATTTTAGGGTAAATATTTGAAAACACAGCACGGGAACAGAAACGAAAAATGGTTTCTCATTAAATAAGGTCAATCAGAACAAACTATTTTCATTTGAAATAAAGCGACAAGCAAAAAAACCAAAAAACAAAAAAAAAAACAAAAAAAAAAAAAAAAAACAAAAAAAAAAAAAACAGTCTTTCCAAGTGATATCGAGAGGACAGAAGTGCAATCACAAAGTATGATAAACATATGTAGGAATTTGAATTTCATTGTGTCATATGTACAAAAGACTTAAAATAGAGGGTGTGGCGGGCGGTACATAGAAATATCGGATCACACCAAAACACCGGAACACACTGGAATTTTCTGGAACGCACATATATTTTTTTTCCTATAACTGCTTTTCTTTGGTTCTTTTTTTATATATAAATAGTGTTAGCTAGCAAATCATGAAATATGGCCTTGATAGCTTTCGTGTCTTGACTGAAGCGAACAAAGTGCAAATTTTGCATACTGGTATGAACACTGTGCGTTTCGGTAGCCATTTGTAGCTATACACTGAGTAAATGTCAGACTAAAAAGAAAAGTCGAAGAAAGAACGTTAATTAGCATCTTTTATCGCTTTCTTAATTTTAAGTGTTTATTTTCCAGATGTGTTATATATACCAATATTTACCGAAACGCATTTGTGTAAAACCGGAACACACTAATATAAATCACTAAAATGCGGTTCAAGTATTATACAAGTCTATTCTTAACAACATGTTAGACACAAACAGACAACATAAAATCAAACATTAATAAAAATAAAATAAATAAATAAATAAATAATATGTGTGTGTGTGTGTGTGTGTGTGTGTGTGTGTGTGTGTGTGTGTGTGTGTGTGTGTTCCGGTAAATACCAGTATGTTTCGGTGTTTCGGTGTGATCCGGTTTTTCTATGGACCCGTGTGGCGGTGGGGACTTGGAGCATGAATCGTTACCGGTAAATTAGGTCCGTTTCGGTATTTACGCGAAACCAATTTTTGGGCGGTGTGCCTAAATACAGTAAAGTAGCGTAAAAAGGCGTAAAGAGACGTAAGTGGAGTAAAGGTGCGTAAAGTGGCGTATAAGAGCGTAAAATGGTGATATTTACCAAAATATCAGTATCATATGATATATATATATATATATATATATATATATATATATATATATATATATATATATATATATATATGCATTAGTAATCAATGTCATTTGTCATTTAATGTGTTTCGAGGGGTGGATAGGCAGATCAAGAGGTGCGTTTAGGTTGCTGATATCATCGTTGATATTAACCAAGTTGGTCTAAGAGTTAGATTTTCAATGGATCAGTATACCCAAGTTTGTAGGAGTAAGTTTGATGTTAGAAAAGAATTAGGTTTAGATTTAAAAAAATGTCGTCATTATTATATATAATGCAGCCGAAATCTTTCTCCTTCCATCATATTGATCAGTGCACACTGAATATTAAAGATTATTCAAGAAACGCTGTACATTAGAGTCCTGCAAATTCACATCTGCCATAAAAAAAATATGCTATTATTATTATAATTATTATTATACGTTGTTGTTTTTTATGATTTTTGAACGCAAAACAATGTGAACACATCACGGAAACACGCCTATATAATTTTGACCCCCTTAAACCCCACTTTTATATAGTAAAACTGGGGTTTACAGGGGTATACATTATTTTTCTTATTTCTGCTCAAAAACATAGATTGTGGGTACTCGTTAGAACCGCCTCGCCGAGGCGGTTCTAACGAGTACCTACAATCTATGTTTTGAGCAGTAATTTGAAAAATATCAGAATTTTAATCTGAAAATTTTCCTTTTTTTGGTTGTAAAATTTTCAATATATTTGAATAGGCATGTTTTCGTAATGAGTTCGTGCTGGATTCCTGTTCCTGATGAGGACCTCAAACTGGAACAGGACTAGAGGATAACGTTGGAGGGTGTTTTGCACGGTTATCAAATGTTCTAGTGCTTAAGGTATTTTAGATCGTTGTGCATATACATAATGCTACGTCTTATTGATCAAGACAAACACGTCTTCGGAATAAAATTAGAAATCGTAATGTTTTTTTTTTTTTTCTTTCGTTCTCTTGCTTATTTGATGTTTCCAGTTTCTTTAAATAATCAATAATTTATTGATCATTTTAAAGTTACAGAAGACTCTACACTAAAGTTTCCATCGCACTATGCAAAGAGTGTAGACCCAGATCAGACGCCACAGAACACGGCGTCTGACCAGTGGCTACACTTTTTTTACATGATACATTATAAAAAATCACATAAAACTAGAAAGTTCACCAGACAACCCTTAAATGACAAATAGACTCCGGATGCAAAGTCCCCCTTGGAAATATGGGTAAATGAATAAAAAAGAGATATGGGAACATTTCATCTGCACAACAGAATAAATGAATCAGCATACAATATTCATATTAAGGCAACAGGATCCGAATATATTTTAGTCTCGTTTCCATTAGTTCATCAGAGCAAGGATGCTGACAATGACCGTGTCACTGTTGTTGTTTTTGCTGTTAATGTTTTTGCTGTTTTTGTTTTTGTTGTTGATGATTATGATGATGATAATGATGATGATGATGAATACGGCCTATTTATCAATAAATATATTCAGTACCCGCATCAACCACTATTACAAGGCCGACGGAGCACCTCCTCCCAACTTTGCCTGCATGGGTAATACAAATAAAATCTTCATTAGATATGCAAGAACATAGACATTAAGTCATTTTATGCTATTTTACGCTAGTTTGTACATCTTTACACCACTGTGCGCCTCCCCATACCACACGGGGGTCATGAAGCAAGTTTGGTTAAAGTCCGCCCAGTGGTTTAGGAAGAGATAGCATGATGGACGGGCGGATGGACGGACAAACAGAAAAAATAATGTTGCTCTCGCACACTCTTACCACGCGGGGGAGTCATGTAGCAAGTTTGGTTTAATTCCGCTCAGTGGTTTAGGAGGAGGTACCGTGAGGGCAGATGGACAGACAGACGGATGGACAGACAGACGAAAAAATAACGTATGTTGCTCTCGCACACCCTTACCATGCGGGAAAGTCATGCAGCAAAAACTTTAAGCTCTTTTACGCCACTGTACGCCTCTTTACGCCACTTTTACGCTACTTTAATGTATTTAGGCACACCCTTTTTGGGGTTAATTATAGTTTGTTACAGTCCATTTCAAGTAGATGCGGGTTTTACTACAAAAATAACAGAAAAAGAATGTCAAAAGCGATAAAACATCGAAATAAAAGATCCGAAGTTAAATAACTGATATGTTTGGAGCGTTCAGGTAAATTATGAGCAACACAGTATTTGTAGAGCTTATGAAGACACTTATTAAATTACTAATTGAGAAAAGCTCAGTTGTAATGTGTTTTCGTGGTTGTCATTGAAAGGCTCGTTTTCTGGACGACCAATGTACTATACTTGCTCACGATATCCAGGAATATGTGCTCCACCGACTAAAAGTGGAAGACAGCCATCTCAAAATTTACTTAGGTCAGGCAATTTATTGTGGTTTATATTTGTTTTAGTCCTTGTAAAAAATATGTAACAGTCAATTTGTGAGTTTAAAAACAAGGATAAATTATGCAGCAGAAGGATTGTGGGACAACTTGGCACATAGCAAACTTGGCACATAGCAAACTCGCCACATAACCAGCTCGGCACATACAAGCTCTGCCTATAAGTAACTGATCAGTCCAATTATCTATTGTTGTCGAATACTTTAATCGTTGCCGGTGTACTGGTTTATCTTGCACCCTGGGCAGCTTGCCCCCCGGTGGTGAAGCTGCCTGTGAGCAGCTTGCCCCCCGGGGGTGAAGATACCCTGGGGTATCTTGCCCCCCACCCTAGGCAGCTTGCCCCCCGGGGGTGAAGATACCCAGGCCTGGGCAGCTTGCCCCCCACCCCAAGAAAACCTGACAGAACTTAATGCAGAAAGATTTTTTTTTTTTTTTTATTAAAATCCTTATAATAAAAACATGGGAAAACTGATTTTTACATGTGTGTGCATAAGCATCTTTTTCCTGATAGGAGGGAATTGAGGGCCAGAAGAATATAGTGGTTTTAGAAGTTTGCACCTATGCCAGAAAAGCTGGCAGACTCCATTCTAAAAGACAGTTTATCACTTAATAGACTTTCCTATTTAACAGTCATTTGAATAATACATGTATGTATAATATTGACCATCAACTATTTTTCTATGGCTGGAGGTGAGGCGGGGGGTAAGATACCATGGCCTGGGCAGCTTGTCCCCCACCCCTAGAAAACCTGACAGAACTTTATTCAGAAAGATTTTATTCCTTTTAAATAAAAATCTTAATGATAGATACATGGAAAAACTAATTTTTTATGTGCATATGCATCTTTTACCTGATAGGAAGAAATTGAGGTCCAGAATATAGTGGCCTTAGAAGCTAGCAACTATGCCAGGAAACCTGGCAGACTCCATTCCAAAAGATAGTTTATCACTGAATAGACTTTCCTTTTGAACAGTCATTTGAATAGTCATAAAATGGACCATTAACCATTCTTCTCTAAACAGAAAGGGGTGGGGGGTAAGATACCGTGGCCTGTGCAGCTTGCCCCACGGGGGTGAAGATACCCTGGTCTGGGCAGCTTGCCCCCCACCCCCCTCCCCTCCCCCACTCCCTTCCTCCATTCAGAAAGATAGTTTATCACTTAACAGACTTTCCTATTGAACAGTCATTTGAAAATTCATAATATTGACCATTAACCATTTTTCTCTAAACAGGAAGGGTTGTGGGGTAAGATTCCATGGCCTGGGTAGCTTGCCCCTTGGGGATGGCTTGGGCAGCTTGCCCCCCCCCCCCCCCCCCCCCCCTCAAGAAAATATTACACAACTTAATTCAGTAAGTTTTTTCCTTCTTTTAAATAAAAATCCTTATAACAGTAACATGGCAAAACTGATTTTTTATGTACATATGCATCTTTTACTGGATAGGAGCAAATTGAGAGCCTTAGAAGCTTGCACCTATGCTAGAAAACCTGACAGACTCCATTCAAAAAGATAATTTATAACTTAATAGACTTTCCTATTGAACAGTCATTAGAATATTCATAATATTGACCATTAACCATTTTTCTCTAAACAGGAAGGGGTGGGGGGTAAGATACCGTGGCCTGGGCAGCTTGCCCCCTCGGGGAGAAGATACCCTTGCTTGGGCAGCTTGACCCCCGCCTCAAGAAAATCCTACACAACTTAATTCAGTAAGTTTTTTCTTCTTTTAAATAAAAATCCTTATAACAGAAACATGGCAAAACTGATTTTTTATGTACATACGCATCTTTTACTGGATAGGAGGAAATTGAGAGCCTTAGAAGCTTCCACCTATGCTATTTTTTATCCCAATGTAGAGGAGAGGGGCATGTGATACAGAAAAACAGAGATACAGTAAAAATAAGTAAAAGCAGGTACTACTACCATTCTAATGTCTGTGCATTAGAATTTTAAGTTTTAAATGATTAAATAGCTTGTCTGATCTGAGTTTGCCAAGTTTCTAGGAGTGGGGGGCAAGCTGCCCAGGCCAGGGTATCTTCACCCCCGAGGGGCAAGCTGCCCAGGCCAGGGTATCTTACCCCCCACCCCAGCCTATCTGAAAAAAGATAGATAATAAAAAGTAACAGAAATATTCAAATGACAATATTCAAATGACCTGTTAAATGAGAAATTGTTTTAAAAAGATAAAAATAACATTCTGAACTTTAATTTTGTTTACAAGATTTTCTGAGCTTGGGAAGAAACTTCTTAGCCACAGTATTTTGGTCCCAATCCCTTTCCATAAATTGAAAAAGTTGGTAAATGTAGGTACTATTACCATTCTAATGTCTGTGCATTAGAATTTTAAGTTTTAAATGATTAAATAGCTTTTTAGATGAGAGTTTGCCAAGTTTCCAGGGGTGGGGGGCAAGCTACCCAGGCCAGGGTATCTTACTCCCCACCCCAGCCTATCTGAAGAAAGACAGATAATAAAAAGCAACAGAAATATTCAAATGACCTGTTAAATGGGAAATTGTTTTAAAAAGATAAAAATAACATTCTGAACTTGAATTTTGTTTACAAGATTTTCAGAGCTTGGGAGGAAACTTCTTAGCCACAGTATTTTGGCCCCAATCCCTTTCCGTAAATTGAAAAAGTAGGTAAATGTAGGTACTATTTCCAGTCTAATGTCTGTGCATTAGAATTTTAAGTTTAAAATGATTAAATAGCTTTTCAGATCAGAGTTTGCCAAGTTTCCAGGGGCGGGGGACAAGCTGCCCATGCCAGGGTATCTTCACCCCTAGGGGGCAAGCTGCCCAGGCCAGGGTATCTTGCCCCCCACCCCAGCCTATCTGAAGAAAGATAGAAAATAAAAAGCAATAGAAATATTCAGATGACCTGTTAAATGGGAAATTGTTTTAAAAAGATAAAAATAACATTCTGAACTTTAATTTGGTTTACAAGATTTTCTGAGCTTGGGGGGAAACTTATTGAGCCACAGTATTTTGGCCCCAATCCCTTTCCATAAAGTGAAAAAGTAGGTAAAAGCAGGCACTACTACCATTCTAATATCTGTGCATTAGAATTTTAAGTTAAAAATGATTAAGTAGCTTTTCAGATCAGAGTTTGCCAAGTTTCCAGGGATGGGGGGCAAGCTGCCCGGGCCAGGATATCTTCACCCCTGGGGGGCAAGCTGCCCAGGTCAGGGTATCTTACCCCCCCCCCCCCCCCCCCACTACAGCCTATCTGAAGAAAGATAAATAATAAACAGAAATTCAAATGACCTGTTAAATGGGAAAATGTTTTAAAAAGAACAAAAATAACATTCTGAACATTAATTTTGTTTACAAGATTTTCTAAGCTTGGGAGGAAACTTATTGACCACAGTATTTTGGCCCCAATCCCTTCCCATAAAGTGAAAAAATAGGTAAAAGCAGGTTCTACTACCATTCTAATGTCTGTGCATTAGAATTTTAAGTTTAAAATGATTAAGTAGCTTTTCAGATTGGAATTTGCCAAGTTAATAGGGTTGGGGGGTAAACTGCCCAGGCCAGGGTATCTTAACCCCTGCCCCTTCCTGTTAGAAGAAAGATAGGTAATATCAGATACTGGAAATTCTCTAATGACCTGTTCAATAAGAAATTCTATTAAAAGTGATAAAATATCTTTCTGAACTGTGACTGCAAGGACTTCTGAGTTCGGGAGGAAAATGCTTAGGCTACAGTATTTTAGCCCCAACCTCCTCCCATAAAAAGTAAAATAATGAAAAACATACATTACAACTGTTCTGAAAATTGTGTGATATAAATTTGTTATAAAAAAAAAAAAAAATATAATTTTGAATTGAGTTTGCCAGGTTTTCTGGGGTGGGGGGCAAGCTGCCCAGGGTGGGGGGCAAGATACCCCAGGGTATCTTGCCCCCCGGGGGTCAAGCTGCCCAGGGGGGCAAGATAAACTGTTACACCGGATCAACTCGGCACATAGCAAACTCGGCACATAACCAACTCGGCCCATACCAACTCAGCACATAGCAAACTCAGCACATACATATACATATATATACCTCCCGGGATATAGCTATGCATTTATGCATCTATTTCTAGAAATTTTTTATACTTTTTATGGCTAATAAAATAATAAAAATATTAATAAATCTTTGTATTGCTCACTGTTTCATTACCCAGTGAACTGTAGATGAACAAAGCGAATTCAGGAAGTCGGAATTGATTTTGAAACTGTAAATATGATTGTGGTATAAAATTGAAATGAGCCTTTCCTGGAATCGCCTTACTTCTGTCAGATGTCCTTTTGATTTGCATTTCTGACTGAAATAAAGATATGCAGTAGGTATAACCTATTGATAAAGGTACGTGGTATACTTATTATTTTCTAATTTCTGCTCTGAAAAGCCTGAAAGATAAGACTATTGATCCCTGTTACCCTTTATTGCAATTGCATATTCGAAAAGCAAAGGTTCAGGTGACCCTGCGCATTCATACAGTCTCGTCGGTACCTTCGCTGTTTGCTAACCTAAGCTGTAGGTCATGTGGAACATTCAGCCAAAGTTCTAGATCTGCTAAAGGGCTGAACATGCACACTGAAACATTGACGGTACGGACTGTGTAACTGGCCCTTTTTCTGCATCATGATTCATACTATATTTTCTTATTTCTTCTCTGTAAGATAGTCTGAGGGAACTATTACCCCGCTTTAATATTTGAGCCTCGTCTTGAGTGTGCGCGAACAACATTGGTCGATCAACCTGCGCATCCGCACAATCTGATAAACGTTTTTGTTGTTTGCTACTTGGAAAGTATAGTCACTTAGGCTGCTGTATGCAAAAAAAAAAAAAAAAAAAAAAAAAATCATGGTTTTTGAGACTGTAAAGGCCAGAATTTGTGCAACCTGATCGGAACTTTCAAATTAAAATGATTTAAGTTCAAAGGTAACCAATCGGTTGTTCATAATGGTGGATGGGTCATTTTGTGTCATCTTCCTGAGAAAGAGATAGTCCACAAAATGACCCATAAGGGTTGATGTGGCGTTAAACAACACAGTCAATCAATATGAGATATATATTTTTCTTATATCTCAAAGAAAACATGTTGTGGGTACTCATTAGAAGTATCTCACCAGTGCTTGCACTAACTGTCAAAATCAGGATGTCCCAGGACTTCCTGGAAGTCCTGGTGATCAAATTTTTTTTCACTCACTTTAAGAAATTCAACCTCAATATTCTTAAACTCTCATTTAAGGAGTAAAACTGTGATTCTTAAGCTAAATAACATACAAAATCATTCTAAATTTTTGTTGTAAATGACTATAATATCTTTAAAAGTTGGGAGTCCCAGACTTCCTGCCATTGATTTTTGGAAGTCCCAGGGCAATTTTTGGGAGTGACTCCCAGACTTCCCTTAATGCAAGCACTGTCTCACTGAGGCACTTGTAATGAGTACCCACAACATATGTTTTCTTCGAGAAATAAGAAAAATGTCAATTTTCGGGCAATAAATTTTTGTTCGAGAAGTGGATGTTGACCATTTACTTGTCCGTGGACAAGTAATAAAATTTGATAATTCCACAACCCTATACCAGCTCTTTTATCTCTTCTCCCCCTTTCTCTGGTAGATGACACAAAATGACCACAAAGGTTCACATATTAATTATGCAAGAACTCCATCAGTCTTAATGAATAATTAATGACTGAACATAATTACCATCGTTCTCACTCTGTCCACATAAGTGGCAATTCACCCATAACCTGCTCCCAGCCTAACTCTGAATGTTAACATTACAAATAAATAAATGGATGTTTATATAATACAAGTGGCGTTCATTTAATGTTGTCATTGGGGTTCTACAGGGCGCGTTATTAATCCCTTTCACATATCGTTTACTTCAACCCTTTGAAGTATTCTCCCTTAACGGAAACACACTTTTCAAGTCTTGAAATCCATTCTGTAAAGGCAGAGAAGTAGGCCTTTTTAGGTATACCCTGAAGACACTGGTTAATTGCACTACCAAGTGCACTTTGCAGGTGCATTGTCATGGATAAGACACAGACCTCTTAAAGCTTGTTTTGTTTTTCATTTTGCATACAGTAAGGGTTGAGTGTTTATGACTGAACGAACTTGAACTTTCAATAACTTTTGAAATACTGAAATTTCGTCCTATTTTAGAAAATTACTACCCCGTGAAATCACTGCAGTTTCCATATGCTCCTTACAGCCACGCGGTATGGTGGGCCATTAGTGACACAGTTAAATGAATGCCCCTGGTAGTGCCGGTCATTGTTTTCTCCTAGTGGTCTTGTGCAGCTCCTCATTCATAGCTCCAGATAAGAGGGGGTACCCACATAATATTTTCTTTATTTCTCCATAAAAAGATATGGTGTGGGTACTCATGAGAAGCACCTCACTCACAGCATACGTTTTCTTAGAGAAATAAGACAAATATCAATACTTTTCTGCTGAAAAAAGTGCCTTATCTGGAGGTATGCTCATTTGGAGATTACATAAACCCTTTGCCTGTCAACTCCTGATAGATATTGGGGATATGCTCATGCGCAACTGCAAGCAATTTATTTGGCATTAACTAAGTGCCAAGCAAAATTTGTAGCAGATGACATTCTAATATTTTCTTTATTTTCAGAGAAAACAAGTCTTTTTTTTTCAACCAAAAAGTCCTGATATTTTGTTTCTCCATGAAGCTTCTAATGAGTACCCACAACATATGAGGGTCTGGATGGGTTTATCGGTTAGCGATTTTTGGCCATCTTTTATAATTATTAGTGATTTTTAGCGTAAAAAAAAAATAATGATTAGCGATTCTTGTGTTCTAAACTTTAATTAGTCTGGACAAAAAATATAAGGAGGAACTCAAAAAAGTTGCAATTAATTTAGTGAGTAAACAAATCCTAAATTCAACAAGACAATTATACTCTTAGCGAAAGTTCATTTGTGGAGTTCGGTTTTGCTTTATATTGCCCAAAACAAGCATGCTATCATGCTTGAATGAGAAATCAGCGGCTACTCCCCTCTAGCACCAGTTTCAGTACCAGCTTAAGTATGTTTGTACTTCCACTGAAAATGAGCTTCAGGTGCAATATCTGTCTTGGACTGGCAAACCCTCACCCCCCCCCCCCCCCTCGCCCCCATTCAGACCCTCATATGTTTTCATGGAGAGATAAAAATATTATGGAAATTTCCCCTCTTACCTGGAGCTGTGTAAGAACATTGAAGGCCCAGATCACAGTGGCCCAGGTCAGCCTTAATATCTACACTGATTATTCAAGATTTGTACAGTTACTAGCAGATGTAACAGTATCCAATGATTTTTCAGATAAACAGTGAAGGCATTGATCAGATTGAAAAGATCGTCTATTTTCATATGACACATCTCATATAATTTGAGCCTCGTAGCGAGAAGGCTCTACAGACTTCCCCTTGAATCAGTCTTTCAGTGTGCATACCTGGCCCCTTAGTAAGAATGAAGATTGCCGTTGGCCTACCATAAGGAAAGCAAACAGCATAGGTTCTGGTGAGACTGCATGGATGTGTTGGCTCCCTGAGGCTTGTCTGAACCTTTACTGTTTGGATATCATTAGGAAAACAAGCCCATTCAAATATATTGAAAATTTTCCACCAAAAAATGAAAATTTTCAGATAAAAATGCTGATATTTTTCATATTTCTGCTCAAAACATAGATTGTGGATACTTGTTAGAACCGCCTTGGTGAGGTGGTTCTAACGAGTACCCACAATCTATGTTTTTGAGCAGAAATAAGAAAATAATGTATACCCCTGCAAACCCCAGTTTTACTATATAAAAGTGGGGTTCAAGGGGGTCAACATTATATAGGCATGTTCTCGTGATGTGCTATAATGACCCTTTTCACATGATGCAGCTCATTTTATTTTCATCTTATTGCAGAAGCCTTTGTAATGGCTGAGACAGAGAATCAAGAAGATGTAACAGACTTCTGTCTTACCATTCAGGATAAGAGTGCAGAGGATGCAACAACCATTGGTAAATTATTACAGTAATGATTAACCCTTTCATCCCTGAGGTTCTGAAGTAGACTCTTCCATCTTTGAATCTGGCCATAACCATTGTTCCAGAGAGGGGTCTCAGTCAAAAATGAAAATAGAATTGCAAACAGTGTGGATCCTGATGAGACCTGAGACCACTCTTTTGGATCTACACAGTTTGCATAGGTATCTGTACCGGTCTGCAGGGTTGTAAGGGTTAACATAGGTAAGCTCCAAATAAAATAGTAGTCAAATTCCACTATCAAGACTACTTGAAAAAAAGACCACTCCACTTTAAAGGCTCCATATTCCTCAAAAATAGACATTTTGTTATCCTAGAAAGGTTTAATAAATTGTTATATGGTATTAATACAATCATAAAATGTGGCACCTGACAGCCTGTAAAATTTCATTTAGTCGTTCTTGAAATGAAATTTTACAAGCTGTCAGGTGCCACATTTTATGATCGTATTAATACTATGTATCAATTTATTAAACCTTTCTTGGATAAAAAATTGTCTATTTTTGAGGAATATGGAGCCTTTAATAGTGGAGTGGTCTTTATTTTGAGCAGTCTTGATACCAGCTTTTGCCAGTCCCAAATAGTTCTTTCTTGTTATTTTCAAGATAAGACGGGGTATCCGCACAACATTTTTCTTATTTCTCCACAAAAAAAATATGTTGTGAGTACTCATTAGAAGCGCCTCGGTGAGGTGCTTCTGATGAGTTCCATAACATACTTTTTGTGGAGAAAAAAGAAAATATCAGTACTTTTTGGTTGAAAAAAAAAAAAGCAACTTATCTGTAGCAATGTTTTACATTCAATATTAATACCACCCCACTTATAAGACCACTTTTAGGCATTACCAAAGGCGGTAACAGCTGAATTTTACTGTATTCAAAAATCGGGGTGAGAAGAAGTGGTTCTTACTGGCCTGCATATAAGTCATAGTAGACTCAAACATTCTTGTCTGTTCAAACAAGAAGATAAGCCACTTTGTATATGCTGTAATGAGCCATTTATCGTGAAACACACTCTGATTGACTACATTGAATTCTCTCATGTGTGAGCCAGTCTAACCCTAAGTTCTCAGATGCCTCTGAACAATTCCTGTCCTAAAATTCGAAACAAGTCCATTTCAATACCTATAGATGTGTGTAATTTAACCTTTACCACTCTCTGGGCATTTTCAGCAGACGACAGATTGATGATATTTTTCTTATTTTTCCCAGAAAACAGGATTTGACATTTCATGCAAATTGTCTCCTTAGGAGACAATTTGCATGAAATGTCAAATCCTGTTTTCTGAGAAAAATAAGAAAAATATTTCAAAATGTCGTCTGCTGAAAATTTTACCCAGAGTGCTAAGCGTTAAATATTGCTGGATGAGAATTGTAGCATATAGAGTAGAACCTGACCAGACGCAGAATTCTGTGGCATCTGATTTTGGACTACACTGTTTGTTCAGACCTGTCTGTCCGAATACTGAGGGTAAATACAACAGTAAGTCTGACCGCAATGTACATATTGTACATGAGATAGTACCTCCTAGGATGATATTTACCAGGGCCTTATTATATAAAGTATAGGAAACCCAGGCTACATTTTACACTTCGAAATCCTTGTTACATTTTGTATGTAAGGATATTTGTTTCACTTTTACACCAGAACATATCTTGTGGGTGCACATTAGCATTGCCCCTGTGAGCCAATTTCAGTGAGTACAAGTCTGCTGAGTATCTACAAGATATGCTATGGAGAAAAAATGAACAAAATTGTCTTTTGAGTACTCCTGCACTCCATTTATCCAGAGCTATATTTAGATTTAATGAGCTAATGATTAATTTTTACAGACCAGGCAGAAGTACCTGTTGGCTCATATGTTTCAACATGTGACAGTGGAACTGACCTTTTGGTATGTACATTTCTTTAAAGATAGATCCAGATATAGGGAGCATTCATAAGATTTACAAAGTGCCAGATAAGACACTTTTTTCCAACCAAAATATATGGATATTTTTCTTATTTCTCCATGAAAACCTGTGTTGTTGCCAAGGCACTTCTAATGAGTACATGTAGCCACAACATATGTTTATGTGGAGAAATCAGAAAAAATGTTTTCAGGATATATACTCTTTATCTGGAACTATTGATTTCTTTGTTATTTTTTGTACCAGAAAATATCTTATGGGTACTGGTACTCATTGGCATTGCCTCACTGTAGTGACAAGATATGTTTTGAAGCAAACATTATCCTAAGCTTGTCCTGCTGGACCCAGATATGCCATGCCTTTGCAAACAGTGTAGCTCCAGATCAGTTGGCTTCTGAAGAAGCCAACTGATCTGGATCTGCATTGTTTGTCAGTCAGCATGTGAATGTATATCAGCAATCTGGATTAAGTAATTTGATTGGCTGACAATTAGAAATGGGTATGGCATCTTAATTTATTCAGCATGACAAGGGTTAAATTATCACCACAGTTTTGTAATCAGTTATAAAGTTTTTGTTGTTATCCAAGAAGTGGAGAAAGAGCGGCCATCTCCATCAATTCATCAGTTGCCTATCAATTTGTCCACTATGCTGTATCCTCCCACACAGTGCTTGAATTTCAACAAAAATGTCACTGTAATGTGACTGGTGCTAGCATCGTTTCAGTGTAGCTGGAACAGACATTATCACAACATGCCTGAAAGATTGTTGACAGTGATGTCTAACCTTGACAAAACTGGCTCTTCTGGGTATTTGTGGATAATTCTCAGATTAGCATGTGAACTTGCAGTCTGATTTGGGACTTTGCTGTCTCTGTGTGTACTCTTTAAGTAAAGAATTCTTTCCCCTTAGACTTGCCCCCATTTTTGGATGGCTTTGACTACTAGGAACTAGTAGGGAGGCAATTCTTTCTTTCAGCAAACATTATCACTATTTACAAAATAGCAGCAAAATCTTTTAGATTTATCCATTAAGATGAGAGAGAAATAAACTTTTTTTTTGTGCAAATAACTTGTTGGATGAAAAAAGCATCCTATCGAAATTTGACATTTTACCTTTCTCTGGGCTAATTCAGCAGATGACAAATTGAAGGTATTTTCTTTTTCCCCCGGAAAACAGGATTTGATATTTCATGCAAATTGTCTCCAATGAAGACAATGTGGATGAACTGTCAAATCCTATTTTCTCGGAAAATTAAAAAAAAAAATGTCCACTGAAAATTTTTACCCAGAGTGCTAAGCATTAATTTTGTTTGCAGATATACTCCAGTGTTACTGCCACACTGTCACATCAGGTCGTCTCATCCTTCCATGGAAACAAAGTGGAATTTCTGGCAAGTATCTTCAAGACAGAGAATGTAACATTCAGCTTCATGCCAGAAAATCAGATCTTCTATCTGACAGGTTCGTTGAACGATATTATAAAATGCCAAGGATGCCTTAGAAATTACATCACAGGTTTGAAATTAGGGCTTCAGGCAAGTGATATCTACGAATCTTTAATTAGTAACAGTAGAGATGCTAAAGATCAGTCTGATGAAATGGCCAAAGCTGAACATACAGTAACTGCAAAGTTGGACAAAAGTGTGAATTGTGAAATTCTCAAAGCTCCTATCATAACTAAAAGTGGAAGAATAGTGAAAAGGACAGGAGCTTGGGTATCTGATTTCATGTCAACTGATAGCTTGCTGGTGGAAGATTTAGAGGATGACATCCCTGAGTTAGATGATGAGGTTTCTGTAAATGAGGTAAAGAAAGCTAATGATAGTAATAACAAAAGCAGAAGAAAAAGAGGTCGTCCGAGAAAGACAGAGATCGGAAAATATGAAAAGGAAAATTCTGCACCTGATAAACTTATGATAAAAAATTCTGATGGGAATAAACCAGAGAAATCAAAACTGAATGAAGCGGATCGTGTCCCTAATAATACTCCTTTTCCAGTACAAGAGTTTGTAATAGGTGATGATATTAAAAGCTTTGAAAGTTCTGAAATCTTGACCAACACTAAGAGTTCAGAAACGTTTGAAGTAAAATTCAAAGAAGAAAGTTTATTGCGCAATGAACTGGGTCACAAAACAAGCAGCTTTGATAAGTCTGATCAGAATGACACAATAGTTGCTGATTCCGTGAAGTCAGAAGTGGGGAAAGCTATGAAAGAAAATTTGCTTATTAATGGAAATGAATCTCAGCAAAATGTATATTTGAATAAAGTAAATGAAACTGAGAACGATAAAGTATTTAAAGCAAAAAGATCTGTAAAAAGAAGTTCCGACAGAAAAGGAGATGAAGATGTAAAAACTGACTTAAAAAAGCTGAAGCAGTCCTATGAAAAGAAGATGCCATATAAATATTTCTGTAATAAATGTTCCTATAAGTCAAAAAGAGAAAGTCATTTTCAGAAACATAAGAAAATTCATGTGACCAACCCAGACATGCCAGTTTATAAATGTGAACTTTGTGATTTTACCACAATACGTCAAAGTGTTTTACAAAAACACAAGTTGTGCCATTCAGACAATTTACTTTCTTGTATGTCTTGTAAGTACAGAACAAATAATCCTGTTCATTTGTCAAACCATATGAAAAATCGTCACTCTGATAGCAACTTGGCAAAAGCAAATTGTGAATTGTTTCGTTGTAATGTTTGTCCATACATGACAAAGAAATCCTCATTATTTACAAAACATTACTTAAGTCATGGTGTGACATTCTCAGCATCTGAAGATGGGAAGATTTTGACATATAAGTGTAATTTGTGTTCCTATAAAACGCAGAGGAAAGAGCACCTAGTGCGACATAAAGGTGATGTTCATGGTAACAATCGTCCTTACCTGTGTGATCTTTGTGGTATGTCTTTCAAGCGTGTTGATGCACTAGGTGCTCATAAGCTGACACACATGGATAGGTCACTGAGATTCCTGCCATTTAAGTGTACTGTCTGCAAAAAAGCTTTCAAGTCGAGGGTGAGTATACATCACGAAAACATGCCTATATAATTTTGACCCCCATAAACCCCACTTTTATATAGTAAAACTGGGGTTTACAGGGGTATGCATTATTTTTCTTATTTCTACTCAAAAACATAGATTGTGGGTACTCGTTAGAACCGCCTCATCGAGGCAGTTCTAACGAGTACCCACAATCTATGTTTTGAGCAGAAATATGAAAAATATCAGACATTTTTATCTGAAAATTTTCAGTTTTTGGAGGTGAAATTTTCCATATATTTGAATAGGCGTGTTTTCGTAATGAATAATTTAGAGCTTTAGATAAAAGGCATATCCAGATAAAATTTTTTCTTATTTCTCTATGAAAATATATGTTGAGTGTACTCATTACTCATTAGTACCTTGATGAGGCACTTCTAATGAGTGCCCACAACATATGTCTTCTGGAAGATATACAAGGAAATATATTTTGATCCAGATAAATGTTTCTTATTTCTCTGCATAAACATATGTTGTGGGTACTCATTAGAAGTGCCTCAGCGAGGTACTCTAATAAGTTCCCACATTTTATTGTGAGAAATAAGAAAAAGCATTTTCATGGGGAAATAAGAAAAATATTTATCTGGAGATAAGAGGTGTCCAGACAAACATTTTTCTCATTTCTTCACAAAAACATGAAGTGGCTCTTCTAATGAGTACCCACAATATGTTTTTGTAGAGAAATAAAAAAAAAAATATTTATCTGTCTACCTCTCTTATCTGGAGCTATAATTAATGTACCATAATGTAAAATCTATCAACAGACAGAGAAGGCCCTAATCGGATAGGTTGATCTCTGTCCACGTACATGGCATGAGGGCCCATTTATCATGTTTTGAATCATGTGATGTTGCATAACATGTTTTTGTAAGGGCACATATTCATCAGGATAGCATTCTTACTTTCCTTGAAAAGTTTGTGCACAAGTACTGATTAACTGTTTGGATAAGCCTGCCTAGGTAAAAAGTGTGAGACTAGATCAACATGACATTAACAGTGTTGACTGGGCCATAAAACTCCAAATCAAATTAAAAAAAAAATGCATTCTTACTGGTACAGTTATTTAAGGAGGATGATTTGATAATAAATCTGGGATAATTTTTTCCAGTTCTCCTTAAAAACAGATGTAGTGGGTACTCATTAGAAGTGCCTCGGTGAGGCACTTCTAATGAGTACCCACAACATAGGTTTTTATGGAAAAATAAGAAAATTTATCCCAGAATTTTCTCCAGTTCTCCATAAAAACCTATGTTGTGGGTACCATTAGAAGTGAGGCACTTAGGGTACCCACATAAGTTTTTTTAATGGAGAAATTAGAATTTTTTCTCAGAATTATCACTAAATACTCCTTGACAACTGGATTGTGATAGAAATATACATGTATTCAGGACTCCATGTAACTTTTGAGATAAAATATCTGTTTCCTCCTGGAGCCCTGATACTGACATTAGCCACATTTACACAAAATACTGAGAGTTATACCTCAACAAACAGTGAAGGACCAGATAAAATTGCTCCTAAAGGATCGGTTTGACCAGGGTCCACACTGTTTGCCATTCAGTCACCACATGTTAGACACAACACTACATAGGTCTAGATAAGAGGCACTTCTAATGAGAACTACAACATATGTTTTTGTTAAAAAGTTAGAAAAATATCCATACTATTTGGTTGAAAAAGAACCTTGCCTAGAGCTATGATCACTCAGTTTTCAAATGGGCTCACAAGGTTTAGTTTAAGTGTGATAAAGAGTTAAAGTTTCAAGTACACTTCAACCTCTTTATAACACGGTTCGTTATAACACGGTTTTGGATATAACACGGTTCAAAGATGGATCCCAAAAATATAAAGATTAATTTATATTGAAAAATGACCATAAATGGTCATTTTTCAATATAATCTATACATTTTTGTTTGGATATAACACGGTTGTTTAACTAACACGGTTTATGCTATGGACCCCAACAATAGTGTTATAAAGAGGTTGTGGTGTACTTAGGATGATTACAACAAAGTTTAGACATACACAAGAGGTAGTCAAATTGACTTGTTCAAATTTTAGGAAAAAGTATGGTAAGGAGTTAAGGTGTCTGAATATTTAGGATAAATATGGTACTTGTTTTACCAGGAGTTATACAATTTATTATTTTCAGGCTCATCTGAAAGAGCATCTTGCTGTTCATACTTCTCTGCGGGCTTACCTTTGTGACAAGTGTGGTGCTTCTTTCAAGACAAAGGCTGTCCAGAAGAAACATCTGCAGAATATTCACATCAATCCAGGGTCATTCAAGTGCACGACTTGTCCAAAAGCCTTCAATACTAAGTATGCTTTGTTGAGACATATTCAGCACCATGAGTATGCTAGCTCATATAAACCAGGCACAGAAATTGGGAAAGATCCTAAAAAAGAAAGCCGTACTGATCCTTTTGGAGATGAGCAGAATGAAGGTCAAGGTCAGGATCTTCAAGTACAGGAAGTTCAGCTTCAGTTTCATCTTCAGGATTATGGAGGTCAAGTGACCTTGGTCCCTGAAGAAGGTCAACTTATTGCTAAAGGTGAAGGTCACACAATTCAGATAACTAGCTCTGATGGTCAGGACTTTGAAGGTCAGCAGGTTCAAGGTCATGATCTTGAAGGTCAGTTCCTTGAATCAGAACAAGTTAATGATGAAACTATAGATGAAAATCTGACAGCCATACAAACAATAACTTTACCACCATCTCAGTTAAGACAGTTTACACAACCAATTCAAACAACAGAGGGAGAAGAAATTTATATTCAGAACTTTACAACAGATGATGGGGATTCCTTTGTTGACCCCACTAGGGAGTCAGTGAGACAGTTGTTTATTCCATCTAATATAGATGGGCAAACAAGTGTAATAGAAGTGGATGGAAATACAACATTTATACAAGAAATACAAGGGACTGAGTCACTGATTGAAGAAGTTAAAAGTTTGGGTGGTTTAGAAGGGATACACTCAAACCAGGCAATACTAACTATAAATACTGATGGTACTGAGAAAGTCTTCCTAGCAAATGTGGAGAATCTTTAAATCTAGAACAAAAGCTGCAGGTTTCAGGCTGTATTTGTCACACCTGCTTTTAGCATGACTCAACAAAGGGATCCGGTTTTCCGTCATTTTGTCCATCCGTTTGTTCGTCAATCCATCAACATTTGTGTCAACCCTACAATGTAACTTTGACCGGGGGGGGGGGGGGGGGGTCACCCTAATGTTCAGGTTCATTTCCCAAGAACTATAAAGGCTACAGTGATGATACTTGGTATAAGCATATACTTAGGGATGACAACTCAGACAGCAGTATCCATATTTGACCAGGACCAGTGTTTCACGGTTTAGCAACTTCGTAAATTTGTGTGGGGGGGACATAGCATTCGGTGGAATTCTTATTTATTATTTTTTTAATAAAACACTGGTCATGGTAATTGATAAAGCTATTGTCACAAATATCAGTATATTTAGGATTTTTGGGACTTAAATTGTTAAATTTTATCACAAAAACTGAAATTTTAGGCCAAAAATCAGTAGTCAATAAAAAATAAGCCCATTAATCAGTAGTCAATAAACCCCACCTAGACCCTCATGTATACTCAAGCTCAAATTTTCTCTTTACATAACCCATATGATTAATACCTTTGTCTCATACTTGCTTGATTTGTGTCCATTATACCGTAATTATCCTGACAATTCAGACATTAATGCAGACCCAGATATGCTTCAGATTGCAGTATCTGATCAAAGTCTGTGCTGTTTGCCATCCAGTCAGTCCTTTTTTGATACATCAACATTAGTCAAATGGTGTGTTTGACTTTTATGTTAAGTATGATAGAGTTATCATGTCCAAGAGTTTCAAACCTCCAGCCAGCCTCGGTGGCTCAGTTGGATGTGTGCGCAACTGGTGATCAGGAGGTCACAGGTTTGATCCCCACTGGGTCTGGCAACATTCTTTTGTAGAGATTGATCATTTTTCTGCTGTCATTCTCTCCCTTTTGCTGATTCAAGAAGGACAGATATCAGTTTCTGGCAAAAGAATATGCGCAAGTACTGGTTAACTGCTTAGAGGACTAAGCCTGCCCAGGTGAAGTATGGCTAGTAAAATGACCAGCTCTACATGATCCTAATGTGTTGTCTGGTCTGTAAAACCTCAGCCCAATCAATCAGTTATCATGTCCAGTAGTTACAAACCTTCAGATAAGAGGATTATCCAAATACAGTATAACCCCAATGGCTCGAACACGGATGGCTTGTTTACCGTGGATGATTCGAACTCTTTTTTCAGTCCCTACAAAATTCTTCCAATAGCTCAAGAAAACAAATATTTAGGGATTTTTTCTTATTTTATCGTGGTATTGTATGTTGTGTGTACTCATTAGAATTGCCTCATCAAGGCAATTCTAATGAGTACACTCAACATACAATCATTGTGTAGAAAATCGATAAGATTTCCCTAAATTATCGCTATTTGCTTCCTGAACTGGCGCCATGATTAACCCTCAGTGGCTCGAACTACCCATGTCTCGGACGAATTTCCATGGTCCCAAAGATGTTCGAGCCATTGAGGTCTGACTGTAAGTATTTTTCTTATTATCCACAAAAAAGTTATGTTGTTGGTGCTCATTAGAAGTGCCTCAGGGATTTGCTTCAGATGAGTACCTACAACATGTTTTTATGAAGAATATAAAATTATGTTGCTTTTTGCTTCAAAAAGTGCCTTATCTGGGGCTATGGTTAGTATGTTCTTTCCTTTTTGGGTAGATCCCTTTTCAGAAGGCCTTCTTGTGTATTAATTTGATTTTGTGTCTGCTCTGTAACTCGAATACCCTTAACATATTTTGATGATACTTGGTAGAAATGTAGAACATGACAAGACGATGTGTTGCCTACAAGAATTATAGCTCTAGCGGGGTGTAGAGTGGAGAGAGTGGGAAGGGTGTGTGTGTGGAGGGGGGGGGGGGTGCATTTGTTTTTTCCTAAAAGAAAACTTTTCTAGTTTCTTCAGATTCTCCACTGTCATTTGCTTTTCCCTTAAGTCTTCTCTTTCATGTCTCTACTGTATTGACTGTCTCTTTTTCCCTTTCTCTGGGAGATGACAAAATGACCCACAAGGGTTGACATGTTGTTAAACAACAGACCAGCTTGAGCATCTGCACAGTGTTTTGATCATTCTTCACTGGATGGTTTTTGGATAGCCACAGGAAGACTGTGAAGACTATGATTGGATTGTGCATATGTCTTGAAGACCACTGGGTACATACAACTACATTGTAAATATACATGTTTTCACATTGAGGCTTGTATGTTAAGTGTACTGTTTAGAATCATATCGGGCAGTTCTACTGAATAAAAAAATAACCATATGACTTATGTGAACATCATAGACACAGATCAGCCTGCACATCCTTGCAATCTGATAAGGGTCCATGCTGTTGCTAACAGCATACATTCTAGTAGTGACTTATCAGATGGAATAAAAAATAACCATAAGACATATATGAACAGCATAGACATTGATCTATTAGCAACCAGTATAGACTGTGATCAGACTGAGAGAAGGTACAGACTAGTTTGACTCTACACTTATCATGCGTCATTACTGATGGGAGGTTGTTTTCTATTCAGAAGGGGCTCACTTCATAGACCCCGATAAGACAAGTTTCCAGGTAACTGTTTTTCTTATTTCTCCATGAAAACATATGTTGTGGGTACTCATTAGAAACAGCTATTCAAGGGTCTTCAAATGAGTACCCACAAAATATGTTCCGAAGGATAAATAAGGAAAATAACAACACATTTTGGAGATAAAATGCACCTGATCAGCAGCTATGGGCTTATATGTTTTCATGGAGAAATAAGGCATCTACCTGTATGTGGGATAGTGTGAGATAATCTGCTATGTGTGCAGCAAAGAATAAGATCAGCCTATGCATCCACCCAGTTTGATCAGAGTCTTTTGGTGGGCTCCTTTTTATACAGCTAACGTTACAAGGATTCTTCTGGGGGACAGACTGCCGATTGCAAGTGTGATCTGAATCTTTACTAGGCACATGTTAAAATTCACATTTTGGCTCATATGTTTTTTACGGAGAAATTTATAAGAACAAGAAAAAGGCCTAACGGTATTATGGGCGGGTGCCTGAAAAAGGTAAACCTTGGATGACAGGGGAGATAAGTACATAATGAAGAAAGCGAGAGTTTTCCCTCTTGCATGTGACACACCTACTGGTCCTCCTCTTCATTCCTACCAAATATGAAAGCAATCCACTGAAGAATAAAGGTACATATAGCTTTGAAAAGAGGTTAACCAAAAGGTAAACCTAGGACGACACCTGACGTATGCCCAGACATCACTATTAAGTATTTTAAAGGACAGATTAAAATAAAATAAAAAATACCCCAAAATGCCAATATGTTTTGGACTTGTTTAGAAGGTATATTCAATGATTATTCTGGGATAATTTTCTCCATTTCTCCATAAAAACATATTGTGGGTATTCATTAGAATATGTTTTTATGGAGAAATAAGAAAAAAAAATCCCGGATTATCACCAAATACTCCTTCTTAATAAGTCTTATTTTTGACTGACTGAAAAAAAAAGCAGCATAGCTAGAGCTGTTGTAAATGTTACTTCTTTAAATTATTGAAATTATTGTTTAATTTATTGTTGTATAAGTACTATTTATTGTGCATCTTGAACAAAAATGTTCTGAGTTCAAAAATAAAGGATTATAAAACTAATTTCCATCTTATTCTTTATAGACCCTTTAACCCTTCTCTTGCTGAACATAACATGCCCTGTCTTAGCAAACAGTTTAGATCCAGATCAGTTGGCTTCTGAAGAAGCAAACTGATCCGGGTCTGCACTGTTTGTCATTAAATTTGTGAATTTCTATCAAAAACCCAGATCAAGTAATCTGATTGGCTGGAAATGAGAAGTGGGCGTGGCATCTTAATCTATTCAGCAAGGCAAGGGTTAACATTTACCATGCAGTCGGTATACATTCAGCAGATGACAAATTGATGATATTTTTTTCTGATTTTTCAATATAATATTTCACACCAATGTCAAATGCTATTTTCTGTGTAGATAAGAAAAAATATATCAAAATGTCATCTGCCTGGCTCTATAATGCAGTCGGTAGAGTGTCTGAATGCAGATCCAGGGATTGCAGGTTTGAATCCCAGCTCCGAAACATAATTTTTGTGGAGATTATGATATCATTTTTGTGGTTATTCTCACCCTGTGGCTGATTCGAGAAAGGCAGCTGTCAGTTACTAATGAAAGGATGTGCACAAGTAGTGGTTAACCGCTTAGAGGAATAAGTGGGTAAGACAACTGACTGGCTTGACATGCTCTTAACAGTGTTGACTATGTCGTAAAACTCAAACAAATGCCATTTGCTGTGATAATCTGTAAAGCGATCCTTTGGAATTAGACAGGGCATCAAAAGTTGATGATGTTGATGATAGTTGGTATTTTAAGTCCCTTTCAACACTATTTAAGTCATATCGAGATGATAGGTGATAATGAAAGGCTCTGTGCAATAAAGCCCTTACAGTCAATAGCTGAACTCCGCCTTAAGTGGATTTGGAACCCGGGATCTCATGATCTAAGTCGGTAACCACTCGGCCACCCAGATGTTTCTAAAGTCAAGTAGAATGGCATCTACCTGTTCTCCCTCATCAAGACTGGCAGAGACATCATGCGGTGTAACAAGGAGCTGGCTATCACAAGAACACATTTTCCTGAACCCGTGGTGCTGGTCGCAAAGTATGTAGGCCCAGTTGTTCAAAACTTAACAAATTTGTTAGCTAATGGGACGTTAAAATTTCTACCTTAAAATATGGCAAATACATTGATATTTTTGCAGCAAAAATATCAATATATTTGAAAATACCTTAGCTACAACAGTTAACGAGTTTGGCATTAATGAGCTCGTTGAGCTAACAAACAACTTGGCCCAGGTAAATATGGTATACAATATCACTGTATAGGTCTGGCAGTCCCAATAATTAAGGTAACTATGAGCCACAACATAAGAAAACATGCCTTCATGTGAACCCAGTCTTTGTTGTCTGCTCAAGGCTATCCAAAATGCATGCTGATCTGAATCTTCACTGGATACACATCCGAAATTATGTTCTAATATTTTGTACACCAACTTGTCTGATAAATGGCATTTGCAAACCCAGATAAAATTGCTCCTTCAGAATCAGTCTGACCAGGGTCTACACTGTTTGCCTTTCCATGAAGTGTTTTGTGGAATAAGTGTGCAAAGCTTGGGCAAGAAAAGTATGGCATAAAGTGTTTGAAATTTTAAAGACGACGGTCTAATTTTATTTTTTTTCAGAGAAAAAAGTTTATGTATTGATATTTCATTTGAATCGTCTGCTGGCAGACAATTCACATAAAATGTCAAGACTTATTTCCTTTGAATAATAAAAAAAGAAATCAAAACGTCATCATTGAAATGCAGAGAACCTCTTTAAGTATTCAAAATCATGGCGCCCTTGCTATTAGATTTTATATCTTTGAAGTCTTAAATGGCCTTAGTTTTTATCTGATTTTGATCAAATCTGCACCAGAATTTATGATTTCTCAAGATCTTTCATTTGAGATACACGCTTTATTAAATTTGCATCAGAATGTATGATTTGTCAATATCTTTCATCTCAGATACACGTTTTATCAAATTTGCATCAGAATGTATACACGCTTTATCAAATTTGCATTAGAGTGTATGATTTGTCAAGATCTTTCATCTCAGATACACGCTTTATCAAATTTGCATCAGAATATATGATCTGTCAAGATCTTTCATCTCAGATACACAGTTTATCAACTTTGCATCAGAATGCACGTATACATGTTTTATCAAATTTGCACCAGAATATATGATTTGACAAGATTTTTCATCTCGGATACTCTCTTTAACAACCTTGTATTTCCCTTCCTTATCTGGGCCTTCTCTGTTCGTATATTCCATGAAAAAACGTGGATTTTCAGCTATCAACAGAGTGCCAAAAGAAGACTGATCGGCCTCCAGGATGTACAAGATGATCTGAATCTTCAGATGTACATGCTGATATGAATCCTGTGGATGTACAGGCTGATCTGAATCTTTTGATGTACAGGCTGATCTGAATCTTTGGATGGCAGGCGAGCATTCTGCTACTTATGGGAGTTGAATTCATATAAGCCGAATGGCTTTTTCAAATCCCTTTTGTATACTATATTTATACCAATGTACTGTGTAATGTTCGTTATTTTGCACATGTTTTTTATACAAATAAAACTCAGTTTAAACCAATCTTCGGATGTGTAGGCTGATCTGAATCTTTGGATGTACAGGCTGATCTGAATATATGGATGTGTAGGCTGATCTGAATGTTTGAATGTACAGACAGATCTGAATCTTTGGCTGTACAGGCTGATCTGAATCTTTGGATTTTCAGGCTGATCTGAATCTTTGGATTTTCAGGCTTATCTGAATCTTTGGATGTGCAGACTGATCTGAATCTTTGGATGTACAGCAGATCTGAATCTTTGGCTGTACAGACTGATCTGAATCTTTGGATGTGCAGACTGATCTGAATCTTTGGATGTGCAGACTGATCTGAATCTTTGGATGTACAGCAGATCTGAATCTTTGGCTGTACAGGCTGATCTGAATCTTTGGATGTGCAGACTGATCTGAATCTTTGGATGTACAGCAGATCTGAATCTTTGGCTGTACAGGCTGATCTGAATCTTTGGATTTTCAGGCTGATCTGAATCTTTGGAAGTGCAGATCTGATTCTTTGGCTGTGTAGGCTGATCTGAATCTTTGGATGTACAGGCTGATCTGAATCTTGTGGATGTACAGGCTGATCTGATTCTTTGGATGTGCAGCCTGATATGAATTTTTGGATGTACAGGATAATCTGAATCTTTGGATGTACAGACTGATCCGAATCTTTGCATGTACAGGCTAATCTGAATCTTTGGATATACAAACTGATCTGAATCTTTGGATGAACGGGCTGATCTGAATCTTTGGATGCATAGGCTGAATCTTTGGATGTACAGGCTGATCTGAATCTTTGGATATACCGACTGATCTGAATTTTTGGATGTACAGGCTAATCTGAATCTTTGTACGTAGAGGCTGATCTGAATCTTTGGATGTAATATAGGCTGATCTGAATGTTTGGATGTACAGGCTGATCTGAATCTTTGGATGTACAGGCAAATCTGAATCTTTAGATGTACAGATTGATCTCAATCTTTGGCTGTACAGGCTGATCTGAATCTTGCGGATGAGCAAGATGATCTGAGTCTTGTAAATATTCAGGCTGATCTGAATCTTGTGGGTGTACAGGATGATCTGGATCTTGTGGATGTACAGGCTGATCTGAATCTCTGGATGTACATGCTGATCTGAATCTTTAGATGTACAGGCAGATCTAAATCTTTGGATGTGCAGACTGATCTGAACAGGCTGATCTAAATCTTTGGATGTACAGGGCAATCTGAATCTTGTGTTCGTACAGTATGATCTGAATCTTTGGATGTACATGCTGATCTGAATCTTGTGGATGCACAGGCTGATCTGAATATTTGGATGTACAGTCTGATCTGAATCTTTGGATGTACAGACCGATCTGAATTTTTGGATGTATAGCAGATCTGAATCCTTGGATGTACAGGCTGATCTGAATCTTTTGATGTACAGACTGATCTAAATCTTTGGATGTGCAGACTGATCTGAATCTTTGGATGTACAGACTGATCTGAATCTTGTGGATGTACAGGCTGATCTGATTCTTTGGATGTGCAGCCTGATATGAATTTTTGGATGTACAGGATAATCTGAATCTTTGGATGTACAGACTGATCCGAATCTTTGCATGTACGGGCTAATCTGAATCTTTGGATATACAGACTGATCTGAATCTTTGGATGAACGGGCTGATCTGAATCTTTGGATGTGTAGGCTGATCTGAATCTTTGGATGTACAGGCTGATCTGAATCTTTGGATGTGTAGGCTGATCTGAATCTTTGGATGTACAGGCTGATCTGAATCTTTGGATATACAGACTGATCTGAATTTTTGGATGTACAGGCTAATCTGAATCTGTGTACGTAGAGGCTGATCTGAATCTTTGGATGTAATATAGGCTGATCTGAATGTTTGGATGTACAGGGTGATCTGAATCTTTGGATGTACAGGCAAATCTGAATCTTTAGATGTACAGATTGATCTCAATCTTTTGCTGTACAGGCTGATCTGAATCTTGCGGATGAGCAAGATGATCTGAGTCTTGTAAATGTTCAGGCTGATCTGAATCTTGTGGGTGTACAGGATGGTCTGAATCTTGTGGATGTACAGGCTGATCTGAATCTCTGGATGTACATGCTGATCTGAATCTTTAGATGTACAGGCAGATCTCAATCTTTGAGTGTGCAGACTGATCTGAACAGGCTGATCTGAATCCTGTGGATGTACAGGCTGATCTAAATCTTTGGATGTACAGGGCGATCTGAATCTTGTGTTCGTACAGTATGATCTGAATCTTTGGATGTACATGCTGATCTGAATCTTGTGGATGCATAGGCTGATCTGAATATTTGGATGTACAGACTGATCTGAATCTTTGGATGTACAGACCGATCTGAATTTTTGGATGTACAGGCTGATCTGAATCTTTTGATGTACAGACTGATCTAAATCTTTGGATGTGCAGACTGATCTGAATCTTTGGATGTACAGACTGATCTGAATCTTTGGATGTACAGCAGATCTGAATCGTTGGATGTGCAGACTGATCTGAATCTTTGAATGTACAGGCTGATCTGAATCTTTTGATGTACAGACTGATCTAAATCTTTGGGTGCGCAGACTGATCTGAATCTTTGGATGTACAGACTGATCCGAATCTTTGGATGTACAGCAGATCTGAATCTTTGGATGTACAGACTGATCTGAATCTTTGGATGTACAGCAGATCTGAATCTTTGGATGTGCAGACTGATCCGAATCTTTGGATGTACAGCAGATCTGAATCTTTGGATGTACAGACTGATCTGAATCTTTGGATGTACAGCAGATCTGAATCTTTGGATGTGCAGACTGATCTGAATCTTTGGATGTACAGGCTGATCTGAATCTTTGGATGTACAGGCTGATCTGAATCTTTGGATGTACAGGCAGATCTGAATCTTTGGATGTACAGGCTGATCTGAATCTTTGGATGTACAGCAGATCTGAATCTTTGGATGTACAGGCAGATCTGAATCTTTGGATGTACAGGCTGATCTGAATCTTTGGATGTGCAGACTGATCTGAATCTTTGGATGTCCTGGCTGATCTAAATCTTGTGGCTGTGCAGGCTGATCTGAATCTTCGCTTCACACTCATATCATAGATTTATTTTCTCACGTCGCAACTCATAAGATTTGATGAGGTCACATAAAGATAAAAGAACTTACCCACACCCATCTCCTCACCCTTTCACCTTCAATGCTTGCCAACAGGCGCAGTAACAAGAGCTTTTGAGCATTGGTAATCTCTGCATTACCGAGTCATACCAAAGCCTTTAAAAAGTATCAGCTGCTTTTTCGCTTGGCGCTCACAATTAAGAAAGTAGAGCAAGCAATCCGAAATGGTTGACCCGATATCAGTATAATGTAATTCGGTGGGATATGACGTCAAGTGTCCGGGCGTGATATTTCAGTGAGGAAGCACTCAAAGTGAACATTGAGCTTCCTGCCACCTTCAGACATCGTTGCGATGCAACTGAAAATTGTTGAATGTGACTCTAAACCCATTTAAAAGAAGCAAAAACATTCAGTGCTTGTCAAAAATACAAGCCGCCTCCATCCTCAACTGTTCAGAGATAACCCAGCGGGCACATGACGTTTAAACAAAGTCGCTTCAACGTCGATGTAACATCACGTCATGACGTTGCATCGACGTTTATGATACGCTGTATAAACGTCATGTAATGACGTTGCATCGTTGATGCGCTGTTGTATAATGTCTCGTGATGACGTTGTATCGACGTTTAGGCGACGTTGTATAGACGTCATATGCCCGCTGGGAAAAAGTTCCTCCACCTGCCCCCAACCACACTTCCAACAATGAAGGCTCTTACCAGAAAGTGCGTATGCGTATTCTGATTGGGCAATGTGAGAAAATACATATCTTCACACATGTGGACCTAGCAAAGATTCACTCAACCTGCGACATCCCAACACGCAGCCTAATGCCCAAGGCTTCATTGTTCACCTATAGGAAGTATATCCCAGCTAGCATTCTACGTAAATCTACATCGGGCCGTCATCGGCCCGTCAGCTACCCTGACGGGCCGATGACGGCCCGATATAGATTTACGTAGAATGCTGACTGGGGTACCATCAAAGTATTTCTATCAAAATAAAAGTGCCCAGCGAAGACAGGTCTGCAGACTGCGCGATTGCACAGGCTGATCTGAGTCTTCTCTGGGCGAACGTATATGAAGGTACATTTTCTCACATCGCGGAAGGCTCGATATGACGTTAATACAGTAGTCCTTTTCAGTTCTAGATTTTGTATTGATATCTCTATTTGCAGCAATAAACGTGTCCAACTTTCAAGACGGCGGGGTCCATTGCAGAAACTCGGGGTGACGGGTTTAGCGGTATTTAAACTTAAATTATGATGTATAATTTCATTTATTTTTTTTATTTCGGTTGATTATTGAAATAAAAAAAAATGCACAGAGAGAGAGAGAGAGAGAGAGAGAGAGAGAGAGAGAGAGACACCTATATGCTCTTTGTGCATCCTGGTCTTTTTTCTGTTACCCTCTATCAGCCTATATGCAGATATGAAGGTTATGTTGAAAGTTGATACTGAGGCCTTCCCAGCAGCTTGGGGAAAAAAGGGTACAAGGGAACGTTGGTCATTAATTTTAGGCAACACTAATTCTGGGGAACAGGGAACATGAAAATTCTAGATTTTGTATTGATATCTCTGTTTGCTGCAATAAACGTGTCCAAAATTAAATTTATGGCCAAAAATTGGTCTGACCTATGCAAATTCTATAGTAAAGCGATTTTTTGGAATTTTTGTCTAAGAAAATAGTTTTTTTTTTTTTATTATTATTATTTTTCTTTGCTGAATTGAAATTATTGATGTTTCACAATAATATTGGGAAAATTTTAAAAACATTCAAGAAGCGGAACTGGTTGACAATCTGCCTCCAAGTTTCTTACCCTAAAGATTTCTGCATAATGTGCATTCATTTTTACTAAAAAAGTAAAACATATTTGATTTTTAAAAAAAAACAATGACCAGAATAAAACTTTTTGTGCATAGGTAGTTACGACAAATGGTTTCGCATTAAATTATGACAAAAGTTTGCAAATTTACTTCTTCTGTGTAAAGCGCCAAGCAAAAACGACTTTCTGAAAGACGTCGAAAGTACCCGAAACTATCTTTTTTTTTTTTTTTTCATCCATTTGATTTCCATGTCACTAAATTTTGCTTTTTAAAAATTCCATGCCGCTACATTTCGCATATTAGTATCTCCATCTCGCTGCATTTCTCATATTGGTATCCTTTAGCTGGGACCGAGACAGTTCACCGACAAGACAGTTCACTGGCACGTATTTTGGAGACAGTTCACCGACAAAATTGGAGACAGTTCACTGACAGATTTGAAGACAGTTCACCGACAAAAAAACTGTATATGTATATATGGTAATAAAGGGAAGAAGTTGGTTAAAAATGTAATATCTTTATCTAGTATGTTGTAAATGAACGGTTGCGTAATCATACATGTCCTGTGTGTTCAGGGGCATATAAGTAAACATCGGTCAAGATCAAACTAAACACCCGATGATTCTATAAGCGGGCAACGAAGGTTTAGAGCAGACTGTGCGGATGTGCAGGTTGATCTAACTCTTCGCTGTCTGCATATTCCCAAAAGCAGTCCGTCTGCATATATGTACATACATATGTACGTACGTAAAGATGAGTGCATTCATTTACATAATTATCATCTGTACAATATAGTTCGTGTATGAGCTGCACCTTGCGAAAATGTAAAATATGACATGTTCGTAAAATGGGTTTGTTCGATTGGCACTCTGTAATTAACAAGGAATCAAAGGAATCTTGAAGCAAGAGGGAATTCTATGACTGCAGATGCGCAAACTGATATGTATATCTATTCACGGACTATATACACGCCATGTTTTAATTTTCTTTCGTTGAGGTTCGTGGCCTGCGAAAATTGTCTTCGGTTTAAATATTTAGGATTATGGTTTGGTTACATATCATAAACTTTAAATATTAGAGCACCTTAACTGATTACTATATTAGATTTTGAAAAAAAAATAATAAAAGTCTCTTTTAGTACGTGTCGATGTGTCAACAACAATGCACGAACACAACTTGTTTTTTTTTTTTTTTTACAGAATATTACCCAGTTGCAGTTGTCAAACGTCTTTCTTCTATAACTACAGTCGGGCGGAGTCAACCATAATCTGCATAACACACACACACACACACACGCACGCACGCACGCACACACACACGCATGCACTCACACACACACACCTTCTAAATGAAGTACATCTATATCAATATTCTATGTCTGCACACACACACTAAAAAGATCCCAAGCATCATGCATGTTGTTACAATCATGCAGAACGTGCAACTATGTCGGGATGAAATGTCCAAATGATCATCATTTTTTACAAGTCATGCAGGCATCTGTAAAACTTGCAACTGTCATTTCGTTTGTATTCTTTAAAGTTTTCTCCAAAAATAAACGCATGATTTTCACTGTCTTCAAATATTTTTGTCGGTGAACTGTCTCCAATTTTGTCTGTGAACTGTCTCTAAAATACGTGTCGGTGAACTGTCTTGTCGGTGATATGTCTCGGAACCTTTCAGCTACATTAGGTCCATTAGTAAAGTACCCTTTCAAGTCATTCCAATGAATTGCGATCCGGTGTGGAACTCTTCACTTGCAAAATCATAAACAGTCGTAGCCAAAAACAAATAAACAAAAAATTCTAAGAGATTTCGAAATATAAAATTGTTTCAATTGAATAGCAATCAGTTGATTGGTGTACATTAATTAGTAATACTTGTGGAGATTTTGTAATTATTCTAGTTCTATTGAGCAGAGATAGTGGTAAGTATTTAAAAATTTTAAATGCGGTTTGATAATTGTGAAAATATTTTGAAAACTCTTCCTGAATGCAGGTCAACTACTGAGCTGGAGATCAAAATGTGAAATTTATTTAATATGAAATTTGACACGCCTAGATGCCTGCAAAGCAACTCCACTAAAGAGGCCCTCCCAGGGGTTCCGTGTTCCCTAATATGAAATTAGGCACTGCCTTGATGCGTGCAAAACAACCCTACTAAATAGGCCCTCCCAGGAGGTACCATGTTCCCTAAAAATAGTCAGCTTCCCTAAGAGCAATTTTCAAAATTTCCATGCTGTCTGTTCCCAAAAATTAGTTTTGTTCCCTTAAAATATTTTCCAATGTTCCCTGAAAGGAAATGAGCATTATCCCTTCCCAGCAAAAATGACGTCGTATCAACGTCGATGCGACATGATCACATCGCATTGACGTTGATACGACATCATTTTAACGTGTGCCCACTGGGTTGTTCCCCAAAACCACGGGGGCGGGGGAGAGGGGGGAAGAGGTTAGGGGTGGCTCTTCCATTAATAGGTATGGCACAGATGTGCTGCTGGAATAGCCCCTATTTTTGACCTGATAGATATATCAATAGGTAAGGTTTTCTTGCCCTTTGTATATGATAAGGTCTGTTTTCTTTCAGCTCTGTACACATGAATAGCCCTCATCTGTTTTTGATCTAGCAACAAGAATCAATTACCAAGGCAGCACTGACTCTTGAGATGACTGCAGTAAATTTATTGTTTTAACATCATGAGCAGATTGATAACTACATGTACTCCATCAACCATCAAAACTATTTGCAATTGTTCCCAGAAAGTAAATGAGCATGTTCCCTTGTTCCCCCCAAAACCCTGGGAAGGCCTCACTAACATAGTACACAGCCCAGGAATCATACAGAATTCTCGGCAGATTGCATGACTCCAGCTTGTTGATATGATGAGAGAGGCTCGGTTGCTCAGAGACAAAAGAAAGCGTGCATAGTCATTTGCATTCTTGAGAAAAGGTGAGGCTTGTATAAAGAGGGGGGTGTCATCAATGTCCTGTATCCCAGGAAGGAAACAGACAAATATCCTATATCCCTTTTATATAATCCATACAATATCTCCATTTTTTTAATTTTTTAAATATCCATAAAAGTACATGTGCCAAACTGGGTCTCAAATATACCTCATCCTTGGTAGTAAAACGTAAAATATCCCATATCCCTTGAAGTAAAAACACAAATGTACCACATCCCTAAAACCCCTATACTAGCCTCAAAGGTACGACTTGGTGAACAGTTTGGATTTGTAAATTGTTGTTGTTTTTTATATTGTATTTTTTTTTCTATAAAATCAAAGGAAATCCTTTTTTTTTTTTTAATGCAGTTTTAGGCAAACATATTCACATTAGCAGTTCTACCAGTACATAGCAATTCCAGTGAAACAGTAAAAACTTTGTCATTTGAACTTTAAATCCTTATCTGAGATTCATAAACATTGAGGCAGTGTTGTATCAATGTCATATGCCTGCTTTGCAGAGGCATGTTACCCTAATGAATTAATAAAATGCAGAAAAGTAGGTGGACATTAATGTTGCAATACTGTTTCTTCTTGACTGAAGGTAAGGGCAGGGGGGTCACAAGTTTGAGTCCTGCATCAGGCACTATTTTCCTCCTTAGTTTACTTTAAAACTCTTAGATACCAGTAATTACTTGGAATACAGGAGAGAATCATTGGTCCATTGAAACACCCCAAACAATCACAGGCCACTTGTTACATGTAAAAAAGCAGTAAAATCCACCACCTATCTAACTGTCTCACAGGCACTTGTTTCATGATGGAGAGTTGGTCACTTTTTTCTTTTATCATGAAACAAGTGTCTGTGTACAAAAGTGTTTGATATCTGAGTTTAATAAGCATCCACACAGTTTGAGCTGTGTCTTTGCAGCAGGTAAACATATAATAATGGGTCAGTCAGGTCTATTGCAGTAGAAAATTTTAGTGAATATGATGCCAAAAGAAACATCTGAGCCCAGTTGTTCAAAGCGTCGTTAGCTTAACAAACTCTTTAAAGGTCATTTCGTTAACTGTTTTAGCGGATTCAATATACAATATTCTGATATTTTTTGCTGCTACTCACATTTTTTCAGCAAAAAATTTCAGCATATTTGCATATCACTCGATGTAAATTTTAACGAATCGTTAACTAACAACGTCGTTAGCTTTGAACAACTGGGCCCTGATTTCTGACCAGCAAAGTTCTAGATCAGCATGTGCTTGCATGTGCATCTTCACAATCTGATAAGGATCATTGGGCTGTTACAATAGAAAAAAATGTAAGTAAAATATGGGTCAGATCTAAGAAAACATATGACCAACAAAGTTCCAGGTGTGCATATGCATCTGCAGTCTGATCAGGATCTTTGCACTAGAGAAAAAATGTAACACTGTTTTGTCTGGCACCCACTCACTCTACTTTTGGTCCTGCTTTTGACATTTTTTTTAACACACACACTCATTATGCAAAAATGCTGCCGTGAGCCAAAAGAGAAACTAACAAATAAATCAAAAACATATGAAACTATTGCCCATTAATCATGGTAATTACAGTAATACACATCTAAAGAAGGCAAAACATAGCAGAAATTTACATTTTAAATAATGCTGAACAAAGACAGTCATTAATTAAGGTGCTTTTAATCATTAGAAGCTTTGTAGAACTACTTTGTTAATCTTTTCTATATAAGTATGTAGCTAGTTAAACATATAATATTTGTTAATATTTAATTTTCAACTGTTTGATCTGTCACTTGAAAAGTTTGAAATGCGTTTTTGGATGGTTTTAAGAGTGGTTTGGTGTGTTTCTGAGGACCCAAAATTCATGCACATATTTAAATAGAATGACAGTCAAGCAAATAGTCACCAATAACATCACTCTAGATCATAGGAACCAGTCTATTTTTTGGCTCCCTGTCAAATCAATAGAGATTAAATCATAGGATTGTGATTGGTGTAGATCTATACTGAATACATTTTCAAGCATGAAAAAAAAAAATAGATTACTGGGCAATTCTATGGCCTTGCTATGAAAGCTGTCTTATAGGATGGTTGAAAAAAACATGGGTCATCTACAGACTCAATAAATAACTTACAGACTTAATCCTTGTCCTGCTGAATCCAGATATACCCTGCCTTTGCAAATGGTGTAGATCCAGATCAGTTGGCTTCTGAAGAAGCCAACTGATCTAGATCTGCACTGTTTGCCATAAAGTATTTGAATTTATAGCAACAATCCAGATCAAGTAATCTGATTGGCTGAAAATTAGAAGGGGGGTGGAGGGAGGTGACATCTTAATTTATTCAGCAGGACAAGGGTTAAAAAGTTTACAGACTTTTGTCAGTGAGCATCTTTTAGGCAAGTGGGTAGAATTATACAGAACAATTTTCTCTGCGAAACTGAAATTTTTGCTGAATAATCTACCCATTTTCTCCGCAAAACTTGGCAAACTTTCTATATATTTTTCTGATAAAAAAAAATACAGGTTGGCTATACCTGTCACAGAGTTATCGTATTTTATATGCTAAGTATTGGGACAGACAGGATTGAGCAAACACTAAAGACTCAGATCAGGCACCACAGAACATGGCTTCTGATCAGGGTCTACACTGTTTGCCACTCATCCAGCAATTTTTAAAACACATTCATATACATGTATACTAAAATGGACGATCAAATTCTAGAACCGGCCTCGGGGGCTCAGTTGGATACGCCGTCCGACTGGAGACCAGGAGGTCGCGGGTTCAACCCCCGCCGAGGTCGGCAACATTCTTTCGTGGAGATTGATCATGAAATATTTTCTACGGTCATTCTCTCCCTTCCGCTGATTCAAGAAGGGCAGTTGTCAGTTTCTGGCAAAAGAATGTGCACAATACTGGTTAACCGCTTAGAGGACTAAGCCTGCCCAGTAAACGTGTGGTTAGGTAAACTGACCACGCTCGACATGACCCCATCGGGTTGACTGGGCCGTAAAACCTCAACACAAAATTCTAGAACTAGTATGGTAAGGAGTTATGGTGTCCCAATATTTAAAGTAAATATGGTACTTCATGAAATTTACGCAATAGTCTACAACAGAATAGAACATGAAAACTTATCTGTAATGAGACTGAGGATGTGCAGGCTATTTATAGCCTTTGCTATTTACGGTAGTAACAATCAGATGCAAATTTTTCAGCAACTAACTGTTAAGGAGTCATACTTTATTTTATATGAAGTTCTTGTACATGTAGTTCTTTTAACAAAGTACATTAGTATGGATTAAAATTGAAAAAAAAAAAATATATCATAGTTTTAGGTGAGGTCTCAATAAAAATAAAGATAGAGCAGTTAATAACATTGTAAAAATACACCAAAATAAGTGTTATGCTTTTGCCTTTAAAAATAACTCACTTTAACCCTTGTCATGCTGAATAAATTAAGATGCCATGCCCACTTATAATTTTTAGCCAATCAGATTGCTTGATCCGGATTGTTGCTATAAATTCATATACTTAATGGCAAACAGTGTAGATCCAGATCAGTTGGCTTCTGAAGAAGTTGGATCTACACTGTTTGCAAAGGCAGGGTATATCCAGATTCAGCATGACAAGGGTTAAAAAGATTTCAGAAATATCTGGGTCTACACTGTTTGCTCAGATCTCTTTGTTCCAGTACTTAGGGTAATTCCAGTACTTAGGGTAAACAGGGGTATATACACAATGACACATAAAGTTAGCAACCACATGGCGTGGGCCTATGCTGGTCAGGGATGGTATCTAATGGTCTCTGTTCTCAGGGTTCAATTACCTAATGTCTTTGATGGCTCTGTGACACAAATCTGATATGAATTTGAAATTGGATATTGCATTTCTCATTTACTACATATCAAATGTACATTATATTGGTATCAGTGAAAAAAAATACTTGGAGTACTGTATATGTCCAGTGTAGGGGTCAGATGCATTAACAAATACATGTATATAGGTAAATATCTTAAAATTTCAAACAGTTAATTCCATACATTTTATACCCTACCATACGATAGTGGTGGGGTATTATGGTTTCACATTATTACTCAATGAATGTTTACTGTTGTGTCAATGTACTTTTAATATTGGAATAATCCAGGGTAAAGGTAAAGCAGGTTGTTACAGGTATAAATAATGCCACTCGGTACTTTCCGGTTCATCGACTAATTTTGCTTGAGTAAGTTATACTTTGATAGTGGCTTCTTCCAAGTGTATTGGATCATAGCTCAAATGGTAAGTTCGTTGTCCATGAACTCAAAAGCTACATGTAAATCGATGGTCGGAGGTTCAATTCCTTTAACAGCCTTTTTTTTTTATTTTTTACTCACAATAATATTTTATCTCAGCATGATTTTTAATTTTCCTTTCTTTTTTCCTCTAAATTGCTGCGATGTGAAAATTCTTATGCTGTTTTAACACTAACCACGCTATGGGCACATTCAGCAGTTGACAAATTGATGTGATTTCATCAATTTTTGACAGAATTATCTGCCCACAACATAATGGCAGGGTATTATCATTTTTAGGGTTTTATTTGGCCTGAATTTTGCTTTTAATGCAGTTGTTTCTTAAAATACTTGGAGGAATTGCAAACAGTGTAGCCCCAGATCAGACTTCTCCATCTGGAGCAGGAGCAGTCTGATCTGGGGCTACACTGTTTGCATATGCTATTTTTTATGGAAACTTCAGCTTATGGAATTTTAGGACGGTTTTCATACATACATGTACATGTATAGTCTGCTGGCTATAAAAACTGGCAGTTTGTTGAAAATTTTCTGAACTATTAAAAATAAAACTTTTAAATGTTTCATGTGCTATTTTATTCCTTTTACATACAGTGTATGGTAATTGGATCTGGAGTTTAGGAATTTTATCTTGTCTCACTCTCAGCTTAATAGCATAAGGAACTTGCCAGAATTTTGTGAAATTGACTGATCTATGACTTATAGTCGACTAGTAAAAATATATATATTTTAGCCCTTTCAAGGTATTTGTTCATAGCTAAAGATAAGAGGTTATCAACATAATATTTTTTTTACTTCTGGGTGAAAACATGCCAGAGCAGCAGTTTGTGGGATTAAATTGTTTCATTCTAAAGTTATCTGCACTTGGGGCTTTGCTCTGTCTGTCCATGATAAATACATGTATGAGCAAATTGCTTCTTAAGTTTACTTTGATTTTCATAAAACTTCACAGAAATGATGAGCATGATGATTAGCAATGTGCGACTAAATATCAAGATTAAGGAGGGATATTTGCCCTTACCACTTTGTCAGTATTACTGTTACATATGATGTATCTCCAGATAAGAGGGATTATCCACATACATCACAACCTCTTTATAACACTATTGTTGGGGTCCATAGCATAAACTGTGTTAGTTAAACAACCGTGTGATACCCAGACAAAAATGTATAGATTATATTGAAAAATGACCATTTATGGTCATTTTTCAATATAATCTATACATTTTTGGGATCCATCTTAGAACCGTGTTATATCCAAAACTGTGTTATAACGATCTGTGTTATAATAAAGAGGTTGAAGTGTAATATTTTTCTTATTTCTTCATGAAAACATTTGTTGTGGGTACTCATTAGAAGAGCCTCACCAAGGTGCTTCTAATAAGTACCACAATATACCTTTTCATGGAGAAATAAGAAAAATGTAGTACTTCTTGTTTGAAAAAGAGTGCCTTGTCTGGAGCTAAGTGTTATATGCATATTAATATCACATTGTTTTATTACCTTTGTTAATCTGTGGCAATAGATCAATGAAGAAAATAAATAACCAGTACTGTCTCTGGGACATTAACCCATTTTAGTCAGAAGACTGCCGAAAGGGTATAGGCAAACAGTGCAGAATGCAGTGTCTGATTAGGGTCTTCACAGTTTACAAATGGTTTAGCTATATTTTTCTAGGAATATCTAAATCATATAGCCCTACATACCTAAAATTGAAATTAAACTCTCCGCACATATAGTGTAGGAGAATTGAGTGTGAAATGTGTGAATCGTTTATTTCTAGTTTTCCCAGACAATTTGTAGGAAATGCCAAAGCCTGTGTGCTGGGGGGAAGAAGAAAAATATTCCAGAATGTCATCTGCTGAAGTTTTGTATCAGCCTTTTGAGCATTAATTTTTAAATTCAGCATGTCAAGATCAGATACTAATCCATTAAAGTAATGTTCCTTAAGAAGTGTTACAAAGACATTTTAAATGAAAGACCTGAACCAGCTGGGACCAGTGTTGAAAACTGCATGGAAAGATTTCAAGGTCATTTAAGCATAGCTCTAGATGAGATTGGGCATCTGGTAAATATATTTCTTAACTATTGTCATGCTGAACCCGGATATACCCTGCCTTTGCAAACAGTGTAGATCCAGATCAGCTGGCTTCTGAAGAAGCCAGCTGATTTGGATCTGCACTGTTTGCCATTAAATATGTGAATTTATATCAGCAGTCCAGACTAAGTAATCTGATTGGCTGAAAATTAGATGTGGGTGTGGCATCTTAATTTATTCAGCATGGCAAGGGTTGATTCTTCACAAAACCGTAAATTGTGGGTACTCAGATCAGAGTCGTTTCTAATGAGTACCCACAATATATGTTTTTAAGGAGAAATAAGAAAAATATACCTTTTGGTTGGAAAAGGGGCCTCTAAAGCTATATTAAGTTAAAAGATTCTTTTCAATCTAAAGCTGTATTAAGTTAAAAGATTCTTTTCAATCTATTTCTTGAATAGGTTCAATGTACCTCATTAATATTCATGAGGAAAATTACGATGTCATATTGGAAGACTTTTAATCGGACAAAAATGTATGTACTTGAAGGAAATGCATTTATTCTGTTATTGTTCATTGATTAATTTACAGTTTTTACAAAGAATAAAATAAAAGTAAAAAATAAGTATAGAACTGTAATACACCAAAACAGTTATTGAAATGCTACCTTAAACTACACCGAAACAATTATTATAGAAATGCTGTCTTAAATTTTGTCAGACTTAAGATTTTAAATGAATTTAAATTTCAAACTGCTTTATTCTGAAGATGGGTAGTTCTTTCACATTCTTTATAAAACAAAACAATAAGAACTGAACTGCAGGCTGATAATTTTATGGTTTTGAATAATTTTGAAATATTTTGATAATAGATTTTTTTCTATGTATGTTTTAATGATAAGCTGCTTGCATCAATGTGGTCCATAACAGCAGCGAGGAAATATCACTGGTAAGGTATAAACATTATAGATTAAACATGATAGGTAAAATTTCAGCAGACAGCATTTTAATTTTTTTTTTTTTTTCAGAAAATAAGATTTGACATTTCATGCAAATTGTCTCTTGGAAGTCAGGTCCTATTTTCTGAGAAAAAATAAAAATATCTCAATTTGTTCTCTGCTGAATTTGTCCCTGACATGTTAAGTGTTAAAAGGAATAATATGTACAATAAAATTTTTTCAGATTATATTACAAATCCCTTTAATATGATGACCCCAGAGGATAGTGCATTATGTGATAGAAATTTATTTTTAGAAGTTGAGTTTTTCAGGTCTGACAAATTCCTGATTTGTATGTACTAAAATTGCTTTTACTTTTGGCTAGATTAAAAAAACAAATATTACAAATATTATGTCTTGACGGAATTTCTTCTGTTGTCTTATCACATTGTGTCAATCTTCCGGCTCTTTAATGCCTGGCATTACAAAAATGGACCATGTCAAACATTCTAGACGGATGCTAATGCACATGAAGCAGAGCAATTAGCTCTTCTGAATTTGAATCGGGAGCTCCCAGGTTCAGATTCTGGGTCAGAATTCAGTTTATGATTCTACTGCACTCTATTGCACAGAGCTTTCATTATCTCCCCTTCATCATCTCAATATTACTTCACCTTTACCATTCTCTGGGCCTATTCAGCAGATGACAAATTGACAATAGTTTTCTTTTTTTTTGCCAAGAAAATAAGCTTTGACATTTCATGTAAATTGTTTTTCTGGAAAATAGGCTGAGTGACATTTCATGTAAATTGTCTCCTTATGAGATGATTTGTATGAAATGTCGAAGCTTATTTTCTGTGAAAATAAGAATAATGTTTCAAAATGTCATCTGCTGATTTTACCCAGCATGCAGAACGTAATTACTGGTGAAAGATATGTAAAACACAAATGATCATCAATTGTATCAAATCACATAGTGTGCACCATATGTGTGCCAAGATGTTAGCAAATTGCATTAGCAGGTAAACACAATCCCCACCCCTTTCAATTGATAATAGAGTCTTGTAATTTGCATGATACATGACGTAAAAGTGTCCATTGTAGAGATCTGGGTCATAAATGGTTAATCTGTCCACTTATTGTATGAAAGAAGTTATTGATGATGTCAAGGGCTAGTTGACAACCATAGCTGATTGTGAAAATCCAATTACTGTATGAATTGTGAGTGGTTAATCAATAAATTTAATAAGTTACTCTAACAATTTCTATTCCTGGCCTTGCATAGCTATAGTAAGAAACAGTCACCAAATTAAAATATTGATTACTCCTAAAAATATTTGTCATAGGTACTCAACAGAGCTGACTCTTTAAGGTCATTGATTCTGATGAGTACTTCATTTGAGTCAGAATTTAATGGCTTATGAAAACTTGTGAAAAAATATGTATCTATTAAAAAAAAAAAAAAAAAAAAAAGATCGGCGAAGATTCACCAAATGATGCTTATGCGATGTTTTTGTGATTTTTTTCCCTGATTTTCTTTATAAAAGCATATGCTGTGGGTACTTTTTTGAATTGCATTGATAATTCAAATGGGTACCCACAACATATGCCTTTATAAAGAGTACATTGGCTGTAATCTGAAGACTGCGGAATTGCTTGACTGTGTGCTTTTTTAGGGTATGTGCAGTAATTAGGTAGAATACGGTAGATTTCTTGGCCACAGCTGAGCTCTAGATAATACATTTTTTTAACCAAATTTTTTTTTTTATATTTTTCTTATTTCTCCACAAAATTGTATGTTACAAGGTTTTAAAAATACAGCTAACTGAAAATCTACTTAATAAGGTATACCTTTGCATACACATGTTTTCACTATATGTTTTTTGGGAACAAGGGGGTACACTTTACATAGGTGATGTCACAACTAGGGCCATTCCCATATATAAGGCTGATCGCAATGAGGACTGATCAACTCCCTCCATCTCTCCCAGCAGTAGTGGCTAAATTGTTAGGAGAATCCCACAAATGGGCCAATTTATCATTGCAAAATCTAATAAGGGGAATCTTTGTTTTGCTCAATTTCTTTATTCTATGAGACTGACAATTCAGCTTACCTGTATGGTCTTATTTGCTCTGAAAAATACAACAAAAATCAAAATGTAGTTTGCTGCAGTTGTGATTAGCAATTTAACCTTTACCACTCACTTGACTAAATCAGCAGATGACAAATTGGGGAGATTTTTGTCCAAAAACAGGATTTAACATTTCATGCAAATTGTCTCCACTGGAGACAATTTGCGTGAAATATCAAAACCTTTTTTCAGGGAAAACTAAGAAAAATGTTTCAGTATGTCATCTGCTGACATTTTACTTATGTTCTGTAATATGTTAATGGTCACATGTAATATCTTCATGGATACATTTATTTTCAGAATAAACAGCTCAATCCTGGACTGAACATCAAGATACAGTGATGTATTGATATAGCTGGAAACCAGACAATGCAAACAAGCCCTGCTGGTGCTCACTACTACTGCACATGCACCCAGATAAAATACAAGACACAGGAACCATACCCTCAATCCAGAAACAAGCATGTGTCATGTCTGCATGACAACTTTGTGTACATATATGCTGGCAAAGATGGGACCATTTCGTTGAGAGATTTCTGGAGATTTAACTTAGGTGACTTCCTGTTTATTTTCTTGTACATTTTCTGAAAAGAGGTCTACTCTAAAGGGAAAAAAGATTGCTCCACATGCGAGGCACTTCTGAGTCCAACAACATACATTTTCATAGAAAAATATTTTCCTCTTATTTGGAGCTATGTATATGTCTGTGGATATGGCCACAGCAAAAAAGTGCCTTCGAACGTGTGCAAAATCTGCAGATTCATATAATCCTGCACATGGCCAAAGTATCATCCGGGCCTTTGCTTTCCATTTATACATTCTGTAGTATCTAATGATTCTGGTAGCAGACAGTGAAGGCCCTGATCGGCCTGCACAAATGTGCAGGCTGATCAGGGCTTTGGCTGTTCGCATACGCCCGAAGACACATTTTCACAGGGCATGTCCCATCTAAGGCTGTATGCAATAGAATTGTTGCACTTAGATGATCTGTTGCTGTTGATATCCCACAAGACATGGTTTCATAGAGAAATAAAACTTAGCTGAATAATCTATATAGCTGGAGATTAGCTAAATTTATGACTGTAACACATTCGATTTAGGCAGTCTGACCTAAGGATAAGTATATGGCATACCACATTTACCCTAAATATTGGCACATCTATATTCCTTAATATGTATACTTGTCCTAAACATAAGTAGATTAGAGGGAAAACATTTTTGTTTCTCCTCAAAAACATATGATGTAGGTGTGGTGCTTCTAATGAGTACCCACAAAATTTACATGGAGCAATAAGAAAAAAAAAATTACCATATTTGCCCAAATTACTGCACTATGCACTTACATTTTTAAAAAAAATCACTAGAAAAATGTGTAGTAAAATATCTTCTTTAATATGGGTACACTTTGAAGAAAGATTAGCAGAGAACTTCATGAGGAGTGCATTTAATGATACTTACGCAATATTTTTCTGACATTCTTTATAAAAGCATATGTTGTTGGTACTCATTTGAATTGCCTCAACTTGTCGAGGCAATTCAAATGAATGAGTACCAACAGCATATGCTTTTATAAAGAAGTAGATACATGGCCTGTTATCTGAAATTCAGAAGACTATGAAATTGTTTGACTGCACTTATAGAGGTATGTGCGGTAATTGGAACTAATATGGTAGGATAAATAAGGTATCCAGAGCTAAGTCAATTGGTATTGTTGCGAGTTACCTCCCTTAGTTTCGTGATTTCCTTCGTGGTTTGGAATGGCGGTGATGTGCGCTGGCTGGTCAGTTAGCACTGTTCGCAAACAATATATTGCCCAAGAATACGTCTCGGGATAAGAGTGTTCAAGAAAAGAGTGGACTTCAACTGAAGTTTATTTTGCGAAAGTTAATGCTTGTTATGATTCATTTGGGAAGACAATTACAACATGAAGAGTGTCAGAAATTTCAGAATTTAATGAAAAATAAACGTACAAAAAGAAATTATGTGTTACATTTACTCTATATATCCGCACATGCAAAGGTTTAAAATCAACGGCTTATATTGTCGGAAGGCAAGCCAAAGTATCACATGAGAATCGCAAGCGATATTTGATCCGTATAAGTAACAAAACGTATATCCAAGGGAACACGTTAATGCCTTACGTTAAAGCCCCCATGTCATAGGTTCACAGTGGGTGTATGAGCTTGGAATAGCAGTAATCATAACATCAGTACATAAACAAGTTAAAGCCTGAAGTTTCGGTCATTCAATCAAAACAACAGCCCTTGCAAGCCTCAAACATGATTCACCCTTGCTAGATAAGTCTTCTATTTGTTACCGTGCTTAGCCAAAGCAGCAATACAATTTCTGATTAATTTCCGAATTAGGATCTAAAATAAAACAATTTCTAGTGCAAATCATACAATAAGAAAATTATATACCCAAATAAGATCGTAGGTGGTTATAGAAAGTTTATCTAGTTACAGATTCAAATGAGTCTTAACGTTTTTTTTAAAGACCGATGCATAGAGTTTTCCGTTGTAAAAAATGGCCAAAAGAGTGAAGTCCTCGTAGGAACGTGCCGCTTCCTTATATACTCTACGATTCTACACCCTACCCTTCTGCAGCTGCAGGATCGCGTCATACACAATTGCCATGTATATGCACGCGATCCTACATGAAAGAATATGCAGGAAAACATGCACGACGTCCTACAAGCCGTAGAATCATCATACAAAACCAAGGGTCACTGCATTAAAACACGGATTTATCTATCAAAACCAACAAAACTCAGCCTAAATTTACTATGAGGCAATCAAGGAATGAATTTACTAAATGACCCTTACAATGGTTATAAAAACAAGATGACTTCTAGCGATAAATTCCTTTTGGAAGTTGAATTCTCGCGTTTGACAGCTGCGGGTGATCGATTTGTTTATTTACATTCCGTACGCTCACAAATCCCACAATGCATCTATGACGTCACTTTCCTTCAAAGTGAAAGTACAATGACATGCTTGAAAAATGAAAACGTTGTACAACACTAAAATTTGCAATATGTGGATATAACTCACACCATGCCAAGGAGTAAGGTAAGAACCATCCTACGGGGCAGCCTCCCTAATATGTAGGCGGTCTACAGAAAAGTGCATTAAAAGACTTCATAATAATAAAACGCTATCGATAGTTTGGCCGGTGCTATAAACAGGCGTATCCTAAATTCGGACAAGTGCAGATCATATCATTACCCCCCTCCAGGATCGTTAAAGTTCCATCTAACGATTCTGAAAGTTGGCATAAAAAGTTAGGAACAAGCCCGCTCGGTAATCCTTTACCTTTACAAAACTAATATTTTCCTTTGGCATGGCCTTAATACACAAAACAGTGACATATTTAACTAACGAGTCTTTCGAAAATTATTAACATGAAAATTGCATGAGTGATCATGAGGAAAGAAAAAAAAATGAAACAATGAAATTATCATGCACATTCATACCATCTCTCTGACTCGAATGTAAGAAATCCTGATGACGGCACCAAAACTACTCAATGTGCCGGAACGATAAAGGTAATATAACAGTCAATTTTGATTGAGCATTCCAGCATTGGATTAGTCTCAGACGATGATTTACAATGCACCCCTCAACACGAGACGACTAACGCATGACTAATACATAACTAGTATACAAAGTAAATCAATGCATATATTCAGCTTATCATGCCCATGACAGCTATCACCAGAACATTGCGATAACCGTCCTTGCATCCTCGTTCAGTTTTCTCTATGAAATTTATAATACAACCTTATCTCGCTTTCCTTACAGCAGGTTGCTATGCTGGCAGTCATGCAAGCTGGAATTTCAACTCAAGCCTTCTATACAATCTCTCATGGGTGTATGAAATGTCATATCACAGTCAAATTTGAAAAAGTATTACTAAATTACAATTGTTAATTCTGCTAAAATGACCTGTGATGATATGAAAGCAGTCACTTTAGATAAAGCAGACACCATGCAAAAAACAAAAATCTAAACCATTATATAAAGCTAAAAACTCAAATGCTCTTGGGCCTATTACTGTTCAATTTAAATGTAATAAATACTTATTTTACAACTAATGAACATTTTTACATACCTTCTCCACCTTAATCCTTAAACTACTTACTTTCGCCCTCACTCTCACTCAACTCACCCTCACTCTTGCTACCCGAAATCTTACTCTTAGCTACTAAAACTACTCCTTTTGGTTGATTTTCCTTGTCTCGTCGCTCATTTCTCCAGCTGTTTCTTGAGTCTTTCCTGTCGATCTCGCCTCTGTTGTTGTTCTGCCTTTCTTGAAGAGGTCGTCGCTGTTCTCTTCTGTCCCGCTCTCTCTGGTTCGCCCTCCACTGCTCTTCTGCACGTCTCTCTTCTTCTCTCTTCTGGATAGCTCTCCGTTGTTCTTCTCTGTGTCTCTCTTCTTCTTTCCTCCAACGGTCAATCTCTCGTCTTCGTTCATTGTCTCTCCTCCTGTCAAACTCCTGCATCACCTCCTCCCTATGCCTCTCTAGTCTTTCGTTTGCCTCCATCGATCCCTTTAACCCCATCATTACACTCGCCACTTTTGCCAACAAACATGAATTGTCTACCATTTTCTCTTGAAGTTTTTCCAGCGCGCCTACACTTCTGTTGACTGCCTCCGTGAGCTTTCCAATAGCTGCTACCATAGTTGCCTGGCTAAGTCTCTCAACATCAACAGACAAGCTGGTCTCATCCTTTCTTGACACTTTTTGGGGCACCAGCGGATCTTCTTCTTCTTCTTCTAAACCCCTCTTCTCCCTCGGATGTGTAAAAGTTACCAGTTCATTCTCCCCTGGAATCTCAATTACCCCACCCTGATCTGCTATCTCGCCTATATCCGAATTGCTATTACTCTTAGCCTTCTCTTTCGATTCCTCTGGTACCACCATGCTAGAATCTGCCTTTGGTTTCTCACTTGATGCATCACTTTCAGTTGCCGAAGCTGTATCACTCCTGTCCTGCTTGGAAAGGGCCGTCGCTGCAGAGCTGTTTTCCAGAAGCGGTCCTAGAGGAGTTGCTGATAGTAGCTGAGCCAACTCTTGTATGGGCTGAAGCGCAGAAGATGCCACAGTCACTATCTGCTGAGGATTCAGGTTGGTGGCTGTGGTAGGTTCCGCTATCGATAGAGATACAGCAGGTGGTGATGGTTGTACAGGAACATGAGACTGTGTCTGCTCTGATTCAGTCATACAATCCGGTGTGGTACATTGCATTCCACCATCTCCAATCAGTCCTGGAAACATCTGGTTTAGTGTAGTCGCTAACTGACCTCTTGACTCTGCAACCGCTCTAGACTTTGCCTGATTCATAAAATGGGCTAGACTCTCTTCCGCTGATAACTGTACATAATCCACTGCACTTAGTCTGTGTGGAGTACTACTTTGCACAATAAGAGTCTCGTTTACGCCTTGCTCTAGACCACGTTTCTCAGCCATATCCCTGTGTCTCTTGCAGGTCTTGAAATGTTGTAGAAGCTGCTCTTTTCTTTGTCCTTTAAACAGGCACAGGCAACAATAATACGGCACATTTTCTAAAGCCACGTGCATCTTCAAAATATGTTCCTCAATACGACACTTTATGTCCACTACTCGTCTTCCTTCTCTGTAATGACATGTCATACACTGGTACGCTCTACCTCTTCTTCTTGCCCTCTCTCTAGCCTCTCTCTCATCTATACCACAATCTGGGTCGAACATCTTCCTGAAAGTACAGTTTGAACGACCAGGCTAAGTAATCTGTTAAACTCCATCATATATCGCCTGTTATGATTACTGCCTGTTTCTCATTGTGTAAGTATATAGACCCCACTTTAATACAGGAATTAATCGCTGAATGACCGGTTGCATTCTCCGATAAATCGTCTTAAAAATGGCCGACTCTAAACTGACGCCGTGAGGCCACATCTCTCGACCCGCCTAATGGCATCCCATTCAACGCCTACACTTCTGCTCTATAAAACTTCATACCCTCGCCTCAATCTTCATCGATTATTTTACGCAATCTTTCGCTTTCGGCATTGCCTCCCTCTAATCTATAACCTCGTGACATCGCCGACGATTTACCACAAGAACGCAAACGCGAAAACGCCGTGCTGTCGTCATTCATTCTTTGACCACGCCTATCTTATTCCTCATCCTTTGTATTTGGAGCAGTACTCTATCAGTGCTTCACAGGCTTCTTGCACTAAGTCACTAGCTTATTCAGCATATCTTCTTCGAGATAAGAAAACCACCCCGGAAAGTAATCGGCTACATCAAGCATTGTTTTATCTGGTTAGTAGTGTGAGACTGTTTCGTCATCATCCTCTTCCTTGCTCTCACTATCCACGGTGGGGGATAATCCCCTTTGTATAATTTCAACTTATTGTGGTGTACCAATCTGGTTCTGCCTTCTTTGTCGAGCTGAAGCAGGAAGTTCATCTCTGAGTGCTTTTTTACCACTAGATATGGACCCTCGTATATGTGTTGCAGCTTAGGTGATACACCTACCTCTCGTGTCTCGTGCAAGAACCAAACTGCGTCTCCGTCATTGTACTTGTTTAGGGCTATTTTCGTATCGTAAAGATCCTTACTCCGTTTAGCTGCTGATGACAGATGCCTTCTGGCTATGTCGTGGGCATGCTGCATCCTTTGTCTAAGTCTGTCTACAAACTCACCATAGGAAGTAATTGGAAAACCATCGCGTGTCTTTGCAGTTCCGAATGCTAACTCGGCAGGCAGGCGAACTTCACGGCCCATAGTCAGCAGGTTCGGCGTAAGCTTTGTAGCTTCGTGCGGGGTGGCGCGATATGCTCCAGCCAGGCAACCTAGATGGAGGTCCCAGTCGGACTGCTCCCCGCCGAGGTATGCTTTTATCATGCGCAGTAGTGTTCGATTGAACCGCTCTGACTGGCCATTTCCTTTCGGGTTTCGAGGGCTTGTTCGCGTCTTTCGTATCTCTAACATGCGGCATAGTTGTCGAAAAATTTCACTTTCGTACGTGCGCCCCTGATCGCTATGGATCGACAGTGGACAACCCCAACGAGATATGAATTCGTTAAGAATTTTATTCGCGCAGACTTCTGCCGTCATGTCTGGAACCGGTATAATTTCCACGTACTTGGTAAAATGGTCAGTTAGGAGTAAGATGAAACGATTACCACGTCTTGTTACTGGCAATGGTCCTAGGAAGTCAGTTGCGACACAGTCCCCTGGGGCGCCTGCGGGTAGATGTCCTAATGGGGCTCGAGGGGCTTTGTTTGGTTTCTTGTCCATTGCACAGATGTCGCATTTCTGGATATAGATTCTAATATCCTCCTTCATGGCAAACCAGTAAAATCGCTGACGAATCTTCTCCTTGGTTTTCTTACAGCCTAAGTGGCCGGATAAAACACTATCATGCATCTGAAACAGGATATCAGACTTCAATGACCTTGGCACCACAAATTGCATATATTCTCCAGACCCATCCTTCTTGGGAAATTTCCTGTAAAGCAATCCATCCTTCAGAAGAAGAGAATCCCAGAGAATCCAATAGTGTCTCGCCGCCGGACTTTTAGAAGCCATGTCTTGTTTGCTAGGCCTTTTATTGTTTCTGAAGGCTCTTGAGATCGGTCCTATATCCTCATCCTCTTCTTGGAGACGCAACAGTTCTGCTGTTGACCTATTATTGAACCATGATGTGACTATTTCAACAGTACTGTCACTGGCCTCCTTTCCATAGCTGTCATGTGCTGAGGTTCCGGGAGTGGCACCATCTGTTACCCCCTTGAGTACATTTTGCTCTACTTCTTTTCTTTCTACTACTTCCACTCTCTCCTCGCCTGCTATCATCGGTTCTTTCGAATTGCTAGTGAAGCTCTCTCTGTCTGTTCTTGCTGCATTATCCTGGAAGACCTGACTCTTTGTGAAGGCGATATCTTTGTTTTCGACTGTTAAGCCATACCCATCTTCCACAGTAGCGATTCCCTGTTTATGAGTGATATGTGCTGTAGCATTTCCTACCTCTGCTTGACCACTGTGAGTGCGGCTTTTAGGACCGATTATGTCTTTGTAAAGCTTCTCGTGGACCATGTCCTGCGCTTGCTTGTGACATTTCCTGCAGGGGCCACATTTAAGCATATCTGTTGTATCCTGTTCGGGACAGTCACAGTCCCTAGGATTTTCGCATCGTGATAGTGCATCGCAGTGAGCCTGTTTTCCACCGGGCCTATACTGAATGGCGAAATCATATTGGCCCAAGATCTCTATCCAGTGTGCTACCTTACCTCTTGGCTCTTTAAGTCTGAACAGCCATACTAGGCTTTGGTGGTCACTTCGCACTAGAAAACGCCTTCCTAAAAGGTACTGACGAAAGTACTCTATAAAGTAGCGCACTGCAAGAAGTTCTTTTTCTGTTACGCAGTAGTTAGACTCTGCCTTGTTCAGAGCCCTGCTGGCGTACGCTATAACTCGTTCCCTGTCCCCTTGCACTTGGTGTAGGACACCTCCTATGCCTGTTCCTGATGCGTCGACGTCGAGAATGAATTCTCCAGCCTCATTCAGCGGGTATCCCATGACATCGGCGCTAACCAGAGCCTTCTTAAGGTTATCGTAGGCTTGGTCACAGGCGTTACTCCATGTGAATTTCTTGCCCTTCTTTGTCAGCTCTACCATGGGTCTAACCATACTGGCAAAGTTCTTAATGTAACGTCGATAATAAGAGCCCATGGCAACAAACTGTTTGATCTGCCTTGGACTCCTTGGCTTTGGCCAGCATAAGATCTTCGCGATATTTGTAGGGCTCGGTCTTACACCCTCTCCAGATACTACATGCCCTAAGAAGACGACTTCTTTCTGCAGCATGTGGCTCTTGGCAGGTTTTAGTTTCAACCCCGCAGCTTTGATTCTTTGCAAAACCTCCTCGACTCTCTGCAAATGTTGACTGAAATCTTGCCCATAAACGATGATATCGTCAATGTAGATCAGGCAAGTTACCCACTGCAGGCCTTGTAATGCCATTTCCATAGTCCTCTGGAAGGTTGAAGCAGAGTTGTTTAGACCAAATGGCATTCTTGTCATCTCAAACTGCCCGTATTTACACACAAATGACGTTTTGGGCACGTCTTCCCTCTTTACTGGAATTTGGAAGTAACCACTCGTTAGGTCAAACGTACTAAAGAGACTAGACCCTGCCACCGAATCCAAACAATCTTGAATCCTTGGCAGAGGAAATCCGTCCGGCTTCACCAGCTGGTTAAGTTTCCGATAATCCACACAGGGTCGTACTCCCCCATCCTTCTTGGCCACCAAGACTATAGGGCTGGCCCAGGGTAATGTGCTCTCTCTTATCACACCTTTCTGCTTTAGCTCCTCTATAGCTTTCTTCTCCTCTGTGGCGTGTGCCATGGGCACGCGTCTTGGAGCCTGTTTAATAGGGGCTGCGTCTCCCGTTGGGATAGAATGCTCCGTCAGATGTGTGAGACCTAGATCCCATTCATCTCTCGAGAAGGTATCCTTGTACTTAATCAGCAACCCTTTCAGTTGTTCTTTCTCTCTAGAATCGATGCCCTGACTTGCTCTTTTATAAAGGTCCCTTAAATGCTCTGGAACTTTGAGCTCCTTTTGTAAACTGGCGGGAGCTATGTTCACGTTACATGCTACAGTGTTTTCCTTAGCCCTGTCATTTAAGATCACTCTTCTGGTTTGATAGAAATTCTCAGTCTCTTTTTCCTCTTCATGAGTGACTAGAACCTTTGGGTTATCTAGTATTGGTTCTGCATGGCCTACTACTGCATCTTGCTTTATTGATACAGCAGTCGGAAATGGGTTTAGAACACGTACTTTACAAGTGCATGCTCTATTGATGTCTACTAGTGTTGATGCCATTTGGAGTGGGTAGATCTCCCTGAAATGTGCAGTCGGTTCAACAATATAATCTACGTCTGCTGAGAAGTCATCATACTCCTGTCTTTCTATGAAGACATCTATCACCGCCTCACTTTGGGCTGGTATGACATAGTGATCTGCGGCTGTCACCTTGCGGATTCTGTTTTGTAAGCCAATTTGGATAATAGGTACCTCTTTGCCTGCAATCATCAAAACTCCCTTACTCATTAGCAGATCTGTAGGTCCATTTTCGCCATTTTGTAAGAGATCTATGCCCAAAAGACCATCATCGTCAATTTCTGCCACAATTGCTTCAACATACATTTCGGCTGGACCTAACTGGAGCTTGAAAGTACCTTTCCCTACCTCATTGATTGTGGTACCTCCTGCGCCTATTAATTTTGATGATTTTCCAAGTGGCGGTCTATCCTCAGGCTTCATTGCCTCATATAGTTTCTTAGAGATTATAGTTTTTGAGGCACCGGTGTCTGTCGTAAGCAGTGCCGGATAACCTTCAATTGATCCCCTGATATAAACTCCGTCAGGCAGCTTCCTTAAGTGTTTGATAGATTTTACCACGGCATCATTCCATGATGCCTCATTTTTACTTAGGCCATTATTACTATAACAGGCTTCTCTGCGGCCTCCAGAGACAGCCTGTTCTAGTTTAAATTATTGTCTTCCCGATTCCTCTTCACCGGCGCTTCTCTGCCATGGTGATTTTCTTTCTTTGACTGCATCTTCTTTTTCTCTGGACAATCCCTTATCATATGTCCTCTTTCCCGACAACCGTAGCAAACAATGCCGTCATTAGTAGGTTGCTTCCTTGGTTGCGTTTCATGTTTAGCTTTATCTGTCCTCTTCATCTCTGCCAGTTGGTCCATCAAGGCTTGTACTAATTTGTTTGTCTCTGAGATGAATTTCATTGACTCAGAGCCTGCACCATCATTCTCCTTTATAACTGCTTCCTTTTGCTCGCCTCTTTGTGGTTTCTTTCTCTGATCTTCTCCACGCTTCGTAGGTATTCTCATGACATATTCTGGAACTTCGTCCTGAATATCATATCCGTCATCTTCATTGTCGCTATCTTGACTTGTTCTTCTGACATAGCGTTTAAATTTCTTCCCTCCATACCCGTCTAATGCGTTTCTTCTCTTCGTCTGTACGAAATTTACTGCATGGCGCACAGCTTCGTCTATGTTAGATGGCTCTTTATGGAATTCTATCTCGAATCGCGCCTCACTGTCTTTTAGCCCATCGAGGAATCGCCTTACAAGGTCCTCTTGCCTTGTTCTATCATCTCTAAATTTATAAGCTTTGGCATACAATCGTTTAAGGTCAGCTGCGAACTCTTCAGCAGTCTCGTCTTGGCGCTGGCTTCTCTGGCTGAAACAGGCTGCATATGTTCTCTCTGTCTCTATCACCCTGAATCTACTATTTAACTCTTTTACCAGCTCGTTGTAATTCGAAAGGATTGGTTGAGCGAGTTGTGAGAAGACAAAATCTCCAGCCTTTCCCTGTAACCTTGGTAACAAGTTGTCTAGCTTTGCCTCCTCGCACCAATTTCGTCGCCTAGCAACCGCTTCAAAGCGGTTGAACCACACTTTCCACTCTTCCTTTCCTGTGAAAGGTGGCAATTTTGGTTCCGGAACTGCTGATTGAAGATTTCTATTTCCATATGCTGGCCTACAATACGAGCTTTGCCTTATTTGCCTGCTGTCATTATGCGGTTCGTTTTGCTCATATTGTGATTTGTGCCTTAGCGTTGAGTCTGTGTGATGCAGTGTACTTCTGATGCCCTCTTGAGCAGCTTGAAATTTTCCACTACCACCATAGTAAGTTTGTTGCGAAGATTGATGCTGCCGAGGAATAGTCTGCTCTGATAGGCATCTATCAGGAAAATTCTGTTCTGGGTATGGGCACTGAATCCGGACAGTGGTTTCCCCTTCTGGCAAACCTCTTGAAACTCTGTGGTTATCGACGTTGCCACGCGCACTGTGTGTATACTGTAATGTGGTTGATTTCGGTAATGGCATGTCGCTCTCCCTTTGCGCATCTGGAAGGGGAAAATTTCTATTGAATAGGCTTGTAGCCAGACACTGACGTTGAAATCCCTCGTCCTGGGATAAGGCACTTATCTCTCTTTGTGAGTCAGGGGTCCTCCCTTCATCAACAAAGTTTGTCAGCGGATGTGCGCACAATGCGTTTATCTCCCCTTGCGAGGCATAAGAGTGCCTACCCTCTTTAGTGGGTTGCCTGGTTGAGTCTGAGTATTGCCGTACATTGGCCCCCCTTTCGGTCAATGAGGAAGTAGCGCTTTCGTCGATGACGGTCGGCATCGGTAAGAGGCGTGCCGATTGGGCGTCTTTCTCCCATAGTGTCCCATTTGACAAGTCGTTTCCATGTGTTTGGCTATTTGTGAGGCTGACGTACTGCTGCGTAATGCCCACCCCGCTTTGGGGAGCAGGGGCACATGCGCTCATATCAGCAAAGCTTGCCATTGGAGATGGGCGTGAATACCGGTCACTGCACTCTCCTTGTGTTGCAGAGGGCCAATAAGTTCCAGCCATATCTGTCTGCGTGGGGATTGAGGACTGCGGGGCAGCATAGGTAGTAATAGTTACAGGGTCTACACGTCTGTCACTGGTGTTGGTTGCGGTGTATGGTCTGTGGGTAAAGACCGTACTCTGCCTCTGTTCGTGTTTCTGTGCCACTAATCTCTGCATCTCGTTTGCATTTGAATACCCATATGAAGCATATCCAGTCCTTTTATCACCGTTGGCGCATAACCGGTTACTCGGAGTGACAGCGTCTTGTACCTCATTAAGTGGTGTAGTTTCTGTAGGGAGTGCTGCAATGGCGCCGACGTCTGCAGTGATGGTATGAGCTTGCATACTGTGTTGTATGTTCCTCACGAGTGAGGAGAGGTCTTGTAATGCTCCAGTAATGCAGTCCTGCCTCTGCTGCATGCCAAGAAATGCCTCGCTGAGGCTCGCTAGTGTGGCTTGCTGACCGGCCTCTGGACGTGGCACATGACGGAGTGTGCTGTCACTACTCTTGTTAAGAGACTGGCTAGTTGGGGCTGCTTGATGTATGGCGGGCTGAGATGTATACAGGTGCTCGTGTGATCTGCCGTGAGCTAGGCCCCCATACTCGTATTGGTCTGTATCCTCATAATATGGGCGATTTGTTCTAGTGCCCCCTCGTTCATAACCCATTTGCAAGCTGGTCTGGTCCTGTCTTTGCAGTTGCACTAGTGCAGCCGCTGCCATGTGGTCGCTAGAGGCCTCCGGTGCATGCCTCGTCGGCTCTTCGGTACCTAATTGGCTCTCAGTACACGGTTGAAGACTGTCTTGGCACTCTTCTTCACTTCTTCGGTGATTCGTTGCACTTTGACCATCTTGATGCACCTCCTGGTCCAGGACATTATCATCATCCGTCACTCCGTCCATAATTCTTCACTGGGGAGGATGGGTTCGTATCTCTAGATCTGTCGTATGAGGAGACAAATCTCACTTCTCTGACACCATAAATATGTTGCGAGTTACCTCCCTTAGTTTCGTGATTTCCTTCGTGGTTTGGAATGGCGGTGATGTGCGCTGGCTGGTCAGTTAGCACTGTTCGCAAACAATATATTGCCCAAGAATACGTCTCGGGATAAGAGTGTTCAAGAAAAGAGTGGACTTCAACTGAAGTTTATTTTGCGAAAGTTAATGCTTGTTATGATTCATTTGGGAAGACAATTACAACATGAAGAGTGTCAGAAATTTCAGAATTTAATGAAAAATAAACGTAAAAAAAGAAATTATGTGTTACATTTACTCTATATATCCGCACATGCAAAGGTTTAAAATCAACGGCTTATATTGTCGGAAGGCAAGCCAAAGTATCACATGAGAATCGCAAGCGATATTTGATCCGTATAAGTAACAAAACGTATATCCAAGGGAACACGTTAATGCCTTACGTTAAAGCCCCCATGTCATAGGTTCACAGTGGGTGTATGAGCTTGGAATAGCAGTAATCATAACATCAGTACATAAACAAGTTAAAGCCTGAAGTTTCGGTCATTCAATCAAAACAACAGCCCTTGCAAGCCTCAAACATGATTCACCCTTGCTAGATAAGTCTTCTATTTGTTACCGTGCTTAGCCAAAGCAGCAATACAATTTCTGATTAATTTCCGAATTAGGATCTAAAATAAAACAATTTCTAGTGCAAATCATACAATAAGAAAATTATATACCCAAATAAGATCGTAGGTGGTTATAGAAAGTTTATCTAGTTACAGATTCAAATGAGTCTTAACGTTTTTTTTAAAGACCGATGCATAGAGTTTTCCGTTGTAAAAAATGGCCAAAAGAGTGAAGTCCTCGTAGGAACGTGCCGCTTCCTTATATACTCTACGATTCTACACCCTACCCTTCTGCAGCTGCAGGATCGCGTCATACACAATTGCCATGTATATGCACGCGATCCTACATGAAAAAATATGCAGGAAAACATGCACGACGTCCTACAAGCCGTAGAATCATCATACGAAACCAAGGGTCACTGCATTAAAACACGGATTTATCTATCAAAACCAAAAAAAACTCAGCCTAAATTTACTATGAGGCAATCAAGGAATGAATTTACTAAATGACCCTTACAATGGTTATAAAAACAAGATGACTTCTAGCGATAAATTCCTTTTGGAAGTTGAATTCTCGCGTTTGACAGCTGCGGGTGATCGATTTGTTTATTTACATTCCGTACGCTCACAAATCCCACAATGCATCTATGACGTCACTTTCCTTCAAAGTGAAAGTAAAATGACATGCTTGAAAAATGAAAACGTTGTACAACACTAAAATTTACAATATGTGGATATAACTCACACCATGCCAAGGAGTAAGGTAAGAACCATCCTACGGGGCAGCCTCCCTAATATGTAGGCGGTCTACAGAAAAGTGCATTAAAAGACTTCATAATAATAAAACGCTATCGATAGTTTGGCCGGTGCTATAAACAGGCGTATCCTAAATTCGGACAAGTGCAGATCATATCATTATTATAAAAGTGTACCATACTCTGCATGGATGCTGCTGAGATAAGACTCATTTTCAGCAAAAGATTACAGATGTTTTTTTCTTATTTCTCCACAAAAACATATGTTGTGGGTACTCATTAGAAACACCTCGCCAAGACTTCTAATTAGTACCCACAAGGTAAATTTTCATGGCGAAATAAGAAACATAATTTTCTCGATACCCCTCTTTCCTGGAGTTAAATTTAAATAAAAGTTAGCACTCTCAAGGTGAAGTGAATCCACAGGAAAATGAGTGGTATGTTTCTCCTCAGAAACAGTGCTGCTTGATGTCTTTCTTAAATTGTCTCAAAAGATGATCACCTGAATGAAAAAAGTAAGCCTTTTTTTTTCTCCAACAGATAAGGTACTATTATGCAGTAAGTTAATTAACCCTTGTCATGCTGAATAAATTAAGATACCAAACTCTTTTCAAATTTTCAGCCAATCAGATTACTTGATCAAGATTTTTATATGAATTCATATACTGAATGGCAAACAGTGTAGAGCCAGATCAATTGGCTTTTTTCAGAAGCCAACTGATCTGGATCTACACTGTGTGCAAAGACAGAGTATATCCGGGTTCAGCAGGACAAGGGTATTCAGCATGGTTAAGTTTAATCCAAAAGAAGATTTGTTGCCTTTATATAAAAGTAGTGTTAAGCCTTTTTATACTTTGATACACAACATGGGAAAAGGGCTCTTAGGCCCTTATGCAGACCCAGAAAAGCTCATGTATCAGTGTGGTCTGATAGGGGCCTTCATTGTTCTTTGATAAATTCTACAGTGTCCATTGATTCTGTAAGCAGGTATCAATGAACCTGTTCAGCCTATCCAAATACTGAGCTTGACCCTGAGCCTTAGTTGCTGCATACGGGGTGGGCTGTTGCCCCATGTTGTACATTAATTACCTCATCAGTCAGAATAGCCTCAGATAGGAAGGTGTATCCACATCATATTTTTTTCATATTTCACCATGAAAACATATGTTGTGGGTACTCATTAGAAGTGCCTCTCTGAGACACTTCTAATGAGTACCCATAACATACATTTTCGTGGAAATATGAAAAATATCAGAACCTTTTGGTTGAAAAACGTACCTTATCTGGAGGTATGCCTAATCATAAAAGCTGCCTTGCACCATAATTCTGTGCTGCCATATTTACTGTAAATATTCAGACAATTTAAGTCATTACCATACCTCTGCAAAAAATTGAAAATCAAACAATTCCCATTGGCTGCCTATTGCAATGTCTAAAAAATGCTGGATGTATGGCAAACTATTTAGACCTTATAAGATGTCACAAAACATTAAGTTTTGATCTGGCTCTACACTGTTTGTTCGGGCCTATTTGTCCCAAAACTTAGGTTTATTTATGGTATATTAGCCGAAAGCAGCCTAAGACGGCTTAAATATGTTAATACATTTGTATTTACCATAGCCACTCTTTGGGCAAATTTAGCAGATGACAAATTGATTGTATTTTTCTTATATTTCTCAGAATATAGGCTTTGACATTTCATGCATATTGTCTGTGAAGGAAACAATTTGCATGAAATGTTGAAGCCTGTTTTCTGGGAAAAATAAGAAAAATGTTTCAAATTGTCGTTTGCCAAAAGTTTTTCCCAGCATGCTTTGTGTTAAAGACTCATCCTACACAACCACAGTCTAATCAGGGCCTTTACCATAGCAGTACATAAGATGCTTTCTTGAACCAAAACAACATTGAGGCTTTGACTTTGTTTTGTTTCTCCATGCTAACATATGGGTCATACCAATGCAAAAACGTGTCTTTGGGCATATGTAGACAGTGAAGGCTCAGATCAGCCTGCGCATCTGCGCAGTCTGTTCAGGCCTTCACTGTCTGCTAACAGAATCATTGGATACTGCAGGACGTATGAATGGAGAGCAAAACCCTGGATGATACTTTGCGGATGTGCAGGATGATCTGAATCTGTGCAAAATGTGCATGTTCGAAGGCACTTTTCTACTGGATTTGTCCCATATGTTCTTCATATTTACAATTTGATATATCACGCTAAATGTATCTTCTCAATGAAACCAAGACTACAATTTTCATTCATTTATATATTCAGTGCTTATATGAAGTGAAAAAAAAAAAGCTAAATTAGAATACATTGTATATATGTTAATTACTTTGAATATTACAATAACTTGTCTTTTTAAACTTTGTTTATTTACAGGTAGCCATACATGGAGTCAAATAAGTTTCCGTGGCGACAATCCTTCACATTTAGAAGGCCATACATTAGTGTCATATAAAGTAAGTACTTGTACGATGCACACTTAAAGATTCATACTAATCGTAGGTCACTGCAAACATTACTTTGAGCTCTCTCCTAGTTTATATAAAAATGCTGGTCTGGTCTCCTGTACTTTATAACCCAAGCTTACCAAATTTTGTGTGTTTGTTTGTGTTGAGGTTTTACGGCCCAGTCAACCCAATGGGGTCATGTCGAGCGCGGTCAGTTTACCTAACCACACGTTTACTGGGCAGGCTTAGTCCTCTAAGCGGTTAACCAGTATTGTGCACATTCTTTCGCCAGAAACTGACAACTGCCCTTCTTGAATCAGCGGAAGGGAGAGAATGACCGTAGAAAATATTTCATGATCAATCTCCACGAAAGAATGTTGCCTACCTCGGCGGGGGTTGAACCCGCGACCTCCTGGTCTCCTGTCGGACGGCGCATCCAACTGAGCCACCGAGGCCGGCCCAAATTTTGTGTGTGGCTACTTCTAAGGAAAAAAAGTACATTTGTATGTAGCGTACCAGAAATAGGTCACTGTGACCTGTTTTGAATTCTGACTTACTTAATACAAAAAAATAAATGAAAACTAAAGAATTTCTCTGGTGCATATCTTCTTGCCTGTCACTGTGACATATTTTCTATTCTGACCTTCTTTATAGCTTCTTCCTAGACTTAACAAATTTGATGAATACATACAACAGGTAAAAACTGTGTTTTACACACTAAAATGTAGGTCACTATGACCTGTATTTGATAACTGGCTTGATTAAAAAAAACAACAACTGGTTAACTTATACTGTATGCCCTACCTTACCAAATTTGGTGTATGTGGACATGTATTGAAGATTTCAAAATTTGGTTGCTATACCTATATTTTTACCCATGACCTTCTTTGTACAAATAGTTTGTCCAGTGCATATCCTGTACTGTTTGGCCTATGCTTACTAAATTAGATGGTTGGGTACATCCACTTAAGACAGTGTGCCTTGTACTAAAAGTTGGTCACTGTAACCTATATGTGGACAGTGGACCTCTGACCTACATTTTACAAAAACAGTTGTCTTTGATCTGTTGTTGTTTACCCTGATTTAGATACATGTGTCATCCTGTGGTGGTGATGATGGGATGGGGCCTTTGGATTGGGCTGAATACTTACCCTTTTTGTTTTATTTCAGAAACTATTACTCCTGTTTGGTGGGGAGTTTGGCGATGCTCTCACAGAATCCTCCCTGTGGATTATCAACCCTGGTAAGTAACTGCTACTGTTTTAATGGCTGCAAATACTTTGGTATGGATGATACTGTTTTATTCATCCATTTGTTCAGTGGTTGGGTGAGGCAAATGTGTCATGTATCTTGCGTCACCAGGGTGTTCAACTGATATTGGCTTAAAGTTGGGCAAGGCCTGCTATCCTTGCAGCAGGTAAGGGTAGAGGGGGGGAATGTTTTTATTTCTTCTGCTCCTTCACTGTCATTCACTTTTCCCTTTTTCCTCTGTCCTTCTCTTTCATCTCCTTTACTATCTCTTCTATCTCTCTTCTTCCTTTTCAATCCAAAAAAAAAAAAAAAAACATTCAAGAAACAAGAAAAAAAAAAATACTAGGATAATTCATAATCGGGGTACCCTGCCAGCTCAATGGGTCAGTTGGATGCGCATCCAACTGGTGATCAGGAGGTTGCAGGTTCAACCCCCTGCCAGGACGGCAATATTCTTTTGTTGAGATTGATCATGAAATATTTTCTACGGTCGTTCTCTCCCTTCCGCTGATTCAGAAGAAGGGCAGTTGTCAGTTTCTGGGGAAAGAATGTGCACAACACTGGTTAACCGCTTAGAGGACTGAGCCTGTCCAGAAGAAGTGCGGTTAGGTAAACCGACAAGCTGGACATGACCCCAGTGGGTTGACTGGGCCATAAAACCTCAGCAAAAACAAAACTTGGGATACTCTTCATAGCTAGAGCTATGAATTCCTTGTTCCAGGACAAGTAAATTGAAATGTCTTAGCTGTTCTCAGGAAAATTGGAAAAAGCTGGACAAATCAGTCATGATATTTCCACAGCCCTTCCTGTAAGATCTTTGGGCAGATTTTCTTATAAGTTACAAGGGATGTTCCTAAGGTCTAGTTGTTGCCAAACAAAAACATAGCTACAGATAAGAGGGGGTATCCACATAATATTTTATTGATTTCTCTACTAAACATATGTTGCGGGTACTCATTGGAAGCGCCTCGCTGAGGCGCTTCCAATGAGTACCCACAACGTATGTTTTTGTGGAGAAATAAGAAAGATATCAGTATTTTTCAGATGAAAAAAGTGCCTTATCTGTTGCTATGTAAAAATGGATAAGGATCATAGACCAGTATGGCTGCTGGTGAGCATCATTGAATTTTTTTCTTATCACATCTCTTTCAAAATTAGTGGAGCTTTTAAAAAAACTATTTTGTTGAAACTTTTCTTGAATATGTAGAATGATAAGGGATTTACTTCAGCATCAGCATTTGTTACCCTTATCACGTTGAGGGCTTAGTTTTATCAAAAATATGGGGGATAATGTAGTAAAATATGCACCTATTAATAAGGGCACACTTTAAAAGAACAGTAGAGGACTTCATGAAGCCCGTATATAATGATACTTAATGATGCTTATGTAATTTTTTTCCCTAATTTTCTGTATCAAAGCATAAGTTGTTGGCACTGATACCCGCAACATATGGTTTTATATAGAAGAAGATAAAAGTACACAGCCGTAAATTGAAGACTAGGAAACTGCTTGGCTGCGGGTTTTTAGAGGTATGTGTGGTACATACCAGTATGTCAAATATGATATAAATTGATTAGTCCATGGCATCAGCAGATATGTTTTTGCTATTTCACTCGGGTAAGTGAATTGTAATCTCAGAGTGTCTTATTTTTTATTGCTGTGCACTATGATTAATTTCAGATCTGGGTTATATCAGAAGGTCCTGTGTGGATCCTGGGTCCGAGGGTCCCTCTGTCCGGCGACACCACAGTGCTGTAGTGTACAGGGGCCGTATGTTTGTGTATGGAGGCTATGTTGATATGAAAGGTTCCAGTAGAGAATTATGGCAATATAGAATAGGTAGGTGGGGTTGGTAGGGATCCTCTCGATATTACTTAAATAACTCCTGTACTTGCAGCGGATCGGCAGAAGTCTAGATAAAAGTGAGTATCAGGTAAATATTTTTCTTATTTCTCCATGAAAGCATATGTTGTGGGTACTCATTAGAAGTGCCTCAGTATGCACTTCTTATTAGTACCCACAACATATATTTTCATGGAGAAATAAGTAAAAGACGTAAGCGAAGCACTTCTTATGAGTACCCACAACATATGTTTTTATGGAGAGATAAGATAAAGATCAATACTTTTTAGCTGATAAGTCAATACTGTTTAGTTGAGAAAAAGTGCCTTCTCTGGAGCTTTGGGTGGAGGGAAGGGGGCACATTAGTATTTCTTTTATTCTACACTGGCAGGGATTGACTCCCATTTTGACAGTTTTTTAACCCTCAAAACCTTGTTCAGGACCCTCAAAAATTAGGGGCAAGGGTCCTGAGTGATGCATACATAATCAAATCCAAAATTATTTATTTTTATCTGTGGCTTTGTATTTTAATCTATTTTGGTTTAAAGGCCAAGAATTATCACTATTTAGGCAATAGTTAAAGTTAACCCATAAAGCAAAAAGGAAATTGAAGCAGACATTCTAAATTGATTTTATTTTTCAAAGAAAATAAGACGACATTCCATGTGAATTTTCTGCTAGGCAGACAATTCACTTGAAATGTCAAGCCTTATTTTCACTGAAACAAAAGTACTTCAAAGTGTCATCTGCTGCAGTTGCAGTAAGTGCTTAAAGAGTTAACTTCCATAAAACAATAAACCTCTAAATCTTATTAAAGGACTCCCTAACACTTTAAAACCCTGAGGGAAAACGCTGCACTGCCATTCACTATTTCCTTCATCCTTTTCTATTTCTCTCTTTCCTTCCCTCTAGTAGCTCGTCTATCCCTTTCCTTCTATTGCAATGAGAGATGACCCAAAATGGCACTAGGGTTGATGTATCATTTAACCCATTGTAGACTGAATAAACTCCCCCACACAATTTATTGGAAGAGTCCAATCTCAATTTTAGGTACTTCCAGCTATGCGATTTAGATATTCCTAGAGAAAAATGGCTTAAATATTTGCAAAATGTGTAGACCCTGCTCAGGCACCACATTCTGCAGAATCTGATCTGGGTCTGCACTGTTTGCCAATTACCCTCTTAGCGGTCTCCAGACTACATTGGGTTGATAATGACTCAAAGAATAAGTAGGCTGTCTTCTGACCTTGACTTTAATGTTTTATGAAGAACAAGTCTACTAGGAACATTTAACCCTTTAAATGCCAAACAAAATTGTGGCAGATGACAATCTAATCTGTTATTATTATTTTTCATGGAAAATAAGGCTTTATTGTTCATTTGAATTGTCTGCATGTGCATGCATGCTAGTCTGATCAGTGGCTTCTTTTCCCACTTCTAGAATTATTGGAAACCGAAGAATCTATTGATAAACAAAGAAAGCTCCTGGTATAAGTAGTATCAGTTAAATATTTTTCTTATTTCTCCATGAAAATATATGTTGTGGGTTCTCATTAGAAGTGCCTCATGGCACTTCTAATGAGTAGCCACAACATATGTTTTCATGAAGAAATAAGCAAGATATTAATATTTTGTGGCTGAAAAAACAACAACAAGAACACTCGTCTAGAGCTTTGTCACGCCTATTTCTTATTTTCAGCCAATCAGATCACTTGATTCAGATGGTCAATATAAATTTGCATAATGGCAAACAGTGCAGATCCAGATCAGTTGGCTTCTTCAGAAGCCAACTGATCTGGATCTACAAAGTTTGCAAAGGCAGGACATATTGGGATTCAATAGGACTAGGGTCAATTTAACTTAATTTCATCTTTTGCACTGTATAGATGATGAGGAATGGGATCTGATGCTACCACGACAATCAGCTCAAGGGATTCCCAATGGACTCCATGGCCACTCAGCCGTTGTATACACCAAGAATATGTGGATATATGGTGGGATGTCTGACCTGGTGCCACGGCAAGATTTATGGTGCTTCAGTTTTGTCTCCTCTTGCTGGGACAGGGTGAAGTTTAAATATGGACCACCTCCTCTAACAGGACATTCTGCTGTTGTGGTAAGCAAAAACAAGAGAGAATTGGCTTTGAAGAGCAAAGAAGATGTATTATTACAAAGCTGAAATATGGGGCCCTACTCAGCTTGCAGATTGGCACTGTCTTATTCCATTTTGTGCATTTTGAATAGCTGCAGTGTTCCAAGAAATATGTTACTGAGTTCATGTTTATCATACTGAGTAAAATTATCAGTACACAACCGTTTGAAATATTTTTTATTACGTTTCTGGGGATTCTCCTTTTTTGCTCAAACTTTGACCATATTTGCAAGCTTGTGACCTTGACAATTAGATCAAGATCACCAGAATCTAATAATGTTCCCCATTCCAATTATGTTAACATGCAAGTTCAATAAAAATCTGTCAAGAGACAGAAAGTTCCAAACCGACATCATTGGGAAAATTATGATTAGATTTTGGTGACTTTGACCTAGTTTTCAAAGTCATAAGCTTGCAAAGATGGTCAAACTTTAAGTAGAAAATGCTTTTCCTTGCACTTTCCTCAAGGCCATTGGATGGATTCTGGCCAAACTAGATACATTTAAATGACCTGAATGACCTTAAATTAGGTACGTTAGATAATTTGAATGACCTTAATAGCTGAGTAGAGGTGGGTGAAATTCATGCTATTTTCAGGGCCAACATAGACTTTAGATTGTACATAAAGAGGTTTTCACAACACTTCCTTCAGACCTATTTGCACAGCCATTACTTTGTGGTAACTGTCCACTGCACCTAATTTCCTGGGCCCAGTTGTTCAAAGTGTCGTTAGCTTAACAAGCTCATTAAGGGTCATTTCGTTAACTGTTTTAGTGGATTCAATACACACTATTCTGAAATTTTTGGCTGAAAAAATGTGAGTAGCTTTTGCACTGCAAAAGCTACTCACATTTTTTCAGCAAAATATTTCAGCTTATTTGCGTATCACTCAATGTAAATTTTGACGAATTGTTAACTAAAGATGTCGTTAGCTTTGAACAATTGGGCCCTGGTAATTTGTTTCCACCAACAGTAATAAAGTTAATAGTATAGTTATGAATCAGACTGATGACCATGTTTTGATATACCCACATTAATGGTGTCCACATGTGAGTGAAACATGAAACACATAGAAATCACTTTGATATTACTGTCAGATTTAAGATGGTTAAAAGTTCATTTTTATTACTAGGCAAGTTCCTGTCACAACGTCACATGAGGTGACCATTACAGTCACATGGTTCATTCATGTGGGAGCCAGCAAAATGTAATTTATTGCAATATGAACAATCTCGAACAGAACCTGCACATTCTGATGTAAATTAATAATGGGTTTGCTGGATAGACTCTGTGGGGCTTAGAACAAGCATTTTGATGTGTTGGCTGACAACATATCTCACATATGTGATAAGGTACCGAAATCAAAATGCTTGCCACTGTTTGGAGGCTTTCAAAAAAGGATAATCAACATATAAATGGTGCATCTGTGTCCACAGTGGCAGTAAAAATTAGGTGAACGGTAAATGTCCTAAAATTTCGAACACCAAAGTTTTTGACAAAATGCCATCTGCAAACAGTGCAGACCCAGATCAGACTGCTCCTTAAGGAGCAGTCTGATCAGGGTTTAAACTGTCATTCCACTGGTCATTTTAAGAAACAATTGCATAAAAAGCAAAATTCAAGCCAAAAATGATGGAATAAAAGGCAACCTTTTAGATTTTTATTCGAAATTTAAGGACATTTACTGTAGGAAAATTTGGCCATAGCTCCAGCTAAGGCTCATTTCTCATCCGAAATTTCTTGCTATTTGTCTTATTTCTCCATGAAAACATATGTTGTGGGAACTCATTAGAAGTGCCTACAACATACTCTTTTCACAGAAACAAGAAGAATATTAATAAGAAAAATATAATCGGATTACATTTCCTGTTGGACAATTTAGGGTAAGTTTATAATTGCTATATTTTTAGAAAAAAATAGGGTATCAATAATAAAAGTACCTTTATACCCTAAACATAAGCCATATGATGTCTGATCATGGCCTTCTTAGTCCACTAGTAAATTTGTTTTGTTTGTGTTGAGGTTTTACGGCCCAGTCAGCGCTATGTGGTCATGTCAAGTGCGGTCAGCTTACCTAACCGCACTTTCACTTGGCAGGCTTAGTCCTGTTAGCGGTTAACCAGTATTATGCACTAGTAGGTTCAATGGCTATTGTAGAATATATTGATGAACAATGGACTGAGCAGACATGCACACTGTTTACAGTCTTCATTATTTACCAAAGGCATGTGTGTATGTGTGTTTTAAGTTTTGTCCTGCTGAATCCTGATATACCCTGTATTTGCAGACAGTGTAGATCCAGATCAATTGGCTACTAAAGAAGCCATAGATCTGGATCTGCACTGTTTGTCACTAAGTATGTGAATTTGTATCCATACCCAGGATCAAGCAATCTGATTGGCTGAAAATTAGAAGTGGGTGTGGCATCTTAATTTATTCAGCATGACAAGAATTAGTAACTCAAAGTATTCTAATATCATTGCTTGAGCAGACAAAATAGATCCAGCCCAGACTTAGGAGCAGACTACGGTTATTACAGTAGTTTCTTAATTTTCTGCAAAAACCTGTTGTAGATACTCATTAAAAGCACCTCTGGCACTTCTAATGATTATTCATAACGTATATGTTTGTGGAGAAAAAGGAAAATATTTATCTAGAGCTGTGATTGTTGTTGTGGGCTAATCATAACTTTTGCTGTTTCCAGGTTGGCAGTGCAATGTTTATATTTGGAGGAGAGTGTAACAGGGAACCAGTCAATCAGTTATGGTGTTTCTGTTTCAGTACGTATTCCATTATTTAGTGTCATGTCACTTCCTGGCCAGTATTGATCTTGATCATCCAGGCACTTTATGCACTAGGTGAAAACACAGGTAAATGCCTGTATTAGCCTATGCATTTTGGTAAAAATTTATATAGCCATACTTAAAAATAACTGCAGATTTTTCAGTGACGTTTTCAGCATTTATTTGAAATAGAACCTTCTCTGCATAAATGTAATATTTTGACAAGATTGCATATTTGAAAGGAGATATCATCGATTGAAATGTCAGGATTTTAAGCACTTTTAAATAAGCACTTAGCAGTGTTTTCACCTAGTAGATAAAGTGCAGCTCTTCACCAGGAAACAACATTTGATCCCAGTACAAGACAAGGCACCTGGATACTAAACAAGAGAATTGTATATTGGTGTTTTATTTCTATGACCATTACAACAGAAGAAATTGGTCCTTATCATATATCAGGCTTTCAGTGCCTGTCAGTTTAAGGGGACCTAGATACACCTGGATAATTTTCTGCCATTGTTTGCAAGGGAGACAACTTTTGTGAAGACTTCTTGTTTTCTTTTGTGCACACTAAGCCCTTTCTGATAAGGGGTCTACTCTAAAAGGGAAGAATTTGCTCCCATATGGAGCAAATTCTTTCCTTTTAGAGTAGACCCTTTTTCAGAAAAGGCAAAATGTTTGACAGAGTTGCCTCCCCTGGAAGTGGATCATTCTTTTTAAAAAATCAGTGGATGCTGTAGAATATATTGCCAACCAGAGATGGCTATGATCAGAATTTGTGGATGCGCAGTCTTATCTGGGTCTTCATTATCTACTTTTGGCTTTAGTGCACTTTTCTAGAGTTTTGCATCATGGCAATTTCAGCATTAATCAAACATTTATTCAGATCAGCTGTGTAATAACCCTATGCTGCAGTTTCTAGAATTACATGGGCCCCCGTAGCCTAGTGGATAAGAGAGCTGACTCTTAATCCATTAGGTTTCTCACCACCATGGTTCGAGCATCGCTCGGGTCACGTGGGAAAGCCAAGTTTTGCTTAAGGAAGGTCAGGAGGTGGTTTTTCCCCCGGGTTCTCCGGTTTTTGCCCACCTTTGTTGAACGATAGGCTCAATATAAGTGAAATATTCTTGAAAAGCCGTAAATTCCTAGTAAAAAAAAAATCTAGAATCACAGTCATGATCCTATCCAGGGCATCAGTAGACATGCTGTACACAGCAGCAGTTTTAATCCTTATCCTGCAAATCCAGTATATATACGTTTTAAGAGGGTATGCCTATTTTAGAGCTTCTCAGGACCTCCAGAAATAAGACCCAACCTTCAGTCTTGTCTGACAGGGGAAGGAATGTACTTGATCACAAATTTGTTTATCCCTATTTAAGGCCAGTCAGTGAAATAATTGTCCAAAATCACAGTCAAATTTCACCACTTTCTGTTTTTCTGTTTTGATTTTTTTTCAGTCTCACCCCTATCTGATCAAATAGGCTCCTGAGTCAACCAGGGCCCAGTTTTTCAAAGCTAACGATGTCGTTAGTTAACGATTCATTAAAATTTACATCATGTGATACGCAAATATACTGAAATTTTTTGCTGAAAAAATGTGAGTAGCTTTTGCAGTGCAAAAGCTACTCACATTTTTCAGCAAAAAATATCAGAATTTTGTATATTGAATCTGCTAAAACAGTTAACGAAATGATCCTTAATGAGCTCGTTAAGCTAACGATGCTCTGAACAACTGGGCCCAGCTGAATTCTACTTAACGACTTCAGGTGATAAATGTACACAAATGGAAGACATATCATAAATTGTCAAATCTTTCCTGCAGTGGCCACACATGTGGCACTAGTCTCTTGGAATTTTTTTTTTTTTTTTTTTTTTTTAAATAAGTATGTGAAGCAAACACTGGCTTGTATCATGCATGATCACAACTATTGTGCTACTAATTAGCCAGTCCATTGATACATCACATGTGCGAGTGTGAAGTAAATTGATAGAAAACAAGGGAAATAACCTGTGTTCAGGTAAGAGTACCCTTTCTAAAGATCCAGATAGAAAGTTTATTTGCAGGGTAAGGGTTAAATGTGTATAAAATACAGTGTAATCATTTTAAATATTCTGACACATTGACTCTTATGGTATTTATCATAATATTAGAATGAGTTCAAAAGGGGGTCAGTAGGTGTCAACCCCAAGCCATGTTTGGTGTCAAATTGAAATTATTGATGCAAACTTTAACAGTGAGACATCTGATAGGTTTTGCTAATATTTTAACAAAGGCTGACATTTTGCTACCATTCTACAAAGGATGACTACTCAGCAAACTGGATATTGCTTTCCTAGTATTTGGAGCAAATTCTTTCCTTAAGGGTAGCCCCAAGACGAAGGGCGAAATTTCAAAATTATTTCTCTTGGGAGTGAGTGAAATTATTTGTGAAAATGAAAGGTTTTGAAAGAAGATTCAGTCCTAGGTTAGGTTTGACACTGTTTCCTGCAATATATGGTAAATGTGCTAAATTTTCATACACCAAAATGTCTGATAAAATGACATATGCAAACAGTGCAGACCCAGATCAGACTGATCAGAGGCTACACTATTTGCCATACCTCTAAGTATTTTAAGGTACTACTGCATAAAAAGTAAAATTTAGGACAAAAAGTGTATTGAATAAAGTGTTCAAAATTTTAGGAAATTTACCTTAATGTCACTAAGGTTGTCTGTATTTTTTATTTTCCACCTGCTTCAGGAAATGAGCTTTGGACCCAGGTTCGTTGTGATCAGCAAATTCCGTCTGCCAGAATGTTTCATTCTGCTGTGATGATCTCTTCATTGTCAAAAGCTGAAGACACAGTCAAGGCTAGTTCCATGCCATATTTACAACATAAAGTAAAGTATATGCAGCTAGAAAGGCCAAGGACCAGTCCATCTTCAGGATCTCAGGGACGAATGCATTTCTCAGATAAGCATTTCACTGACAAAGATTTGAGGCCACAAATGTTGAATTTAAGGGAGAACAGTAGTAGTTGTGAAAGTTTAAAAATAAATCCATCCCCACAAGAAAATACCCAGGATCAGTCTCCCCTTATGCCAAAAACAGACTTGAATTACAATGCTGTGGATATCTTAAACAAGAATAGTGTACAGAATGGAATAGACAATCCTGGTATTTCAAAGAGCACAGAAGAATTAATAAGAGAAAATCAACTGTTAAAGTTATCGGTGTTAAATCAGGAAAATGAGGAATTAAACAAAGTTCCTTTCTTGAGATCTCAGAGTCATTCAGCTCAGTTCTTACTTAGTGAGGAAAAAGGTCAGCATAGTGTTAGACACAAAAGTGGAAGCTTTGGCTGCAGTGATATGGCAGCTACTGAGAATACTGTTACAGAACTTGGTGCAAAAAAGTTTCGTCATGATCCAGAATTGATTATTGAAGATCTGGAGTATTTAGACTGTTTCCCTCATGATATTAAAATCCCCTACCCCAATTCCAGATACTTAGGCTCAAAGCTTGTCGGTAGTTTGAAACAAAATGATTGTCTAAATGAAGATGTAGAAACAATAGAACTTGTAGATGTTAAAGCAGCAAGTAATGATATACAGCATTATAATGGCCAAAACTTAGATTCTTCGAAATCAGGTGTACAATATAGTTTTAATCCTTATAGAAGTGAAAACCAGGGGTATATTACAAATGACACTGTTGCAGGATCAACAGACAGAAATTCTGCTCAAAGACAGTATTATGAATCTATTAATGTTTGCAATATCTCGGATTCTAAGGCAGCTGGGAATGTGATGGCAATAGAAATGAAAGAAGCTAAGGACTGTGATATAAAGTTAAGCCCTGTGCTTGAAAATGGGACATGTGAAACAAGTTTTGGTGCCATGGAGGATCAAACTTTGGGGAATCAAAGTTCAGATAGAAGGAGAGCTAACAAGAATAAGGTAATATAGCTTTAGATAAAAGGGTGCCCATATAAATCAGGGGACTTGTTAAGGAAAATTTAAGATAATTCGTGGATAATTTTCTCCAGTTCTCTTTAAAAATATGGATACTCATAGGTCTAGATAAGAGTGGGTATCAGGTAATTAGTTTTCTTATTGCTTGACAAAAACATGTGTTGTGGGTACTCATTAGAAGTGCCTCGCGAGCAAAAACATATGTTGTGGGTACTCATTAGAAGCACCTCAGAAAGGTAAGATTATGACCAAATTTTCAACGATTACTAATCGATTATCGACCAAAATGGCAGAACTGATAATAGATTATCTTTTTAGCCCTGAGTAACCAGCCCTAATTACCATACTTGTCATTCGAACATGTCCATTTTACTACCTATTGATATGTCTGATAGCACCAATGTCAGTATAATGTGACTGGTGGTTGTATCACATTAATGTGTCTAAATACTGCAATGAGGTATTGGTTCCCATTGTTACATACAGACACCATCAGAATATGACTGAAACAATCATTCTTTTCTTTTTCAGGCAAATAATCTTGAATCTGGGCCATACATGTTAATATTTGGTGGTAAAGAGACACAGGGAACCAACTTCGGCATCAAGCCTTTGACAGTGTGGAAGTGTCAGTTAAAAAGGTTATGACCATGACCTTGATATTAAGTGGTGTTTTAGAGAAGCATAAATGAGTACATGTATTCCCATAGCTCTTAGATAAGACACATTTTTTCAGCCAAACAGATGTTGTATCTACAGCCAAATACTGGCTGTATTAACCCATTGTAGACTGGATAGTCTCTCCCACACTGTATAGTGGAAGAGTCGAATTTCAATTTTAGGTACGCCTGGCTAGGAGATTTACATATTCCTAGAGAAAAATGGCTAAACTATTTGCAAACAGTGTAGACCCTGATCAGATGCCGCATTCTGCAGCATCTGATCTGGGTCTGCTCTGTTTGCCAGTTACCCTTTTTCAGGTCTCCCGACTACAGTAGGTTAATAGTTTTGCCGAGCTCCATAGCACATTCATTAGCTTGCCTGACTTAGAGCCACAAGTTTGAATCTCAGCTTGGCCACATAATTGTCATGGAGATTGATCATAAAATTATTACTACAGTTAATGTCCCCCTTCCGTTGATTCAAGAAGGGCAGGTGTGACTTACTGGCGAAGATATATGCACAAGTACTGGTTAACAGCCACATGGAAAAAAGTGAGTAGGTTAATTGCCCTTCTCAACATGACCTAAACAGTATTGACTGGGCTGTAGAACTCCAAGCAAAAACTCAGGTATTTTTAGTTTTTGTATTTCTCCGTGCAAATATAAGTTGTGAGGTGATTCTGATACCAAAAACATGTTTTTGTAGAGAAATGATGAAAATATTTATATGTATACATTTTTTATCTAGAGCTATGATTTCTTTTTACCCCAAAGCCATATGTTCTTGATCTCTAATGTTTTCTCCACCTACTACAGTCAAACTTCAATGGCTTAAACATCTTTTAGACCATAGAAAATTGTTCAAGGCATGGGTAGTTCGAGTCACTGAAGGTTAATCATGGTGTCAGGTCAGGAGGCAAATAGCGATAATTTAGGGAAATATTTTTGATTTTCTACACAGTAATTGTATGTTGAGTGTACTCATTAGAATCACCTCAATGAGGCAATTCAGTATATTGTAATGGTACATACAACATACAATTTCATGATAAAATAAGAAGATTTCTCTAAATATTTGTTTTCTTGAGCTGTCGGAAGAATTTCATAGGGACTAAAAAAAAAATGAGTTCGAATCAGCCATGGTAAACAAGCCATCGGTGTTGGAGCTACTGAGGTTCGACTATACCAAATCAAAAATACAAAATAAAATCTTTATACCAACAAGAAACAATGAAGAAAAAATTGAGCAAAGTGAACTTACATTGTACTTTGCAAAGGGAGGCTATTAAATTGACTTCCTGTGCAAAATTGGTTCGCTTACCTCAAAATATTATTCATGGTGTCACTTCTAGAAGGTATCAGTTTCCTTTTCTTCATTGGTGAGGATTGATAAAACAGTAAAATTCCGCTATTAAGACTACCTTTTTGGACTACCTAAAATTCGAGGGTTGAGCGCAAGACTAGCGTAAGTCAGATGGTTGTTTTTCCCCAAACCTAATCTCCTCACCATGAAGGCGTTATGAAGATTACAACATTTCTTTCTGTAAACAATGAAAATTTAGGTGCCATTGCTCGTATGAGCAATGGCACCTTTTGCATTGTTTACAAAGGGGCCCAAGTTGCCCCTAAACAAGGGTTTCAAAAATATGTTTGAGTTACCATAGTCTTGCGCTCAACCCTCGAATTGATCTTGTGGGGTGGTTTTAATATTGAATATTGAATAGTAAGAAAAAAAACATTTAGTACTGGCAAACCCCTTCCGCTGATTCAAGAAGGGCAGTTGTCAGTTTCTGGCGAAAGAATGTGCACAATACTGGTTAACCGCTTAGAGGACTAAGCCTGCCCAATAAAGGTGTGGTTATGTAAACTGACCACGTTAGACATGACCCCATTGGGTTGACTGGGCCGTAAAACCTCAACACAAACAAGTACTGACAAAAGCTGTTCTTAATAGCAGAGTGGTCTTAATTTCAAGTGATCTTAACCCTAGTCATGCAGAACAAAGATGCCACCCACTTCTAATTGTCAGCCAATCAGAATACTTGATCCAGGTTGTTGATATAAATTCTTATACTGAATGACAAACAGTGCAGATCCAGATAAGATGGCTTCAGAAGCCAACTGATCTGGATCTACACTGTTTGCAAAGGCAGCGTATATCTAGGTTCAGCAGGACATGGGTTAATAATAATTTTTACTGTAATTAGATATACCGGTAGATACAAATTTTTCATGTTCAAATTTTTAGAACAAAATCCATAGTTTAGGTTTTGGCATTTGGATGGTGCATTGTTAAGGTGCCATACTTGTCTAGTAGTTATAACATGTCTGCATTTATCAGAAATGTTTCTTCTTAAATCTATTTTTTTCTGTGGGGGTGGAGTTGTTTGTTATTTACAATGTATTGTTGTTTTATATATTTTCGAAAGGGATCTGTGAAAAATTGTAAACAGTTTTCTTTCATTATGTTAATGCCAATAGAGTTAATCTGTAGCCTGTAAAATGACCACTTTAGTTAACTCTCTGTATGCTGGGTAAAAAATTCAACCGATGATAATTTGAAATGTTTTTTCTTAATTTTCCCAGAATATATGTTTTGACATTTTATGCAAATCATCTCATAAGGAAACATCTTGTATGAAAATTTAAACCATTATCTGAGAAAAATAAGAAAAATGTCATAGATTTGTCATTTATTGGATACCTCATTTTGCAGCGAGTTGTCGGGCTGAAGTAGCTGCTTTGCCAAGGGATTGGCACTCGTGACTTCGGATCATAAGGTCCCAGATTCGAAGCCTGCTAGGGGCAGAGTTTAGCTCATGGTTGTACCGCACTTTATTGCACAGAGCCTTTTATTATCATCCATCCATCATCTGGATTAGACTTAGATAATGTTGAAAGGCATGTAAAATACCAAATCATCATCATCAGCAGCATTATAATGGGGCTAAAATATTACACAGAGCTCCAGATAAGGGAGATACAGTCGATCCTCAATAGCTCGAACACCAATGGTTTGTTTACCATGGCTAATTCTAACTCTTTTTACCGGTAGTCCCTACGAAATTCTGCAGATATCTCAAGAAAACAAATAATGAAGGAAATTTTCTTATTTTATCATGACATTGTATGTTGTGTGTACTCATTAGAATTGCCTCATCAAGGCAATTTTAATGAGTACACTCAACATACCATTATTGTCTAGAAGAACAAAAAAAATTCACTAAATTAGCTCCATTTGCCTCCCGACCTGGTGCTATGATTACCCCTCAGTGGCTCCAGCTACCCATACCTCGGACAAATTTCCATTGTCCCAAAGAGATTTCAGTTATTGAGGTTAGAGTGTATGTGGAAGGGTGACCAAGTGGTTAGGACTCCCAGATATGGATCACAAGATCACAGGTTCGAATCTCACTGGAGGTGGCTTTCAACTTATGGTTCTATGATGCTTCACTGCAAAGAGGCTTCACTGTCACCATCCGGTCCCTGCTGAACCCGGACATACCCTGCCTTTGCAAACAGTGTAGATCCAGATCAGTTGGCTTCTTCAGAAGCCAACTGATCTGGATCTGCACTGTTTGCCATTAAGTATGTGAATTTATATTACCAATCTGGATTAAGCAATCTGATTGGCTGAAAATTAGAAATATATGGGGGCATCTTAATTTATTCAGCATGACACGAATTAATGTGACTTAAATAATGTTTAGAGGAATGTAAAACACCAAATTATCATATTGATGCAAAAATAACAAAACTTTACAATTATTGCCTGACCAGGATTTACAAATCTATAGAATTCAAAGGGAAATAAGTATTTGGGAGCCATGCATTGTTACAGATAAGGCTCTGTTTTAACCAAAAATTATTAATACACATATTTTTCTAATTCTTCCATGAAAACATATATTGTGCCACAACATGTTTTCATGGAGAAATTTAATGAGTACCTACAATGGGGGTGGTCGGGTTGTGCGGTGTCATGTATCTTACGTCACCGGGGCGTCCAACATATTGGCTTACAGTCTATCCTTGTAGCAGGTAAAGGTAGTGGGGGAATGTTTTATTTTTTCTGTTTCTTCACTTTCATTCCTGTTCCTCTTTCATCCCTGTTCCTCTCTTTCATCTCCTGTACTATCTCTTCTATCTCTTTTCTTTGTTTCTCTGGGAGACAACACAAAATGACCCACAAGGGTTGGTGTGTCATTAAACCCCACACAATCAATCAAGAGTACCTACAATTTATGGTTTAATGGAGAAATAAGAAAAATATTTTTCTGATGCTCCCTTTTATCTGGAGGTTTGGCCATAGATTGATATTATATACAAAATAGTGATCAAGGCTTTGTAGCAGTTTCAAAATAGAAATAAAATGAATAGCATTATAAGGGGGCCCAGTGAAATTTATAAACCATATTAAATGCATTTAAATTGATGAAGACCGGGTGAAAAAACTGGTCCAGAGCTTTGCTTTTGCTCTGGAATTTGGAAAAGATGTCAACCCTTAAAGTGCTAATCATAACTGTAGCAGACAGCATTTTGATTTTTTGTTTTTCTTTTTCCAAGAAAATAAGGCTTGACATTTCATGTGAATCATCTGCCTAGCAGATGATTCACATGAAATTCTAAGCCTAATTATCTCTAAAAAAAAAACCCAGAAAAAATAGAATGTTTGTTACAATTTTGCTTAGCTCTTTAAGGGTTAATTTTTTTTCTTCTTGTTGTTGTTGTTTATGAATGTGTGTGTGTGTGTGTACATGCGTGCATGCATGTGTGTGCATGTGTGTGAACCACTGACCACACGATAAATTGTTAAAATGCTCAAACTGGTTCAAGCATTCACTTTTTACAATAGACAGTTATACAGTTATAGCCCAGATTAAGGTGTTATTGTTTTAATTTTTCTTATTTTTCTACAAAAATATACATTGGTAGTATATTGACTAGAAGCATCTTGCCAATATACTTCTAATGACTACCCACAAAATATGTTTTCTTGGAGAAATAAGAGAAATGTTTATCTGGCTATCCAACTCTTATTAATATTTTGCATACTTTATAATATATACACTGTAACCTCTTTATAAGACAGATTCATTTATAAGACGGTTTCATATGTAAGACAGTTTCATCCTTAAGACGGTTTCATGTATAGGATGGTTTCATATATAAGAGGGTTTAAAGGTGGACCAGAAATATGTTGTGTCCAAACAAAAAAGTGTAGCTTATATAGAAAAATGACCATTTATGGTCATTTTTATACACCCGTTTGAAAAACGGGATGTATTATATTAAGGGGTATGGCGTCCGTAAACTTTTTCGTTTCCGGCTAACTCCTCCTTCAGTTTACATCCGTCAAGCTGAAACATGATATATAGTTAGACCATGATGTGGCGCAGCGCATATTATTTAGGGGTTATAGTCCACCAAATGTTTGCAGAGTTATGCCCCTTAGAAAATTTCTGTAAACTTTTCATTTCCGGTTAACTCCTCCTACATTTTACATCCAATCAAGCTGAAACTTCATGTACAGCTAGACCATGATCTGGAGCAGAGCATATTGTTTCAAGGTTACAGTCCACCAAGTATTAGTAGAGTTATGCCCCTTTGAAAATTTCAGTAGACTTTTCGTTTCTGGCTAACTCCTCCTACAGTTTACATCCGATTAAGCTGAAACTTGATTTGTAGTTAGATCATGATGTGGAGCAGCGCATATTGTTTCAAGGTTACAGTCCACCAAATATTAGCAGAGTTAAACCTATTCTATTAATTTTTTGTTTCCGGCTAAATCCTCCTGCAGTTTACATCAGATCAAGCTGAAACTTCATAAATACTTACACAATGATGTGGAGCAGCACATATTATTTCGAGGTTACAGTGCACCAAATATTTGCAGATTTATGCCCCTTTGAAAGTTTTTGTAAACTTTTCACAGCATATTGTTTAGAGGTAATAGTGTGCAAATTTTAAATTATAATAGGTATATTTTTTGCAAATAACTAAAGTTTTGGTCATATGGGCAAGATATTGATTTTTTTTTTTTTTTTTTTAACATCTTCTTTTATTAGATTTGCAAGGAAAGGTTGCCATTATTAAATCTTTATAAATACATAATTCTTTTTGGATTTTTTTTTTTTTAATACTCTTCTGATTTGGCTCCCTTGAAGAACAAAAATAAAATCAGTATTAAACAAGTTAAAGGTTTACAAAAAAATTTCTTGCAGCATTTTTTTTTTTTTTTTGTTTATTTTTGTTTTGTTATTGCTTGGTCCGATATTGAAGTATAGGAAAAACAAATCAGCCAAAGGCTCATATGAGCTTATAATATAGCCATGCTTCTGTGGTGTGTCCTCCGTCAGAAAGCACTTCTCCCTAGAAGCAGCAAACTTCTCCCTGTTTTTCCAGGAGGGAGAAGTCGCTTCTCCCTTAATTTCTGGGCCAGCTTGGACCCTTAGGTTACAGTTCACCAAATATCAGCGGAAATATGCCCCAATGAATTGTTTTTTAATTTTTTTTTTTTTTTGTAATTCCACTTACAGTTTATATCCAGAGCACTGAATAATACAGGAGCCAGTTTATGTGCTACATCTTATTACTTGCCACGGGCGTATAATGCCCCGCTTGGTGGAGCTCTTGTTCTATATAATCTTTACATTTTTGTTTGGCTACAACACAGTGTTTAGCTAACACGGTTTTTGCTTTGGATACTAGCAATAGTGTTATAAAGAGGTTGTAGTGTAGCTAGGTTGTGAGTTTTCCTATGTTGTTTAAAAAAAGCGGTCCATGACACTTTTGCTTTCATTGGGCATGCGTGATTTTGTATGATATTATTTTTAGCATAATCAAATCTATATACTCACTGTTAGAAGCTAATTATTGCACATTTGTTGTAATGATTATAGTTTCATTCTGAACAAGTGTAATCCGAAACACCAAACTAAAAGTAGCTTATATTATGAAATACACCCAGGAAAAAGATGACCTCAAACCAATTGCATACAATGAATACACATGGTTTCTACAGTAAACTTGAGCCACAACATGAGAAAAGATGTCTTCAGGGTGAATGCAAACAGCAAGTATCCAGGGCCCAGTTGTTCAAAGCATCATTAACTTAACAAGCTTGTTAGTGGTCAAAATGTTTACTATTCTAGTAATTACAATATCTAATTCACAGGTATTTTTGCTGAAAAAATGTGAGGTGCTTTTGCAAATGCAAAAGCTACTCACATTATTTTTCAGAAAAAATATTAGCATATATTATGCCATATTTAATGATCAATGTTTTAACAATATGTTAACTAACGACATCGTTAATTTCGAACAACTGGGTCCTAATCAGCCAGCGAAGATAAGTAGTCTGATCAAGAACTTTGCAAAACTTCATTATGTGCTACAGTAGCCAGTGATTCTATAAGTTGACAGTGAAGGACCTGATCAGACTGCCCAGATTCCCAGGCTGATCTGGGCCTTTGCTGTCTGCAAATGCCCAAAGACACATTTTTGCATGGTTAGGCCAACATAATTTCATGCTTTGTGTCACGTCAATTGGATGTTCCCAGATCACACAAGAGGCTTGCATCGAGCATGATCAAGAAACCTTGGAACATCCACGAGATGTGATTGGGAGCATCAGATCACATTACTGAAGAAATATGGTTAATATGATATGTAGCAGGAACCTTGTTAGTCTGTATTGTGCAGATTTGCTGGCTGATTGAGGCCTGCCGATTTCACATATAATGTGTTAAAGTATCTGTCTGCTTTTTTGCCCCTCATTTAAGGTGAATGATTACACCTGAATGAGTTTGCTGCTTAATTGCAAAGAGAAGCAGCTTTAGCAGAAAACAAGTTATCTCCCTAGTATTTGAACCTTAAAAAGGTTTACTCCGAGAGGGAGAAAATTCTTTCTTTTCATAAATGCTGCCCATGAGATGGCATATATTTTCATGTCAGAGTTCAGAGTTAATTGCCTTTGAGGTGTATTCATTATACTTTAGCCATAATATATGCCATAAGGTGATAATTTAAGTCATAATTTATGATAAATTTTATTTCTGCCCAAAACATACAGTTGAACCTCAATATATAAAAATAAAGACCATTATTTTTATTATTATTAATAGCTCAAACACTGATGGCTGGTTTACCATGGCTGCTTTGCGTTTTTGAGTCCCTACAAAATTCTTCTGATAGCTCAAGAAAACAAATATTTGGAGAATTTTTGTGAAATTTTCTTATCAAGAAATTGTATGTTGTGTGTATTAATTGGGATTGCCTCTTTGAGGTGATTCTAATGAGTACACAAGATACCATTATTGAATAGAAGATCAAAAATACTTCCCTAAATTACCGGTATCGCCATTTGCTTCCTGACCGGGTGCTATGATTAACCGTCAGCGCTTGAACTGCCCATGTCTCAAACAAATTTCCATAGTCCCAAAGAGGTTTGAGCCATTGAAAATCGACTGTATCTTGTGGGTATACATTCTTGCTGGAATTGCCTCAGTGAGATGATTCTATTGAATATCCTCAAGATGTGTTCTGTTACAAAAATAACAGAAGTTATCTTTTGATTATTCCATTTATCTGAAGCTATGATGTCATGTGACTAGGAGTCTTTGATGCATATGAGCCTCGTCAAGCAAAAAAGTGCTTTCGAACATGCGCAAATGCACAGATTCAGATCATCCTGCGCATGCGCAAAGTATGATCCGGGCCTTTGCTCTCCATTCATACATTCTGTAGTATCAAATGATTCTGTTAGATGAGAAAGCCAAGTTATGCTTACGGATGGTCAGGTGGTTTTTCCTGGGTTCTTCGGTTTTCGCCCACCTTTGATGAATGATTGGCTTGATATAAGTGAAATATTCTTGGAAGGGCTGTAAAACCCAAATCAAAAAAAAAAAAAAAAAATAAAAAGATTCTGTTAGGGATAAAGAAGGCCTTGATCAGACTGTTTCTGCATGGCGCGACACATATTAAAACATCTAATGCTCACATCAGCCTTGGCATCCAAATTGTTTGATCATAATACATGTATTTTCTCATTGTCATTCTACACAAGCCTCACATTGTGAAGACATGTCTTTAGGAGGTATGCGGATAGTGGAAACTCGGATATCCAGCAAACTGCTCAAACAGTGAACCCTAGTTACGACCACAGCATTTACCCTCGTTGCAATGACAGCATTTGTGTCCAAAGACGTTGCTATTAAAATGAATTTGCTGTTGTACAGAATACTAATTGAGCAGACTGATATGTAAGAAAGGTCTTATTTTGTTCTTATTTCCTCATAGAACATAGGTTTTGGATATTAAATTTGGTTTTAAATATCCAAAACATGTGTTTCTTTAAACTATTAAATACAATATTCTTGCATAATTTGTGACTAATTGTTACCTCTTAAGCAAAGGTTACGTGACAGTGAAATTGTCATTATACTGAATTGTGTCATTGTATCGAGTGTCGGTATAGAGAGGGTTGTCTGTATAAGGGCTTTTGTTGTATATCTGTATATTCTACAGTATTGGATGATTCTATTGGGGGAAAGTGAAGGTCATAATAAGACAAGACTGTGCACATATGCAGGCTGATCTAGACCTTCACTGTCCACATATACCCTGAAGTCACACTTTCACATGGCTAGGCTTACATTCTTTCATATATGCAGTGATGTACGAAGTACAAGCCTTAATCCAGTTCTACAAAATCACTGACTAACCTGTGCAGTTATTGTTTGTAGCGTAATTATCCTCAGTATTCTGACAGGCAGGCCTGAGTAAACAGTTCAGACCCAGATCAGATGCCCTGGAATGTGGCATCTGATCAGGGTCTGAACTGTTTCCCAGTCACCCAGCAATTGTTAGACACATCAGCATGCAGTAAAGTGGAATCTGTTTAATTTTTAGGACAAGTATGGTAAGGAATTAGCCCTGTTGTTATTTGTCAGGAAAATATAAGGCTTGACATTTTATGTGAATTGTCTGCTGTGAATTCACATGAAATGATAAGCCACTGAGGCCTGACAATCTCTATTCATCAAAATACTCTACCATATCCAGCAGTTCTGAACATGAACAATGAAGGTCCTGAATAGACTGCATGATTGGGCAGGCTTTCATGGGCCTTTATTGACAACATATGTGTTAAGGACTCTTTTCTCATGTTTTGACTTACATATACATTTTCTTTGTTGTATAGACTTGCTGCCAGTACAATATTTAACCTAAATATTTGGACATCTCAGCTCCTTACCAGATGTCCTAAAATTTGAACAGGTCCACTTTATGACCTATTAACACATTTACATTGAGCGGTCTCTTCTACCTCAACTCTTTTAACCAGTCTGTTTCCAATTGCAGGGTGTCTGGTTAGTTTTTATTATAAAAATTCCAGTAGTAAATAAAAAATTCAGTCATAGCTATAGTTAAGACGCTTTTTTCAATCCAAAAATGTTGATATTTTTCTTATTTCTCCAAGAAAACATATGTTGAGGTACTCATTAGAAGCGCCTTACCGAGGCACTTCTTATGAGTATCCACATTTTCGTGGAAAAATAAGAAAAATATTAACCTGATGCCTAAAAACCATTGAATGAGTGGCACACAGTATAGACTCTGATCGGATTCTGCCTTCTGAAGCATCTGATCTGGTTCTACTCTGTTTGCTTAAGCTTGACTGTCCTAATATTTAGGTTAAATATGTTAATAAATGTGATATTTACTCTGCATGACTCCTTTATATGTTGTATTTATTTTAATCTGTACACATTGTATTATATTAACCTTTACATCTCTCTGGGCAGATTCAGTAGGCAATATTTAAAAATATTCTTTTTTTTTATTCTTCCAAGAAAATAAGCTTGGATAATTCCTGAAAATTGTCTGCTTAGGAAACAATTTGCATGAAATGTCAAAAATATTTTTCCTTAGGAGACAGTTTGCATGAAATACCAATGCCTGTTTCAGGAAAAAAACGAACAAAATATTTCTGAATGTCGTATGCTGAATTTTTTACCCAGAGTGCTAAACGTAAAAAAAAATTCTTGTTTACATCAGTGTGATAATATCATATAGATATAATTGTGCATTTATTATTATTATTATTAACCGGAATAGGGACGGGCTACAGTTAACAAATGACACTTTATATATTTAGTGTTCTAACTCCATTTTGGACACTTTCGAGAAAATGGAGTTGGAAAGTTCTACTGTTCAAACCCCTTTTTAGCTCACCTGAGCAAGGCTCAGGATGAGCTATTGTGACACTCCATAATATCAGAGTCACCTTGACAACAAAATGATTCTGACACGTCATGAAAACAGGCCTATATAATTTTGACCCCCTTAAACACACTTTTATATAGTAAAACTGGGGTTTACGGGGGTATACATTATTTTTCTATTTTGCTAAAAAACATAGATTGTGAGTACTCTTTAGAACCACCTTGCCAAAGTGGTTCTAATGAGTACCCACCATCTATGTTTTGAGCAGGAATATGATTATTACATTATTTCAGAATTTCTTATCTGAACATTTTCCTTTTTTGGTTGTAAAATTTTCAATATATTTGTATAGGCATGTTTTCTAAATGAAAATTTGCCTCAGGATGTTTTTCTATTAATATGCACATAACCACTCAGTAGAGCCCAGTGAGATGGTTCCAGCATCTCTGCCTGATAATGAAAGGATGGAGTTTACAGAACAGGTCGATTTAGATGAAGACTGGAGTTACCAAAACAGTAGGATTCAATGAAAATCTGAACTTTACAAAATACACTACAACCTCTTTATAACACAGTTCGTTATAACACGGTTTTGGATATTAAACGGTTCAAAGATGGATCCCAGAAATGTATAGATTATATTGAAAAATGATCATAAATGGTCATTTTTCAATATAATCTATACATTTTTGTTTGGATATAACACGGTTGTTTAACTAACATGGTTTATGCTATGGACCCTAACAATAGTGTTATAAAGAGGTTGTCGTGTAGTATGAGTTTACAAAATATTATAATTCTCAAGCCATGAAGGGATTTAGGGTTTTACTTTTGTTTTTTCTTCCAAATTTGAGTAATATAGATGTCTCATTTGGACCAAGTTACAGAGTAAGAACTTAAGAATTATCAAGCAATGAAATGAAAGTTTTTTTTTTTTTTTTTTCTTTTTATTTGTTTCAGAAAATTGAACTTGTCATTTTATTCTGTTTATCTCGCTTTGCACATAACAAACTAATCCTGCTCAATCTGTGCCAGGAAAAGCCCTGAACCATAATTGATCCTTGGCACGGCATTTCCAACAATATTGCCTATACGCCAAGTGAAAACTCAGATCTGCCTACACATCAACACATTCTGAGCAAAACCTCAGCCACCCATCTAAAGAAAGCTTGGCTTCCCATAGGGCATGAAGCAATGACTCCGATCAGCCTACACATTTGTGCAGGCTGATCTGAGTCATTGCTGGGTGCACATGCACATCGTGTAGTGAATGCTGTGCCCCAGCTTATTTATAACAGTATGCCATCTTGCTATATAGGTCTATACAAAATTGTTATGGCTGACTGCTCATTGACCTAGCAAAATATATCTCATTCCATTACAATATTTGAGCTCCAATGTCAGAAAATGTACCACCAGAGATGTGCATCCAGCGAAGATTCAGTTCAAATAGCGCATTCACGTGGTCTGATCAGAAGCTTCGCTGGGCACACTGACATGCATTTTAGCTCCTAGATCCTACCTTGGGCTTTTTGTGTGCTTGTTTGGCTTATTATAGTGAAAATCTATATCAAATCTGTTGTGTAATGATGTTTTTATTGATCATTAGCATTGATTGTTATTAGAAAAAAAATGTTGTTTAATTTGATAATTTTAATAAATTATTTTAATTACATGTTTGGGTATGTATTTTGAGCACCCTGTTTTATTTGCTCCACTTTGAAACCCATACTCTGAAGTCTTTGTAGCCAAATAGTAAGATACAGAGGACTGTGACTGGCTGTCTTAGTATGGGCTGTACTTCATGATTGTGTCGTCTCCTGGGTATCTTCACTTATTGACCGGCGTGCGAAACGCACCAGTCTCTTAATATAGCTTTGGATTTTTACATATGGTAGACTATTCGATTAGCTCACTAAGGACGTTTTCTGTTTGCCGGGACGTCGGTTTGTGACGATCCCAGCAAATATAAAAAAAAATCTTATTACAAATTGTGTTATAAACAGATTCATGTATACTTTATTTTCATTTCAATCAAGAAATTTCATGAAGCTTAATAAAAGCATACATTAACTCTTTTGGTGCCAAATTTCAGACCGTCTGCTTTTCTTTTTTAACAAATTATCGCTTGAAAAGAAGTTTATACGTAAAGTTAAAAGACTGAATGTCAAACAGCGTAGATCCAGATGAGATGGCTCATATGAGCCGTCTCATCTTGATCTATGCTGTTTGCAAAAGCCTATTATTATAGCCTGTGCTCAACATGAGATGGCTCATATGAGCCATCTCATCTGGATCTATGCTGTTTGCAAAAGCCTGTTATTATAGCCTTTGGCAGTGAAAGTTAAAGAATCACATTGTTGTTCTATTTTACCCATTACATTGAAAATATATTAAACTTTAGTATAACCTTGTCCCATATCTCTATGTAGACATGAACAAAATTTGCGCCGGTACTTAGACATTTACGTCTAAATATTTCGTCTTGTATTGTTGGTGGAATTGCAAGCATTTTTGAAACGCTTGTCATACTGGTAGTTATGTAGCATATGTTGGACAAAGAGCAGTTGCCAATATGGGATGCCTAGCAGGAACAGACTGCAAATTTTTGCCTCCTGAAACTTTATTTGAAGTTAGTTTGACTGTGTTACCACTAGATGGATGAAGATCAGATGACACTATCTTGATGCTGCTACTAATCAAAGGCCAAGGTTACAGGCAGTTTTGTTTATGTGTTGCTTCAAGCTTCTTCAAGTTTTTAACGAGCTGGACATCTGGTAAATTTACAGAAAATCTGCACAGTTGTCCGAGAGGACATTCAATATTTTTACCCATGGTGCTAAGCGTTAAACAAGTTGACACCAAAGGTAAGACCTGGTAAATTTACAGAAAATCTGCACAGTTGTCCCAGGGAACAGGCAATATTTTTACCAGGAGTTCTAAACATTAAACAAGTTGACACCAAAGGGAAGACCTGGTAAATTAAAAGAAAATCTGCACAGTTGTCCCAGAGGACATGCAATATTTTTACCCATAGTGCTTAGTGTTAAACAAGTTGACAACAAATGGAAGACCTGGTAAATTTACAGAAAATTTGTACAGTTATCTCAGAGGACATGCAGTATTTTTAACCATAGTGCTAAGTATTAAACAAGTTGACACCAAAGGGAAGACCTGGTAAATTTACAGAAAATCTGCTCAGCTGTCCCAGAGGACATGCAATCTCTTTTACCTGTAGTGCTAAGCATTAACACGTTGGCACCAAAGGGAAGACCTGGTAAATTTACAGAAAATCTGCAGTTGTCCCAGAGGACATGCAATATTTTTACCCATAGTGCTATGCATTAAACAAGCTGACACCAAAGGGAAGTCTTGGTAAATTCAGAGGACATGCAATATTTTTACCTGTAGTGCTAAGCTGGTAAATTTACAGAAAATTTGCTCATTTGTCCCAGAGGACATGCAGTATTTTTAACCGTAGTGCTTAGTGTTAAACAGGCTGACACCAAAGGAAAGACCTGGTAAATTTACAAACAATCTGCACAGTTGTCCCAAAGGACATACAATATTTTCACTCTGAGTGCTAAGCGTTATACAACTTGACACCAAAGGGTAGACCTGGTAAATTTACAGGAAATCAGCACAGTTGTCCCAGAGCACATGCAATGATAAAATGATCCGCAACGTGACAAAACATACATTCTGATGTGTGCTCAATGGACTAAAAACATACATTCTGACGTGTGCTCAATGAACTCAAATCAGCTTGCGCATCAACTCAGTCTGATCAGTCTTTGTTGTCCACACTTTATATCGTCTATCCAAAATGCGCCTTTATATCGTCTATCCAAAGTGCGTCTGATCACACTGCAAGAATGTGCAGGCTGATTTGAATCTTTGCTGGCTGCACATGTCTGAAGGTACACTTTCAGATGTTGCAGCTCAGATTGTAAAACAGGTCAGAGATAGGCCATTTATTCATTATGAAAACACGCCTATTCAAATATATGGAAAATTTCACCTCCAAAAACTGAAAATTTTCAGATTAAAAACTCTGGATATTTTTCATATTTCTTCTCAAAACATAGATTGTGCGTACTCATTAGAACTGCCTCAGCGAGGTAGTTCTAATGAGTACCCACAATCTGTGTTTTAGAGGAAAAATAAGAAAAATAATGTATACCCCTGTAAACCCCGGTTTTACTGTATAAAAGTGGAGTTTATAGGGGTCAAAATTATATGTTTTTGTGGTGTTTTTGTGATGATTATTTTACGACTGTTTCAGACAACTGACTGAAATTAATCTCGTTTCAAAATCAAAATGCGATGAGAGGAATGTGTGACAAAGGTTTCAATAAAATGTATCAAAAATTTCCAGAGGATATGTGATAACGAAAAATCAAGATGGATGCAAGTTGTAATATTGGTAGACTGGCTCCAGTGACTAATTTTTTTCTTATAATCCTGAATGATGATCCACTATAAAATAAAAGCAAAATAATATCATGACTATAAAGGCTGGTCACTAGTGATAGTCATGATATTATTTTGTTTTTATTTTAGTTTTATTTCAGTGGATTACCAAACAGGATTATAAGAAAAAATATTTAGTCTCTGGAGACTGGAGCCAGTCTACAATATTGTTTAAGCGATCAAAACTATTTTCATTTAGACATAACTAGACCTCTGGCAAGCTGTGAGAAAATCCCCTAATGATCTTGAGGAGATGTGATAAGAAGACTGCTATTGAAAATAAGCATTTTTCAGTTTTCAAGATGGCAGCCATACATGGCCATTTCTGTTGGCTGACTAGAACCATTTTTGTTTAGACACAACTAGACAACAATTTTCAAGCAGTTCTGGAAGAGACCTGTAATCAAGAAAAATAAAGATGGCCATCATTGGCCACACTGGCTGACAGACAGGAACAGTTTTATTTAGATACAACTAAACCTTGAGAGGATAATGATTTGCTGTTTTACGTCCCTTTCAACATTATTCATGTCGTATCGAGATGAATCAATGATGATAATGAAAGGCTCTGTGAAACAAAGTGCCATACATTCATGAGCTGTGTTCAGCTTCTAGCAGGATTCAAACATATGATCTGAAGTCAGGAACCCCAACCACTTGGCCATCCGGACACTTTGAACCTTGAGAAACCATCCCTACAAAGTTTTCAAAAAATCCCCAGTGGTCTTGAAGAAGATGCAACAAAAAACAAAATGTTTAAGGATGGAAAGATGTGGAAGGTCCTCTCTCATGGGAATAGTGGTGCTGGACTCCATCCAATAGAGCTCATAAATAATGATAATATTAACAATGTCACCAGAAAATAAACTAACTCACATCTGAATAAAATATTTTTATTTTTGTTTAACAAAACAGAGTCATAACAAAGTCATAAAAGTACAAATATAATCAAATTGCAATTATTTAGTAAATAGTAACATTTTCGCCATAATTCAAGAATGAAACTCAGCAAATGAGCATTCCAGCCAGTGTCTTCATCTTTCCACTGCAATTAAATGTTTCAAAATTTCTAACACATGAAAAAAAAAACAACAAAAAAACACACAAAAAATAATTAGCCATTAATTTATAAACTCTATTCTGCAATGAAATAAAAAGACCACAAATTTTGAAAATTTTGTTACTTCCCTCAGGGAACTGAGTCAAATTTTTTTATTTAAATGTTTGAATATTATTAAAGCACATTTACACTGGTAAATTTAAAGCACATGTACACTTTAAACTTTCATAGATAATTAACACTTTATAGCATACTAGCCACAAAATATGCTTTGTTGAGAAGCAAGAAGAAGAAAACTATTCAAGTTCTAGACCCTGATCAGATGCTGCTTTCTGCGGCATCTGATCTGAGTCTGCACTGTTTGCCAATTGCCCTTTTTGGAGTACAGAGACTAAAATTATTTAATCCATTAATGTCGGAATGGATTCAAAGACTTTTCCATTATACAAGTTGGAGAGAGCCATAATCTTTTTAAAAGGAAGGATGCATCAAAATAAAGGATATCATCAAATCAAGCATCGCGATGCAAATTTGATCAAAATCACATGAAAAAGAAGACAGTTTTCAACTTTAGAAGATTTCAAAGGCACTGCCCTTTTTGAATATTAAAATGAGACTTACGACGTCATAAAGTCTTGATTAAAAGTCGAAAACCTAATTAAATAAATATTCACAACCATATTTTGCCTATGTATGTGTATACATGTATTTGCTTCTGCAGACACTTACTGACGTTGTTTCCTATCAGACGGATTGCGTTTTAACTTAAAAAATTGAGATCTATGCGTGGATGACTGATGCACAGGTTTTGAATTTTCAAATTTCAGTTTTATCATGATTTGTTAACGCTAAAGCACTCAAAGCACTCTGGGTAAAATTTTCAGCAGACCACATACTGAAATATTTTTCTTATTTTTCCCAGAAAACAGAATTTGACATTTCCAGTGGAGACAATTTGCATGAAATGTCAAATCCTGTTTTCTGGGAAAAATAAGAAAAATATCTCCATTGGAGACAAATCCTGCTTTCCGGGAAAATAAGAAAGATATCATCAATTTGTCGACTGCTGAATTAGCCCAGAGAGTAGTTCTGAAGTGGGAACAGGTATCCCTTTGTTTCTTTTGTAATTTTGAACAAAATCTATTCACAACAATAAGCTCTAAAAGTTACAAGTCTTGAAAAAATATTAGACTGGCTCCATTCGTTTCTGCACTTGTATTTTTGTCATTTTTTATCACTTCCTGTAGCTGTAGAAAATTTTGCCTCTACAGTTTTACTACAGAAATCTTTTCCACTAAGGGACATAACTGATTAAATCATATAAACTGTACTAGATTGTACATCTTTGAAAAGAAAAGAGAAAATGACAGAAAAGACAGTCTGGAGACAGACTAGAAAAAAATACTTTTCCTTATACTTCTCTTCAACAGGTTAATTTTACAACCTGAGAATGTGTGTAAAATTGCTAGGTGAGTGGCAAAGAGTATAAACCCTGATCAGATGCTGCATTCTTCTGCGCGGATGTGCAGGCTGACCTGAGTCTTTGCTGAGCGCAGTTGCAGTCTTGGAGGAAATGCTGTGTCCCGACTCATTTACTCTTACCTCAAGGAAAAATAAGAAAAACTTCATATCGTAGCTCCCCTATTTTTATTAACCCTTTAACTGCCAATCACAACTGTTGTCAGCTTTGTCATCTGCTTGTGATTTTAAAAGTCATTTTTGCAAACAGTGTGGACCCAGATCAGACTGCTCCTCCAGGAGCTGTCTGATCTGGGTCCACACTGTTTGCCTGTATGCAAAAATAGGTTTGAAAAGTTTGCAAGAATGTACAGCAGACGACATAAACAGACAACATTTTCAGAAGCAGGTTTTCTTGGCATTTTAAGGATTAATAGCCTATACTGAGTCAATCACTTCAGATCAATTTGTGGCAAGGAGACCACTCGACCATGGAGTACCTGAATTTATTTATGGGGAACTGACACACAATGTTGTGATCAAAATGTCAGAAATGTTGCCAAAATGTCACTCTTTTGAGCAGCAGAGGGAAAATAGATCCCAAGGATTCCTGCTCGGGACTTACAAGATAAAAGATACAAGATTTATTCAGAAAACCAACGTAACAGACGGTGTCCTCTAAGACATGCTTACAATATACAATACAGTAAAAATGCAATGAGAGATGTATATGATAAAATGGTATGAAATGAAATACAGTCGAACCTCAATGGCTCGAACATCTTTGGGACCACGGAAATTCGTTCAAGACATGGGTAGTTCGAGCCACTGAGGGTTAATCATGGCACCAGTTCAGGAAGCAAACAGCGATAATTTAGGGTAATCATTTCGATTTTCTACACAATGATTGTATGTTGAGTGTACTCATTAGAATTGCCTCAATGATAAAATAAGAAAAAATCCCTAAATATTTGTTTTCTTGAGCTATTGGAAGGACTTTGTAGGAACTGAAAAACGAGTTCAAATCATACACGGTAAACGAGCCATCCGGGTTTGAGCCATTGAGGTTATACTGTAATGAGCATTCCAAATTATCTTAAGTTTAGAGATGCTGTTATAAAATCACAAATATTGAAGTGTATCATTTTTCACTCAATCAAATTGCATGAAATGTGTATAAAGATGAGGAGTTATAAATATTTTGATATTTGCAGGATATTAATTCATGATCTGTTGCTAAGTAACATAGTTTGCAAATAGCATATATCAAATAAATAAGGAAGAGCATAATGAATATACATAACTGAAACTATTACATTTGTTAACCCTTTAAATGTCAGTCACAATAGCAGGAGATGACATTCTAAAATCTCAATATTTTTTTTTCAGAGAAAAACAAGGCTTGAAATTTCATGTGAATCATCTGCTTAGATGATTCACATAAAATGTCAAGCAGACAATATTGAAAAAATAAAAATCTCAATTTTTAATCCAGAGGAAATTAGGCTTGACATTTCATAAAAAATGCCAAGCTATACTTTCTCTGAAAACAGCAGCAGACATCTTCATAAATTTTTAAGAGAAAATAAGGCTTGACATTTCATGTGAATCATCTACAAATATCAAGTTTTGTTTTCTCTGAAAAAACAAAAAAAAAATATTGGAGCATGTTATCTGCAATAATTCTGGATGTTGTTTATGGGGTAAAAAGATGTTGATAAAGGGTATTTGATGTAAACAGGATATTACTTTCAGGGTCTGTTGTTGTATAACAAAATATTGAACAAACAAGGAAGACTGAAATGTTGTAATGACATCAATTTCTAATCATGGCCTTGCTGCCTGGTCCCCGCCGCTGTGTGGTACATATTGGACAGCCATCCTATAAAAAGAACATAGTATACAGGTATTTCATGGCTATTTGGGGTACAGTCAAAACTATTGCCCTAAGGTGCTGAGGACGGCCCAATGTATTATTGCCTGCGGCTGCAGGGCCAAGGGCCAAAGGCAATAGTACCATCAGAGGTGCCAAAGGGAACCAGTTTTTACTATTCTGCAAAACTAGGATAAAATATGTGTTTTATTGCCCAAACAATGTAGAAAAACCTATCATTATCGCCATGAAGTGCAAGCTTACTTAGCATGTGACATAGATACACACATTAATTTGTGATGTTTGTCGTCATTCTCCTGATGTTTGTTGTAATATTTTCCTTTATTTTTGCAAAATTTGAAAATTCATTAAAACTATCCCCTAAAAAGACGCTTTGCAGGGCATGTCATTTGGAAAAAAACCCAAAAAAAACCAGCAGCAATTTGCTGTCGTAATCTCACCTGAATAGATTCATACCAATGAATAAGTTCAAAAGTTCAAAATTGTAAGAGAGAAAGACAGTCAGACAGACAGAGAAACAGACAGACAGACAGAGAAAGAAAGAGAGAGAGAGAGTCATATTCTTGATGACTGCATAAAGAATATCCCAAATTTCTAAGTGATGTCTCCAAATATAAATGACTTATTTCAACTATGAATGAGACTTACACTATCTTCTTGAAGACAGCTCTCATGGACTACATGGCTACAGAAGAACACCACAATGTCACTGGCATACCGCAAATCTGAAACCACAAAGTTTCTTCTTATCTTTAAACTGATTACAAGACCACATAAGAAGCTTTTTTTGTCCAAAGAAATCAATATTTTTTTTTTACTTCTCCATGAAAACATATGTTGTTGGTACTCATTAGAAGCACCTCATTGAGGCGCTAGAAATAAGCAAATGTTCACCTGATACCCCTCTGATCTTGAGCTATGCCTAATTCAAAAGCATAACTCCATATAGTGACACTTTTTCAACTAAAAGAATCAATATTTTTCTACTTCTCCATGAAAACATATTTATGTTGTGGGTACTCATTACAAAAGCTTTGCCAAGACACCCCTAATGAGTACCCAAAACATATTTTTTCCTAGAGAAATAAAACAAATATCGACACTTTCTTTTCAAACAAAGTATCTTAGGTCAAGTTATGAATACAAACACTTTTATGGGTCTCCAGACTAAAATGGGATAAAAACGTTACTACAGTAACATGATCTGATACACAGCATAATGTCTCTTGTATGTTCCCAGATTTGCTGATCAGATTTGTTGGAAAGGTTTCATGTGATCCTGTGACCTGGAAACATCCACTCAACATGTTACATAGCATAAGATCACATCAATGTAATAATAATGAGTGTCTATCACCAAAATTCACTTCTTTTTCAATGTGACTTATTTAAACCCATTTTAAACTGACTAAACTCTGCCCCCACTATATATTGGAGGAGTTTAATGTCAAGTTTACATAACATGATTTACATATTCCTAGAGAGCAAGAAATTTGCTGAATGGCTATGTCGCAACTGCTGGTGGTGTTCAAGAAATGGAGTTAAGCATATAATCTAAACATTGTTCAGCCAAGTGTGAAAAAAAGGTCAAGGCCAATAATAGGGCAAGGTGCATCATGGTGGATGTGTGTATGAAGTTTCATTACCCTACAAGCCTGGGTGTTCACAAAAAGGAGCTGAATGCACAGACTAAACATTATTCAGCAAAGCGTAAAAAGTAGGTCAAGGTCAGAAATGGCTGATGGCTATGGGTAGGGTGCGTCATGACAGATGTGTGTATGAAGTTACATTAGCATAGAGGCCTTCGTCTTTGAGAAATGGAGCTAAACGCACAGACTAAACATTGTTCAGCCAAGCATGAAAAGTAGGTCAAGGTCAGTAACAATCAATGGCAGTGGACAGGTTGTATGGCAGATGTTTGTATGAAGTTTCATTAGTGTAGAGGACTCTGTGTTCCTGAAATTGAGCTAAACCCATTAACTAAATATTGTTCTGCCAAGTGTGAAATGTAGGTCAACGTCAGTAAGTCAGTGGCAGTGGGCAAAGTGTGTCAGTGTGGATGTGTGTACGAACTTTCATTAGTGTAATGTAAAGGTCTCAGTGTTTCAGCAATGGAGCTAAACACATGGACTACACATTGTTCAACCAAGTGTGAAAGGTGGATCAGTCAGAAACAGTTGATGGCAGTGGGCATGCTGCATCATGGTGGATATGAAGCATCATTAGTGTAGAGGCCTCAATGTTCGAGAATTTGTTTGTGTTGAGGTTTTACGGCCAAGCCAACCCAATGGGGTCATGTCGAGCGTGGTCAGTTTACCTAACCACACATTTACTGGGCAGACCTAGTCCTCTAAGTGGTTAAGCAGTATTGTGCACATTCTTTCACCAAAAACTGACAACTGCCCTTCTTGAATCAGCGGAAGGGAGAGAATGACCGTAGAAAATATTTCATGATCAATCTCCACGAAAGAATGTTGCCGACCTCTGTGGGGGTTGAACCCGCGACCTCCTGGTCTCCAGTCAGACAGCACATCCAACTGAGCCACGCAGCAAAATGCACTGACTAAACATGGTTCAGTGGGCAGTGTGTGTCACGGCGGATTTTTGGATGAAGTGTCATTATGTAAATGCATTAGTGTCCCAGAAATAGAGCTAAACATTGTTCAGCCAAGTGTGAAAAGTAGGGCAAGGTCAGTAGAGATTGATGGCAGTGGGTAGGGTGCATCACAGCTGATGTGTACATAAACTTTCATTACCCTATAGCATGAAAAGTAGGTCAAGGTCAGTAACAGTTGATGGCAGTGGGCAGAGTGCATCATAGTGGATGTGTGTATGAAGTTTCATTAGCCCAGAAGCCTTGGTGTTTGAGAAATGGCACTAAACTCACAGACTTAACATTGGTGCTAAAACACAGACTAAAGACTGTTCAGCCAAGCGTAACAAGTAGGCCGAGGTCAGTAACAGTTGACGGCAGTGGCCAGATGCATCATGGCAGATAAGTGTATGAAGTTTCATTAGCCTAGAAGCCTTGGTGTTTGAGAAACGGAGCTAAATGCATAGACTTAACATTGTTGAGGACGACAAGGACACCAAAACAATCCCAACGCCAACACCAACGCTAACGACGATGCCGTAAAGTGACCCCTATGTCGCTCCTGCTTGCTAAAGCAGTCACGACAAAAATGGCTAAACTATTTGCAAACAGTGGAGAACCTGATCAGATGCTGCAGAATGCAGCATCTGATCTGGGTCTGCACTGTTTGCCAATTACACTTTTGGAGGTCCCCAGACTGAAATGGGCTAATTAGGAAATCTTTTAAAATGATTCATTTAAAATGGATTTTATTTAACAAGAGGGCCATGATGGCCCTGTAACGCTCACCTGAGCAACATAGCACTTTGAGAGCCTGATCTAGAACTGATCAAGGCAAACATTCTGATCAAAGTTCAAAATGATTATAACAAAGTTTTCTGCTGATTTGGCCCGGTGACCTAGTTTTTGATACCAAGCGACCCAGTTTCGAACTTGACCTAAAACTCATCAAGACAAACATACTGAGCAAGATTCATGATGATTGCTTCAAAAATGTGACTGCTAGAGTGTTAACAAGGTTTTCTGCTGATCTGGCTAGATGACCTAGTTTTTGACCCCAGCTGACCCAGTTTCAGACTTGACCTAGAAATCATCAAGACAAACATTTTGAGCCAGATTCATGATGATTGTTTAAAAAATGTGACCGCTAGGTGTTAACAAGGTTTTCTGCTGATTTACTCCAGTGACCTAGTTTTTGACCCCAAGTGACCCAGTTTCAAACATATCCTAGAACTCATCAAGACAAACATTTTGAGCAAGATTCATGATAATTGCTCCAAAAATGTGACTGCTAGAGTGTTAACAAGGTTTTCTGCAGGTTTGGCCTGGTGACCTAGTTTTTGACACCACGTGACCCAGTTTCAAACCTGACCTAGAAATCATCAAGACAAACATTTTGAGCAAGATTCATAATTATTGTTTCAAAAATGTGACCCCTAGAGTGTTAACAAGATTTTCTGCTGATTTGGCCCGGTGATCTAGTTTTTGACTCCAAGTGACCCAGTTTCGAACTCGACCTATAAATCATCAAGACAAACATTTTGAGCAAGATTCATGATGATTGCTTCAAAAATGTGACTGCTAGAGTGTTAAAAAGGTTTTCTGCTGATCTGGCCAGGTGACCTAGTTTTTTACCCCAAGTGACCCAGTTTTCGAACTTGACCTAGAAATCATCGAGACAAACATATTGAGCAAGATTCATGATGACTGCTTCAAAAATGTGACTGCTAGAGTGTTAACAAGGTTTTCTGCTGATCTGGCTAGGTGACCTAGTTTTTGACCCCAGGTGACCCAGTTTCAGATTTGACCTAGAAATCATCAAGACAAATATATTGAGCAAGATTCATGATGATTGCTTCAAAAATGTGACCGCTAGAGTGTTAACAAGGTTTTCTGCTGATCTGGCCCGGTGACCTAGTTTTTGACCCCAAGCGACCCAGTTTCGAACTTGACCTAGAAATCATCAAGACAAACATATTGAGCCAGATTCATGATGATTGCTTCAAAAATGGTCCTGCTAGAGTGTTAACAAGGTTTTCTGCTGATCTGGCCAGGTGACCTAGTTTTTGACCCCAGGTGACCCAGTTTCAAACTTGACCTAGAATTCATCAAGATAAACATAATGAGCAAGATTCATGATGATTGCTTCAAAAATGTGACCACTAGAGTGTTAACAAGGTTTTCTGCTGATCTGGCCCGGTGACCTAGTTTTTGACCCCAAGTGACCCAGTTTCAAACTTGACCTAGAAATCATCAAGACAAACATACTGAGCAAGATTCATGATGATTGCTTCAAAAATGTGACCGCTAGAGTGTTAACAAGGTTTTCTGCTGATCTGGCCAGGTGACCTAGTGTTTGACCCCAGGTGACCCAGTTTCGAACTTGACTTAGAAATCATCAAGACAAATATATTGAGCATGATTCATGATGATTGCTTCAAAAATGTGACCGCTAGAGTGTTAACAAGGTTTTCTGCTGATCTGGCCCAGTGACCTAGTTTTTGACCCCAAGTGACCCAGTTTCGAACTTGACCTAGATTTAATAGAGGCAAACATTTTGAGCAGGTTTCATCAAGATTGGGTCAAAATTATGACCTGTAGAGTGTTAACAAGTTTTTCCTTTGATTTGACCTGGTGACCTAGTTTTTGACCCCAAGTAACCCAGTATCGAACTTGACCTAGATTTCATAGAGGCAAACATTCTGACCAAGTTTCATGAAGATTGGGTCAAAACTGTGACCTCTAGAGTGTTAACAAACTAATTGTTGACGACGGAAGACGGACATAGGGTGATGACAATAGCTCACCCTGAGCTTATATGCTCAGGTGAGCTAAAAATGGGAAATCATTATCCTCTTCCTGCCCACTGTCCTTCCATCCATCATGCTATCTTCTCCTAAACCACTGGGCGGAATTTAACCAAACTTGCTATATGACTTCTCCGCGTAGTAAGGTGTGCAACAGCAACATTATTTTTCTGTCTGTCTGTCCGTCCATTCATCATGCTATTTCCTCCTAAACCCCTGGGTGGAATTTAATCAAACTAGCTACGTATGATACATGAATTCCCGACATGGTAAGAGAGTGTGAGAACAACATTATTTTTCCATCCATCCATATAACTGTCCTTCCATCATGCTATCTTCTCCTAAACCACTGGGCAGAATTGAACCAAACTTGCTACATGCCTTTTCCACATAGTAAAGGTGTGGGAGAGCAACATTTTTCTATCTGTTCGTCATGCTATCTCCTCCTAAACCACTGCGTGAAATTTTACCAAACTTGCTACATGACTTCCCCAAGGATGTGTGAGAGCAATATTATTTTTCCATCTGTCCATCTGTCACACTATCTCCTCCTAAACCACTGGGCAGAATTTAACCAAACTTGCAGCATGACTTCCCTGCATGGTTAAGTGTGTGTGAAAGCAACATTAATTTTCACTTTTCTCTGCTTAGTGGTGAAGTATGGGGATTTGCAATGGCATGCCATCAACTGTGCCATCCAGTTGTAAATATGAATCCATTTAAAACCTGATAAATTAAACAGACCTTCTTAGTAGGCTGGCTGCTATTTTCTTTTCAGGCAAATATTAGTCTGACTTCTGCCAAAACATAAAAAATTACACAAAAACACGCTCACTATTTCAAGATAATTTGAATGGCTTCTAAGAAATTTCGGGCTAAAAACGTAATTCTGAGCTTCTGGGTTTGGTCACCCTGTGTCTAAGTGCAATGACCTGATTGAGATTTCAAAACATGATTTTATGGAAATGAAAAAAACAACAACAACAAAAAACAAGAGGGCCATGATGGCCCTGTAACGCTCACCTGAGCAACATAGCACTTTGAGAGCCTGATCTAGAACTGATCAAGGCAAACATTCTGATCAAAGTTCAAAATGATTATATTAACAAGTAAGACAATGTAGCATGTCTAATGGACTGTGAAATAAAGGTCAAGGTCAAATATGGTGACCCAGTTTTAAACTAGACCTAGAAATCATCAAGACAAACATTTTGAGCAATATTTATGATGATTATTTCAAAAATGTGACCTCTGGAGTGTTAACAGTTTTCTGTTGATTTGGCCAGGTCACCTAGTTTTTTATCCCATGTGACCAAGTTTCAAACTTGACCTAGAAATCATCTCGACAAACATTTTGAGCAAGATTCATGATGATTGCTTCAAAACTGTGACTGCTAGAGTGTTAACAAGGTTTTCTGCTGATTTGACCAGGTGACCTAGTTTTTGACCCCAAGTGACCCAGTTTCAAACCTGACCTAGAAATCATCAAGACAAACATGCTGAGCAAGATTCATGATGATTGCTTGAAAAATGTGACCACTAGAGTGTTAACAAGGTTTTCTGCCGATCTGGTCAGGTGACCTAGTTTTTGACCCCAGGTGACCCAGTTTCGAACATGACCTAAAAACCATCAAGACAAACATTTTGAGCAAGATTCACGATGACTGCTTAAAAAATGTGACCGCTAGAGTGTTAGCAAAGTTTTCTGCTGATTTGGCCCGGTGACCTAGATTTTGATTCCAAGTGACCCAGTTTCAAACTTGACCTAGAACTCATCAAGACAAACATTTTGAGCAAGATTCATGATGATTGCTTGAAAAATGTGACAGCTAGAGCGATAACAAGATCTTACGCTGATTTGGCCCGGTGACCTAGTTTTTGACCCCAGGTGTTTCAGTTTCGGACTTGACCTAGAAATCATCAAGACAAACATTTTGAGCCAGATTCATGATGATTGCGTCAAAAATGTGACCGCTAGAGTGTTGACAAGGTTTTCTGCTGATTTGGCCTGGTGACCCAGTCTTTGACCCCAAGTGATCCAGTTTCAAACATATCCTAGAACACATCAAGACAAACATTTTGAGCAAGATTCATGATTATTGCTTCAAAAATGTGACCGCTAGAGTGTTAACAAGGTTTTCTGCTGGTTTGGCCTGGTGACCTAGTTTTTGGTACTACGTGACCCATTTTCAAACTTGACCTAGAAATCATCAAGACAAACATTTTGAGCAAGATTCATGATGATTGCTTGAAAAATGTGACCGCTAGAGTGTTAACAAGGTTTTCTGCTGGTTTGGCCTGGTGACCTAGTTTTTGAAACCACGTGACCCAGTTTTGAACTTGACCTAGAAATCATCAAGGCAAACATTTTGAGCAAGATTCATGATTATTGCTTCAAAAATGTGACCGCTAGAGTGTTAACAAGGTTTTCTGCTGGTTTGGCCTGGTGACCTAGTTTTTGATACCATGTGACCCAGTTTCAAACTTGACCTAGAAATCATCAAGACAAACATTTTGACCAAGATTCATGATTATTGCTTGAAAAATGTGACTGCTAGAGTGTTAACAAGGTTTTCTGCTGGTTTGGCCTGGTGACCTAGTTTTTGAAACCACGTGACCCAGTTTTGAACTTGACCTAGAAATCATCAAGGCAAACATTTTGAGCAAGATTCATGATTATTGCTTAATAAATGTGACCGCTAGAGTGTTAACAAGGTTTTCTGCTGGTTTGGCCTGGTGACCTAGTTTTTGATACCATGTGACCCAGTTTCAAACTTGACCTAGAAATCATCAAGACAAACATTTTGAGCAAGATTCATGATTATTGCTTGAAAAATGTGACTGCTAGAGTGTTAACAAGGTTTTCTGCTGGTTTGGCCTGGTGACCTAGTTTTCGATACAAATTGACTCAGTTTTGAACTTGACCTAGAAATCATCAAGACAAACATTTTGAGCAAGATTCATGATGATTGCTTGAAAAATGTGACCGCTAGAGTGTTAACAAGGTTTTCTGCTGATTTGGCCTGGTGACCTAGTTTTTGACTCCAAGTGACCCAGTTTCGAACTTGACCTAGAACTCATCAAGACAAACAATTTGAGCAAGATTCATGATGACTGCTTCAAAAATGTGACCGCTAAAATGTTAACAAGGTTTTCTGCTGATATGGCCCGGTGACCTAGTTTTTGACTCCAAGTGACCCAGTTTCAAACATGACCTAGTTATCATCAAGACAAACATTTTCAGCAAGATTCATGATGACTGCTTCAAAACTATGACCGCTAGAGTGTTAACAAGGTTTTTTGCTGATTTGGCCCGGTGACCTAGTTTTTGACCCCAAGTGACCCAGTTTCAAACTTGACCTAGAAATCATCAAGACAAACATTTTGAGCAAGATTCATGATGATTGATTAAAAAATGTGACCGCTAGAGTGTTAACAAGGTTTTCTGCTGATCTGGCCCAGTGACCTAGTTTTTGACCCCAAGTGACCCAGTTTTGAACTTGACCTAGATTTAATGGAGGCAAACATTTTGAGCAAGTTTCATCAAGATTGGGTCAAAACTATGAATCTAGAGTGTTAACAAGTTTTTCCTTTGATTTGACCTGGTAACCTAGTTTTTGACCCCAAGTAACCCAGTATTGAACTTGGCCTAGTTTTCATAGAGGCAAACATTCTGACCAAGTTTCATCAAGATTGGGTCAAAACTGTGACCTCTAGAGTGATAATAAACTAATTGTTGACGACGAACGACGACGGACGATGGACATAGGGTGATGACAATAGCTCATCCTGAGCTTTTGCTCAGGTGAGCTAAAAAGTCAACAACATAATAATAAACACATAATACAAAGCATTAATCTGAACTGAACCCCCATCCCCATACATACCCGTGACTAGAACTCTCTCTTGGCAAACCTGACAAATATGGCTGGCTGAAAATTAAAGAACATGTAATAAGACCAGTAGCATGCTCAAATTAAGGGGACTTAAATCTCCATAGATTTTCTGCCATTTTATAGAAGGCAGATAACTTTTGTGACTTCCTGTTTACTTTCAAGCAGACTAAGGTCCTTTTGAAAGGGTTTTACGCTCAAGGAAAAAAAAAATTTGCTCCCATGGGAGCAAATTTTTTTTTTTTTTAGACTAGAACCCTTTTCAGAACGAAGGTAAAATAATTTTGACAAGATTGTCTCCCCTGAAAGTGTATCCATATGAAAGGTTCTTGAGATATGGTGGTTGAAATACAGTCAACCCTCCTTATACCGACATTTGATACAATAATAAAATTCGTTATAATGATAAGTTGTCTGGCACGAACTCTTCACTCAAGAGTTGACAGTTAATCAGAAATTATGCAATAACTTTGTATTTGATACTTCAAGAAAGATATGTTTTGGATATTTGTTAGAATTGCCTCATTGAGGGAATTCTAACAAATATCTAAAATGTATGTTCTATGAGGAAATAAGAATAAAACAAAGCCTTTTTTTACATATTATTCTGCTCATTAAGGATTCTTTACAACAGCAAATTCATTTTAATGGCAGAAGCCAACTGATCTGGATCTACACTGTTTGTAAGATCAGGGTTAACTGTTTCCTCAGGCCTGTCTATTTGAATATTAATGTAAATATGATAAATCAAAGTATTGGAGTCAGAAACTGGGTAGTCTCTCTCTCTCTCTCTCTCTCTCTCAATAAGCAGTGCTTATCAGATACCCTTCACAAGGACCAAAACAAAATGGATTAATGGATGGACAGATGAAAAGACATACAGACAAACATGAAGACAAAATACCCCCCACAAGCACAGTTTGTATGGGGTATGACAATCACTTACTTTCAACAGAAATGGCTTTCTTCTGTGTCTTAACAAGTCTTCTCATGAGACCAAAACTGTCAGCCACCAGTATTTTCTTACAGCCTTCTCTCAGGGATATCTATGCATAAAATGAATGCAATCATAGCTACAGATAAGACAATTTTTTTGACAGAAAAATATTCAAATTTTTCTTATATCTCCATAAAAAATATCTATTGTGGTACTCATTAAAAGTGCCTCTGCGGGGCACTTCTAAGGAGTATATTTTGCATGGAGAAATAAGAAAAATATTTATAGGATACCCCCTCTTATCTGGAGCTATGAATACAATCATTATATATGTGTCCTTGAGCATATCATATGTGGGCAGGGACAGCTAGGATCAGCCTGTGTGTCTGTGTAGTCTGATCAAGGCCTTCCCTATCTGGATTGTTCAGAGGTATGTCTCTTGCTTATCACTGCTGCAGCCTTGGTTTGATTCCCAGCAGTCGCAAGTGGCAAGGTAGCAATCATCCATCCAAGGTGGGTGGTCATCTCTGTGTAATCGGGTTTCCTCCACCACCAAACACCAACATCCATGAACATGTTTATAAGTTCACTAATGATGATGATTGTTTGGTGTTTTACATCCCTATCAACATTATTTAAGTCATATTATTGCATAAAATGCAGTGCCCCACTTTATCAATAGCCGTGCATTAACCGGCAAAAAGCTGTGTATTAACAAGGCAATTCATGCGCTGTTAATGCATGGCTACGCAACTTTCAATATGCCTGTACCGGGGCCACAGAATTGCTGCCGTCACGTGATATGTTCTGCTGGCCCTAGAACGATTATAGTCTGTGGAAATTTCAAATGTAAGACATCAGTGAAAAGGCAAAACAAAATAGTGCAAGAAATAACGCGAAATGTAGCAAATGTTTTCAGTTTTTATGCAATAATAGCGATCAAACATGGTTTTTCAATGCACTAACATTCGCCAGGTCCCTTGGGAGGTGTTGAAAACCGAGGCCTTTGGCCTCAGTTTTCAACACCTTCATGGGACCTGGCGAAGTTTTTTTTTTCTTTTTTTTTTTTTTGAAGGGAAAATTTTATTCATCTTAAACCCCAGAACCTGGCGAAGTTAATGCATGAAAAACCATTTTTGATCCCTATATTGAGATGATGGGTGACAATGAAAGGTTCTGTGCAATGAAGTGCCATACAATCATGAGCTGAGCTCCACCTCCAGTGGGATTAGAGCCTGCAACCTCAAGATCAGAAGTGAGGAGCATTAACCACTCAGTCACACTGATACTTCGTAAGTTCACAGAGCTTTATGTGTAACTGAAGTAAAACAAACCTTCTCCTTATTTGCTTACAGAATCATTGGATATTAACCAAGATCAAGGGCCCTGACAGAACTAAGTAGATGTGCAGAATGATCTGAATCTGCACATTTTGCACGTGCTTAACAACATATTTTCATACAGGAAGCACAATAGACATCTAAATCTGCACATTTTGCATGTGCTCAACAACATATTTTCATATGGGAAGTATAACAGACATCTAAATCTGCACATTTTACACATACTCAATGAAACATTTTCATATGGGAAGCACAACAGACATCTGAATCTGCACATTTTGCACGTGCTTAACAACATATTTTCATACGGGAAGCACAACAGACATCTAAATCTGCACATTTTTGCACGTGCTTAACAACATTTTTTCATAGGGGAAGCACAACAGACATCTAAATCTGCACATTTTGCACGTGCTCAACAACATATTTTCATATGGGAAGCACAACAGACGTCTAAATCTGCACATTTTACACGTGCTCAACAACACATTTTCATATGGGAAGCACAACAGACATCTAAATCTGCACATTTTACACGTGCTCAACAACACATTTTCATATGGGAAGCACAACAGACGTCTAAATCTGCACATTTTACACGTGCTCAACAACACATTTTCATATGGGAAGCACAACAGACATCTAAATCTGCACATTTTGCACGTGCTCAACAACATATTTTCATATGGGAAGCACAACAGACATCTAAATCTGCACATTTTACACATACTCAATGAAACATTTTTATATGGGAAGCACAACAGACATCTAAATCTGCACATTTTACACGTGCTCAACAACACATTTTCATATGGGAAGCACAACAGACATCTAAATCTGCACATTTTACACATACTAAATGAAACATTTTTATATGGGAAGCACAACAGACATCTAAATCTGCACATTTTACACGTGCTCAACAACACATTTTCATATGGGAAGCACAACAGACATCAAAATCTGCACATTTTGCACGTGCTCAACAACATATTTTCATATGGGAAGCACAACAGACATCTAAATCTGCACATTTTACACATACTCAATGAAACATTTTTATATGGGAAGCACAACAGACATCTAAATCTGTACATTTTTGCACTTGCTCAACAACATATTTTCATATGGGAAGCACAACAGACATCAAAATTTGCACATTTTACACATACTCAATGAAACATTTTCATATGGGAAGCACAACAGACATATGAATCTGCACATTCTGCATGTGCTCAACAACATATTTTCATATGGGAAGCACATATAACATCTGAATCTGCACATTTAGGACATTCTCAATGACAAATTTTCATATGGGAAGCACAACAGACAGACCCATCCCACTTATATGCAGCAGATGACAGACTGACATGTTATGCAAATTGTCTCCCTAGTGGACAGTTTGCATAACATGTCAAAGCCTTTTTTCTGGAAAAAAAATAAGAAAAATATTTCAAAATGTCAGCTGCTCAATTTTTTACCCAGCACACAAAGTGTTAAGGTATGTGCTGAAAAATGCTAGCAGTATTTTAGTAAATATCCTAAACTTCTGAACAATTTATTAAATACAGTTTTTGCTTACATTTTGCTTTCTGTAAAGTTGTTTCTTATACTACTTAACTGCACGGTAAACACTGAAAGAACTCTGCCATCTTGTTTTTACTTCTTTTCTAAAAAGGGTCTACTCTAAAAGAAAAGAATTTGCTCCCCATAAAAGAAAAGAATTTGCTCCCCATGGGAGCAAATTCTTTCCTTTTAGAGTAGACCCCTTTTCAGACTGGGCTTGGAGTGCAGGAATACAAACAGTCACAAAAATTGTCTCCCTTGGCAGTAATGGCATAAAACCTACCAAGTTTATCCAGCCCCCTAATATACCTGTAAATTATAATCCTGTAGAATTTTAACGAGTGAATCTCGTAAGCCTGGAATCTCCATTCCCGTCTGTATTCTCCGAATGAGAATAATTGGATCAACGTGAGTTCCTATACTATTCAATAATCCGGTGATGAAGTCTGAAATCGATAAGATTTCCAGTTTAGTAATCTGTCATGAATGGATTAACTCATAAGGCTCCAAGCAAAATTTGTAGCAGACAACATTCTATTGGCATACAATTCACATAAAATTTAAAAAAAAAAAACTTCTATGAAAAATAAAATAAAAAAAAAATTTAAAAGTTTCATCTGCTGCAGTTGTTATTGGCACTTTCAGGGTTAAATCAGCATAGTTCTGGATAAGACATTTTTAAATAAAAAACAAATGCAGCAGACATTTTAATTCTCCATGAAAACATACATTGTAGTATTTATTGGAATTGAGAAACCAATACCAAAAAGTAATCACTGTATACCTTTTTGTGGACTAATATAGAAAACAACAACAACAAAAAAAAGGTATGTACATATGCCTCTTTACCATAGCACTAGTTAAGGCACTTTTTTCAATCCAAAAGTATTGATATTTTTCTTATTTCTCCACGAAAACATATGTTACGGGTACTCATTAGAAGCGCCTCGCCGAGGCGCTTCTAATGAGTACCCACAACATATGTTTTTGTGGAGAAATAAAAAAAATATTTTCCGGATACCCTTCCTTATCTAGACCTATGCTTTACTAGATCTATGAAAGGGAGAGATCACAGGCAGGGGGCTTGTTGGTCAGCTTGATACAGAAACTTGAAAAAAAGGAAAAAGAGAAAGGCTACTTTTCCAAGTTGGCTAGTTTGAAGCACTGTCATTGTTTAGGGTCATAAAATGTTGGTTTAGTAAAATAAATGTCAGTTTTCCAAATTTGAAAATGCTGGGAAGCGAATTCAATCTGAAGGCAAGTGAAAGGGTATTTTCCAAGAGAACATGGTATCAGTATCAATATCTGGGCCCAGTTGTTCAAAACTAATGATGTCGTTAGTTAACGATTCGTTAAAATTTTAATTGAGTGATACGCAAATATGCTGAAATTTTTGCTGAAAAAATGTGAGTAGCTACTCACATTTTTTCAGCAAAAAATATCAGAATATTGTATATTGAATCTGCTAAAACAGTTAACGAAATGACCCTTAACGAGCTCGTTAAGCTAACGATGCTTTGAACAACTGGGCCCTGGTGTACAAGTTTCATTTTACCATGTGCTGATGTATCTAAAAAGTGACGGATGAATGGCAGACAGTGGCATTCTGCAGCAGCTGATCTGGCTCTAAATTGTTTGCTCAGGCCTGTCTGTCCTAATACTTAGAGTGAATACATTAACCCTTAAAACCCCAAGAAAACCTGCGTCTGAAAATGTCGTCTGTTCATGTCGTCTGCTGAATATTCTTGCAAACTTTTCAAACCCATTTTTGCATACAGGCAAACAGTGTGGACCCAGACTGCTCCTAAAGGACTGTTTGCACTGTTTGCAGAAAGTACTTTTAAAGTAACCGGCAGAAGACAAAGCAGACGACAATAGTTGTGACTGGCACTTTAAGAGTTAAAACATATAATATTTTCTATGTAACTTACTTGGTTTGTCTATGGAATGTTCTATAAGGTCCTCCCAGAGTTCACTGTCATTGTGCTCCTTACAGAACTCGATAGCCTGGTCCACATTACGTAGCTTGTCAGTGATCAAATGTAATGCTTGCTCTCTGTTACCCATAAGACCTGGAAAAGAAAACAAAATAAGAAAATGGGTTTTGGGTATGATATATTAACAGTTATGGCTGAAGTTATGGTGGAAAAGAAATGAGAAATATTACTGGCTAATTGGAAGTTGTTATCTTCAAGTCACATTATACCATCAAGAAAAGTGCTAACAATTTGAGGTGGGAAAAGTTTCTAAGTCTGTGACCCTTCCTTAGGGTAAACACATGAGATGAACTTGTACTGTATAAAATTTAAGACCAGTATCAAACAACTGTCCATGCACCAATTAAATCTATTCAGGCATCTGGGGGTTATGTAGATTTTTAATAAACTTCAACATAAAATTTTAACATTTGTGGATGCTAACCCCAATACTAATGCTTATTCCAACACAAGAGTTGTCAGAAGACAATGCAGCTCCCCAGAAAGGGCTGATCAGATAAAAAAAATCTTAAAATATTAAAGATTAAATGCAGAACTTAAACATAGCAGTAAACGACAGAATATGACCTGACTTTGATGTCGGATGAATGTCAAACTGAAGGATGGGGTATATGCCTTTGAAATATCTTCCCTTAGGCTGGTGTGGATGAAATATGAAAGCTATATCTTACATACTTCAGCAGCCATGTACACTTTTCAACACTTAAACACAGGTATAAATGACAAAGTATGACCTGATCTTGACCTAGGCAGAAGGTCAAACTGAGAAAGGGGTGTGTGCTATTGAAAGGTCTTACCCTAAGGTAGGTGTGGGTCAAACATAAAAGCAGCAGCTTGAACACTTTAGCAGTTATAAACACTTTTCAAAACTTAAACGCAAAACTCAAACATGGGTTTAAATGACAAAGTATAACCTGACCTTGACCTTGGCAGAAAGTCAAACTGAGGAAAAAGTCTGTGCTGTTGAAAAGTCTTACCCTAACATTGGTGTTGGGCCAAATATTAAAGCAGTATCTTGAATACTTCAGCAGTTTTCAAAACTTAAACGCAGACCTCAAACATGAGTTCAAATGATAAAGTATGACCTGACCTTGACCTAGGCAGAAGGTCAAACTGAGGAAGAGGTGTGTGTTATTGAAAGGTCTAACCCTAAGGCTGGTGTGGACTAAATATTAGAGCTCTATCTTGAATACTTCACCAGTTACTTACACTTTTCAAAACTTAAACGCAAAACTTAAACATGGGTGTAACAGTCAAAGTAAGAACTGACCTTGACCTACATAAAGAGTCTATTTTAGGGATGGGGGTGTATGTTATTGAAAGGTCTTACCCTAAAGTAGGTGTAGGCCAAATATGAAAGCAGTACCTTAAAGTGTTAAAAACCTATGCACACATTTGAAAACTTAAACATTGTGCTGATGCGGACGCCAATGCCGACGCCAACGCCTGGGTGACAACATAAGCTCTCCAGGGACATAGTCCTGGCAAGCTAATAAATGCCAATGCCAACATTAACACTGGCTGTACTGCAATACAATGTAGCTATTCCTGTACTTCTGTACAGATGAGCTAACAAGATACACAGAACTGCCAAGTGTCATGCATGCTCATGTAGTTTTCTCACAATCTCATGCCCTGGTTTGAAAAGTGCAGGAAAAAAAAAAAGTGAAAATCTTGGGTAATTTATTTATGTCTGTAAATCCATACACATCTGCAAGCCAAAACACAATCAAAACCAAATTTTGCTCATGAATGGAATGTAGCCCTGTTTGCAGCTCCTGAAGCACAAATATTATACATTTGGATTTCTACATCTTGATATCCCTGTATACATATCTAATGATGGTTTGGTGTTTTACATCCCTTTCAATATTATCTAAGTCATATCTAGACAAGCATACATACCTAAAAGATATACTTGTTCAGGAACAAAATCTCTTGTTTCAACAATATTTAATGCCATGTCAAGTTGGTAATTATTGCTACTTTTCAAGAACGGGAGCAGTTTAGGTCGATCAAACTCGGCATAAAGTTTCACCATATCACCAGAATAAGGAATGACTAGCTGAGCATCTTTCTTGAACAAACGGTCCAAATACTGAAAAGTATATCCGACACAAAGTAAGAAAACGTACCTTCTGGTATGTGCCCAACAAAGACTCAAATCAGACTGTGCATCCTCACAGTCTGATCAGAGTCTTCATTGTCCGCATAAAGAAATTGTATCCTTGGCTATCCAAACTGAAATCAGAGGCTGCTTGAATCTGCTGGGAACATATGTAGGAATGGGTGCACATGTCCAAAGGAACATTTTCTGATGTTACGGCTTGTATTTTATAATCATTGAATTAACGGGGTATTGAATGCTGTTTTGAAATAACATAAGCTACCATTTATACATTAAGCTGTACTTTAATTTTGAAGAAATATCATATTCAGAGTAAATATTGTGACATTTTAAATTCTTAATGTACTTGGCCTAAAGTTTTAAACAAAATCCAATTTACTATTTATTGATGTGCCTAAAAATCTGAGCCCAGTTGTTCAAAACTAACAAAGTCGTTAGTTAATGTATCATTAAAACTTTGATCATTAAACACGGCATACACGCTAATATTTTTGCTGAAAAAATGTGAGTAGCTTTTGCAAAAGCTACTCACATTTTTTCAGCAAAAATACCTGTGAATTAGATATTGTACTTACTAGAACAGTTAGCATTTTGACCACTAACAAGCTCGTTAAGCTAACCATGCTTTAAAGAACTGGGATAAGATGGATGAGTGGCGAACAGTGTATTCACAGATCAGATACCACATTCTAGGTCTTCACTATTTACTCAGGCCCACCTGTCTCAATCCGAAAGATTTTTACACTATAGTCAATCTTTTGTACGATTTCAGTTCACTAAGGCCACTTTCTGTTGATGTAAATAAATAGTTTCCACATTGAAAATTTTGAGCTTCTAGCTGTTTGCAGTTTTTGCTTCTAGAAATTTGCTGTTAAAGATAAATAGAATATTAATTTTGCCCTTTCCCCCCATTTATACTTAAATTACATTGTACCTGGCTATTTTTTCATTCAGTGTTTCATTAACATGTCATGGGCATAACCAGATTTAGATATTGTTGAAGCTGACATCACAGCTTCAGGTAAGGTGCTGTTTTGAAATGTATCCATTTTACTGTAAAATTGGTAAATTTTCATCCCTACATTAGTCAGGTTTGTGAATCACTCATAGTTCTGAAAGTCCAAATGTTTAATCCTTGTCCTGCTGAATAAATTAAGATGCCATGCCCAATTCTAATTTTCAGCCAATCAGGTTACTTGATCCAGATTGTTGTTATAAATTTGCATACTTAATGGCAAACAGTGCAGATCCAGATCAGTTGGCTTCTTCAGAAGCCAACTGATCTGGATCTACACTGTTTGCAAAGGCAGGATATATCCGGCTTCAGCAAGACAAGGGTTAAGACATTTATGCAGTTTTTCCAAGCATCAATATAGACAAACCATATGGGTCTTGCCATATTAAAACATGTCTTCGGGCATATGCGGACAGCAGAGGCCCACATAAGCCTGCGCATTTGCTGTCCTTCAGATTGAGGGTTGAGTGCAAGACTGTAGTAACTCAAACATATTTTTGAAACCCTTATTTAGGGGCAACTGACCCTTTGTAAACAATGCAAATTTAGGTGCCATTGCTCATATGAGCAATGACACCTAAATTTCCATTGTTTACAGAAAGAAATGTTGTAATCTTGGTGAGGAAACATATTTTTGAAACCCTTATTTAGGGGCAACTTTGACCCTTTGTAAACAATGCAAATTTAGGTGCCATTGCTCATACGAGCAATGACACCTAAATTTCCATTGTTTACAGAAAGAAATGTTGTAATCATGGTGAGGAAATTAAGAACAATCAACTCTCGTTATCTCGGATTCCAAGGGACCTTCTGAAACACTTCGAGATATCCGTACCTCGACATATCAGATTTTTAGAATTGAGGAAAAAATAATTCGAACAACCACATTTAACAAATTTATATGTAATTGGACTCTTGACGTTAGAGATATATCAAAAATATTGTGGAAAAGAGGAGAAATTGCTCCTTAGGAGCAATTTCTCCTCTTTTCCACAATATTTTTTACTTGTTGTTAGATTGTCATGTTTAGGCAGGGATAAGATTTTCACTTTGAGATAAGCGGTTATTCGAGATAAGCGAGTTCGAGATAACGAAAGTCAACTGTATTGGGAAAAACAACCATCTGACTTGCTACAGTCTTGCAATCAACCCTCGAGATGTATGAATGGTGAGCAAAGACCCAAATGATACTTTGTGCACGTGCAGGATTATCTGAACCTGCACATTTTCTGCATGTTTGAAAATACTTTTTTACAGGTCCATATAGAAATCTTACTATGTGCAGATACTGTGGTCTTTTCTCAAGTTGCCGCACTACTTTCTCAATCTGAAATATAATACAAAAATCTATACATATGTGATCCATCAAAGGAAAATGTTCTTACAGATGTCAAATCACACTAACTTTTCTTTGACCAATGAAGACAGTAAAATAATTTGGTACCTAATTGTAGCAAAAGACAAGTTTTATACTGTCTTTCCAATATCATGATTGTGGAAGAAATGCATTTGGATATACAGTAAAACCTGTGTAAGAGAGCGACCTTCAAGACTGACTTTAAATAGTGGTTGATGTGGAAAAAGTTGTCTGTCTTATAAAGGTACATGTCATGTAATTTTGCTAGCAAAATTACATGACATGTACCTTTATAAGACAACCATCTTTCCACATCAACCACTAAGGTCAATTTCAAAGGTGGCTGTCTTACACAGGTTTTACTGTAAAGGCATATGTAAAAATTATAAATATATAATTTTTGAATTTACATCATCAGTTATAATACAATCAAGTAGCTGATTCATGTAACAGCTATGATTGCACAACCTGCATGAAAAAGATGCAGAGTGTACATACTCTTCTGAAACTGGCACAGTTAAGATGGACAGGCGATGTTACCAGAATGCCTGATGATCGTTTGCCAAAGAAAATCCTCTATGGAGAACTACAAATCAGAAAATGTTCCCATGGTGGTCAGAAGAAGCAATACAAGGACAATGGCTCTCTTAAAGACTTCAACATACCAACACAGTCGTAGGAACAGACTGTACAGGATCAAACAAAGTGGCCAGGCCTCATAAGGAGGAATGCTGGTGAAGCAAAAGGAATCAGCAAAGCCGAGCAGAAATGTGCGCAGGGGAAAGCCAGAGCTAAAGCATCACCAACAGAGCTTTCTTCTTCAGACCCCTGTTGTTCTATCTGCAACAAGCAGTTTAGAGTTGAGATTGGTCTCATCAGCCATCTTAGATCACACAAAAAATAACACTTCATGCATTTGATTACGATTGGTCATTGTCAGTAATGACAGACAAACGATATATATATATGAAAAAGGTAATGCACCCAGCTTTCCAAAACTATCCTGTTTATAAAAGCTGACCAATTCAAAGTTGCTGACATCATTAACAATGATAACAACAATGGATGACACATTTGGCAGTAAATTTGGCAAATATTAGAAAATTTTATTGTGATTCTAACATCATTTTGTTCAAAGAAAGGCCTTTATTAGAACAATACAATTTGGTTTTCTTAAGAACATAGATTCAGTTTCAAGACAATTTAGCAAGAATGTTTCAAGTACATGCTTGTTTTCTTTTTGAAGCCAATCAAAGTGGTGACTTAGTTTTGAAACAAAACCATGCTCTTAGAAGAAACACGCTTGGTCGTTACATTTTGACAAAATTTTTTTAGGCTGAATTTAACATTCCAAAGGTAATTTACAGATCTAAATATGGCTAGAAATGCATCTTTGCCCCACCTATATGATTTTCCCTACAAAATGCCAAACTTGAAATCGGCCACAACTCTCATAAAATTAATCTGATTATTAAATTATTTTTCTGAATTTAATGAGGTTATCTTATCCTCAGCCAAAAGGGAGCAAATTCTTTCCTTTTAGTGCAGAACCTTTTTTCAGGAGAGGCAAAAACCAGTTTTATAGATTTGCCTCCCCTGAAAGGGTATTCTTTCTACTTAATTTACAGATGATATGTGATCAGTGCCCCTAATTATTAAGTGATCAGTGCCCCTAATTATTAAATACAGACAACCCTCTTTATACCAACACTCGATACAATGACAAAATTTGTTATAATGACAATTTGACTGTCACTAATCCTTCACTTAAGAGGTAATAATTAGTCACAAATTATGCAAGAATATTGTATTTTTATTCTTTAAAAAACATATGGTTTGAATACTTGGTAGAACTGAGGCAATTCTAACAAATATCCAAAACAAATATTCTATGAATAAGAACAAAACAAGATCACTCTGCTTATTAAGTATTCTGTACAACAGCAATTCATTTTAATGGCAACATCTTTGGAAACAAATGCTGTTGTTGTAACGAGGGGTCACTGTAACCACACGTTCATGAATAAATTTATAGCCGAGTTTTAGAAAAACAAACTACCGGTATACTTACAGAAATTTGGTTGATATTATCCAAGAGCATGTTGACAGCCTGTTCCTGGTCAAACTCCATTAGCTGTACTATCTTGTCACTGATAGACTCAAACAAGTTGTGCTTGTGTATTAAAACGAACACATCCTTGTGCTTCAATCTAAAATTATAGATGAATACTCATGGAGCTGCATTGTTTTTATGTACCTCATTATATTCCTAAGAATATCTTCATACAATTTCGCATTTCTATTCTTTATTTGGACTACAATATCATCATTTTAACCCTTGTCCTGCTGAACCCGGATAGGGCCTACTTTTGAAAACAGTGTAGATCCAGATCAGTTGGCTTCTTCAGAAGCCAACTGATCTGAATCTGCACTGTTTGTCATTCAGCATGTGAATTTATATCAACATTATGGATTAAGTAATCTGATTGGCTGAAAATTGGAAGTGGGAGTGGCCTCTCAATTTATTCAGCATGACAAGGGTTAATTGCTACCTATACTGCTTACCTGTATTGGACAGGGCCCAGCTGTTCAACTAACGATGTCGTTAGTTAATATATTGTTAAAACTTTGCTCATTTAATATGGCATATACTCTAAATGTTTGCTGGAAAAAAAAATGTGAGTTGCTTTTGCATTTACCCACATTTATTCAGCAAAAATATCTGTGAATTAGATATTGTAATTACTATAACAGTTAACAGTTTGACCATTAACAAGCTCGTTATACTAACAATGCTTTGAACAACTGGGCCCTGATCTTTAAACTGCTACCAGTTTCATTCATTAGTTCTATTTGTTTCTGCTTTGCTTTGCCTGGTGTGTGTGTGTTTTCAGTGCAACGGATACTTATTCTTACGTGAAACAATAAAGTATCGGTTTCTGTAGTCTTTATACTAATTATGCTACAGAGACAATCCCAGAAAGGTTGTTCAAATGGTGCTTATAAAGTTAACTGATGCCGCAGTACACTTGGTATATATGAACTTAATATTTTTTATTTTAATTCATATTAATTGTACTTTTTTTTTTTTTTTTTTTTGAGGATTATGAGAGAGAGAGAGAGAGACAGAGAGAGACAGAGAGAGAGACAGAGAGAGACAGACAGACAGAGAGAGACAGACAGACAGAGAGAGAGAGAGAGATTCTAAATAGTGTTTACTTACTTCAGATAAATTGCCAAGGCTTTGTCAAATGCTTTTTCATAGCCATGTCTGAAATAAAACACATACTGTTAACTGAATTTCAGCGAACACTTGTAAACACATTTAGGATAAGTACAGAAAAGCCTTTGGCCTTTGTGACTGTCACTTTTTTGGGGTTGCTAAATCCTGATGTTGATCTAATCAAAAGTCACCAACAGTACAGTGATACCCTTGACATTCTGAAGTGACTGCTAAATATAGCATTGACTTGAAGGCACTTCTGCAACAAGGTTTATCAGAACCAGAGTTTTGTGTCTGAAACATATTCACTACTCAACAAATGCTTGTAAACTACTCGTGCAAGCATCTTCAGCCTGATGTCTTTTGCAGAACACGACAGCTGAAGTTGGTGGGGATTGCAGTGTTTGCCAACATAAGCACTTCATCATTTTACTTTCCACTAATGGAGTTAAGTGCCACTACAAAGGTAAATAAACTCTGGAAGGAGAAATCCTTCGGAAGCTAAAAAACAACAACAAACAAACAGACAAAAAAAAAAACAACAAAAAAAAAAAAACAGCAGACTTGGTTTTACAGAGTCTGTCTATCAACTGTAATGTAATGTGCAACAGTGACTGCCCATGTCTGAAAGGCTATTATTCACAATACAGTCGACTCTCATCTCTAAGTCCAAGTGACTCTCTGAAATACTTCAAGATATCCGTATCTTGACATATCAGATATGCAAAATTGAGGATAAAATAAATTGAACAACCACATTTTACTGATAAATATGTAATTTGACTCCTGAAATTAGAGATATATAAAAAATATTGTGGAAAAGAGGAGAAATTGCTCCTTAGGAGTAATTTCTCCTCTTTTCCTCAGTATTTTGTTACATGTTGTCAGATTTCCATGTTTAAACAGGGACCAGATCTTCACTTCAAGATAAGCAGTTATTCTAGACAAGAATTCCGCGGAAGGCGTCATCGCACCTGCTGGCGCAAAAGTCACAGGAGCCACAATCAGAATGTGGTTATTAAATAAGTTTATTTCATTCTTAGCAGTGCTTACTTGGAAAACTGGGTTGAAAAAAATGTAGACAAAGTGCCTAGTGGGGCACATATATACCAGGCCAGGCCCATTCCCTCTAATGGCTATATCTTCAGCACTGACTTTTCGTATCATACAGCCCAATGATAATGGAACGTTGGCGTAAAATGTGTAAAAGTCACTGGAGCATGAAATATAGGTCGAGGTCATGGGTCAAGGTACCTGCTAATTCAGTACATCAAGGAGAAGCACAATGCAAGGTATGGTGGTTGTAGGCCTTATAGTTGAGGAGTTACCAAACATCAACGTAAAATGTGTCAAATATAGGTCAAGGTTACTGGGTCAAGGTACCTGCCAAGCCAGGGCAATGAGGTGAAGCACTATGCAAGGTTTAGTGGTTGTAGGTCTTATATTTGAGGAGATACCGAACATCAATATAAAATGTGTCAAAGTCACTGGAGTGCACAATATAGGTCAAGGTCACCAGGTCAAGGTACCTGTCGAGTCAGTACATCGAAAAGAAGTGCTATATAAGGTTTGGTGGTTGAAGGCCTTACAGTTGAGGACATATGGAAGGGTGACGTAAAAGGTGTAAAAGTCAATGGAGCGTGAAATATAGGTCAAGGTCACCCAGTCAAGGTACCTGCAGAGTCTGTACATTGAGGAGAAGCACTATCAAAGGTTTGATGGTTGTAGGCCTTATAGTTGAGGAGATATTGAACGTTGACGTAAAATGTGTAAAAGGCACTGGAGCGCAAAATATAGGTCAAAGTCACCGGGCCAAGATACCTGCCAAGTCAGTACATATAGGAGAAGCACTATGCAAGGTTTGGTGGCTAGAGGTCTTACACTTGAGGAGATCTGGAACGCTGATGTAAATTATGTCAAAGTCACTGCAGCCAAAATATAGGTCAAGGTCACCAGGTCAGGCCCCAACCTAGGCCCAACAAGTAGGGAGAAGTGACTTCTCCCTCCAGCCCATATAGGGAGAAATGGAGGACCAGAGGGAGAAGTCACTATGACCGTTCATGCAAAATGGTGGATGATGCAATATTATGAAGGAAAAAAAATCAAAAACTGATTTATTGCTTTATTAAAACCTTAAACATTTTAAAACTATCTATCTAGATATTAGGTAAAGAACATGTAACTTTTCATTATTTGATTCAGCTCTTTGGCGAATGGTTATTTTTTTTCTCACACAGCTCCAGAAAAATGGAGATAATTCAGTAATAATTTTCTGTGATTCTCTTTAAAAATACACATTGTGGGTACTCATAATTAGAACTGACTTGAACTGATTCTAACAGGTACTCACAACATATTTTTATAAAGTAATAAAAACTATCTCTAAATTGTCACCATTTCCCCTTGTTTAACCCTTGTCCTGCTGAACCCGGATATACCCTGCCTTTGCAAACAGTTTAGATCCAAATCAGGAAGCCAACCGATCTGGATCTGCACTATTTGCCATTAAGTATGTAAATTTATAGCAACATTCATGATCAAGTAATCTCATTGGCTGAAAATTGTAAGTGGGAGTGGCAATTTATTCAGCAGGACAAGGGTTAAGAGTAAGATGCTGCAGTTTCTTTGCTCCTAAACCATATACACATCATTCCAGAAAAAATGGATATAATTCATTAATAATTTTTTGTGATTCTCTTTAAAAATATACATTGTGGGTACTCATAAACAGAACTGACTTGAAATGATTCTAACAGGTACTCACAACATGTTTTTATAGAGAAGTAATAAAAATTATCCCTAAATTGTCACTATTTCCCCTTGTTATTAAGAGTTAAAATGCTGCTGTTTCTTTTTCTAAACCAACACAACATTCCCCAACATCTAAATGAATTTTACATGATCGTCCCTACCCAGCAGGGCTCCCCTACAACAAGAAACGGTACACGCCTCATGTAAAATTCAATTAAATATGGGTGAATGTTTATCATCTGCTTATGATCAACACCTATCACTGAAGCTGGAATTTATACATAAAAGTGAAACAAATTATCAATACACATGAAGAACTCTCACTACACCATCTATTAATCGTACGTTAATCCGCTAATCACCACAATCTGACATAACAATTTGCATCCGAAGAGTCGCTGCCGAAAGCGATCAAAGAGTTTTTAGTTGTTTGTACTGTTGTTTGAGCGCAGAAGCGTGTCATCAGGCAATCTTTTTGACGGTTATTGACACGTTGGCCCCGCCCACTAAACGGTAAAATTGTCACCCTTACATTGTCCACGTGGTGCTTTCGGCCAATCGTTTTGGTCAGTTATCATCACGGGTGATTGCATGGTATCCATTGTGGGTCACTGATGACATCAACACTTGTGATTACTGGATTAATCAAAGGAATATGGACGGTTATGGATAATTACCAGTCAAGGTAATTATATCATGTTTTTGTAAACAACTAGTTGTTGTAGGTGTATCGCCGTTAGCGATCATTAAAGCAACAGTGTTTGTCAGTGTCTGCTGTAACCAAGCAAAAAATCGACTCACCGGCGCAAGCAAAACCGAAAGTACGTTTCGAAAATCGCCGAAAAACAGGGCGAAGTCGTCTTCTCCTTCCCGGACCGATAGGGCGAAGTCATAAGAATTTCGGCGACTTCTTCGCCCGAATCGCCCCCTCGGTGGAGGCCTGCAGGTCAAGGTATCTGCTAAGTCAGTACATTGAGGAGAAGCACTTTGCAAGGTTTGATGGCTGTAGGCCTTATAGTTGAGGAGATATCGAACGTCGACGCAAAATATGTCAAAGTCACTGGAGCGCAAAATATAGGTCAAGGTCACTGGGTCAAGGTACCTGCCAAGTCTGTACATCTAGAAGAAGCACTATGCAAGGTTTGGTAGTTGTATGCCTTATAGTTGAGAAGATCTGGAACGCCAACGTAAATTGTGTCAAAGTCAATGGAGCGCAAAATATAGGTCAAGGTCACTGGGTCAACATATCTGCCAAGTCAGGAGGTCAGGGAGATGTGTCATGCAAGGTATGATGGTTGTTGTAGAATTGTAGTTGATTAGAATACTAACTTTGACGTAAATGTCGAACTTCGACATAACAGAACTGTTAAGAGACAGACGGACGGACAAACGGACAGACGAATGGAAAAGCGGGCACCTATGTCGCAAAGTCAGGAGGTCAGGGAGATATTTCATACAAGGTTTGATGGTTGTTTAGTCTTGTAGTTGATTAGAATACTAACTTTGACATAAATGTCGAACTTCGACATAACAGAATTGTTAAGAGACGGACAGACGGACAGATGAACAGACAGACGAATGGAAAATTGGGCACCTATGTCGCAAAGTCGGGAGGTCAGGGAGATGTTTCATGCAAGGTTTGATGGTTGTTTAGTCTTGTAGTTGATTAAAATACTAACTTTGACATAAATGTCGAACTTTGACATAAATGTTGACAGACGGACGGACGAATGGACAGACATACGGAAAAGCGGATGCCTATGTTGCAAAGTCAGAAGGTCAGGGAGATGTTTCATGCAAGGTTTGATGGTTGTTTAGTCTTGTAGTTGATTAGAATACTAACTTTGACATAAATGTCGAATGTCGACATAAATGTTGACAGACGGACGGACGGACGGACGGACGGACGGAAAATCGGACGCCTATATCGCACCCTGCTACAAGCAGGTGCAATAATAAGCGGTCGAGATGATGAGAGTTAACTGTAATCTATTTTCAAATAAATCCAAAGGGCTTCATCTCAAGTTTGTGAGTGATTTGTCGGCATTTGTATTGATAAAATCTATAAAAATAATAATTAATTCCTTAAAATTCCAACTGTGTCGTGAAAACGTTACAAATATTTCTTAAAAATGTCAAGCTTTTGAGATGATGGCAGAAAAAAAGATCACACAGATTCCTGCTCTTGACCCATTTATTCAAAACTAACAATGTCGTTAGTTAACTTATTGATAAAATTTTGATCATTAAATATGGCATATGTGCTAATATTTTTGCAGAAAAAATGTGAGTAGCTTTTGCATTTGCAAAAGCTACTCACATTTTTTCAGCAAAAATTTTATTAATCTGGTATTGTAATTACTAGAACAGTTAACATTTTGACCATTTAGAGCTCGTTAAGCTAATGACGCTTTGAACAACTTGGCCCTGGACTTTATTGAAATGTAAAACTTTTCCTACAACCAATCAAATTGCATGAAATGCATATAAAGATGAAGAGTTGGAATTATTGTTGTAACAAAATAAATCTCACTGTTACTTAATGGAATCACCTTCTTTGTTGGTTTGTGTTGAGGTTTTACAGCCCAGTCAACCCAATGGGGTCATGTCGAGCGCGGTCAGTTTACCTAACCACACGTTTACTGGGTAGGCTTAGTCCTATAAGCTGTTAACCAGTATTGTGCACATTCTTTCGCCAGAAACTAACAACTGCCCTTCTTGAATCAGTGGAAGGGAGAGAATGACCATAGAAAATATTTCCTGATCAATCTCCATGAAAGAATGTTGCTGACCTCGGCGGGGGTTGAACCCACGACCTCCTGGTCTCCAGTCAAACGGCGCATCCAAATGAGCCACCAAGGCCAGTGTTTCACTTTGTTGAGTACCTTTGAAACATATTAGTGCAAAAAAAAAAAAATAATAATATTTTTTTCTAAATCATCCCATAATCTTGACCTAAATAACTCCAGATAAGAGGGTATCCACATAAAAATATTTTTCTTATTTCTCTATGAAAACATATGTTGTGGGTACTCACTAACAGCACCTTGACATCTCCACAAAAACACATGTTGTGGGTATTCATTAGAAGCACCTCTGCAAGGCACTTCTAATGAGTACCCACAACATATGCTTTCATGGAAAAAAAAGGAAAAAAATATCAATTTTTTGTAGAAAAACACACCCTAATTGGAGCTATATGTAAGTACCTATGATTACTCACAGTTCAGCAAGAGCTTGCAGGAGTATTTTGTTATTCCTGTCCTTGTCCAATCTTTCTATTACCACGTTTATAATAGTCTTAATATTGTACAATGTGTGAGGCCATTCTTTAATCATCTGTAAAAATATCTGAAATAATAAAAGAAATAAATCACTAGAAATGTGTGTTTGTAAAGCACTATGCCCCTAACTACACGCTTGTCCATACAAAATTCCAAAGTTTGAAAGGGGCATAACTCTGATAAAATAAATCTGCTTTTTTTTCACTTCACAATCAGGTGATCTACTCTTTATCCCTGATAAGCTGACCAAGTTTCAAAGCCTTAGCTCAAATAGTTATCAAGAATTCTTCCTCACAAGAAAAGCATGACAAATGGATGGATGGATGGATGAAGGGGGGGCGGGAGGGGTGGGGGCGGTGCGGGGGTGAGCATTAAAAGATGCTCTACTATTGCAAAGCCTAGCTGTACATAATGTGTGATAATTGTAATTGTGGCAACAGTTTAAAATATTTTTTGTTGCCCTTCCGTAAGATAAAGGTAGGGATGGCATTTCCCCATTGGAGCTTTTGGTTTAGGCTGTCTGATTCAGGTTTGTTTCTTAGGCCACTTTTATATGTTATCAGTAGCATGTAATTTTGTATTGTTGACAACATCAACACAAAATTTATTTCATTTATTCCATCCCATGTATCGCCTTAATATGGCTTTACCAAGAGTTTAGTAAACATTTTATTTTGGTGTACATGTATAAAATAATGAATAAACATAAGTTTGCAAGAAAAAATTATCAGAAAAGATTTTCTATATCTGTGGATTTTTTTCACAAATATTTACCTTTAAATCATACATCCAGATAAGAGGGATATTAGGTAAATATTTTTTGTTATTTATCCACAAAATCATATTTTGTGGGTACTCATTAGAAGCACCTAAGTGAGTTGCTTTTAATGAGTATCATAACATATGTATTCATGGAGAAATAAGAAAATATCAATACTGTTTGTGACAGTGTTTGGTGTTTGGTTGAAAAAAGTGTTTTATCTGGGGCTATGTTAAAATGCAATTTATGACCATGAACTTGTCTTCCAACTGCAACATTTACCGAAAACTGATGTTCTTGAAATACTTAATTAATAAAACCCACACTAATCATTAATGTTACATAAAAATACTTTGAAAATTTCATAAAGTTTGTACAAAAGAATATTGTTAGTACCTATGTCTAAATAGATACAACCTCCCTTTTTCTTCATATGTTGCATCCCCCTTTTTTTATGATGCAATGAACAGTCTTTTGCATCATGATAAAACTACATGTATTCCATGTAAAGCAAAGATTGTAAAAGATTACTCAGGGGAAGAAAAGAAAAGAATCCAAATATAAAGTATCCTTAATTTCAAGGTCACTAGGACAGATGAAAACTAAATATACTACAAATTTAGAACTATTCAGAGAAATGACATCGTCCACATATATTGTATCTGTATGCAAAATGGTCCTACATTAATTCATAGCAAAGGTCTGCAAATCTAAATTTTTGGAATAACTTTATGAGAGATGTTACAAAGACAGCAATCTGTGATGTTCCTCGGTCATTTCTGACTATAATGATGATGGTTTGATGTTTTACATCACTTTCAACATTATTTAAGTCATACTGAGATGATGGAAGGGTGAAAATGAAAGGCTCTGTGCAATGGCTCCGTGCAGTCATAAGCTAATTCCGCCTCCAGCGTGATTTGAACCCGAACTTCGTGATCTGAAGCCGGGAGCGCTAACCACTTGGCCACCCAGATGCTTCTTCTGACTATGACAGAAATCTGCAGTCCTGACAAAAGCACAGTTACCTCATGGTTCATCTGAAGAAATTCATTTAGCACCATTTCATAGATGGCAGGACTCAGTCTTGGGTCCTCACGGGGCAGGTAAGGGGCTAAAACCTGCAAGAAAATATTCAGTATCAGTCTTTGAGAAACAATTTTACTCTTCTCATATCAATAAATTTATATAAAGTAAAATATATACATATAATTACACTGCTCTAGATAAGACGAAGTATCCAGATAGAATATTTCATAGCTACCGATAAGAGGGCTATCAATAACAGGGCCCGGTTGTTCAAAACTAACAATGTCATTAGTTAACTTATCATTAAAACTTTGATCATCAAATACGGCTTATACGTTAATATTTTTGCTGAAAAAATGTGAGTAGCTTTTGCATTTGCAAAAGCTACTCACATTTTTCAGCAAAAATACTGTGAATTAGGTATTGTACTTACTAGAACAGTTAACATTTTGACCACTAACGAGCTTGTTAAGCTAACGATGCTTTGAACAACTTGGCCCAGGCTTTCAAGTGCTCTCCATTGAAAAAGTAGGGCTCAAAATTTTGAAAAAGTATGGCAAAAGTAGGACTTTCAATCATGAAAAATAGGGACACTAGGGATGTTCTGAGTGTTTTCAGACTTAGAAAAAGATATAATAAGCAAACAAAGTTTTCTCAGAACTATAACACTACATTACCATGGAAAGGAAATACCGAAATAAATGTTCCAAGAAAGGAATTACAATTGAAGTAAAAATATTCTATAAACTTTTGCAACGTGGTTGCTTAGAATAAGTTGATCTGATTTTTACAAACTCCTATTGAGCGAAGCAAGCCAGGAAAAAAATTACAATTTTTGGTCACTTCAAACATTTTTGGACTAAAAAGTAGGGATAAGTAGGGCATTTTTCAGAAAAAAGTTTTGGAAAAGTAGAGTCCGCTTCCACAAATACATACATTGTGGGTACTCATTAGAAGCACCTCACTGAGGTGCTTCTAATGAGTACTCACAATGTATGTGGAGAAATCATACATAGTAGGTTCTCATTAGAAACATCTCACTAAGCACCTCAGTGAGGTGCTTCTAATGAGTGTTTCTAATGAGAACAGTGTTTCTAATGAGAATCTACATGTTTTCTCCACATACATTGTGGGTTGAGAATCTACATGTTTTCTCCACATACATTGTGGGTACTCATTTGAAGCACCTCAATGAGGTGCTTCTAATGAGTACCAACAATGTATGTTTTTGTGGAGAAATAAGAAACCATCAATATCTTTTGTTTGATGATGTGTCTAAATATTGTGATTGAATGGAAAATAGTGCAGACCCTGATCAAACTGCTCCAGTTTGCTCTGGCCAGGCTTTCTGAATATTTAGAGTAAATATGAAATAACCGTATTTACTCAAAGTATTTGGACAGACAAATCTCACTGATTGTGGTCTATATTGCTTGCAGTGCTCCAGCTAGGATTTGAGGGCAGAGGGGTGCCGGGTAGGGCACTTTTTGCACGGTCATACAAGAATGAGGGCACCATGTGTCATGTGATATGCTTAGTATCAAGACATGTTATAAAATATAATCCCATTTCACAATAAACACTTCAAAAATAGAGTACATATAAAACTGACCTTTAAACATTTGTAACTTTCTTAATTTTGGTCAGATTTTTATGAAAGTTTCGCCAAAATGTAGGGTTTTATATCTGGAGTTGAAATAAGACAGACAGCAGCTTTAGAAGGGCAGAGGAGCAGCAGGAGAGGGCAAGAGAGGCGGCCAGCCCCTCCATACAGGGCTAGCTGGAGCACTTGCTTGCTACTCATCCAGTGATTTATAGGCACACTGACAGGTAATCAAATGGACGTTCAAAGTTTAGGACAAGTATGGTAAGGAGTTAGGATTAGTACTTCTGGTAAAAACATGTAAGACAGATTCGTACAAACACAATGTATTGTGCATTACTAATTGTAATATTTGATTAATGCTTTGCATGCTGGGTAAAAATTTCAGCAGACATTTTGAAGTACTTTTCTTATTTTTTCTAGAAAAAAGGATTTGACATTTCATGCAAATTGTCGACCAAGGAGACAAATTGCATGAAGTGTCAGATCCTATTTTCTATGAAAAATAAGAAAAATATTATCATTTTGTCAGCTGCTGAATTTGCACATAGCATAGTAAGTGTTGAATCCATTTGACAACCTAGAGTTGTGTCAGAGAAATGCTGGCTGAGTGAGGACATAGTTTGATCTGAGTATACACTGCTCAGGCATGTCAGATTCTCTTATAATATACATATGGACGGCACGATGCAAAAACATGTCTTCCAGAATATGGGGACAGCAAAAGCCCAGATTAGCCTGTGCATTCTCGCAGTCTGATCATGGTCTTTGCTGTCCACAAACAAAATTATTGGATACTATAGAATGTTTCATTGCTGAGCAAATGACTCTGTGCATGTGCAGGACGATCTAAATCTGCATATTTTGTGTATATTTCAAGGCACTTGTTTGCTTGACATGGCCCACACGGCAGTGTGAATCGTACAGTACAGTACCTTGAGCTGCCGAATGCTAGCAAATTTGTATGCCTCATTTTCCCACATCTCCTTGTTCTTGCCAAACATTTTCACACAGAGTTGAGCAGCTTTGTCATACTCTTCTTCCTCAATCAAACAGTTCATGTAAAGCCTACCAACATCCTACATCAAGAAAAAATAATAATGTCATAATTTAACCCTTGTCATACTAAATAAATTAAGACGCCACACCCACTTCTAATTTTCAGCCAATCAGATTACTTGATCCAAATTATTGAGATAAATTCACTTACTTAATGGCAAACAGTGCAGATCCAGATCAGTTGGCTTCTTCAGAAGCCAACTGATCTGGATCTACACTGTTCAGAAGCCAACTGATCTGGATCTACACTGTTTGCAAAGGCAGGGTATATCCGGGTTCAGCAGGACTAAAGTTAAGATATGAGGGCATATCCAGACATTTTTTTTATTCCTCCATGAGAACACATTGTGGTGCTCATTTGAAGTGCCTCGGTGAGGCACTTCTAATAAGTGCCAACAACATATGTTTGCCTGGAGAAATAAAAAGAAATATTCATATATTTTTGAATCGACAAAAGTGCTTTTTAAGGAGCTATGCATGCAAATAAATTTGGAGAAAAGTAGACCCCCTGAAAGCAGCAAAGATATAAAAGAAAGTGAAAACAGCAGATTTGATTTTATCAAGTCTGTTCATCAGTTTCTGAGGAAAGAATGTGTACAACTACTGGTTAACCACTTAGAAGACTAAGCCTGCCAAGGAAAAGTCTGGTTAGGAAAAGTGATCAGCTCAACATGATCCTAAAGGGTTGACTGGGCCATAATGCCTCAACTCAATCAATTAATCAAGTGTGTTCATGACCAGTAATGTAATCTGCAATACTAATACTCTATCTTAAAATTATTATGTACAGGCTCATAAATCCCAAAGGACCTTGTAACCCTGTGAAGGAATAAACACATCTTACAACAGTTCACTTATACAACTTATACACTTGTACCACTAAACACAAATATTTATAAAAATAACTCAAATACTATACATGTAAGCTCTAAAAGTTTGCCTTTTAACTGTTAGCATGCTGGGTAGAATTTTCAGCAGATAACATATTGAAATTTTTTCTCTTTTTTTTTCAAGAAAACAGGTTTTGACATTTCATGCAAACTGTCTCCAATTTGCATGAAATGTCAAATCCTTTTTTGGGGAAAAATCCTAGATACCACTTGACTTTATCTAAATTTTTATTTTATTTGAGTTGAGGTTTTACAGCCAAGTCAATCCATTAAGGTCATCATGTTGAACCGGTAAGTTTACCTGACCACACTTTTCCTGGGCAGGCTTAGTCCTTTAGGTAGTTAATCAGTACTTGAGCACATTACTTGTGCTAGAAACTGACACCTGCCCTTCTTGAATCAAATGAAGGGAGAACATGACTGTAGAAAATCTCCGCAAAAGAATGTAGCCGTACCTGGCGTGGATCAAACCCACAACCTCCTGATCACCAGATGGAAGCACATTGGACTGATCCACCGAGGCTGGCTTATTTAAATTCGCAATTTCACATTTACCCTTTATTCAGACAGACAATACCCAACTAAACAGTGTAGATCCAGGGTCTCCTCTATGAAATCAATGACTATATTAATGAACAGAGTAGGTCATAATCAGACTGTGCAGATGTAATGCCTAATATGGGTCCTCACTGTTTGCATATTCAGTCTAACCTCAATGGCTAGAACATCTTTGGGACCATGGATATTTGTTTGAGATATGGGTAGTTCCAGCCACTGAGGGTTAATCATGGTACCAGCTCAGGAAGCAAATGCGGATAAATTAGGGAAATCTTTTTGATCTTCTACACAATAATGACATGTTGAGTGTACTCATTAGAAGCACCTCAATTGCAACATACAATTTCATGATAAAATAAAAAAAATTCCTTAACTCTTTGCATGCTGGGTAATTTTGTATGCTTTTTTGTCGACTGTTGATATTTTTTAAAACTGAAATTTTTTTTCAGAAAAGTCTTTCAGGAATACCATCACAGTGTCAAACAATTTGGATCCAGATCAGGCCCGGCGTTTTGTCGGGCCTGATCTGGGTCCAAACTGTTTGCAAAGGTTATCAGCAGACAACAAAAGTCTCCACTAGCGGGGAAAGAAATAAATATTTGTTTTCTTGAGCTAACATAGGGACTCAAAAACGAGTTCGAGTTAGCAATGGTAAACGAGCCATTGGTGTTTGAGCTATTGAGGTTAGACTGCAGTATAAGGGCCATTTTCTCATGTTGTGTATCATTTAAGGGGAATGGATACACTTTTCAGAGGGGCAACCCTGTTATAATTGTTTTTGCCTCCCTGTGGAGAATTTGTTTGTGTTGAGGTTTTACGGCCCAGTCAACCCAATGGGGTCATGTCAAGTGCGGTTCCCTTTGGAGAAGGGACCTACTCAATATGGAGAGAATTTGCTCTCCTTTACTTTTTGCTATAAGGATCTATCATGGGTATAAGGGGTAGATAAAAAAAATCTGTCCCGAGGATCACTGTCTGGCATCACAAGGCTTGCCGAGTGATGTGAGACTGTGATCGTGAGGGACAGATTTTTCTATCTATCCTTCACACCCATGATATATTCTTTTTCTTGCACACCGTTCATTTCTGAACGTAGATTTTTTTAATAATGCAGTAATTGTCCACCATACTGTGACGACATTACTGTGGCATTTAATGACGTCATTACGTTCAGTGACATAAACCTTAACGATGGCTTACGTGATGTTTATTACAACTAGTGCATATCAAACACGTGAGAAGTCTCGATTTTTATCTTACCCTGGGAAGGATAACCTAGGTAGGTTAAGATTTTTTATCCCAGGGTTAAATTCACAATTTCCTTATCTGGTGTGCAAGAATATATACCGGTACCTCTCCTAAAATTTCAACAATTCCATTTTGCTACATATGAGTATGTCTAAAATTGCTGGATGAGTGGCAAACATTGTAGACCCTGATCATATGTTGTATTCTGTGGCATTTGATATTCATCTATGCTATTTGCTGAGGCCCCTCAGAAATTTTGAACCTCTTATTCAATAATCCTGGATCCAACCCTTATGACATAAGCCTTTAAAATAAAACCATTTTTTTTTTTTTTTTTTTTTTATCAGCCTATCTACCTATAAGGAGGAAATGATATGACAAAAGATAAAAGGATGTTTAAGATCAGTCTCACATGAAAATTATGTTTCTTTAATTCTTTTCCATGTTTCATCGTCTCTGCCATTGCCTCCTGCAAGCAAAATATAGCAAATTACATTTTAATATTTTAACGCTTAGCACTCTGGGTACAATTTTCAGCAGACAACATATTGAAATATTTTTCTTATTCTCACAGAAAACAGGTTTTGACACAAAATGCAAACTGTCTCCAATGGAGACAGTTTGCATGAAATGTCAAATCCTGTTTTCTATAAAAAATAAGAAAACTATCATGAATTTGTTGTCTGCTGAATTAGCCCTACCAATTCTTACAGATATTTTCATTCAAGTTCAAACATAATACTATACCTCTGCAAAAATTAAATAAATCTTATCTGCAACAATATCTTATTATAGAGACAAATTTCATTTTGTGGATTTTAATCAATGTGTAAATGCAGAGGAATCACTCACAAACTGATTAAGGCCTGAAGGGATTTATGTTAAGTTTGTGAGTGATTTTGCCAGCATTTATATATCAATAAAATCTATAAAAATGTAATTTTTTTTCTTATAATTCCAATTATGTCATGTTTACATTAAAAACATGAGTCAAATAACTTATTTAGAAATACGCAAACAAAATAGTTCCAAGATTCCTGCTCTGTGGATATTCTAAGTATAAAAAAACATTTCAAATTTGCCCTCGACCAAGCAAATTGCACTATTAAAATTAGTTGTGTTGGAATTATTGCTAGATAACTGTAAATGAGTTAACTTGCATATACAGTCAAATCTGAGTTAATCAAGCACCTTGGGGAAAGTCAAAAAGTGGTTGTTAGACAGTTGCTTGCTTAATACAGGTAAATTTACCTGTATTTTCCTTTTATCAGATCTGAAAAAGTGGCCTTTAAAGACAGGATTGCTAAATACAGGTGGTCTTTAAAACAGGTTTGACTTTAAATTTATACTATAAACCTCCTCATATAAACAGCAAATTCTTGTCAATAGAAAACTTATATTTGTCTCTTGAAATGAATTAATGATGATGGTGCCCATGCTTAAAGTAATAAAAACTTTTAACTTCAATAACCAAACTAATTTCTTAAATGATTTGATGTTTAGCAAGCTGGGTAAAAATTTCAAATAACATTTTAAAATACTTTTCTTATTTTTCACAGAAAATAGGCTTTGGTATTTCATGCAAATTGTCTCCTCAGGAGACAATTTGCATAAAACGCCAAAGCCTTTTTTTCAGTGAAAAATAAGAAAAATATCATAAACTTAGTGTCTACTGAATTAGCCTAGAAAGGGATACAAGGTTAACTGATTTAAGATCAATTTTGCATCACAATGTTTATTTTCTAAAGCTATATATTTTCAGACATACAAATTTAGAGAGAAATGAACCCAAAATTCACTTACTCCTTTTCCCCAAATAACTTTTTAATATTACCTCATATTTATTATGCTCTAGAAGCCATGTGATGTGATCATCCTCATCTCTCTGTCTTGCTACGACAATGTCCTTAGGGCTGACAATATAGAACAAGTTATCCTCACTTACACTCTCTGAAATAAACAGCCAATAAGAAAGTAAATCCACAGCTCTAGATAAAGTACCTTTTTCAACCGAATAGTATAGATAATCCTATCTTATAAGAATTGAAATTCAGGGCCCAGTTGTTCAAAACTAACGATGTTGTTAGTTAACGAATTGTTAAAATTTACATCAAGTGATATGCAAATATGCTGAAATTTTTTGCTGAAAAAATGTGAGTAGCTTTTAAGCTACTGCACATTTTTTCAGCAAAAAATATCAGAATATTGTATGTTAAATCCACTAAAATAGTTAACGAAATGACACTTAACAAGCTTGTTAAGCTAACAATGCTTTGAACAACTGGGCCCAGATTTTGAGCTTGATCTGGATGATGAAAAACATTAGGGCCCAGTTGTTCAAAGCGTCGTTAGCTTAACAAGCTCATTAAGGGACATTTCGTTCACCCAGATGATAATCATTACATCTCAGGTTCTGGTATCCTCTGATGGACAAGGATCACAGGGAATTTTTCATAGTGCCCCCATCATACTCACCTAAATGGTAATCATTACATCTGAGGTTCTGGTATCCTCTGATGGACAAGGCATCATTTGACAATTCTTCATAGTGCTCCATATGTGCCTCTAGTATACGTAAGTTAGGACGTTGGGAAATCAATTTTCCTTCCTGAAAAATTCATTATAAGGTAAATATACTACCATTTCAAATATCTCAAAATAGCAGCAGACAACACTTTAACCCTTGTCATGCTAAATAAATTAAGATGCCATGCCAACTTCTAATTTTCAACCAATCAGACTACTTGATCCAGATTTTTTATATAAATTCATATACTTAATGGCAAACAGTGCAGATCCAGATCAGTTGGCTTCTTCGGAAGTCAACTGATCTGGATCTACACTGTTTGCAAAGGCAGGGTATATTTGAGTTCAGCAGGTCTAGGGTTAAAATATATTTTTTTTTTTAAATTTTACAAAGAAAATAAGGCTTGACATTTCATGTGATTTCACACAAAATGTCAAACCTTATTTGCTCAGCAAAAAATGATAAAAATACATTTCAGAAATTGTCTGCAACAAAGTAAATAGTGTTTTAATATCAATATGTACATCCAATTAATGTGGGAATTAAGAAAATAAATGTTAGTTTGAGCACAAAAACAGATAACTGTGTCAAAAATTAACTAAAATTTGGTCATTAGCAATACCAAACCAGATCTCCACATTGTAAATGCACATACCAAGTTGGTGAAAATCTATTGACATTTACTCAAGTTGTCATCCAGAAATAAAAATGGATGGATGGATGACAGAGGGATGGGCAGGCAGACAGACAAACTGACACACAGACAACCAACATGAAACCATAATACCCTGCAACTATTGTGTGGCGGTGTATAAAAACAACTAATGTCCACCAACATGTAAAACTGTGGTATATTTTAACATTATTTGTTCTGTGCTGACCTTGAAAATGATGTCAAGGTTACCAAAATCTAATAAGCTCTAAAGCTTGTCCTAATGATGTATCCTTGCAAGTTCAAGAGATTTTGTGCACATAAGAAACTGACGATATATATCCATTGACACTAAAGCCACTGGGATCGGAACAAAAACCAATACAATTGGTATGATGTTATTTTACAGAAATGTCTTCAAGTAAAGCCAGTTTAATTTATTCATGCCCTTCATTTCTACTACTTCATAAACTGGGCCCAGTTGTTCAAAGCCTCGTTAGCTTAACAAGTTTGTTAAGGGTAAAAATGTTAACTGTTCTAGTAAGTACAATACCTAATTCACAGGCATTTTTGCTGAAAAAATGTGGGTAGCTTTTGCAAATGCAAAAGCTACAGCTACTCACATTTTTCAGCAGAAATATTAGCATATATGGCATATTTAATGATCAAAGTTTTAATGATATGTTAACTAATGACATCATTAGTTTTGAACAACTGGGCCCAGATTTTTAGTTTTACAACAAGCTCAAACAGTGACTTAGAACAGCTAACCCAAATACCTCCTGGAGTTTTTCTTTCTCGAAAGTTTGAACAACAATATTTTCGTCCAAAGCTGATATCCCACTAACCAGAAAATCAGTTGTAAACATGGCAACTGAAATACAAAATAACAATTACTTGCCAGTGGTGCACCTTTTATAAGGGTGTTGACTGAATTTTATTATAGAAATGAACTTTATTTTTGTGAATTTTAACAATGGGTAAATAAATGTGGACAAATCATTCACAATCTAAATAAAGTCAAATGGCTCGATGTTAAGTTTGTGAGTGATTTGCTGATATTTACATACCAATAAAATCCACAAAAATCAATTTTATTTCATATAATTCCATTTTAATTCTATATCCAGTGAGATTTGAACCTGGGACCTCGGGATCTGCAGTCGGGAGCACTAAACCCTCGATCACCTGGAGCTTCTAATATGAATGAAATGTGGAAGCCAAAAACAGTCAACTCTCATTATCTTGACTTTGCTTATCTCGTATAATTGCTTACCTCAAAGAGAAAATCTGGTCCCGGTTTTAATATGGAAATCTAACAACAGGTCACAAAATATTGTGGGAAAGAGGAGAAATTGCTCATAAGGAGCAATTTCTCCTCTTTTCCACAGTGTTTTCAATATATCTAACTTCAATATATCTCTAACTTTAGGAGTCAAATTATATATTCATTTGTGAAAGTGGCTATTCGATTTATTTTTTCCTCAATTCTGCAAACCTGATATGTCGAGGTACGGGTATCTCTAAGTACTTTAGAGATTCCTTTGGACTTCGAGATAACAAGAGTTGACTGTACTTGGTGGAAAATAACAAAAATATCACTCATTTGTCAAAGCAAGCAAAGTTCTTACCAAAGTTCTCAATGGATGCACAAATTAAAATTCTTAAGCATATTCTACACCCTACCATTTCTCTATATACAGTACAAAGTTTCATGCTGGAAATACTTTTGAAGTGATCACAGGATCCAGATTTCTCAGACAAACACACCAAAGGCAGGTAAACTTAGAGTCCCTCCATTTACACATGCAAAGGACTAAACCTTTTAAAAGGTTAACTACTAGTAAGCAAAAGCATGTTAATGGTCAAAGAGACATACCTATTTCGACAAATCTTGACGGCAAATCTCTAACATCCTGTGTCTTCCTATCCTTCACTGTACACACCTACATAAACAGATCACACGACATGTTGTTAGGCAGGGTAGCTTACTTGTCATTCATATAAAAATAATATAAACCTTTAACATTGTGGATGCCAATGCTGAAGCTAACACAAATGCTAATCTGCCCATAGCTTCAGATAAGGTTTTTTTTTTTTTCCAACCGGAAAGTGTTGATATTTTTTCTTATTTCTCCATGAAAACATATGTTAAGGGTACTCATCAGAAGCACCTCACTAAAGCACTTTTAATGATTAACAACAATGTATGTTTTCATGGAGAAATGAAAAAAACATATACCTGTCACTCCGTCTTATCTGGAGCTGTGAATGCCAGTGTTGCAAGTAGTGTAAAAACTCTTCCTGTACATTCATACATGTAAGCTGAAATGTGGTTCAGTGTGGAAAAACAAAACAAACAAAAAATTGCAGATCTGGTCTACAGTGTTTGCTCAGGCCTCTCTGTCCAATTATTTTGTAGTAATTATAGTCATTCATCTGCTGTTCTACATATAGTTAGGATACACAGATATTTTATATTTGACTTGACAACAAACCTGAATGTTGCTGGGGGCATACGACATTATGGCAAGAAAGAAAGACAAGGACTTACCTTACTTTTAGTTACCTTAACAGTATCAGTCTAGCCAATTATGTGTGATTTCATCCCTGGGCAGACCTTAATTTCATTGGTTTGACTTACCTGAACAATATCTGCCCAGCCAGTAAGAAGTGTTCTTCCATGTCTATTCATACCATAGTTTCATTGGTTTGATTAACCTTGTCAGTATCTGCCCATCCAATAAGAAGTGTTCTTTCATGTCTGCTATAGTTTCATTGGTTTGACTTACCTTGACAGTATCTGCCCAGCCAGTAAGAAGTGTTCTTTCATATCTGTTCATACCATAGTTTCATCTGTTTTACAGTATCTGCCCAGCCAATAAGAAGTGCTCTTTCATTTCAGGCATACCTTACTTTCATTGGTTTGACTTACCTTGACAGTATCTGCCCAGCCAATAAGAAGTGTCCTGTCATCTCTCCAGTACAAACAACAATGGCATAAGTCAGCTCTTTGACTGCAAGAAGGAACATATATTACATAATACATACAGTAAAACTCTGCTATTAAGACCATCAGAAATTAGAACCACTCCACTATTAAGAGCAGATTTTACCAATTCAAAATGGTTTCTGTCTTATTATTCCATATTCAAAATTAAGACTGCCCAATGAATGTGAAATGTCAAACAGACAATACAACAGAAAAATTAAGCCTTATGTTCCTGAAGAAACAACAGAAAAAAAATTAAGGGGAATAGATATTCTTTAATATTAAATCAGTGTTCTGCTGATATTTTAAAACATTATCATATTAAGGATTAACTTTTTGCATGCTGGGTAATTCTGCATGTTTTTTTGTTGTCTGTGGATTTTTTTTTTTAAATTAACTTTTTCAAAAAAATCTTTCAGAAATACCATCAGTGTCAAACAGTTTGGATCCAGATCAGGCCCGACATTCTGTCGGGCCTGATCTGGGTCCAAACTGTTTGCAAAGGTTATCAGCAGATAGAAGTGGCCACTAGCGGGGAAAGAGTTAAAATACAATGCTGGGCTGGATGCAAGATTTCAGAAAGGTAGACATCCTGGGTCAGGGGAGCAGCTCATTTAGGACAGTTTTAGGTAAAAATTACATAACTGTCTTAAATTTTTACAAATTTCCCCCATGAAAAAGTATCTCTGGCCAGGCAGCGGGTTCCACTGTCTCACCTCTGAATCTGCCCATCAAATGCATATTAACCCTTGTCCTGCTGAACCCGGATATGTCCTGCCTTGACAAACAGTTTAGATCCAGATCAGTTGGCTTCTGAAGAAGCCAAATGAACTGAATCTACACTGTTTGGCATTAAGTATGTGAATTTGTATCAACAGCCTGGATCATGTAATCTGATTGGCTGAAAATTAGAAAGTAGGTGTGGCATCTTAATTTATTCAGCATGACAAGGGTTAAAAACTCTCTTTGTACTACACCTAGGTCCAAGATATTTTAACAATATTCACATTTTGTTCATGTGATCATATAACTCTATAGGACAAGACCACTGTTCAAGATAAGACGATAATGTATGATGATTTTTGTAATTTTGGCGCCAAAACTTTAATACTGTATTGGACCTAATTACCCCACATACCCCTATAAGTGCACAGTCAAGCAATTCCACAGTTTTCAGATTACAGCCAGTGTACTTTTTCTACTTTTTCATAAAGGCATCTACTGTGGCTACCCATTGTCAATGCAATTCCAATGATTACTTACAACATATGCATTCATAAAGTAAATCAGAAACAAAAACATCACACAAACACCATTTAATAAGTCATTTGCTGATCTTGTTTTTAAAGCATACTTTTAGTAGGCGGATACATGTTTTACTACAAGTTTTACAAGTACTTTTGAAAAACCTAAGCATGCAGTGTGGTAATAAGGTCAAATACGGTATGTTTGTGGTACTCATTAATGTTGTTTCAATTAGTAAAGGTCACAACATACATTTTGGGGCAGTATAACAAAATCTAGAATAAGGTAAAAATTTTAGCAGACAAAATTTTGATTTATTTTGTTTAATTTTCCCAGAAAAAAAGGGTTTGACCATTTATACAAATTGTCTTCTTAGAAAAGTAAACTCTATCTTCTGGGAAAAATCAGAAAAAAAAAGAAAAATGTCTGCTGAATTTGATCCAAGTGTTTGCCTTGACTAGACTATGCAGCTGTGACTGTACATTGGACTGACTTTACAAGGCAGTTTACTACACTCAAGAGATGTAATGTAATTACTCTAAATATCTGGGCCCAGTTGTTCAAAGCTAACGATGTCGTTAGATAACGATTCGTTAAAATTTACATCAAGTGATACGCAAATATGCTGAAATTTTTTGCTGAAAAAATGTGAGCAGCTTTTGCAGTGCAAAAGCTACTCACATTTTTTCAGCAAAAAATATCAGAATATTGTGTATTGAATCCACTAAAACAGTTAACAAAATGACCCTTAATGGGCTCGTTAAGCTAACAACACTTTGAACAACTGGGCCCTGAATAGTAACTCCTTACCCTACTCATTCTAAAACTGACGACTTGTTTATGAGGAGTACTTAATATTAATTCTGGGATTTTTTCTCCATTTCTCCATTAAAAAGATTTGTTGTGGGTACTCATAATAAGTGCCTCACTGAGGTGCTTGTAATGAATACCCCAACAAATCTTTTTATGGAGAAATATGAAAAATTATCCCTGAATTATCGCCAAATACTTCTCCTTAACAAGTCATCTGTCAAAAGTTCAATAAGTCAATTCTGCCACCTGGAAATATGTCTCAAGTTTGGTGACAGTTTGATCTGGGTCTACAGTGTTTGCCCAGCTGTACTTGTCCAAATATTTAGGAGCAAATGCTACAGGCATCAGTCTGATACTCACTTGTGATCTTTAGCAACAAAAGTGATTCTGGATTTTAGGCTCAAATCATAGATTTTCACACCCTGGAAATAAATATTGTCAAGTAAAACGAGTCATTGCATCAAATGAAAATGGCAATATTGCCAACCAAATTGTGCAAAAGTGTGTTTGTATTGACAGATAAGGTCCTTTACATAGACAATGCACAATTTAGAATCCACTGGTGAAAAGCCGTCTCCCTTGTCAAAACTGGTGAAAAATTCTACCATATGTATCCATACAACTTAACTCTTGCCATGCTGAATAAATTAAGATGCCACACCCATATTATATTTTCAGCCAATAAGATTATTTGATCAAGATTGTTGATATAAATTCACATATGTATTGACAAACAGTGTAGAGCCAGATCAGTTGGCTTCTAAAGAAGCCAACTGATCAGGATCTGCACTGTTTGCATAAGCAGGGCATATCCGAGTTCAGCAGGACTAGGGTTACTTAGGACTTGAAGTTCTACATGTAGTTTTCAACAGATATCATACTATTAATACTGTAAAAGAGTTAAGTTTCATTAAATGGTAAGTGTTTCATGAAAAATTTTAGATTTGAACACAGAGTGTGACATCAGCCTGCTACCATAAAAATGTTTCATATAACAAGTATAACAAGCAGACGGGCTAGCCCATTTGTTTGTGTTGAAGTTTTAAGGCCCAGTCAACCAAATATGGTCATGTTGAGCACTTTCAGTTTACCAAACCACACTTTTACTGGGCAAGCTAAGTCCTCTAAGCAGTTAACCAGTACTGTGCATATTCTTTTGCCAGAAACTGACAACTGCCCATCTTGAATCAGCAGAAGGGAGAAAATGACCGTAGAAAATATTTCATAATCAATCTCCGCGAGAGAATGTTGCCAACCTGGCAGAGATTGAACCCGCAACTTCCTGATTACTAGTCGGACGCGCATCCAACTGAGCTACCTTGGCGGGCATGTTTCAAGCAGACTTGGGTTAGCCTATTTATTCATGCACTGATTGATTGATTGGTTGATTTTGAGTTTAATGGCCCAGTCAACACTATTAAGGTCATGTCAAGCTGGTCATTTTACCTAGCCACACATTTCCTGGGCAGACTTAGTCCTCTAAGCGGTTAAACTTCACTATTCATCTGAACAACTCAAGTAATCTATCATGAGACTATGCCATGCCTACCAGCACATTCTCCAAAACAACCTTGTGGAACATCAGAACGACAGATGGCAAGACATACTTACCACAAATACTGAAACATCTTAACACCTTACCATACTTGTCATCAATTTTGATTTGTTTGTCTTATTCAGGTTTTATGTCATTTTCAACAAGCTTTCAGTCATATTGTGAAAGTGTCCGGATGTGGCAGGGAGCTAAATGCTGACTAAAATATCAAGCCCAAGGTATTTAACATGACATTCCACCCAGTCACATTATACTGACCCGGTTCAACCAGTTCTGATTCCTAGCTCTACTTTCTTAATGCTGAGCGCTAAGTGAAAGCTAATACCATTTCTAAAGTCTTTGGTATGACTCAGCCAGAGATCGAACCCACAGCCTCTCGGTCACATAGCCAATACTTTACTAACTGAGCCACTGTGTCAATCGTCAAAACTGAACAAGTCCATTTATCTACCTAATGATATGTCTTAAACTGTAGGATGAGTTGCAAACAGTGTAGACCCTGATCAGATGCCACATTCTGTGGCATCTGATTTGGGTCTACACTGTTCACTCAGGCCTGCCTGTACCAATACTGAAGTTAAATATGGTGGTGCCTTTCAAAACAAGTTTGTGTTGAGGTTTTATAGCCCAGTCAACCCATTAGGATCATGTCGAGCATGGTCAGTTTACCTAACTTCACATTTTCCTGAGCAGGCTTAGTTGTCTAAGCAGTTGTCCAGTACTTGTGCACATTCTTTCACCAGAAACTGACAACTGCCATTCTTGAATCAGGGGAAGGGAGAGAATGACCGCAGAAAATATTTCATAATCAATCTCCACAAAACAATGTTGCTGGATCAGGCGGGGATCAAACGGGCAACCTCCAGATCACCAGTCGAATGTGCATTCCACTGAGCCGCTGAGGGGCGGCCAATTCAGAGTAAGTACAACAAAGCAAGTGGAAGCTAAATGCTAGAAAGTCAGTGGAGCATAAAATAAATGTCACAATCACAAAATCAATCTGCGGTGTTGGGGTCCATCTAAAAAAGAAGTGCACTATGGGCAGCAGTCCTCTGTACCTTGTCATTGCCATACAAAAATGTTTAGAGAAATACCACTGAATTTGCCCTCACAAGTATTTCCGAAAAATTCTAATGAGTATCCATAACACAGATTGTCAGAAGAAATGGACCCCCAGGGGAAGAAACTGAGGGGGGGAAGAACCGGCCTGTTACACCGGGCCAACCAATTCTGATACCTAGCTCTACTTTCTTAATGCTGAATGCTAAGTGAAAGAGCAGCTGGTACCATTTTTAAAGTCTTTGGTATGACTCAGCCAGAGATCGAACCCACAACCTCCTGGCCACATAGCCAATGCTCTACCAATTGAGCCACTATGTCATTCATGAAAACTAAACAAGTCCAATTATCTACCTCATGATATGTCTTAAAGCTGTTGGATGAGTGGCAAACAGTGTAGACCCTGATCAGAAGCCATATTCTGTGGCATCAGATCTGGGTCTATACTGTTTGCTCAGGCCTGTCCTATTACTTAAGTTATATATGGTGGTTCCTTTCAGAAAAAGTACAAAGCAAGTGGGAGGTAAATGCTAGAAAGTCAGTGGAGCATAAAATAAATGTCGCAATCACAAAACCAATCTGCGGTGTTGGGGTCTATCTTAAAAAAAAGAAGTGGATTACAGGCAGCAGTCCTCTGTACCTTGTCATTGCCATTACAAAGATGTACAGAGAAATCCCACTGAATTTGCCCTCACAAGCAATTCTGGAAAATTCTAATGAATATCCATAACACAGGTTGTCATAAAGACAGAAGCATACCTTAATCAACCTAATTACCACACTGTGCTTTTTTGCTTTTCAAAATTACTGGAAAAAAATTTGTACAGACAGCCCTCTTTATACCAACACTCGATACAACAACAAAGTTTGTTATAATGACAATTTCACTGTCATGAAACCTTAGCCAAAGAGGTAACGATTAGTCACAAATTATGCAAGAATATTGTATTTAATACTTTAAAGAAACATACATTTTGGATATTTGTTAGAATTGCCTCAGTGAGGCGATTCTAACAAATATCCAAAACGTATATTCTATGAGGAAATAAGAACAAAACAAGACCTTTCTTACATATCAATCTGCTCATTAAGTATTCTCTACAACAGCAACTTCATTTTAACACCAATGTCTTTGGGAACAAATGCTGTTGTTGTAATGAGGGTTCACTGTAATAAAATATTCACCTAATAAAATCGAGACTCCCATTTTCTATCTGTAATGTGTTCTTTGTTTCCAAAGACAACTTTTTAGATTTCTATTTTACTTCTCTGCAGCTGGTGTTGATTGCCTTGTGGATGCCGTAGAATTTCATCGCATACTTCATCATAATGCAGTTTATATTTTTATTTATTTCTTTTGGGATCATTAAGTCCATTGTGGTCCATTGTGGTATGTTTGAAAATGGAGTTCTGCTCATGTATAAGCTGAAGTGCATAAGTAGAGTTGAAAACTTCATTACTGCTTATGAAGAGTCTCATTAAAACCTAGACTCCCATTTTCTATCTGTAATGTGTTCTTTGTTTCAAAAGTCAACCTTTTAGATTTTTATTTTATCCCTTAAAGTGCCAAGCAAACATGCATCTGAAAATGTCGTCTGTTTATGTTGTCTTCTGAATATTCTTGCAAACTTTTCAAACCTATTTTTGCATACCAACAAACAGTGTGGACCCAGATCAGACTGCTCCTAGAGGAGCAGTCTGATCTGGGTCCACACTGTTTGCAAAAATGACTTTTAAAAGTCACAAGCAGATGACAAGGCAGACGACAATTGTTGTGATTGGCAGCTTAAGGGTTAAAGAAAAATCAGCACAGGACTTCATGATTTTAATGATTCTTATACCTTTTTTTCTGATTTTCTTTATAAAAGCAAATGTTGTTGGTACTCACTTGAATTGCTGAGGCAATTCAAATAAGTACCAACAACATAGGTGCCATGATTTTATAAAGAAGTAGATAAAAGTACATGGGCTGTAATTTGAAGACAAAAAATAGCTTGACTGTGAGCTTACAGGGATATGTGAGGTCATTAGGTCAAGTATGATATACATCTTGTCTGGATCATTGATACATACCACATCATTTGACCAGGCAATGAATTCTCCCTTCCACTGGATCTCTCGGACAGGACCTTCTCCAGAATGTAGGACTGTTGCTTTGTGGCGACTGAAGAATCCTTTCTCGTGTAATATCAGCTACAAGTACAACAACAACCATTAAGTTGCATGTCCAAGTTAAGGGTAATGGATACACTTTCTGGGGAGGTACTTTTATCAAAATTGTTTTTATCTCCCTTCTGATAAGAGGGGTGAGAATAGTCGTTAATAATCAATCCTGAAATCTAAAATTCAGTCCAAAAACTACAGTCGAACCTCAATGGCTCAAACATCTTTGGGACCAAGGAAATTCGTTCGAAACAGGTAGTTCGAGCCACTGAGGGTTAATCATGGCACCAGTTCAGGAAGCAAATAGCGATAATTTAGGGAAATCTTTTCGATTTTCTACACAATGATTGTACGTTGAGTGTACTCATTAGAATCACCTTGATGAGGCAATTCCAATGAGTATACACAACATACAATTCCATGATAAAATAAGAAAAAAATCCCTAAATATTTGTTTTCTTGAGCTATTAGAAGAATTTTGTAGGGACTGAAAAAAGAGTTCGAATCATCCACGGTAAACGAGCCATCCGTGTTCGAGCCATTGAGGTTATACTGCAGTGATTTTTTTACCTGCGCATCCCGAGTCCTGTACTCACATTTTTGCTTTGGGACTCACATTTTAAATCTCAGCGAGTCCCAGGACTCACAAAGTTATAGTGGAAAATTCTGTAATGGACTCAATTATTTTCTAGTAGGACTCACTTTATATAGCCCAAGCGAGTCCTGGGACGCATTTTCATAAAATTGTAAATAAATCACTGATACTGTACTAATATTTTTCTTATTTTTCAATAAAAACGTGTGTTGTGCATCTCATTAGAAGTGCCTCCCTTTCTCAATAAAAACATATGTTTTGGGTACTCATTAGAAGTGCCTCCTGGGGCACTTCTAATGAGTACCCACAACATATGTTTTTATTGAGAAATAAGAAAATTATTATATGGATACTCCCTCTTATTTGGAGCAATACAACTAATTATTAGTTTAATAATTAATTTTTAACGTTATTTAAGGCATATACTAACTAAAATAAGTACTTTTGACACAAAAGGATGGTCTTGTGAACATGTGCAAACGTGAAATTTCATGCTTAAAATGAAAGTTCTCAATCCTGAAATCAGGATTGATCCTGAAGTTTCCCATCCCTGTGATAAAGAGTCTGCTCTAAAAGAAAGAATTTCCTCCCCATGGGGGTGATTTCTTTCATTTGAAAGTAGATTCCTTTTCCCAGTCAAAATCATTTCTGTCATCCTTTTGAAAATGGGTCTAACAGGAAAGAATTTGCTCCCCTTTTTATAGTAGACCCTTTTCTGAAGGGCTGGTGGGCATAAAAATAAACAGGAAGTGACAGAAGTTGTCTGCTTTGTAAAAAGCAGTAAGTGTTTAACCCTTAAAGAACCAAGCAAAATTTGTAGCAGATGACATTCTAAAAATTTTATTTTTTTTTTTCAGAAAAAACAAGTCTTGATATTTCATGTGAATCATCTGCTTGGCATATGATTCACATGAAATGTCAAGACTTGTTTTCTTCTGAAAATGAAAAAAAAAAAATCAGAACTGTCGTCTGCTTAAGTTGAGATTGGCGCTTTAGGGGTTAATAAATCTGGTAGATTTGCTGCTATATTTTTTTTTCCCTTAAAAAAAAACTTACGATACATATGGCCAGTATATGATAGTGCAAATTGATCACAGAGAAGCAAATTCTTTCTTTTCAGAGTTGATCCCTTTTCAGAAGGGAGCTAAACATTTCTGACAGAGTTGCTCCCCTTAAAGTATCCATAACCCTAAATAATACACAGCATGCTGGGTAAAAAATTTAGCAGATTTTTTTTTTTTTCTGTGAAAATTGAGTTTGACATTTCATGTAAATTGTCTCCTGAGGTCTGATCAGTCTCTGCTGAGACTGGCACTTTGACTCTTGTCCTGCTGAACCCGGATATATCTTTGCAAACAGTGTAGATCTGAAGAAGCCAACTGATCAGGATCTGCATTGTTTGTCATTCAGTACGTGAATTTATATCAACAGCCTGGATCAAGTAATCTCATTGGCTGAAAATTAGAAATGGGTATGACTTCTTAATTTATTCAGCAAGACAAGGGTTTAGGGTTAAAATGAAAGAAAAAGCAAGCATGGCAAGTAATTGTGGTCATCATGACTGCCAAAGCAACATGTGTTAACCCTTAAAGTGCTAATCACAAGTACAGCAGATGACACTACGAAACAGATTCTTTTTATTTTTCAGAGTAAAAATAAGGTATAATATTTCATGTGAACTGCCATAGTTCATAAGAAAAGTCAAGTCTTATTTTCTATGAAAAATAAAAAACTAATTCAAAATGTTGTCTGCTACAAATCTGCTTAGCCTTTTAAGGTTAAAGCATTTTCTACTCTACATCCTGTTTGAATTGAGATGCTACACGATGTTATTCTGAAATAATAGAATTTTAACCCCACAACTCCACCTCACTGGCCCAGAAAAGACCCCTTTCTCAGGCATAGTTCAAATTACTTTACCTTATCATCACCGGTAACAAACTGTTTGCCATTTGAAGATGCAAACCCTGGATCTATCGCCACTGCTTTCACTGGTCGATCAAAACTGACACTTTGATTATTCTCCGAGCTGTACAGTCCAGTCACATTCACCTGAAAAGAATTCCAAATCAACAGGCTTAACACTAATTCAGTGAAATTTGACTAGTCAAGAGCAAAATTAAGACAGCCCCTTGATAAGATGGTTTGGATATAAGATGGTTTAGATATAAGACAGTTTAGATATGGACCCCAAAGGTGTTGTATCCAAACAAAAATGTATAGGTTATATAGAAAAAAATGACCATTTGTGGTAATTTTTCTATATAATCTAAAAAATTTTGTTTGGATACAACATGGTTATTTAGCTAACCCAGTTTTCATTTTGGATCCAAGCAATCATGTTATAAAGAGGTTGTGGTGTACCTTAACAAATCACCGGAGTTGGAATCTTTGAGCTATTTTCATTGTGTTGAATACTAAAATGTGCTATTTAACTCATTATATCATCGTAAACATAACACAGGAGGAAAATTAAGAAAAGAATTTTATTTTCGTGGATTTTACTGATGTGTAAATGCCAGTGAATCACTCATGAACTTAACCCATTTATGCCGAGTGGACTTTCCTACCTCAACTTTTTGGACAGGTCTATTTCCAGTAGGAGGGGTTTCTGGTTAGTTTTTATTATTACCATGGTTTATAAAAATTCCTGTATTTAATGCACAAAAAGTGTAGACCCTGATCAGATGCTGCATTCTGCAGCATCTGATCTGGTTCTACACTATTTGCCAATGTCCCTTTTATGGGACGCTGGGCATAAATGGGTTAATATTAAGCTCTTTGAGCTTTATTCAGTATTCTATATTAGTGTTCACCCATCCAAGAATGCTACTATTCTGATGATACTCAAGGCCCAACTGTTCAAAGCACTGTTAGCTACATTGGTTAGTTAGCTATGTATTTCCTTTCATACTTTCCCTTTTCAAAAACAGGTAAAGAATTACAGCTCTGTATTCCGATTTAGACAAAAAGTAAGCATTTGTAGCATTGATATTGACCATGTTTAACACCTAATATCTTATCAATGAATAAAATGATATCAATACATTTTTTTACCCATGTCTAAATCATGTGTGAAAATAAGATGAAATCATGGCCTTGTTTGTCAATTAAAAGATCTGTTAGACCAGTTATTTATTGACTTGCCCTCGTACAAAAAAAGAAGGTATGATTAACATACAGCACTGTTCTAACATACAATGTTTCTGGGTGAATTATTTACCTTTCCATCATCAGAGCATGTAGCAATATATTCTCCATGATCATCAATGCTGATCTGGTTCACTGTAGTTGTATGCTGAAATAAAAACAATAAACTTCCATTTACTCACACCATATTTACCCTAAAAATTGGGATACCTCAACTCCTTACAATACTTGTCCCAGAATTTATACAAGTCAACATCCCTGTGGGATTTATACAAGTCAATATCCCTGCGGATATGATTAAAACTGCTGGATGAGTGGCAAACAGTGTAGACCCTGATCAGATGCCACATTCTGTGGCATCTGATCTGGGTCTACACTGTTTGCTCAGGACTGTCTGTCACAATAAATAGGATTATTATGGTATTACAAACAGTCAAGTTTATTACAATATGAAAAGCTGAGTCTCAGTTTTTCCAGATCCATATCACACCCTCTCAAATCTCAGAATCTGTTCCCTCCTTAATCTTACCCTTACTGTGACAGTGTCAATAAAATATATGGAGCTCAAGCCTTTAACCCTTGAAGTGTCAGTCACAACTATTGTCGTCTGCTTGTGATTTTAAAAGTCATTTTTGCAAATAGTGTGGACCCAGATCAGACTGCTCCTTTAGGAGCAGGAGCAGTCTGATCAGGGTCCACACGGTTTGCCTGTATGCAAAAATATTTTTTAAAAAGTCTGCAAGAATATTCAGCAGACGACATAAGTAGACGACATTTTCAGATGCAGTTTTTCTTGGCGCTTTAAGGGTTAACCTTCAATAAAACAAGTACTAATATTCATTTTATTTGTCAAGAATAACATATGTTACAGGTACTCATTAGAAGCGTGTTTTTTATGGCTAAAAAAGAAAAATATTTATCTGGCTATCCCCTTTAGCTGAAGCTATAATAAATCTGTCTTAGAGATCATTCAAGGTGTGCAACAATATGGTCTTTCAAGACGAGTGGTCTCTTAACACAAGTCAGAATAAATATATTCACTTCATGTGGGCATATTTTCACATGCTTCTTTTCAAAGCTGATACCTGATAAGCTGCTTTTGATATATTTCTCAGTGGTCTTGCCTGTGGGGTCCTACTACTCAAGTACTTTTGCTATAACTTTACTTTTTGTTATATGAAAATATTATTTCAAAATACTCTAGTTTACTATAAAAGGCTCCCTTTTAATGAAAAAAATAATAATTTAAGACAAAAGCTGAATCACTATCTTTTTAAGTTCAGTTTCAAAGACAGTCAAACTGAATGGCAAAAGTTCTTGTGACAATACTTCAGGTGGCTACAGTGTTCCACAGAAAGATTTCATATTTATTTTACTTTTCATTATTTCTCAACATTTTGCTGTTAAAACACCCACAAAACTAGTTTCTGTCAAACAACCCATTAGTATTAAAGTATTACTATTCCATGAAAGTCAAATGTCTTATTTTATCTATGTATTTTGAAAGTGCAGAAAAGGTGGATATATATGTGAAAATACTTAAGTGTAACAGAGGAAGTTCCTAATGTGTTGAATGAGCCACATTTTACAGACCCTTTTTACCTCTGGTGACTCAAATGTGTATTGAACAGGAGGAATGCTAAAGTGCATGGACTGTTTAGGTCTGATGTGCTATAACTATATGTCAACTTGACAAGTGCATGGAGTTACTGATATAATTAACACTTAGCACACTCAGGGCAAATTCAGCACACAATGAAATGAGGATATGTTTTCTTATTTTTCAAGAAAATACAATCTGACATTTCATGCAAATTGTCTTCTAAGAAGACAATTTTCATGAAATGTCAAATTCTACTTTCTGAGTAAAATAAGAAAAATATTTCAGAATGTCATCTGCTGACAATATTGCTGAAATTTTTACCCAGGATGCTAAGCATTTTTGGGGGTTTACTTATTTATTGTTAATCATTTCTTTCAGCAAGAGAAATATCTAAAACCCATTTTCACTTAAGTAAGCTTACTGGCATAATCAGTTTTATACTCATCTTTGAATACAACCTGCTGAGAAAATTCGCATAAAATATTAAGCCAATTTATCATCTGACAATTTTGCTTAAGAAGTACTGAAGGAAAAAGGGATGAAGTCATTCAGCTTCATGTGTACTGGATATTTAAGGTAAATGGATACATTTTGTAAAGTTTCTGCCATTTTGACAAGGGAGACAACTTTTGTGACTTTCTGTTTGGTTTCCTGTACACCAATCCCCTTTCAAAAAAGGATCTGCTCTACAAGGAAAGAATTTGTTTCTCTTGGGATCATTTGTTTCCTTTCAGAGTCAACCCCTTATCAAAAGGGAGGCAAAAACAACTCTGGATGAGTTGCCTCCCTGAAAGTGTATCCATTCCCCTTAAAATAGAAATTTTTGAATGATACAAAGGTCATGAAAACACTACTTGCCCTGTTAATAGATGAAATATTTGCGGCAAAATGACCCTGAAAACATTACAGATGTGTCATGTTAGCCTTTGTCCTGCTGAATAAATAAAGATGTCACGCCCACTTCTAATTTTCAGCCAATCAGATTTCTTGATCTGGATTGTTGCTATAAATTCACAAACCTAATGGCAAACAGTGCAGATCCAGATCAGTTGGCTTCTTCAGAAGCCAACTGATCTGGACCTATACTGTTTGCAAAGGCAGGATATATCCAGGTTCAGCAGGACAAGGGTTAAATGTTTATGACTGCCACGCTGAATAAATTAAGATGCCACACCCACTTCTAATTTTCAGCCCATTAGATTAATTGATCAAGGTTGTTCATATAAATTCATATATGTGAAAATACAAATAATATTCTGCATTAATAAACTCCACTTATAAGAGCCATATCATATTTAGCCTAAATATTTGGACACCTCAACTCCTTACCATGCTTGTCCTAAAATTTGAACAAGTCCATTTTACTACCTGTTAATGTGTCGAAAAACTACCAAAAGTGTGGCAAACATGCTAGTCCCTGGGCAGACTGTTCTGCATCATCTGAACTAGATCTACATGTTTGCTCAGACCTGTCTGTCCAAATGCTTAGGGCTCACAAGGAATTAGTCAAATGGCTATGTCGCAACTGCTGGTGGTGTTCAAGAAAAAGAGCTAAATTCACAGACTGAACATTGTTCAGCCAAGTATGAACAATAGGTCAAGTTTAGTAATGGTTGATGGCAGTGGACATCACCAGGTGCATCATGGCAGTTGTGTGTATGAAGTTTCATTAGCCTAGAAGCCTTGGTGTTTGAGAAATGGAGCTAAATGCCAGTAGGAGCCTTGGTGTTTGAGAAATGGAGCTAAATGCCAGTAGGAGCAGCAAAGTGATCAATTTAACGCCAGCGACGATGCCAAAAATTGATCACTTTGCTGCTCCTACTTGCTAAAGCAGTCACAACAAAAAACAGTACAGTCAATGGAAATACTGTAATTATTTGCCAAGTTGTGATGTTGCCATTCAAATCAAGGCATTTTATCTTTTCTGAAACAATACTGTACTTTACCTCACAGAAGTAAAATTCATGAAAATTACACAAGATTAAAGCTATGAAAAGAAAAACGCAATAAACAAATATATTTGATTTTTTTTTTCACCTCTATGTAATGTAGTGGTCATTATTTAAAAATGAAAATAAGTTCTCAAAATCTAAGACTTCCATTGACATTGGTGATGAGTGGTCCTAAATCCAACAGGATCAAGTGTTATTTTTTATTTATTTTGAAAATGTTTTTGCTTGTTGTATGTGTGACAGTGGCAGCCGGATAGCTCAGTCGGTAGTGCATTGGAACAGTAATACAAGGATCCCTAGTTAGAGCCCTGTTACTGCTGAACATTTTTCTCACCCTGTGATTTTTGGTGGCCAGTATGGCTCTAGGACCACATCTGTTTGCATGAAAGAGTGCCAAAAGTCTCTCAGCCGGTCTGGAGAGGACTTAGAGATTCAGGATGAATCTCAAGCAGGGCAAAATGTGACAGTGGCGGCCAAAAAACTCAGTCGACAGAGCATCTGAATGGTAATCTGAGGATCTCAGATTTAACCCCCAGTACGGCTGTACATTTATCTCCCCTGTGACATATGCCTTAATGAATTTCATGTTTGATCATTAATAAAGTATGCACTTCATCCTGATGAATCATGAAGAGATGAACATGTTTACCTGCAAAATGAGACATTTAGCAGAGCAATTAGACATATATCAGATACTTAGCAATGACTTTTTAGATGTTTTAAATTTCAATAATATAATTTTGTTTAACTTATTTATATCTAGTGTCCCATAAAAGGGACACTGGAAAACAATGTGGATAGATCAGACTCTGCAGAATGCGGCGTCTGATCAGGGTCTACAATGTTTGCATTACATACATGAATTTCTGTAAAACATAGTAATAATGAAAACTATCCAGACACCTCTTTAACTGGAAATGGACCAGTCCAAAGAGCTGGGGTAGAAGAATCCACTTGGCATAAACGGGTTAATCACAAGCAAATTTAACTCAAAGCAACTTGCAACATCTGTGAAAGATCCAACAGGAGGTTTAGTCCAACTCTCCACCACCAACACTTCTCTCACTTTGACTTAAAATTTCATTTTCATGGAAAAAATTTTGGATAAATTTGGATACAATATTTACCCAGTTTAACTCAAAGCAACTTGGAAAATATGAGGGGCAAACAGTGTAGACCATGATTAGAAGCTATGTTCAATGGCATCTGATCCAGGTCTACACTGTTTGCTAAGGCCTGTCTAGCTGAATACATAGGGGAAGTACCGTAAGTGTCCTAAAATTTTGAACATTTTATTCCATACTACATGTATTTTGGCCTAAATGATGCTTTTTATGCGGACCCAGATCAGACTGCTCCTCTGATCAGAGGAGCAGTCTGATCTGGGTCCGCACTTTTTGCATACCAAATTTTGCTGTGTATTACTCACACCCGCATATAACATGCGACCAAATTTGTTTTGAATGACCATTTTGTCAGACACTTTGGTGTTCGAAATTTTAAGACATTTACTGTATGATATAACTTGATCAAATCAACCCCCTTCAGTAAATATGAACCCACTTTAAAGGGAAACAGACACACTTGGTACAGCATTTGAAATTTCTGCCATGGCAGACAACCTCTGTGACTTTCTGTTTACTTTACTGCATGCCAGGCCCCTTCTGAAAAGAGGTCCACTTTATAAGGAAAGAATCTGCTCCTTTTGGGAGCAAATGCTTTTACTTATAAAGTTGACTCCTTTTCAGAAGGGCAGACATGTTAATTAACCCTTGTCCTGCTGAATAAATTAAGATTCCACGCCCACTTCTAATTTTCAGCCAATCATATTACTTGATCCAGATTGTTGCTATAAATTCACATTCTTAATGGCAAACAGTGCAGATCCAGATCAATTGGCTTCTTAGAAGCCAACTGATCTGGATCTACACTGTTTGCAAAGACAGTGTATATCCAGGTTCAGCAGGATAAGGGTTAAGTTCTGAAAATAAAAATTAGTGAGATTCTGGAAAAAAATTAGTGAGATCTCTATTTCTACATTAAATATATTGAGAAATTTCCCCCAAAATAAAAAAAAATAGTGAGTTAGTGCAAATAACTGTTTTTTTTTTTGTTTTTTTTTTTTAGTAAAAAATTAGTGAGTCTCCTTAAAAGCTCCATATTCCTCAAAAATAGACATTTTTAATATTATCCAAGAAAGGTTTAATAAATTGATGTATAATATTAATACAATCATAAAATGTGGCACTTTACAGTCTGTAAAATTTCAGTTAGTCTCTTGTTCTTGAAATGAAATAATCTTTTTATCATATATCAATTAATGTTGCCGATATGATAAAAAAATCATTTTATTTTTGATCCTGTTCAAAAATGCTAGATTAACTGAATTTTTTCAGGCTGTCAGATGCCACATTTTATGATAGTATTAATACTATATATCAATTTATTAAACCTTTCTTGGATAAAAAATGTCTATTTTTGAGGAATATGGAGCCTTTAAGATGTCTGGAAGGGGACTTTTCTTCCCTGAAATAATATACATTGTAAATTCCTCCTAAATAATCCTGGATCTGCCCCTGAAGACTTACAGATGGGTATTCTTTGCCTTTCACAAGGTTTCCTTGGTAATCTAAGATATGGATATTTCCCCAGTGAGTTCCCAGAGCCAGAAACTGAAAACAGAAAATAACACTGTATAAGGACTGGTTCCTGCACAGAGCAAGAAATGATGTCAGTATCAAATGACACCTGCTCAGAGCAAGAAATGATGTCAGTATCAAATGAACAGAGGCATGTGTTTAACTAGAGCTAGAACTGGAAACCAGTACAAAATGTGCAGTAAGTCGCCAAAACTTTTTCATTCACCAATTTTTCGGACAAAAGGGGTATATGCTGGCAGTGCAGATCCTGATCAGACTACTCCTGAACAAGAGGCCCACGGGCCACGATTCGCTCACCTGAGTGACATAGCCACTGCAGACATGCAGATGTTATGCAACATTTTTCCAATCCTATCATCGCAACTAATGAAAATATCATCATTTGAACAGTTCTTAGTTTTGAAGAAGAATATATGGGCCTGACAGTCAATGGAGCATGATCATTTGAATAAACTATCAATCACATTTCAACAGAAGGATCAAATGTGAAATTTGGTGGAAACTGGCTAAGTGGTTTCTGAAGAATCATGATTTTATACATGTAAACAGCAGAGTGGCAGGGAAATATTATAAATATAAACCAGATGATGGCCATCTTAGATTTCCAATCAGAACAATTTTAACTACTGTTGATCTACAAGTCACTTCGATACTTTCAATATAAATGTATATGGCCCACACAAATAGGGAAGCAAATTTGACCTTGGAGGCAAAAAGGTCAAATGTCAACATAGAACTATCATTTGAGCAATTTTGGTAGATCTCCTGTCCCCCGTAATTTGTGCAAAGATTAAGACCCAGGGCTTATTTGGTTATGGAGAAGAAGATTTTTAAAGGTTTTTACCATATATGGGCATGGCAGCCATTTTGATCAATGGACCATACCCATTTTAGCAATCTTTCATTCTCCTGCCCACAGAGGCTCCCCATGAAATTTGAGCAACACTGGCCCGGAGGCTTCAGAGGAAAAGCCATTCGAAATTATCAACATTTTGTCCATACAAATGTATGGGGCCCATACAAATGCATACAGAAGCAAACTTGACCTCACCGTAAAAAGGTTAAATGTCAATGTATGACAATTATTTTAGCAACTTTGGTAGACCGCCCGTTCCAGATGATATATGCAAAGATTCAGCCACAAGCCATTCTCAGTTTTGGAGAATAAGATTTTTAAATGTTTTTTCCCATGCAAATGCATAAGGAAGCAACTTGACCTTGCCGTAAAAAGGTCAAATGTCAATGTATGACCATTATTTTAGCAACTTTGGTAGACCCCCTGTCCCTGATGATTTATGCAAACATTCAGCCCCAAAGCATCCTCGGTTCTAGAGAAGAAGATTTATAAAGGTTTTTACCATATATGGGCATGGCACCCATCTTGGTCAACAAACCGTGACCATTTTAGCAATCTTTTGTTCCCCCTACCTAAGGAGGCTCCGTATGAAATTTGAGCAAAATTGGCCCAGAGGCTCCAGAGGAGAAGTTGTTTGAAATTCTGAACATTTTTCCCATACAAATGCATAAGGATGCAAAATTGACCTTAACGTAAAAAGGTCAAATGTCAATGTACGACCATTATTTTAGCAATTTTGGTAGCCCTCCTGTTCCCAAGATATATGCAAAGATTCAGCCATTAGGCATGCCAGGTTTTGGAGAAGAAGATTTTTAAAGGTTTTTCCCATACAAATGCACAGGAAAGCAAACTTGACCTTGCTGTAAAAAGGTCAAACGTCAACGTACGACAATTCTTTTAGCAATGTTGGTAGACCTCCCGTCCCTGATGATTTCTGCAAAGGTTCAGCCCCAAGGCATTCTCGGTTCTGAAGGAGAAGATTTTTAAAGGTTTTTACCATATATGGGCGTGGCGGCCATCTTAGTCAACAGACCGCGACCATTTTAGCAATTTTTTGTTCCCCCACCCTAAGAAGGCTCCATATGAAATTTGAGCAAAATTGGCTCAGAGGCTCCAGAGGAGAAGTTGTTTGAAATTCTAAACATTTTTCCCATACAAATGCATAAGGAAGCAAAATTGACCTTACCGTAAAAAGGTCAAATGTCAATGTAAGACCATTACTTTAGCAATTTTGGTAGCTCTCCTGTTCCCAAAGATATATGCAAAGATTCAGCCATAAGGCATGCTCGGTTTTGGAGAAGAAGATTTTTGAAGATTTTTCCCATACAAATGCATAGGGAAGCAAACTTGACCTTGCCATAAAAAGGTCAAAAGTCAACGTACGACAATTCTTTTAGCAATTTTGGTAGACCTCCCGTCCCCGATGATTCCTGCAAAGGTTCAGCCCCAAGGCATTCTGGGTTCTGGAGGAGAAGATTTTTAAAGGTTTTTACCATATATGGGCGTGGCGGCCATCTTGGTCAACGGACCGCAACCATTTTAGCAATTTTTCATTCCCCCACCCTAAGGAGGCTCCATATGAAATTTGAGCAAAATTGGCTCAGCGGTTTCAGAGGAGAAGTTGTTTGAAAATGTTAACGGACGGACGGACGACGGACGAAAAGTGATCACAATAGCTCATCCTGAGCAGAGCTCAGGTGAGCTAAAAATACACTTTTACTGGGCAGGCTTAGTCCTCTAAGTGGTTAACCAGTATTGCGAACATTCTTTCGCCAGAAACTGACAACTTTCTTGAATCAGTGGAAGGGAGAGAATGACTGTAGAAAATATCTTATGAACAATCTCCATGAAAGAATGTTGTCGAGGCCGGCGGGGTTTCAGCCTGCATCTCCTGATCACCAGTCGGACGCACTCCCAACTGAGCCACTGAGGCTGGCTTATTGTACTTGTCCTAAAATTTAAATGTCCATTATACTAGCACAGATTTTAAACAAACTGCTTCTTTAGCAGGCTAATTTGGGTACATCATTTGCTCAGGAATACTGGCGAAGCTCCAGATAATATGCTTTTTTCATCCAAAAAAGTATTGAGGCACTTCTAGTGAGTACCACAATATATGTTTTCTTGGAGAAATAAAAGAAAAAACTTTTATCTGGATACCCCTCTTATCTGGAGCTATGTGCCTATCTAGAGTTTCATGGTAATTATGGCACTGTTATTTTCCATTACGAAAACACGCCTATTCAAATATATTGAAAATTTCCCCACCAAAACTGCAAGTTTTCAGATAAAATTCTGATATTTTTCATATTTCTGCTCAAAACATAGATTGTAGGTACTCGTTAGAACTGCCTCAGCAAGGCAGTTCTAACAAGTACCCACAGTCTACGTTTTTTAGCAGAAATAAGGAAATTAATGAATACCCCTGTAAACCCCAGTTTTACTATATAAAAGTGGGGTTTAAGGAGGTAAAAATTATATACAGTCGAACTTCAATGGCTCGAACACTGATGACTCTTTTACCATGGTTTATTCAAACTCATTTTTGAGTCCCTACCAAATTTTTCCGATAGCTCAAGAAAACAAATATTTTGGGAAATTTTCTCATTTTATTATGTTGTGTGTACTCATTAGAATTGCCTCATCGAAGTGATTCTAATGAGTACATACAACATACTATTATTTGTTGAAGATCGAAAACATTTCCACAAACTATCGCCATTTGCTTCCTGACCTGGCGCCATGATTAAATCTCACTGGATCGAACTACCCATCTCTAGAACAAATGTCCATGGTCCCAAAGATGTTCGAGCCATTGAAGTTTAACTGTAGGTATATTTTCGTGATGCTGAAACAAAACACAAAAATTCTGGGCTTACCCGTGAATGTACTGCCATACAGCTAGCACAGTCTTTCTGTAGAATACTGGTGACATCGTTTGACAGCCTATCATACCGCAGTTTTGGTTCTTGGTCCTGTTGATCAAAAACAAATTTTAACGCTTAGCATGCTGAAACAATTTCAGCAGACCATGTTTTTGAAATACTCATACTTTTTTATTTAATCCAGGAAATAGACTTTGACATTTCATGCAAATTGTCTCCAACGGAGTAATGTCAAAGCCTGTTTTCTGGGAGACAATTTGCATGACATGTCAAAGTCTATTTTCTCAGAAAAATTAGAAAAAATATCATCATTTTGTTGTCTGCTGAATTTGCCCAGTGAGTGATAAAAATTTAAGCCTTAAACCGCAGATCACAACGATTGTAGTCTGCCTTGTCATCTGCTTGTGATTTTAAAAGTCATTTTTGCAAAACAGTGTTGACCCAGATCAGACTGCTCCTCTAGGAGCAGTCTGATCAGGGTCCACATTATTGCCTGTATGCCAAAAAGAGGTTTGAAAAGTTTGCAAGAATATTCAGCAGACAACATAAACAGAAGACTGTTTTCAGATGCAGATTTTCTTGGCATTTTAAGGGTTAAACAAGGTGAAACATAGTGGCAGGAGTTCCAAAAATGTCTTAACAACAATTTCATCTGAAGCAGATGGCATTTAAAATTCCTCCCTCATCCCCATCTCCCCGTCCTGCAAACTAGCACTTGAATCAGAAACAAACCATGTTGATTTTTCTAATGTATATTGATGAAAACATATGATGTGGGTACATATTAGAAGTGCCTCACTGAGCATTTGTTATGGGTACCCAAAACAAACTTTCTCATGGAGAAATAAGAACAAGAGGGCCATGATGTCCCTGTATTGCTCTACTGATTACCAGATATGTTTCGTGTCATTGGCCTTTCCATTCAAGAGAAGAGGTTCAATATAGATTTTCAAGATAGCAACCATGGCGACCATCTTGGATATCAAATCAGAAATATTTTAGTTACTTTTGATGAACAAGCCAAATCCATACTTCCAATGAAGTTTCAAGTCAATTGGCCTTTTGGTTCAGAAGAAAAATTTCAAAATAGATTTTCAACATGGCTGCTAGGGACACAATCTTGGATTTCAAATCAGAATGATTTTAGCTACTTTTTCATCTACAAGTCACCCTGATAGTTTCTATCTAGTCAGCTGGCCATTTGGTTCAGGAGAGAAGCACCAAAATAGATTTTCAAGTTGGCCTCAATGGCGGTCATCTTGGACTTCCAATCTACTTCTGAGCCTCGATACTTCCTGCCATTTTTCGAGTCAATTGGCCTTTTGGTTTAGGAGAAGTCCTAATAAATTTTAAAGATGGCAGTCATGGCAGCCATCTTGGATTTCCAATCAGAATGATTTTAGCTATTTTTGATCTGCAAGTCACCCTGATACTTCCTACCAAGTTTTGATTCAACTGTCCTTTCAGTTCAGGAGAGGAAGTTCAATATAGATTTTCAAGATAGCCACCATGGCGGCCACCTTTGACTTCTGATCGGAATCATTTCAGCTATGTTTTATTTGCAAGTTACTGTACTCTACCAAGTTTTGAATCTGATGGCCTTTCGGTTTAGGAGACAAAGGGCAAAATAGATTTTTAAGATGGCCTCTATTGTGGCCATCTTAGATTTCTGATCAAAATGATTATACAGTCGACTCTCGTTATCTCGAATTCCAAGGGACTCTCTGAAATACTTCGAGATATCCGTAGTTCGACATATTAATTTTGCAGAATTGAGGAAAAAATAATTTGATTAACCACATTTAACAAACTGATAGGTAATTGGACTTTTGAAGTTAGAGATATATTGAAAATATTGTGGAAAAGAGGAGAAATTGCTCCTTAGGAGCAATTTCTCCTCTTTTCTACAATATTTTCCATCTGTTGTTAGGTTTTCATGTATAGGCAGGGACCAGATTTTCACTTCGAGATAAGCGGTTATTCGAGATAAGCGAGGTCGAGATAACGAGAGTCAACTGTATAACTATTTTTGATCTATAAGTTTCCCCGATATTTAATCCTACTAAGTTTTGAGTCAGTTGGCTCATCAGTTCAGGAGACAAAGGGGATAATAAGTTTCAAGATGGCTGCCATGACAGCCATCTTGGATTTCAAATTGGAACCATTTGAGCTAAGTTGCTCCAATATTTCCTACTAAGTTTTAGTCAATTTGCCTTTTGGTTTATGAGATGAAGGGCAAAACAGATTTTCAAGATTGCCGCCATGGTGGCCATTTTGGGTTTCCAGTTGGAACCAGTTTAGCTTTTTTGATCTACAAGTCACACAGATACTTCCTATCAAGTTTATAGTCAATAAGCCTTTTGGTTCAGGAGAAGAAGTGCAAAATAGATTTTTAAGATGGCCCAAATGGCTGTCATCTTGGATTTCCAACCAGCCCAATTTATTTAAGCTATTTTGTGATCTGCAAGTTGCCCCGATACTTCCAACCCGGTTTCGAGTCAATTTTAGCTATTTTTGATCTAACAGTTGTGCTGATACTTCCTATAAAGTCTAGAGTCTATTGGTCTTTAGGAAAAGCGGAGAACAGATTTTCAAGATGATTGCCATCTTGAATTTCTGATCTGCAAGTTGCCCCCATACTTCCTACCAAGTTTTGGCCTCTCCGTTCAGGGGAAGAAGCGCAAAACAAATTTTCAAGATGGTGGCTCCGCGGCCATCTTTGATTTTTGATTGGAATGATTATAGCTATTTGTAATGTACAAGTCACCCAGATGCTTCCTACTAAGCTTCAAGTCAATTGGCCTAGGGGTGCAGGAGGAGCTTTTGAAGCAGATGACGCCACACAATGGATGACGCACGTTGACTGACCACAGTAGCTCACCTTGAGCACTTCATGCTCAGGTGAGCTAACAAGAGAGGGCCATGATGGCCCTGTATCACTCATCTGAGTATCAGAGCACTTAGCGAACCGGACCTAGAAAGAATCAAAGCAAACATTTTCACCAAGAATTGATTTGGTCTGGTGACCTAATTTTTTACCTTAAGTGACCCAGTTTTGAACTTGACCTAGAAATCATCAAGACAAACATGTAACCTCTGGATTGTCAACAAAGTTTTCCTCTGACTTGGCCTGGTGTCCTAGTTTTTAACCCCAAGAGACCTAGTTTCGACCTTGACCTAGAAATCATCAATACAAACATTTTGAGCCAGATTCATGATGATAACTTCAAAAAATGTGACCTCTAGAATGTTAACAAGATTTTCCTTTGATTTGACCTGGTGACTAGTTTTGAACCCCAAGTGATCCAGTTTCAAATTGACCTAATTCCATTGGGGCCAACATTCTGAGCAAGTTTTATTTATTATAATAAGACTGGGTCAAAACTGTGACCTCTAGAGTGTTAACAAACTAATTACTGACGATGGACAGATGGTGATCACAATAGATAAGGTGAGCTAAAAATACCTGAATTCATACTTTTGGGTGAAAAATATCTTATCTGGAACTGTGAACAAGTCCTGGATTTTGTAGCATGGGTTGTAGGTCTGAAAGTATCTTATTCTCATAAAGCTCCAAATAAAAGAGGCTATCCACATAATATTTTCTTTCTTTTTCAATGAAAACCAGGGTTCTCGGGGATGCAGAATCCTGCGTCCCTGGACGCATAAATCAGGGTCCGGACTCCTAAAAATTCCCAAAGCCGAGTCCGCCGGATGCATGTTGTTTTTTTTTCCCCCGTGGGACGACTACTAATTATGATCAGATTATTTGACTGAAGTCTAAAGTCTGTCGCATGTTATTCGTATCGTCGGTAGCATCTTAAATGAACAGTAGTAATCCGCCGCGTGCTTTTCACACCTGCGATAGTACCGTTATTTGCTAAGCAAGCGGTAGTTAAACATGTGCTGGGAGTTCACACTTCAGTGATTGAGCAATTAAAGCATGCGACAGACACCGATATGCGACCCCTTTCCCTCATTGTGTATTGCCTGCACCTACCGACTGATTCATCAAAAATGCATACGCAGGTGTCATACTTTCATCCCTTGAGGATAGCGGGTTTTTTGTTATTTTTTTTTGTTAATTGATCATTTTTTTTTTTCATTTTAAAAATTTTCAGATGCTGAATTTTCATCACTAACATCAAAAACGCCCACATACTGTTTTCTGCGAAAAGATGACAAGGGGCCACAAAAAAATAGTACCTTATCTCTTTGCGAGATATCAGTCTGCGCATCAAAATGGTTATTCCTACTTGTCACTAAAAAAAAAACAAAAAAATATTTTCCAAGTCCCATCGAATCTATCTCGTAAACCCTGTCAAGAGTCTAACGGGACTGATTAGATGCACTCCGGACGACGGTATACAATTCGGCACTGTTCTAGTATAAGTTACATTTTCCATTGCTCCCGCATGAAGAAAGCTCGTGCTCGTAATGGCAGCGCGTGCTCGTAACGGTAACGTCATTTGACAGCGTGGCGGGAAACCGCTTTGGGAGAAAAACGAACTATTACCATGTTGCATTGTTGACCATTTTCTTGTCAGAAATGCATATGAAACAGAGGCATATTAAAAATAGAACTAAATTATCAAGACTTTCGGCAAATCAAAGCAGCAGATTGAAATTTCAGCTAGTAAAGAAGTCCCGGACATTTTTTCGTAGCATGTATTGATCGCAAATGTAAATATTGAAATGACGTTTTGCGGGAAGCTCAACAGAGGTACCCATGATCAGAAGATGCGGATATATTGCATATATAAGTTTGCCGTAGCATGTAACAGAGCTTTAATTGGTTTTGATTAAAATACGTTTCACTTACAATCCATAACACTCAAGGTCACTTAGTACAGACAGCAATGAACCGAACTTTTTGGGGTTGGGATTGGGTATTGAATTTAACCGAAAAGCAATGAAAGAGGGGTGCCATTGAGAGGATTAGTTCATATTTCTTGAGACATGTCCTCGAATCCTTTGCTAGATAAACCATAAAATGAAAATAATATCTGGGCCCAGTTGTTCAAAGCGTCGTTAGCTTAACGACGTCGTTAAGGGTCATTTCGTTAACTGTTTTAGCAGATTCAATACACATTATTCTGATATTTTTTGCTGAAAAAATGTGAGTAGCTTTTGCACTGCAAAAGCTACTCACATTTTTTCAGCAAAAAATTTCAGCATATTTGCGTATCACTCGATGTAAATTTTAACGAATCGTTAACTAACGACATTGTTAGCTTTGAACAACTGGGCCCTGCTTTACTTGCAGCACATGATGGAAGAGTTCAAGTATTGTTACATCTGAAATAAAAAGCTAAAGACATTGACTGCATTACATTATTTATATTAATAGTGGGACATCTTTACCATGCAAGAAAAATAGGTTAGGATTGTCATGTCTCCTGATCTGCAAAGATGTTTCATTTTCCCATGAGAGAGACAAGATGTCATCCTAATTTCTGGGCTACCTCCATTGAATTAATTAACAACATCAGGATGTGTGATAATGACCAACAGTTAGTTACAAGGATTGCTCAGAATAATACATAGAGCAGAGACCAAAATCAGTTGAAAAAAAAAATATGTGAAAATAAGGAAACTGATTCTCCATCAGATATTTATAGAATGAAGTTACCAGTGACTTGCTCACTATTAAAGGAGAGTCATGAAAACAAATGGGACTCCTATTTTTGGGGTGTGGGACTCCTACTTTTTGGCTGGGACTCCTACTTTTTATAAAAAGGGAGTCCCGGACTCCTACTTTTAAAATCCTAGTGAGAACCCTGAAAACATATGTTGTGGTACTCATTAGAAGCCCCTCTGTGTTTTGTTTGTGTTGAGGTTTTATGGCCCAGTCAACCATCAGGGTCATGTAAAGCACAGTCAGTTTACCAAACCACACTTTTCCTGTGCAGGCTTAGTCCTCTAAACGGTGAACCAGTACTTGAGTACATTCTTAAGCTAGAATCTGACAACTGCCCTTCTTGAAACAGTAGAAGGGACAGACTGACAAAGCTTCTCAGTGAGGTTTTTCTAATGAGTACCCACAACACATGTTTTTGTAGATAAATAAGGAAAATATCAGTACATGTACTTGTTGGCTGAAAAAAGCACCTTATCTGAAGCTATGCATACCTCAAACGAACTTTCTGAATCATCTGATTCTCCGTCTGAGCTGGATGCTTCTTCTTCCGGCTGTAAAGAGAGAAAATCTAAATTACCAAACTATATATGAGCCAAGCCAGGCGAAAATTTGCCTCTGATGCATCAAGTTCCATAAGGTACTTGTTAAATAAAAAAATATTGATAATTATTCTTATTCCTCAGCAAAAACATATGCTGCTGATACTCATTAGAAGTGCCGCACTCCTTATGGGTTACTCATTAGAAGTGTCTTGCCAAAGTGCTTCTAATGAATACCCACAACATACGTTTTCATAGAGAAATAAGAATATTTTATAGCTGGATACTCCGCTAAGTCCCCTTATCTGGAGCTATAGACCAGTATTTGTGGATAACAATTAGTGCCTGTTTTGTAGAGAAATAAGCAAATACATGTATCAAACCATTTTGGTGGATAAAAGTCACCAATCTATCTACTTAGTTGTACTGCAACACCCCCTTGCAAGGATTATGTGCAGGAGAAATCAAAAGCTATGATATTTACATATATTTCGAAATACAGAACATGTGCAGGTAACCGGACCTGTGCAGTGGGTGGAGTTTTTTTGTTTTTTTTTTCACATGGGGGTAAAATATTTGGAGGCGTCCTACACTGTTAAGGTAAATACCGTAATCCTACTAAGTAATTGTTATAAACAGCTTACATTCACAGAAAACATGTTGTGAACTTCACAACATGTTTTCTGTGAATGTAAGCTGTTTATAACAATTACTTATACTGAAGTAAGAGTGAAATAAGATGTACCATTAAAATAAACTAATAAAATAAGTGATTTATTTCGAGTTCTTCAAAAAAAAAAAAAAAAGCTTATTAAATGGTATGAAAATTCAGTAAGATTTGAAAATCTTATGGGAAACGCAGTCCAGAAGGGCCGAAATTCTGTGAGATTTGGTCTCACAGTGTGATATATGGCATGTATGGCCTGGTGTGGCATAGATACACCGGGAGAGAGAGCAATGATACTAAGACTGATGGAGGGCAGCCTTGAAGCCCTCTATTGTGACTTTGTCTATTTATGCACGATATCACTATCAAACTGGTACCTAGATTTACCGAAACAAAACCGAAATACCGAAACGAAACCGAAATACCGAAACGGACTATTAAAAATATCGGGAAGATGCATATAGTTAGTTAATGCTGGGACGAAATAGATAAAGAAGTATTTTCCTAAATATATTATACATTAACATTAATACAGTATAAAATCTTTACTCAGGAGGAAATAAATGACAAATGATCAAAACTCATTAATGTGACGCCTCCGAAATACCGAAACGGACCATTAAAAATATAGGGAAATTGCTGTTTGTCAATAATTTTGCGGCAATATGAATAATAATAAAAAAATATTTTCTCATATAAATATATATTAACAAACATACAGTATAATAACCACACTAAGAGGAAATTAACAGCAAATGAAGCCTCATTAATGGGGCAACTCCGAAATACCGGAACAGACCATTAAAAATATAGGGAAAATGCTGGTACATGTAATCAATAATTTTGCAGCGATATGAATAACAAAATAGTTTCTCAAATAAATATAATATATAAACATGAGGAGGAAAATAATACCAAATGATTATGCCTCATTTACTGTGACGTACACCTCCGAAATACCGGAACGGACCATTAAATATATAGGGAAAATGCTGTTAGTCATTGATTTAGCAGAATATATTCTTAAATACCATTTAGAGGAGCCAAAATACCTAAACATGTAGGACAGTTTAAATGAATAAATGAATAAATAAATAAATAATAATTTCTTTGCAAAAAAAAAAAAAAAAAAGATTAAAATGTTTTACATAATAGTTACATGCTATTAAAACTCTTAAATGTCCTTGCGCTCCTTAACGTAATTCTGTTTCATTCTATCAAAATTAGTCCCATTGTGTCTGTTTTATGCACATATGCGTTTTAATTGCTAGGAATACCAAAACAAAGCTGGAAACCAGTGCCATAAATGTAAAGTGGACTCTTTCCCTATATTTTTTAACAGTCCGTTTCGGTATTTCGGTTTCGTTTCGGTATTTCGGTTTCGTTTCGGTAAGTCTAGGTACCCCTATCAAACTGGTTCCACTCAACTGTAGTCCTAATAAAAAAAGAATTTCTGAACTACTCAGTTTTTAACTTTTAGCATTGTCAATTACGAAGCACTTATCATGATTAATGGTCTGTCTTTCAAAGATGTTTGTTGATACAAAGTTTTTATATTTCTTAGCCCTTATCTGTCTTTTTTGGCAAACTGGTTTAAGGAAATCTGCAGGTGGGATAGGCAGAACCAACCCCTCAACCACTTTATAAAACAAGATGAGGCGACTTATGCTGCATCTTTCTTTTAGTGGGGTTAACTCCAAGTTAACCATTACAATGTTAATACAGTGCACAGTTCTTTTGGATTGAGAAGCGTCAAATACTCCTTTTGCCAATAAAGTGTCCGATCACTGGTACCCTGGCGACCACCGGTACTTTGATGTCTAAGTAGGCGTATAAATTGTGTACGTGTCTGGCATTTTCGACGACATATGCACAACGATGCACTATTTGGCACAAAAGTATGGACATTTATAAGTAGCCGATAAGAACATAAGGGAGTAAATGTCCTTCGAAAAATTATCACAATTAAATAAAGAAGCAAACCTTAGCTTCCGATGTAGAAGTCGCCATTTTGTAAATATTGATGTCACATGACCGCGCAATGAAATCTAGTGCCGGTGGTTTCAATTTAATAAAAAAGCATTTTTAAACACGTTTGCCCTTTCAATAAAAATGAAATGTAACCCTGCTTTATAAGCTTATCATTTAATGAACGAAAAGCGAGTTTGAATAAAACTGATCCGGGGACTACTTTCCGACATGTCAATCAACATACCAGGCAAGTAAGGGTTGTTAAATTTCAAAATAGTATACAGAAAATACCACCAATTTAAAATACAAAGTGTTACCTTCAAATAAAAATTAAACAATATTAACAAAATAAGAACGAGTCTTATTGTATAACTCAAACATGTAGTCCCCATTTCAACGTAATACAGCTTTCTGGTACAAAAATAAAATGTTTGTTACAAATTCTATTATTGATCGACCCTCATGGTTTGTGTAGAAGCAATTTGCATCAATCTCCATTTTGCGAAAGGAAAAGCAACGATTGAGCCCAATACTTTGTGCATGTTAACAATTCAAACGTGATCTGTATCTGCATGTAATTGTGCAGCTCAAACGTACCGCGTTCATAGAGCAGGTAGGCCAATTATCATAACTCATATTTATGTATTAACCTCATTATCATAATTTATTGAAATCCTGGCACGAAAAATAAAAGCATTCAATCAATGTTCAGATTTCAGAACCATTTACACAGCATCAAGAATGAAAACAGATCTCTTTGTCTATTCTGAATATCTATAAATAATGTTATAATTGGCATAATTTGCAGGTAAGTAATTAATTATTAACATTAATTTTCCTTACATGGAGTAAGTTATGCTAATATTATCATAATTTATAATATATTTGATGAAATGTACATCACTTAAGCATCAGCAGCAAGGATGTGTATTGGGTTAAAAATAGAATTGTGTATTGGTTACATCCAAAACAGCATCTGCAACATTTATTGTCTGTTTAGAATAGATAACCTCCAATTTAAGAACACCATTCTAATAATTTTTTATTTGTAAATTAGATCTAGTATTTTATATTTAAACAATAGCTATACAGATGTTAGTACTGAGAAAATTGCAGACTACACTTTGATAATATTTACACTCCCTTTACCAGTTAAAAGTAAATCATAGTTCATAAGGAAAGTGAAAGTAACAAAGTGGTATGAATTTTCAGTAGTAATAATTGATATTTGAGGCAATAAATACTATTTTAGTAGCTGTAACATGGTTTTTGAGTACCCCAGTTATGGAAGACATCCTAAAATTTCACTTTTTTCGGCTAAATTTTGCTTTTTATGCAGTTGTTTCTTAAAATTCTTAGTGAAATGATAAACAGTGTAGCCACTGATCAGACTGCTCCTGGACTGCTTCAGGAGCAGTCTGATCTGGGTCTGCACTGTTTGATTATATCATTTTAGCTAAGTCTTTGGTGTATGAAATTTTAAGACTAATACCATAGTTTAGCAGGGTGGTAGATAAGTAACTATTTTGAAGATAAGATGGAGATTTCATTGAATGCTTGGCATGCTGGATTTCAGATAAATGCTTGACTATAAAATAATTTAGTAACATTCAGTGATAGTTGGTGTATTAATTAACTCTGGTCCTACTGGATATACCCAGCGTTTGCAAATGGTTTAGATCTGCACTGTTTGTCATAAAGTATGTGACTTTGTATCAACAACCTGGATCGAGTAATCTCATTGGCTGAAAATTAGAATAGCCATGACATCTTAATAAAAAGTTATATTCAGCATGACAAGGGTTAACTTTTAGAGATAAAGGGAGATAACCATAGTTATGCTTTGCACCAAAACATATATTGTGACTTCTCATAAGAATTCTGGTGAATACCTGTTAGATCAGTGCTTTGGTGCCAAAGAAAAAAAAAACTAAAAATATTGCATACATTATCTGGAAAAAACAGCTATATCATAGTGAAAGTTACTTAATTATAAAAATTTCTTATGCTTATCTAGAGCCCCATTTTAATTGGAACCATTGATTTTTAGTAAATGGATTTGGTGTCATCATCTGTGGCAAGTGGTTTTCCAATATTATGAACAGCTAATTACCCATAATTGATTTTCATCAAACTTTTATATGGGAAAGCATTTATATGAATCAATATAACTCTTAGCTCTAGAAAAGATGGCTATACAGTACTTATTTCCCCACGAAAACCCATGTGTAATCATAGCTCCAGATAAGAATGGTATCAGACAAATATTTTTCTTGTTTCTCCATGAAAACATGTGGGCAAGGCACTTTTATAATGAGAACCTGCTTTATATATTTTCATTTAGGAATCAGAAAATTACAAGTATGTTTTGGTTGATAAAAGTGCCTTAACTGGACCTGTCCTTTTTGCAGAAACAAACATAAGGCCAGATCAGGTCATAATTTTGATCATAAATAAAATACAATAAATTTTTAATCAGGATTTCCAGCAGGAAATTCTATAATCTTTATCATGCTGAATAAAATATGAACATAGGCAATGCCTATAGGCGAGCTTGCAAGGCAATGCCTATATAGGTGAGCTCGCAATGCACTATGCTTTGAAAAACCACCTATTGCAGTTACAGTGCAGTTGGATAATATTAAGCCAAAAATCGTCAAAAAAAAAATCAAAGTATAAGGCCCAAGATATACCTTTAAAATTTTGTTACCAGATTCTGGTATTTTTCCAGTTGGTCCTGACAAATACAAATAGATCTGCCACATTAATTGAGAACCCTACAAACTGCAAACTAAAAGTTTATTTCCGGTTTCATTTGATGGCAATTGCTGTACCATAGTGCTTGCTCAAGCAGGCAGAAGGCCGAGCCGCAGGCAGTGAGCTCGCTATTAAGATGCCCTGCCCACTTCTAATTTTCATCCAATCAGATTATTTGATCAAGGTTGTTGATACATTCACATACTGAATGGCAAACAGTACAGATACAGATCAGCTGGCTTCAGAAGCCAACTGATCTGGATCTACAGTGTTTGTAAAGGCAGGGCCTATCCAGGTTCAACAGGACTAAGAATAATACTTTGATCAACATGGCAAATGGACAGGGATGCATGTGTGGAAAATGACAGACGGGTGTCAACTTTTGCTGTTGTGGATTGTCACTGATATTGAGGCAAGAATGACAGCACACTGGTCTTACTTATCCAGTTGTCTCCCTCTTTTGGACAAAATTTGTTCCTGATTTGCAATTTGAGTACCCTTTGTAATATTTGGATGAAACTTGGCATGATCATATAGATTCGGGTTGAGTTGCAATGGCACATTCACCAATGACTGTTCTATTAACCCTTCTCTTGCTGAGCACAACATGCCCTGTCTTAGCAAACAGTGTAGATCCAGATCAATTGGCTTCTGAAGAAGCCAACTGATCTGGATCTGTACTGTTTGTCATTAAATACTTGAATTTCTATCAAAAACCCGGATCAAATAATTTGATTGGCTGGAAATTAGAAGTGGGCATGGCATCTTAATTTATTCAGCAGGATAAGGTTTAATTGTCCAGTTATCTTCCTTTTTTGACAAGTTTTGTTTTAGGGTTTATAGTAAATGTCCTAAAATCTTTTATTCCATTTTTAGCTTCTGACATAAGAAAACAGTGCAGAAGACCCAGATCAGACTCCTCCTGAAGTCTGATCAGGGTCGACACTGTTTGCCATTCTACTAAGTATTTTTAGAAACAACTGCATAAAAATTAAAATTTAGGCCAGAAAAGTATGAAATAAAATATTTAATATTTTAGGACATTTACTGTAATAAGAATGTACCGTAGCTGTAGATAAGGTGCTTTTTTCAGCTGAAAAGTACAGGGCCCAGTTGTTCAAAGCATCGTTAGCTTAACAAGCTCGTTAGTGGCCAAAATGTGAACTGTTGTAAGTAATTTAATTCACAGGTATTTTTGCTGAAAAATGTGAGTAGCTTTTGCAAATGCAAAAGCTACTCACATTTTTCAGCAAAAATATTAGGGTATATGCCATATTTGATGATACAACTGGGCCCTGCTATTTTTTCTTATTTTTTAATGAAAACATATGGGCACTCATTAAAAGCACCTCAGTGAGGTGCTTCTACTAAGCACCCACAACATACGATTTCATGGAGAAATAAGAAAAATATTATGGGATACCTTGCTCTTACCTGGAGTTATGAATTGTACACTATAGCATAAAATGTTGTATGGTATTTGTGGTAATGTAGATTACGTCAAGACACTATGTTGCATCCAAGAACAACAACTCCAGACCTGCTTTTCAAGTTATTTGCCATTACTTTCTGACAAATTCTTGTTTGGGCTGTTTTGAATAGCGGTTGGAATATTTTTATGATCTTTGGTAGGATGTGATAGTAAATGTCTAGTTGCTGTATTGCAAACAAGAATGACAACTCTACACTCACCTCTCTTTACTTTTTGTCAGATTATGGTGAGAAAAAATAGCAAAGAGATTACTTCTTCTTTAGATATGCACATCTTTATATTATACAAGTAGAAGTGTCCAGGTTGCCGAGTGGTTAGCACTCTGGACTTAAGATCATGAGGTCCCGGGTTCAAATCCAGCTTGAAGTGTAATTTAACTTACATGTAGGTCTGTAGGGTGCTTCATTGTACAGAGCCTTTCATTATCATCCTTCCATCATCTTGAGATGACTTAAATAATGATGAAAGGGGCATAAAACTCAAAACCTCCCCAGCAGGCACATGACGTTAATACAACGTCGCCTCAACGTCAATGCAACGTATGTTGCATCGACGTTGTATAAACGTCATGTGCCCGCTGGGTCCATTTTATATCATACAAGTTTTCAAATGGATTGATAAAAATCTTTGGGAGGATGGTTTGACAGGAGCCTAAAACCATGCACACATGGAAACAATACATAGTCATATGATATGCCACTTTGAGGCCCTGCCTTCAATTTTAGCTTTTAGCACTCTGTAAGTGTTGAAAAATGTAGCAGGTGACAAATTAATAATATTTTTCTTATATTTGTTTTTTCCCCCCAAACATAGGCTTTGGCATTTCATGTAAACTGTCTCCTATTTAAAGACAGTTTGCATGAAATGTCTTTTCCTATTTCCTGGGAAAAACAAGAAAAAAAGCTCAGCCTTAAAGTGCTTTTGACAACTGCAGTAGATGACAGGTTGATTGTTTTGTATTTGTTTCAAGGAAAATAAGACATGGTGTTATTTCAGAGAAAATAAGACATGGCATTTCATGTGAATTATGTGCTAGGCAGACAATTAACATGAAACAGCAAGTCTTATTGTGTCTGAAAAATACTTAAAAAGCATAGATTGTTGCCTTTTTCTACAATTTTCCTTACCATTATAGGTTAAAAATGTTGTTAGCTGAAATTTTTACCCAGCAGGCTAAGAGTTGCAGAGTGTTGAAATAAATTCCTACTGCATTTTAATTGGGAAAAACATTCTTGAAATAATGTTAATCAGATTTAAGCTACACTTTTGTTTCAAATAGTTGAAAGGTTTCTGCTGTTAATATTGATTGGTTGCCATGGTTACAGTGTGTCTTTTTCTTAAGAAACAAACCCAATTACTAGATTACTAGTGCATTTCTGTGTACATTTCTGGTCTTTGAACAGATTGACTTTTTTTTTTTTTTTCATTGCTCTAGATAAGATACAGTTGGCTTTCCTATTACTCCACAGAACACAGTACCATATTCGACCTTATTACTGCTCAGTATCATACCCCTGTAAGCGCTTATTCAGGCAATTCCGAAGTCCTATATATGGCATAGTACGGATGTGCGTGCCGAATAGCCCCCTTTTTCAGCGCCGCCAGGTATATGATTGGCCCTTTTTTTTTTTTTCAACAAAAAGTATATGAGTGGCCTGATTTTTCTGGATTCCTGTGTGAAAGGCCCCATCCTGGAAAAGGCACATATTTTTCGCTCAGAGATTTTTCGAGGCTGCTTATCCTCTTGGTATTACATGAATTGACTGTGATATTTATGTAATAACCAGCAAAAAATGGGTACAAAAAGTCAAAGGGCAGTATATGCCGCCCCCCACCCCCCAGAGATTTTTTGTCTACTGCTTTATTAAGGCAGATGTTGTGGGTACCCATTTGAGTCAATGCAATTCAAATGAAATGAATATCCACAACATATGCTTTTATAAAGAAATCAGAAAAAAAAAAAAACACAAAAACATAGCAAAAGCATCATTTGTTTAAGTCCTTCGCTGATCTTTTTAGCTCACCTGAGCTCTGCTCAGGATGAGCTATTGTGATCACTTTTCGTCCGTCGTCCGTCCGTCCGTTAACATTTTCAAACAACTTCTTCTCTGAAGCCGCTGAGCCAATTTTGCTCAAATTTCATATGGAGCCTCCTTAGGGTGGGGGAACGAAAGATTGCTAAAATGGTCGCGGTCCGTCGACTAAGATGGCCGCCATGCCCATATATGGTAAAAACCTTTAAAAATCTTCTTCTCCATAACCGAGGATGCCTTGGGGCTGAATCTTTGCATGAATCATCGGGGACGGGAGGTCAACCAAAGTTGCTAAAAGAATTGTCGTACGTTGACGTTTGACCTTTTTACGGCAAGGTCAAGTTCGCTTCCCTATGCATTTATATGAGCTCTATACATTTGAATGAGAAAATTGTTAAGAGTTTCAAACGACTTCTCCTCTGAAGCCTCTGAGCTAATTTTGTTCAAATTTCATATGGAGCCACCTTAGGGTGGGGAAACAAAAGATTGCTAAAATTGTCGCGGTCCGTTGACCAAGATGGCCGCCATGCCCATATATGGTAAAAACCTTTAAAAATCTTCTTCTCCATAACCGAGGATGCCTTGGGGCTGAATCTTTGCACGAATCATCGGGGACAAGAGGTCAACCAAAGTTGCTAAAAGAATTATCGTACGTTGACGTTTGACCTTTTTACGGCAAGGTCAAGTTCGCTTCCCTATGCATTTGTATGAGCTCTATACATTTGAATGGGCAAATTGTTGAGTTTCAAACGACTTCTCCTCTGAAGCCTCTGAGCTAATTTTGTTCAAATTTCATATGGAGCCACCTTAGGGTGGGGAAACAAAAGATTGCTAAAATTGTCATGGTCCGTTGACCAAGATGGCCGCCATGCCCATATATGGTAAAAACCTTTAAAAATCTTCTTCTCCAGAACCGAGAATGCCTTGGGGCTGAATCTTTGCACAAATCATCGGGAAGGAGAGGTCTACCAAAGTTGCCAAAAGAATTGTCGTACGTTGACATTTGACCTTTTTACAGCAGGATCAAGTTTGCTTCCCTATGCATTTGTATGAGCCCCATACATTTGAATAGGAAAATTGTTGAGAATTTTAAATTTCTTCTTCTCTGAAGCCACTGAGCCAAATTTGCTCAAATTTCATATTGTGCCTTCTTAAGTCAGGGGAACGAAAGATTGCTAAAATGGTCGCGGTAGGTCGACCAAGATGGCCACCATGCCCATATATGGTAAGACCCTTTAAAAATCTTCTTCTTCAGAACTGAGGATGCCTTGGGGCTAAATCTGTGCACAAATCATCAGGGACAGGAGATCTACCAAAATTGCTGAAAAGATTATGATACGTTGACATTTGACCTTTTTACGGCAAGGTCAAGTTTGCTTCCCTATGCATTTGTATGAGCCCCATAACATTTATATGGGAAAATTGTTGAGAATTTGACGACTTCTCTGAAGCCACCGAGCCAAATTTGCTCAGATTTTTAGTTCACCTGAGCATGAAGTGCGCATGGTGAGCTATTGTGGTCAGTCAATGTCCGTCGTCCATCATGGGTCATGCGGCGTGAACAATTGCTTTAAAGGCCTACTCTTCCTACACCCCAGGGCCAATTGACTCGATACTTGGTAGGAAGCATCAGGGTGAAATGTAGATAAAAAAATAGCTATAATCGTTCTGATCGGAAATCCAAGATGGCCGCCATGGCCGCCATCTTGAAAATCTTTTTCGCTTCTTCTCCTGAACCGAAAGGCCAATTGACTCCAAACTTGCTAGGAAGCATCAGGGTGACTTGTAGATCAAATATAGCTAAAATCGTGTCGGTCCAAATTCCAAGATGGCCACCATGGCAGCCATCTTGAAAATCTATTTTTCGCTTCTACTCCGAAACCCAAAAGCCAGTTGACTCCAAACTGGTTAGGAAGCATTGGGGTGACTTATAAATCAAAAATAGCTAAAATTGTGCTGATTAGAAATCCAAGATGGCCACCATGGCAGCCATCTTGAAAAGCTATTTTTCGCTTCTTCTCCTGAACCGAAAGGCCAATTGACTCCAAACTTGCTAGGAAGCATCGGGATGACTTGTACATAAAAAATAGCTCAAATCGTGCCAGTTGGAAATCCAAGATGGCCTCCATGACAGCCATCTTGAAAATCTATTTTTCGCTTCTTCTCTTAAACCTAAAAGTCAATTGACTTGAAACTTAGTAGGAAGCATCAGGGTGACTTGTAGATCAGAAAATAGCTATAATCATTCCGATCGGAAATCCAAGATGGCAGCCATCTTGAAAATCTATTTTTTGCTTCTTCTACTGCACCGAAATGCCAGTTGACTCAAAAGTTGGTAGGAGGCATTGGGGGTGACTTATTTTACTTGTAACGTTTTGAAAATTTCAGCATTTTAACCTTGTAAGCAAGATATTTCAAAAACTGTTTAAGCCATTGCCTTGTCATAAGAGTATTGGAAAAATGTTGCATGCCATCTGCATATCTGCAGTGGCGGTTTCACTCAGGTGAGCGAGTTGTGGCCCGTGGGCCTCTTGTTTTTTTTAAAGTGCACCCTTAGTATATGTAGGTACATATTTTACCAGAAGTTTTCCCAGTATTTCTGAAAATCTAAGAGCACAAAGGGGTCATCCTGGAGCTTTCAGAGAGGGAGAAGTTTTGCGACAATTTCAGGATTTTAGGGAGGCTTTGGTCCAAATTTAGGGTTTCCCTATACATCCTATACATTTTCACTGCTCCCTCCGCTCAAGATAGGAAGAAGTCAGCCAGCTTAGGGAGACTTTTTCTCCCAAATCGCCCTCTAGGATGACCCCTGAGCACAGTGTGGTAAATAAATGTAGGTCAAATACGGTATGGTGTACTCCATAGCTCTAGATAAGGCTTTTTTTTTCATCCAAAAACATGGCTATTTTTCTTATTTCTCCATGAAAACCAAAGTTGTGGGTACTGATTAGAAGCACCTCATTGAGATGCTTCTAATGTGTACCCACAATATATGTTATTATGGAGAAATAAGAAAAATATTCATTTTAGTCTTCCAGAGCTTCCTGGACTTATGTAATGTTTCGAAGATGGTTAATTTATTTATTTATTTATTTATTTATTTACTGACTTTCACATTATTTTGCATATATTTATTTATTAACTTTTGCATTCCTTTGGCAGTTTATGGTGGAAGAAAGTGCACAAGTACTGGTTAATGGCTAAGAGGACTAAGCCTGCCCAGGAAAAAATGTGGTTTAATATACAGGTAAACTGACCATGCTCCACATGACCCTAATGGGTTGACTGGGTGGTAAAACCTCAACACAAACAAAAATATTACCATACTCGTGGACCAGAGTGCTTTCCAGATGTCATTAGGTATATGGGAGTATGTGTATTAAAATTTGCTCTGTAGAATACATTATAGGTACTCACTGGAATGGCCTAACTGAAGGAGTTCCAGTGAACAACCACAAGATACGTATTATGAAAAAATAACAAGAAAAAAAAAAAAATAGATTTTTATCTTTGGTATATTCCCTTTGTCTGGACCTCACTGCCACATTCCAAGTGACCCCTATGAAACTGATCTGATATTGGATTAATTGCTTTCTTTGGTTTCTATAACTTATTGAATTTTTCTTGAATTTTCCCATGATATTGATTAGTGGTAATATCATCTTGCAAGTTTGGACAATAGAACAATATAATTACTTCTGGAGCTTGTATAGCTCCAGATAAGGCATTTTTTTTTCTTCAATAAAAAAGGTTATGATTTTCTTATTACTTCACAAAAACATATGTTGTGGGTACTCATTAGAAGTGCCTCACCGAGGCGCTTCTAATGAGTACCCACAACATACGTTTTTGTGAAGAAACAAGAAAAATGATTATCCAGATACCCCTCTCATTTAGAGCTAAGGTCAGAGTTTTTTTTTATCTTTAGGTTTATAGGAGATTTCTTAAAAAGTTGCTGTGGGGAGGTAGAAATAAAAATGAAAATAAAAATATGAAAAAGTTTTGTTTGATACAAAAAAAAATTCTGCTAAAAAAAATACATGCAAAAATGCAATATTTCAGCCATAAATTTGAAGGGTAGGGACAATAAAAATTGAAATGCAAATTTTATTTTTCTGGAGGGGATAAAATCATAGGGTATGCTCTCCCGTGAACCTAAAAATAAAAAAGCCCAAAAAACTCTGGCCTAATGTGTGTCCTGGAGGACTGGGAAATTCATGCCTTATCCCCACAAGATCATGATTATCTATGTTCATGAGATTGTCTCCAAGAAAATCAATAAATTCCTGAACAAATTCTTCTGCTGTAGGAGCCTCTTAGAATCAATATCTTTCTTAACCCTAGTCATGCTGAACATGGATATGTCCTGCCTTTGCAAACAGTGTAGATCCAGATCAGTTGGCTTCTGATTGATGCCAATTGATCTCGATCTGCACTGTTTGCCATTAAGTATGTTAATTTATATCCACAATCTGGATCAAGCAATCTGATTGGCTGAAAATTAGAAATGGGCATGGCATCTTAATTTATTCAGCATGGCAAGGGTTAAGATAATTATGCTTTCTTGTTCCATCCAGACATTGCCTTATAGTGTAACCCTTGAAGTGCTAATCACAATTGAAGCAGACAATATTTACATTTTTTTTTTAAATTATTTTTTGGAGAAAATAAGACTTGACATTTCATGTGAATAGTCTGCCTAGCAGACGATTCACATAAAATATTAAGTCTTATTTTCTTTGGGAAATAATAAAAAAAAAAAAATTGAATGTCGTCTGTTACAATTTTGCTTGACACTTTAAAGGTTAACTGAACAGATGTGGCCTTTGTCATAATACAACAATGGTTCAGAGTCGGCTAAGCTTTGAGATAGGATGGGTATTAGATAAATATTTTATTTATTTCTCCACAAAATCTAAAATATATCATAATATATTACTGTTGCTGGGATCCAAAGTAAAATCCATGTTAGCCAAACAGACATATTGTATCGAAACAGAAATACATAGATTATATAGAAAAATGATCTTAAATGGTCATTTTTTGTGCAATCTGTAATCTTAGTACTCTTTAGTTTGGAAAAAACACATTTAGGGTTCACATTTAACCCTTGTCCTGCTGAACTCGGACATATCCTGCCTTTGCAAACAGTAGATCCAGATCAGTTGGCTTCTGAAGAAGCCAACTGATCTGGCTCTGCACTGTTTGCCATTCAGTATGGGAAACTATATCAACAACCTTGATCGAGTAATCTGATTGGCTGAAAATTAGAAGTGGGAGTGGCATCTTAATTTATTCAGCAGGACAAGATATTATAAACTGTCTTATATTCGAAACTGTTTTATGAACCATCTCATAAAGAGGTTCTAATGTATATTATGTTGTGGTACTCATAGGAAGGACCTCAGTGAGGGGCATCTAACGAGTCCCGCAACATTAAATTTCAAGAAGAAGTTAGAGAATATTAATACATTTTACTTGAAAAAAAAAGAAGTTCCTTGTCTATAGCTATGTTGAAGCAGTATTTTATTGCTCTTTATGTTGTTATATTTTTCTGATTTCTCTATGAAAATAAAAACATGATATGCATTTGAGTTTTCTCACTAAGGGTAACCATGATGAGGATTTTGGAGGGGAGGGGAGGAGGGGGGGCGGGGCACATGTGGTATGATGCTTCAATTGTGGTATGATGGTCATAATCCTGAAATTTGCATACACTTCTATCCATAGGGACACAGGTCATGGAGATTTTTTTTTTTCGATGAAAACAGAAATATACGAAATAGTACCTTCAGGGTAGTTGTATGATTGACCAGGGAGTAAAGTAACATTGACACCGAACCGTATCCTGACCTACTTTGCATGCCAAATTCTAACAAGATCAATGGTATCATTTTGAAACACTTATCCCTGTTTATTAGCTCACCTGAGCTCTGCTCAGGATGAGCTATTGTGATCACTTTTCGTCCGTCGTCCGTCCGTCCGTGCGTCCGTCCGTCCGTCCGTGCGTCCGTCCGTTAACATTTTCAAACGACTTCTCCTCTGAAACCGCTGAGCCAATTTTGCTCAAATTTCATATGGAGCCTCCTTAGGATATGGGAACGAAAAATTGCTAAAATGGTTGCGGTCCGTTGACCAAGATGGCCGCCACGCCCATATATGGTAAAAACCTTTAAAAATCTTCTCCTCCAGAACCGAGAATGCCTTGGGGCTGAACTTTTGCAGGAATCATAGGGGACGGGAGGTCTACCAAAATTGCTAAAAGAATTGTCGTACATTGACGTTTGACCTTTTTACGGCAAGGTCAAGTTTGCTTCCCTATGCATTTGTATGGGAAAAACCTTTAAAAATCTTCTTTTCCAAAACCCAGCATGCCTTATAGCTGAATCTTTGCATATATCTGTGGGAACAGGAGAGCTACCAAAATTGCTAAAATAATGGTGGTACATTGACATTTGACCTTTTTACGGTAAGGTCAATTTTGCTTCCTTATGCATTTGTATGGGAAAAATGTTCAGAATTTCAAGCAACTTCTCCTCTGGAGCCTCTGGGCCAATTTTGCTCAAATTTCATATGGAGCCTCCTTAGGGTGGGGGAACAGAAAATTGCTAAAATGGTCATGGTCCGTTGACCAAGATGGCCGCCACGCCCATATATGGTAAAAATCTTTAAAAATCTTCTTCTTCAGATCCGAGAATGCCTTGGGGCTGAACCTTTGCAGGAATCATTGGGGATGGGAGGTCTACCAACATTGCTAAAAGAATTGTCGTACGTTGACATTTGACCTTTTTACAGCAAGGTCAAGTTTGCTTCCCTGTGCATTTGTATGGGAAAAACCTTTAAAAATCTTATTTTCCAAAACCGAGCAGCCTTATGGCTGAATCTTTGCATATATCTTCGGGAACAGGAGGGCTACCAAAATTGCTAAAATAATGGTCATACATTGACATTTGACCTTTTTACGTTAAGGTCAATTTTGCTTCCTTATGCATTTGTATGGAAAAATGTTCAGAATTTCAAACAACTTCTCCTCTGGAGCCTCTGGGCCAATTTTGCTCAAATTTCATATGGAGCCTCCTTAGGTAGGGGGAACAAAAGATAGCTAAAATGGTCACGGTTCGTTGACCAAGATGGGCGCCATGCCCATATATGGTAAAAACCTTTATAAATCTTCTACTCTAGAACCGAGGATGCTTTGGGGCTGAATGTTTGCATAAATCATCAGGGACAGGGGGTCTACCAAAGTTGCTAAAATAATGGTCATACATTGACATTTAACCTTTTTACGGCAAGGTCAAGTTGCTTCCTTATGCATTTGCATGGGAAAAAACATTTAAAATCCTTAATCTCCAAAACCGAGGATGGCTTGTGGCTGAATCTTTGCATATATCATCTGGAACAGGCAATCTACCGAAGTTGCTAAAATAATTGTCATACATTGACATTTAACCTTTTTAGGGCGAGGTCAAGTTTGCTTCTGTATGCATTTGTATGGGCCCCATACATTTATATGGAAAAAATGTTGATAATTTCAAATGGCTTTTCCTCAGACGCCTCCGGGCCAGTGTTGCTCAAATTTCATGCGGAGCCTCCGTGGGCAGGAGAATGAAAGATTGCTAAAATGGGTATGGTCCATTGATCAAAATGGCTGCCATACCCATATATGGTAAAAACCTTTAAAAATCGTCTTCTCCATAACCAAATATGCCCTGGGTCCTAATCTTTGCACAAATTACGGGAGACAGGAGACCTACCAAAATTGCTCAAATGATGGTTCTATGTTGACATTTGACCTTTTTGCCTCCAAGGTCAAATTTGCTTCCCTATTTGTGTGGGCCCTATACATTTATATTGAAAGTATCGAAGTGACTTGTAGATCAACAGTAGTTAAAATTGTTCTGATTGGAAATCTGAGATGGCCATCATCTGGTTTATATTTATAATATTTCCCTGCCACTGTGCTGTTTACATGTATAAAATCACGATTCTTCAGAAACCACTTAGCCAATTTCCACCAAATTTCACATTGATCCTTCTGTTAAAATTCAGAAACCACTTAGCCGAATTCCACCAAATTTCACATTGATCCTTCTGCTGAAATGTGTTTGATAGTTTATTCAAATGATCATGCTCCATTGACTGTCAGGCTCATATATTCTTCTTCAAAACTAAGAACTGTTCAAATGATGATATTTTCATTAGTTGCGATGATAGGACTGGCAAAATGTTGCATAACATCTGCATGTCTGCAGTGGCTATGTCACTCAGGTGAGCGAATTGTGGCCCGTGGGCCTCTTGTTTCCTATACACCCTAGTTTCCCTATATGACACACAAAATCCAGTAATCGCTTAGAAATATATATAATCAAGACTTTTTCAACAACTACATTGTTCATTTCTTCAATTCAAGCAAGCCCGCGTTTACATTCCACCCACAAGTAAACTTGCATTCTGAAAGTGGGTATTTTCCAGTGCCGGAGGTACTGATTTGATGTACGTCAAAGTTTTTATTTACATATCCAATCAAAAATACTTCTGGCACTGGGAAACATCCACTTCCGGAATGCAAATTTAATTGTGGGCAGAGCATAAGTGCGGGCTTGCTGGAACTGGAGAAATGTACAATATTTTTGTTGAAAAAGGTCTCGCTAATATAAATTTCTAAGCGATTCTGGGGATATTGCATGTCATGTAGGAAAACTATGGTGCATAGGGAATAGATGGGAAAAAGTGGTGTGAAACGATACATTTGATCTTGTAAGAATTCGGCATGCAAAGTAGGTCAGGGACCTTTCAGTGTCGATGCAACTTTCCTCCCTGGTCAATCATACAACTACCCTGAAGGACCTATTTCTTATATTTCTGTTTTAAGTGAAAAACGTCCATGACCCGTGTCCCTATGCTTCTACCTATGATTATCCATTGATGCCTAAGTGCTTTCAGTTAATCTAATCTTCCATTGCTCAAAATGGCCCAATACCTGTTTAGAGGGCTGTTATATAGAAACCACTTTAACTGCATCTGTACTTTTAATTGCTAATGGCATTGTAAACATTGAAGACTGATAGTGCTGTGGTTTCTGACCTCAGTGACCAGTGGGCCTACAGTCTGCTTGCTGAGCCCTGTAACTCCTTCCCACTTTTACTTGACCTTGTGGCTCTATTTTAATTGGAGATGATGCTTGCATTATCTGGGCCAGATCCAGGATTATTTCTGAGGGTGTATGACAGGCCTGCATGGGCAAACAGTGTAGACTCAGATCAGATACCACTTACCTAGCAATTTTACACACATTCACAGGTAGTAAAAAGGATTTGTTGAATAGAAGTATAAGGTAAGGAGTAAGGGGTGAGATATTAAGGGTAAATATGGTATCCCAGATTTATCAGATTTATCCAAATTTTCTCATGAAAATGAAATTTTGAGTCAAAAGGGGTTTCAGGCGAACCCTCCCCTCTCCCTCTGAGTTTGACCCTGATTATTTCCTTTTAATCATTAAGCATTTTCCTCTCACTTTCATTTGTTTCACCCTGGTACCATTAGACTGGTGAAGTTATCAACCCTAACAATTTATTCTTAAGCAAATGACTTTCAAGCATGCCTATCAGTCACTCTCATGCTAAACTGAGGTCAAGAAAAGGAATCCATGAGAGGAGCTTCTGGTTTTGCAGAAGTGGAGCTCAAATTGTCAACAAACACTGCATGCTGTGAAGGTTTGTCTTATTTACTTTCTCTAATTAACATTTATATAAAATACTAGAATGCTATTGACTGCTTATTCTGCACAACAAAGGATAAGGCACATGATGATGCATTTTTCGAGATATTTGATTAGTACGGTGAAACAGCTACTTAACGGTCTAATTCAACAGGTCAAAATGAGTTCATTGTTTTGCTGTTTTAAAACTGTTACTTTGTAAGTAGCGATCGAGTGAACAGATTTACTTCATTCAAGTGTCCAAACATCGGAAGTAAGCCTTTGATGATGAACACTTCAACACACAGAAGATATACACCAAAATATCTCATTAAAGGGCTGGTTGGGCATGAGATTATAGAAAATGTGAAGAATTTTCATGAAACCCAAATCCAGCCTCTGGAATAACTTGGTAACTTGGTAAACATTTGCCAAAAACTTGTAAGAAAGGCTTAAAACCATGCGGTTAAATTCATATATAAATAAAATAATGAATAAAACCATTTTGAAGCTTCAAATAACATAGCAATAAGAATGTTTCTATTATACCCTATTTAGAGATACAGCTGGAATTGAAACAGAAAACCAACAACAATGTATAGAATTGTGAACTTTCACAATATTCACCAAATTCTTCATTACCCTTTTCTTCAGCGGATAGATTTAGGTTTCATGAAAACTTTCACATTTTCTGTAATCTCATGCTCAACTGGCCATTCAGTGCTATGTTTTGGCATTTATCTTCTGTGTGTTGGGGGGGTGGTCAAGAGTGGCAATGGTGTCGTGTATCTTACGTCACCAGGGCGTCCAACTGAAATTGGCTTACAGTTGGGCAAGGCCTGCTATCCTTGTAGCAGGTAAGGGTAGAGGGGGAATGTTTTTATTTCTTCTGTTTCTTCACTTTCATTCCTGTTCCTGTTTCTTCCCTAATCGTCTCTTTCATCTCCTCTACTATCTCTTCTATCTCTTTTTCTCCCTTTCTCTGGGAGACGACACAAAATGACCCACAAGGGTTGACGTGTCGTTAAACCCCAACACAATCAAATCTGTGTGTTGAAGTGTTCATCGTCTAAAGCTTACTTCCGATATTTGGACTCTTTGATGAAGTAGTTCTGTTCACTTGATAGCTACTGACAAAGTCAAAGTTACATGTATAAACAGCCAAAAAAAATGAGCTCTTTTTCTCCTGTCAAATTGGACTGTTGAGCACAGAACTAATCAAATATCTCGAAAAATACATGATCATGTGCCTTATCCTTTGTTGTGCGGAATAAGCAGTTTATATGTAACAAAATAGCATTCTTATATAATTTTTTTTCAAGAGGAAGTAAATAAGTCAAACCTTCACAGCATGCAGTGTTTGTTGACAATTTGAGCTCCACTCATGCAAAACCAGAAGCTCCTCTCATGGACTCCTTTTCTTGACTGCGGTTTCGGATGAGAGTGATTGGTAGGTGTGTCAAGGTGAGTGATTGGTAGGTGTGTCAAGATTTGATTCACAGTATCCTTAACCTATTTTAAACTGAATAAACTCTCCCCTCACTGTATATTGGAAGAGTTCAATTTTAAATTTAGGTATGTCAGGGTACATGATTTAGATATTCCTAGAGGAAAATGGCTAAACTATTTGCAAACAGTGGATACCCTGATCAGACACAGCAGTGTGTGGTGGCTGATCTGGGGCTGCACTGTTTGCCAGTTTCCCTTCCAATTAAAATGGGTTAAACCTGAAATCCTCATCCTCTGTTTCTGGGACACCAAGCCATAATGAGTTAACCATGGTCCTGCTGAATCCGGATACACCCTGCCTTTGCAAACAGTGTAAATTTAGGTCAGTTGGCTTCTGAAGAAGCCAATTGATATGAATCTACACTGTCAATGTCATTATGTATGTGAATTTGTTTAAACAACTTGGATCAAGTGATCTGATTGGCTTAAAATAAGAAATGGATGTGGCATCTGAATTTATTCAGCATGGCAAGGGTTATGTGGCAGAAGACATTCTGAAATATTTTTCTTTCTTTTTTTTTTCTGGAGAAAATAAGGCTAGAAGTTTCAGGCATTAGAATTATTATTATTATTATATTGTTTTTGCATAGACCAAAAAAGAAAAAAACAACAAAAAAACAACAGCAAGTTTGGAACTCACACTTAAACCCTTAACCCTTGCCATGCTGATTAAATTAAATTAAGTTGCCACACCCACTTTTAATTTTCAGCCAGTCAGATTACTTGATCCAGGTTGTTGATACAAATTCACATACTTAATAATAACAAACAGTGCTGATCCAGATCAGTTGGCTTCTGAAGAAGCCAACTGATCTGGATCTAAACTGTTTGCAAAGGCAGGGCATATCCGGGTTCAGCAGAACTAGGGTTATAGGCCCAATCACAACTGCAGCAGACAACATATTGAAATATCTTTAAGTTTTGAAGAAAATAAGGCCTGGCAGACGACCCACCTAAAAATCTAAGCCTTATTTCCTGAGAAAAAAAATCGACTGTCATTGCTGCAAGTTTGCTTGATGCTTTGTTAAAAGGTTAATCAAAACTTACCTTATTTCAGTCTCTAATGATAATTTTTTATACCTTATGCCTTATACCTTATTACATCATAGCTCTAGATAAGAGGCAGGGTATCAGGTAAATGTTTTTTTCTTATTTATCCACGAAAACTTACATTGTAGGTACCCTTTAGAAGTGCCTCATTGAAGGCCACTCCTAATAACTACCCACAACCCCACAGTATATGTTTTTTTAGGACAAGTAAGAAAAATATTAATACCTTTTGGCTGAAAAAACAACAACAAAAAAACATGTTAGTAGAAGCCATGTTGATTAGATCATAAGCAGCAAAGAGATGCTTAATTGATGCTATGAATGTTATGTCAGAAATAACAAGAACAAATGAACAGACAGGTAGGCTATTAATAATAATAAGAGGGTGCTTTCTTCCCAACAGCAAGCATATTTCGTTTGTGGGCTGCATTACCGGGTTTTCCATTATGATTAAAAACTCATCGACTGTGCAGTAGACCTTGAAAGCTCAGTTGGATGTGCATTTGACTGGTGATCAGGAGGTGGCAGGTTCCAGCAATGGAGGTTGATCATGAAATCTTTTCGACAGTCATTCTCTCCCAGCTGATTCAAGAAGAGCAGTTGTCAATTTCTGGCCAAAGAATGTGCACAAGTACTCAGGTTAACTACTTCCAGGATTAAGCCTGCCCAGGAAAAGTATGGTAAACTGACCGGTTCAAGGTGACCTTAATATTGTTAACTGGGCTGTTAAACTCCAAACCAACCAAAGACTGTACAGTCCATATAATTTTATGTTGAACAGGTTCGACAAGAATTCAAACCTGTTTCAAGTATGGCTGGTGAAATTGGTAGTTGTACCACCATGTGGTCACCAAGGCAGTAGTGAGAGGTAGATAAGATGCAGTACTTTAAAAAAAAATGTTCCATTTTGCATAATTTCAATAGCAAAATTTGGTGGTTTTACCCAAATTTAGGGGCAGATTACAATACAGTTGAAAAAGTTATCATGCATTTAAGTTCTTACCTACAAAAGTACAGAAGAGCTATCACACTACCCTCAGCATTGGCAAGGTGGCCTTAAAGTTCTAAACCCTGGTCATGCTGAACCCGGATATGCCTCATCTTTTCAAACAGTACAGATCCAGATCAATTGGCTTCCAACTGCTCTGAATCTGCACTGTTTGTCATTCAGTACATGAATATGGATCAACCATCTGGATCAAGTAATCTGATTGGCTGACAATTAGAAGTGGGCGTGGCATCTTTATTCAGCATGATAAGGGTTATAATAAGAACTCTTATTAACTAAATCCTTTGGTGGATACGCTCCATGTTTGGCATGATGGTAGATGTTGATGCAGAATTTTATTTGGTGTTTAGAGTGCCATCCCAAGTCTGCAACACCATCCCTTCTCCCACCCAGTTTGTTGCTGAAGTCTTATGAGCGTCTACCCCTGTTTTTCACTCCAACATTACTTAACCAGATCACCAGGAAGTTAAATGGACTTGTTCAAAATTTAGGACAAGTATGATAAGGAGTTAAGGTATCCCAATATGTAGGGTAAATGTTGCACTGACTGGTATTGCCTCACCTGGGCAGTTCCAGTGAGAACCCACAAGATTTAGATTGGTGCAAAACTGAGAATCTTCTAAATACTCGCTGTTACGCAATACGCAATATGGTAGTCAGATAGACACCCATGTTGTTTTTGCAGTTTAACCCTTGTCATGCTGAATAAATTAAGATGCTGCACCCACTTCTAATTTCCAGCCAATCAGATTACTTGATCCGGGTTTTTAATAGAAATTCACATATTTAATGACTAACAGTGCAGATCCAGATCAGTTGGCTTCTTCAGAAGCCAACTGATCTGGATCTACACTGTTTGCTAAGACAGGACATGTAGTGTTCAGCAAGAGAAGGGTTAATGAAATTTTATTGATTGCGAACATTTCTCAATAGCCATCAGAATATTGGAAACTGGTAAACACAGCTTCAGACAAGAATGGGTATTAGGAAAATATTTTTCTTATTTCTTTATGAAAATTTATGTTGTGGGTACTCATTAGAAGCACCTCACTCTGTGAGGTGCTTCTAACAAGTAGCTTCAACATACATTTTCATAGAGAAATAAGAAAAATAATAATACCTTACCATTGGAAAAAGAGCCTTATCTGGAGCTGTGAGATAAAGGAATAAATCTAGACCTAATGTGGAAAAAGCAAACTTTTTTTTTTAATCTGTGAAAACCAGTAAAGTTCAGCATATCTCTAGATAAGGCACTTTATTCAACCCTTTCACCCCTGAGTTTCTGAAGTGGACTCTTCCATTCTTGAATTTGAATATGTCCACTGATGCAAATGGGGGTTTCAGTCTAAAATCAAAAACAGAATGGCAAACAGTGTAGATCCTGAAGAGATGGCTCATGATGAGCCATCTCATCTGGATCTACACTGTTTGCACAGGTATCTGTTTTGGTCTGTGGGGGTTGAAAGGATTAACCCTTTTCCTGCCGAATCTGGATATACCTTGCCTATGCAAACAGTGCAGATCCAGATCAGTTGGCTTCTCAAGAAGCCAACTGATCTGGATCTGCACTGTTTGTAATTAAGTACACGTATGTGACTTTGTATCAACAACCTTGATCAATTAATCTGATTGGCTGAAAATTAGAAGTGGGCGTGGCATCTTAATTTATTCAGCATAGCAAGGGTAAATACTTTTCACATTTCTTCACAAAAGCATGTTAAAAGTATGTTATAACTCATTAAAAGTATGTTTTGTTTTGGTGCTTTTAACCCTTAAAGCGCCAAGAAAAACTGCATCTGAAAATGTCGTCTGTTTATGTCGTCTGCTGAATATTCTTGCAAATTTTTCAAACCTATTTTTGCATACAGGCAAACAGTGTGGACCCAGATCAGACTGCTCCTAAAGGAGCAGTCTGATCTGGGTCCACACTGTTTGCAGAAAGGATTTTTAAAGTAACCGGCAGAATACAAAGCAGATGACAATAGTTGTGATTGGTGCTTTAAGGGTTAACATGTACCACAGCACATATATTTGTGGCAAAATAACAAATTTTTGTTTTTTGATTTGAGTTTGATTTGCATTTGAGTTTTGAGTCCCAGTCAACACTGTTGTGGTCATGTTGAGGCAGTCAGTTTACCTTCTTACACTTTTCCTCGGCAGGCTTTGTTAGTCGTTTAAGCCATATACCAGTACTTTGTGCTTAATTTTGCCAGTAACTGAAAACTGCCCTTGAGTCAGCAGAAGGGACAGAATGACCATAATCAACCTCTACAAAAGTTATATGGCTCAGCTGGGTTCGGAACTTGTAATCCCTAGATCTGCATTCAGAATGGCTTCTGACTGTGCTATGGAATGTGGTTATGGATGATAATGGGAGGGGCCCCGACTTATGCATTCTGTGAATACATTTCTAGTACGGTAAAATGTCCTAAAATTTTGAACACTTTATTTTAATCCTTTTTTGGCCTGATTTTTCCTTTTTGTGCAGTTGTTACTTAAAATACTTTCTGGAATGGCAAACAGTGTAGTCCCTGATCAGACTGCTCCTTCAGGAGCAGTCTGATCTGGGTTTACACTGTTTACATAAATTATGTAATTTTGTCAGACACTTTGGTGTGTGAAATTTTTGGACATTTACTGTAGTTATCTCATTTTTCTGAAAAAAAAAAAAAAAAAAAAGTATGTTGTGGACTCATTAGACTTGTCTTAGAGAATTGTCTTAGAGAACAGATGGGTACCCACAATGTATCTTTCCATGGAGAAGTATGAAAAAAATGTCCCATTGAATACTTTGTTTTTATAAAAAACAACAACAAAAAAAAACAAAATAAAACATAGCTCTAGGTAAGAGGGAGCATCAGGTAAATATTATTCTTATCTCTCCATGAAAATATATGTTATGGGTATACATTAGAAGCACCTCATGGAGGCACTTCTAATGAATACCCACAATATATGTTTTTGTGGAGAAGTAAGAAAAATATCAATACTTCTTGGATGAAAAAAAAAAAGCCTTATCTGGGCTATGTACAGATGTGTCAAGCTGTTATAAGCTTTAGTTTATTGAGATCAAGCATGTATGTTTTTCTAAAAAAATATATATATATACATATATATATATATAACAAAAGTCAGAACGCATTTAAAAAATCAGAAAATATCATTTTAACCCTTGTCCTGCTGAATAAATTAAGATGCCACGCCCACTTCTAATTTTCAGCCAATCAGATTACTCGATCTGGATTGTTGATATAAATTCATACACTGAATGGCAAACAGTGCAGATCCAGATCAGTTGGCTTCTTCAGAAGCCAACTGATCTGGATCTACACTGTTTGCAAAGGCTGGATATATCTGGGTTCAGCAGGACAAATGTTTCTGAAAACATAAAAAAAAAAAAAAAAAATCAGAAAAGATCATTTGAGAAGGTTTCTTATCCAGAGCTTTAGGTATTAAATTTATCTTTTCTGCCAGAGATAATTATTCTAAAGCCATTAAAGAGGTTCATAGAAAAGATAAGGAAAGTGCCCTATTTACCTTAAAAAGTTGGACAGACAAGTCTGAGCAAACATTGCAGACCCAGATCAAACTGCTCCTGAAGGAGCAGTTTGATCAGAGCCTACAATGTTTGTCAGTCCATCACTGAATTTTACACAAATCGCCAAGTAGTCAAATGAACATGTTTAAATTTTAGGATATGTATGGTAAGGAATTACGGTGTCTGAATATTTAGGGTAAAAATGGTATTGAGGGTTTCTATGGGAACAAACTGTTGATCATACAATCAATTCAAGGCTTCAGATGAGTTATTAGATTTTCAAGGTATTTTAAATATACCGTATAAACCCTAAATATTCAAATATTTTAACCCTTGTCATGCTGAATAAATTAAGATGCCCCTCCCACTTTTAATTTTCAGCCAATCAGATTACTTGATCCAGATTATTGCTATAAATTCTTATACTTAATGGCAAACAGTGCAGATCCAGATCAGTTGGCTTCTTCAGAAGCCAACTGATCTGGATCTGCACTGTTTGCAAAGGCAGGGTATATCCGGGTTCAGCAGAACAAGGGTTAATATGTATCAAAAAAATTGTATAAGTCATATGTGACAGAATCAGAAACAATGCAGACCCTGATCAAACTGCTCTGGGTAGGCACTGTTTGCTCAGGTCTGTCGGTCTGTCTGCTTATTTAGGGTAATTTTGGTAAGTCTTCAGACTTCTTAATAGTTTGTCCAAAATCTTTTGACTCAAGGGCTGTGTATGTCCCAACTTCACTTAATGAAAATCACACATCAAAATTATTTCAACTTCCATGAATGGCCCTTAGCTACCTTTAACGCTCTGCATTCTGGGTAAAAATTTCAGCAGACGACATTTTTGAAATAGTTTTATTATTTTTCCCAGAAAATAGGCTTGGACATAACACGCAAATTGTCTTCTTAGGAGACAGTTTGCATGGAATGTCATGTACAATGTAGCTGATATTCTGGGAAAATAAGAAAAAAAAACGTCAGTTTGTCATCTGCTGAATTAGCACAGAGAGTGGTAAAGGTTAACGTATAACAAAAATGACAGAACATGACAGACTATTAAAGCATTTTTTTTTAGATTTTATTTTTATTGACTGCTGTTTAATAATTATTAATTGTATAATGTATTTTGATACAAAATTTCATGAACATAATTTATGTGCTCATTGAGATTCTGAAAAAATCTGCAGACCCATTGTGAAACAAAGACACATTTTGTCATGAATTTAATACATAAAAATATGAATACCATATTCTGATACCTTATTTCCTTACCCTACTTGTCCAAAAATTTTAATATAATTACCGCATTTTATCTAGTCCCTTTTTTATCTAGCCCTCTTTTATGTGGTCCCCTTTTATCTAGAGCTATGGCTATTCTAGGAGAGGTTTGCTGTTTGCCATTCATTCAACATTCAGAACTTTTTATCTGTGTATCTTCGAATACTGCCTACGCCCTCGCTGGCATTTATGGCAGACCCCAGGTTGCATGATGAAGGCCTACAAGCAACCAGTTTGCATTACCATAGGGTTCTTTAACCAGCATAGGGGGTGACTTTCTCTGCACAGCAGGCCTCCAGTTAACATCCTAATCTGACGGAGATCACACTGTTTTTAATGCCATCCCTGCAAATGACATGAGGGAAAGCAGGAAAGCATGTCCAGGCACCGAAATTCCCTTGCCTACACCTGGAATCGATCTCTGTATCTTTAGCTCTAGAGACCAATGTGCTCACCACTGAGCTACTGCCCTTCTCTTTTAAAAGGATTATATTTTTTTTTATTATTTTTTTCTTATTTCTCCATAAAAGCATCTGTTGTGGGCATTAAGGCACTTCCGATGAGTAGCTACAGAACAGCTTTTATGGAGGACTGGAGAAATTAACAAATAATCCTAGTCCTTAGCAGGTTTCAGTTATTGAATATTTAGTATAATTATGGTACAGCTAAATTCTTGTATTTCTAGTCCTTTATGTTCGTCCATTCAGGCTTTCAGAAATTATTGTAATTTCAGAATTCAGAGGCCTTGTTAAGAAGGAGTATTTGGTGATAATTCTGGGACTGATAATTTTCACAAGTTCCCCATAAAAACATATTTTTTTTATGGGTTCTCATTAGAGGCACTTCTAATGAGTACCCACAATGTATGTTATCAGAAAAGTTATCCTAGAATTATGACCAACTACTCCTTCATAACATGTCCTTTAAATTCCAGTATCTGAATACAGTCAACCCTCTTTATACCGACGCTTGATACAACGACAAATTCGTTATAATGACAATTTGAATGTCAGGAAACCTTCTCTCAAGAGTGACAGTTAATGAGAAATTATGCAAGACTATTGCATTAAACATTCAAGCAAAATATGTTTTGGATATTTGTTAGAATTGCCTCACTGAGGCAATTCTAACAAATATCCAAAACATATGTTCTATGAGATAATAAAAATAAAACAAGGTCTTTCTTACATATCATTCTGTCCATTGAGGATGCTTTACAACAGCAAATTCATTTTAATGGCAACATCTTTCCCAAAAAATACTGTCATTGTAACGGGTTCACTGTATTTACCAAGGATAATTCTGGCTCAGAATATGGGAGAAACTATCTTTTAAATTCAGCCAAAACTGGGGAGGAATTATGAATTTTCAGTGAGAAATCTGAGCAAAATCCTGAGCATAATTACATTTTGCTAAGAGATTTTTCCTCCCTTTTAGCAAATTTCAATGAGATTTTTGGCAAAACAAATAATAGAATATCTCAAAATATCTCAAAAAAATAAATCCCTGTTTAGGATAATTACGGTACTGATAAATTCATGTATTTCTAGTCTTTTATGTTCTTTCTGCTCTTGCCTTTCAGAAATTATTGTAATTGCAACTGGCAGAATGTCTTCATGAATAATTACTTGGATAATGAGAATTCATTATCATGCAAATCATTATCTTCCAGGTCCGTATCAGAATTTCAAATTTTTCATCAATCTAATTGCTGCTCCATGTTCCTCAGGCCCGACCTTCCATCTATAATGAGTCACAGAATTGCTTTTTCAATACAGCCCAGCATTAGGCTTTTTGATTGAGTATTAGACTTTATTGAACCGTTCGTATATTGTAGAATGGAAGTAAGCCTTAGACCTTATTTGTTGAGCTCATCTCTGGAATCTGAAGGGAATTGCCGGGTCGATAAGAAGTCTGCGACGTCAATACATTGGATATTATTATAGCCCGACATAGGTTATTATAATGGTGTCATTGTTCAATTTATTATTCAAAATTTGCTATTTGAATTATTAATTAGCACTGGAAATACATGCAGAATTTAACATATTTAATTAAACTGCACTAGTAACCAATTAAATTTTTGAATTGAGTAGTTTAATAGATAAAGATTTGACACCATATGTTACTCATTTCACAAAAGTATCTCGTATATTTTTTTTCCAAACTGATTTTTTTTTCAGTTTTTTAGTAATTTCTTATTTTATTTTTTCAGGCATTTTTTCTTAATGAAATCGTAGTGAATTTTCCATCACATCCACATTAGATATGGATGCTGATTCTAATGACGGAACATCAACGGAAGCATTAAATGGTGAAACGAAACCAGATGTCGCTAAACTGGCACAGTCGGCTATTATCAAGCAGGTATGTCTCATTTCAGTTTGAACTGCTTTACTTTCTGTATCTTCTGTTGTGTAAACTACTGTTTATCAATATTTCCATATTTCTTTCTTCATTTTCCATACATTGTCAAAGCCTATCTGTTCATCACACCTGCTGTTTCCAAACTGAGGCTAGTAACTCAGGTATGCCGTATTTTCAATGATCCATCTCATTAACAAATCTATGTTAATGTTATAGACATCTTTTCAACATGAATGGTTCGTAGATTTTCATAGCTAAAATATGTGTGTGTGAACTAGTTCATGTACTTTGGCTTACCTTTCGCTTCAAACAATACCCACATATACTTAAATTATTTTGCATACCCAATTACCTACCAATAATCTACACACATTAACAGCCTTCCTACATTAATTATTTAGTTCCATTATTGATGGATTTGACAGGCATTGATAAGGATATCCTAATTGCTTGGGCAAATTAGAACAAAATCAATGGACTTCTTTAATGGATTCAGTGGACATAATGGAAAATTGGGAATGTTCATATAATTTTGAAACTTTATGATAAGTCAACAGCCACATGTAATCGCACAAGTGTTGTAATATTTTCATAAATTACTTGACATATTCCATGTCTGTGAAGTTTGTGTTTCATTATTAGCTTAAGGATGTTTTGTTTGGATATGGATGTGTATTTTTGGCAGCACATTTTTCCTGATATAAGGTAGTGTTCTAAAATACTTTAGTTCCAACTGTCTTTACCAAATGAAAATACAGTCGACTCTCGTTATCTCGAATTCCAAGGGACTCTCTGAAATACTTTGAGATATCCGTAGTTCGACATATCAGGTTTGCAGAATTGAGGAAAAAATAATTTGATTAACCACATTTTACAAACTGATAGGTAATTGGACTTTTGAAGTTAGAGATATATTGAAAATATTGTGGAAAAGAAGAGAAATTGCTCCTTAGGAGCAATTTCTCCTCTAATCTACAATATTTTCCATCTGTTGTTAGGTTTTCATGTATAGGCAGGGACCAGATTTTCACTTCGAGATAAGCGGTTATTTGAGATAAGCGAGGTCGAGATAACGAGAGTCAACTGTAGATATATTATGAAAGAAATTTATATATCCTATATGTTAGTTCTTCATTTTCAAGTTTTCATCTGAGGTATATATGCAATGTATAATACTGTTTAAACATAGAATGTTAGAAATGTATGTTAGATTGTCAATGTTACAGGTTCCAGAGGCATTTCCAAAAATTTTTCCCAACATGTAGTTTACTTAAAAGGAGTTTAACTCCAGAAAAGAGCAATGTACAGATAGGTATTTTTCTTAATTCTGCAAGAAAGCACATGCTGTTGGTACTGCATAATTGGAATTGCTATTATGAGGCAGTTCTAGTGAGCACATGCAATGTGTTTTTATGGAGAAATAAAAAATCTACTGGTGTCAGCAATTCTTTTCGCTGAGGATTTGTTAAGGAGAAGTATTTGACGATAATTTCTGGAATAACTTTCTATAGTTCTCCATAAAAACATTATGTTGTGGGTACTCATTAAAAGTGGGCCAGTCTCAATGGCTCGGATGTGGGTCCAACGTGATCAGGATGTCGCAGACTCCATCCCCACCGGGTATAGCAACATTCTTCTGTGGAGACTGATCGTGAAATGTTTCGTAGGCTGTCATTCTCTCCTTTCCGCTGATTCAAGAAGGACACTTGCCAGTTTCTAGCGAAAGAATGTGCACAAAAACCAGTTAAATGCTTAGAGGACTGAGCCTGCCCAGGAAAAGTGTGTTTAGGTAAACTGACCAGCTTGACATGACCTTAACGAGTTGACTGGATGTAAAACCTCAATCAAAACTCATTAGAAGCACCCACCAAGATGCTTATAATAAGTACCTATGACAAATGTTTTTATTTAGAAATAAGAAACAAGTTCCCAGATCTCTCACCAGATACTGCATGGTCCTTAACAAATCCTCTGTTTTATGGAAAGTTGTATATTCAAGTCTGTGAAAGAGACTTGGCAAGTCCTCACAATATAGAGCTACATTTTCAGCTCCATCACAATTTTTTTCAGCAAAGTTTTTACTTAATTTTTTTCTTCTTATACAGTCAACCCTCTTAATACCGGCATTCGATACAACGGCAAAATTCATTATGATGACTATAAGAGTGTCATGAAACCTTTGTTCAAGAGGTGACAGTTAATGAGAAATTATGTGGGAATATTGCATAAAAATTTCAAGCAACATATGTTTTGGATATTTGTTAGAATTGTCTCAGTGAAGCAATTCAAACACATATCCAAAACAAAATGTTCTATGAGCAAATAAGAAGAAAACAAGGCCTTTCTTGCAAATCATTATGTCCATTAGGGATTCTTTGCAACAGCAAATTCATTTTAAATGCAACATCTTTGCGAGGGTTCACTGTAGCATAGCTCTAGACAAGATGACCACAGAGGGCTTGTTGACCCATTTTTAGTCTGAAGACCCTTAAAAGAGTAATTGGCAAACAGTGCAGATCTAGATCAGATGCCCCAGACTGTGGTGTCTGATCAGGGTCTACAATGTTTGCTTTAATTATAGGAATTTCTATAAAATACAGGAATAATAAAAAATAACCAGAAACCCTGCTACTGGAAATGGACTGGTCCAAAGAGTTGTTATAGAAGAGTCTGCTTGACCTAATTGGGTTAACCCTTAAGACTCCAAACACAACAATTGTCATCTGCTTCGTCTTCTGCCGAATACTTTAAAAGTCATTGTTGCAAACAGGACCCAGATCAGACTGCTCCTCTAGAAGCAGTCTGATCTGGGTCCACACTGTTTGCCTATATGCAAAAAGTGTTTGAAAAGGTTGCAAGAAGATGAAGCAGATGACATAAACAGACAACATTTTCAGATGCAGGTTTCTTGGTGTTTTAAGGGTTAAGGAGTATTTGGTGATAAACCTGGCATAATTTTCTCCAGTTCTCTTTAAAAGAACATATGGGTATTCTTTAGAAGTGCCTCATTAAGGCATGAATCTTTTTATACCCTGCCTCATGAAAATGGCTGGGTATTACGGTTTCACTTTGGTCGTCCATGTTCCCATCTGCCCGTCAGGCTATCGTATGTCCTGTCCATCTGTATTAACATTTCCAGATGATAACTTTAGTGAGTATCAATGAATATTAATGGCTTTTCACCAAATTTGGTATGTGCTTTGGTATAGCGACAGGGTATTATCACTTTGTTACGTTAGTTTTATTTGTTTGTTTAAGTTATTAACTTTTTTATGTCATATTTTACAATATATGACATTTTCTTAGTGGTGAATACTTCAGGATAAAGGCTGAAATTAGAATTCAGAATTTTTTTACATTACTCTTTTATGTTAAGTTTTTAAAGATCTGTGTTTCCTGAATGCCACATTTTTTTTTACTTGATTCTTTGGTTCATACTTTGGTTCATGTTAGAGACAGGTCCAAAATTTTGTTTAAACCCCAGGCTCAGCTATAAAAGGGCAGGCTCCGCCCCCAAATTATGATGGTGGCAAATTCAAACACTTTTCAGGTGCTCAGTGAATAAATAGTGATTTTGGTCTTACCAACTTTCATATTATTTAGATAAAAATAATTGAACAACTTTTGGCCAGTCTCTAATGAATCATGGGATCATTTTATAGAATCAGATAAGGATAAGACTACAATAAATAGTTTTATTTCGAAAATCTGAGCCTAACTGTCAGTTAGATTTGAATTTTCACCTTTGACCCCTGCAATGACAGGCAAACAAGATATAAATAGAAAAGCACATGGCATGATTTCACACAGCTGTGCATGCAGGGGAATCAAAAGGTAAACAAACATGCAAAGCTCACCACTCTTGTTAATCCAAATGTGCCAACAGATATGTGATCCAAATGAATTTTATGCAGCATCATAAAGTGAATCATATGTTACATTTTTAGCATTCATAAATACATACATAAAAAAATTCACTGTAGACTGTTTTTGTTTATATAAAAAAAATCACTGCAGACTGTTTTTGTTTACATAAAGTTTCTAATAAATAAATAAATTCCCACAGCTGGCACATGGTGAACTTAAGATAGTCAGATAGTTTTTCTATGTGTACTGAAGTTTTTGACAACTGTTTGATGAGCGAACAGCGCGATATAAGTGAAATGTTCTTGAAAATCAAAGAAGTGAATAATTCAGATTAATGGCTGAAGGATAAACAAGATTTTGATTCGAGAATGCAAAAGATAATGCTCAGAAAATCACAACATATAAATTGATCAAAATTTCAAACTTTTATGTGAAAGTGTTTCATGTGTATTCTTTTTTCTTTTTTTTTTTTTTTTTTTAAATCCTTTCTTCTATGTCTGTTTTGACAAATCTAAATCCCCCCACCACAAAACAGTATCCATTTATCTAGTTTATCCTTGAATCTGACAGTAGCTTTACACAGATACTCAGTAATCAGCTGATTCCAACATGTGCATGTTTACATTCCTGTGCAGCTGACCCCGACATGACCTAAGTTAACCCATTATCTCTTGTCTGGCCACTCCCAGATTTCTCCTGTAGGACCTACAGGAATCTGGCCTTTAATGCAAATTCCACCCCTGTCAGTGACCTTGGGTAAGGTCATGGACTTAGACTTTTCTTTTTGCTTTTTTACCTTCAAGTTTTTAAGGATCTGTGTCTTCTGAATGCCTTAATTGATTTCTTAAACTGACTTTTAGGCTGATGTTAGAGACAGGTCAGAAATTTTGTTAAGTGTATGCACAGTGACGTTGAGGTCAAGGTCATGGACTTAGAATTTCCATGTTAAAGTTTAGGTTACAGATTTAAAAGATGTATATCTCCTAAATGCTTGGATTGATCTAGTTGATGGTTAGAGTAACTTTAGATACAGGTTTAAATTTTTGTTCACCATGTGCCCAGCTCCACACCTGCCCCTTGGTCACCTTGAGGTTAAAGTCAAAGACTTGTCATGTTAAGTTTATAAAGATCTCCTGAATTCCTGTATGGACTTTGTTGATACTTTGAATGTTGTTAGGTACTCATTAAAAGTTTTGCTCGGTATGAGACCCACCTCATTCAGTGAGCTTGAGGTCAAGGTCACAGACTTAGAATTTAGAATTTTCATGATTCTACAGATCTACTGGTCTAAAGTTTTGCTCATGTGAGAGGCCCTCTTCACTGAGTGAGCTTGAGGTCAAGGTCACAAACTCAGAACTCTTTTCATATTTAAGTTTTATGTTAAAGTTTTTTTAAAAGATCTTATCTACCGGGTGGCTGGATGGATGTAGTTAAGTTTGGACTGGTGTGTTCAGAGCAAGATCCTTTCCCTCTCATCCATTCCCACAGTGACAGAGGTCAATTCACACAGTTAAATTTTTTCATATTATAGACAAGTAGAATTTCAGGAGAGCTTTCTTGCTGGGCAACAGGTCTTGTTTTTAAATTCTTGTTTGAATATCATGCAGCAGCAAGTAGGTAGTTGGAAAATATTTTTATATTTTTATCCTTTCTAGTAAATAATTAGAACTTTCAAGCCATAAACTATTCAATTCATTAATAAAAATATTGCATTAGCATACCATATCAGTTCTTACTCATTAGCCACAGTTTTGTGCCAGAGAAAATAACCTCATACCATATTTTATCCTAAGTATTCGGACACCTCAATTCATTACCGTACTTGTTCTTAAATTTGAACAAGTGCAATTTATTTTTCGATGTTGTGTATAAAAATTGCTGGATGAGTGGCAAACAGTGTAGACCCTGATGAGATGCTGCATTCTGCAGCATCTCATCTGGGTTTACACTGTTTGTGCATGCCTGTCTGTCCGAATACATACAGTAAATAGGGTACCTATATTTGTTTAACCCTTAAAGTGCTTAGCAAAATTGTAGCAGAAAACATTCTATATTTTTTTATCAATATTTTTGGGAGAAAATAGGACTTGCCATTTCATGTGAATAGTCTGCTAGGTGAACAGTTCACATGAAATATCAAGCCTTATTTTTCACAAAAAATACAAAAAAAAAATAAATAAATAAAAATAAAAATAAATAAATAAATAAAAAAAAAATCAAAATATCTTGTACTGCAGTTGTTTGTGACTAGTATTTTATGGGTTAAGTTTAGTCTAAGATATTCTGATAATATAAACAGGCTACAGAAAAGTAAAATAAAAATAGTGTATTAGTACATGTAGTTAAATCATTGAAAAATATTATAGTGTATCATGTAGTTAAATCATTACCAGTCTAAACTGGTAATGTTTTTCTCATCCCCACCCCTCCAAAACAGGTTTTGACATTTCATGTAAATTGTCTCCAGGAGACAATTTGCATGAAATGTCTAAACCTGTTTTATGTGAAAAATATTTCAGACTGTCGTCTGCTGAAAATTTTACACTGACAGTGCTAAGTGTTTAAGTTTAGTCTTAGAGAGATATTCTGGTAATATAAGCAGGCTGCAGATAAGTAAAATAAAAATATTGAAAGCTTAACCTTTACCACTCTTCGGGCAAATTCAGCAGACGATAAATTGATAATATTTTTTTTTATTTTTACGAAAAAAAAAAAAAAAATAAATAGGTTTTCACATTTCATGTAAATTGTCGCCAGGGGACAATTTGCATGAAATGTCAAAACCTGTTTTATGGGAAAAGTAAGAAAAAATATATAAGAAAAATATTTCAAACTGTCATCTGCTGAAAAATTTACCCAGAATGCTAAGCGTTAATTGTACTTTATGGGCTAAGTTTAGTCTTAGAGAGATATTCTGGTAATATAAGCAGTCTGCAGATAAATAAAATAAAAATATTGGTAGCTTAACCTTTACCACTCTCTGGGAAAATTCAGTAGATGATAAATTAGTGATATTTTGCCCCCAAAACAGGTTTTGACATTTCATGCAAATTGTCTCCAATCCAATGGAGACAATTTGCATGAAATGTCAAAACTTGTTTTTCTGGGAAAAATAAGAAAAAAATATTTCAAACTGTTGCCTGCTGAAATTTTTACTCAGGGTGCTAAGCATTAATTTAGCCATAGCTTCAAGGTAGAAGTGGTGTTTTTCTTAACCCTTGTCCTGCTGAACTTGGATATACCCTGCCTTTGCAAACAGTGTAGATCCAGATCAGTTGGCTTCTGAAGAGAAGGCAACTGATCTTGATCTGCACTGTTTGTCATTCAGTATGTGAATTTATATCCACAATCTGGATTAAGTAATCTATTGGCTAACAATTAGAAATGGGTGTGGCATCTTAATTTATTCAGCATGACAAGGGTTAACAAAAAATGTTGATATTTTCCTTATTCCTCCACAGAAATGTATGAACTCTAAAAATAGATGCATGTAATGAGCTTATGACCTATGCAGTTCATGAAGACTGAGGTCAGCCTACGAATCTGGATTCTGGTCGCAATCAACACTGATCTCTAACATAATGTATGGACTTCAAATTTTAACCCTTAAAAGGTTGCGATTCTACTAGTACATCTGGTGAAAAAAAGTACCTTAGCTGGAGTCAGGCTTTCAGACGGGCCCTACTTTTCCCTGTTTTTTTTTTTTTTGTTTTTTTTTGCGCCTACTTTTCCCTACTTTTTTCTGAAAATGCTCTACTGTCCCTACTTTTTAGTTAAAAAATATTTGAAGCGACCAAAAATTGTAATTTTTTTCCCTTGCTCACTTGGACTTTGCAAAAAACAGATCAACTTTATCTGAGCAGCCATGGTGCTTAAGTTTATAAAATATTTTTACTTCAGTTGTTACTCCTTTTTTGGAACATTTATTTTGTATTCCCTTTCCATGGTAATGTAGTGTTATTGTTCAGAGAAAACTTTGTTTGCTTAATATATCTTTTTCTAAGTCTGAAAACACTCAGAATGTCCCTACTATCCCTATTTTACATGATTGAAATTCCTACTTTTGCCCTACTTTTTTTTAAAAATTTTGAGCCCTGCTTTATCCCTACTTTTTCAGTGGAGGGCATTTAAAAACCTACGGAGTTATCCCTGCTCTATAGGTATTTATCATTCTGTCAGGTTGTTGGCACTTAAAATATGCTTTCATTAAAACTCCCAGGTGGAGCCAATCAAAAGCCTTTGTTCTTGCTTCCAATTATTAAGTAAACTCATATATCAAGATAAGGTGCTTTTTTTCAACCAAAAAGTACTGATATTTTTCTTATTTCTCCACGAAAACCTATGTTGTGGTACTCATTAGAAAGCGCCTCAGTGAGGCACTTCTAATGAGTACCCACAACATATGTTTTCGTGGAGAAGTAAGAAAAATATATTGTGGATACCCTCTCTTATCTGGAGCTCTGAAATTATTTTACCTGTCTGCATTAACTGGTAAGAGGTAGAAAAATATATCCTAAACAGATGGGGTATTCAGGGCTTCTGGAAATATGAGAAGGAAGTTTATGCTATTATATTTTATGGATGTGATACCCCAGGACTTCTCTGGAAATAGGAAAAGGAAGTTGATGCTATTATATTTTATGGATGGTGTTTTCTTTGTTTATCCCCCAAATTCATAAGCATAGCTGGTATTTGAATTTCTTGTGTAGGTCTTTCCCAACATTTATAAGCATAGCTGGTATTTGTATTTCTCCTGTAGGTCTTTCCCAAATAACCACATTTTTCCCCAGGTCTTGACTCTTAAATTGGATAACCAGGTAACGTAACAAAAATGGCCTCATAGTCCAAGTGTTGCAGGGAAGAATATTAACTATCCCAGATGAAATGAAATTTCATTCATTAACATTTAGCATACTATAGGCAAATTCAGCAGACAGCAAATATATGATATTTTTTTTTAATAATTTCTTCCCCAGAAAATGGGATTTGACATTTCATGCAAATTCACATTGTCTTCCTAGGAGACAGTTTGCATGGAGTGTTCAAATCCTATTTTCAGGGAAAAATAAGAACAATACTTCAAAATGTTTTCTGCTGAAATTTTTATCCAGCATTAAAGCGCTTATTATTATTATTATTAGTAGTAGAAGTGGCTTGGCAAGGCACTTCTAATGAGTACACACAACATATGTTTTCATGGACAAATAAGAAAAATATCAAAACTTTTGGATTGAAAAAAGCATCATATCAAGAGCTAGGCTATTTTATCACAATATTTTAGACAAATCTTCGGGTATTCAAGTTTTAGGAAAAGTATGATGAGGATTTAAGGGCACTGGATACACATAGATTTTCTCCCATTTTTACAAGGGAGACAACTTTTGTGACTTCTTGTCTCTGCCCTGCACACCAACCCCTTCTGAAATAGGGTCTACCCTACAAGGAAAGAATTTGCTCCCAGTGGCAGTAAATTCTTTCCTTCAAAGGTGGACCTCTTTCCTGAAAGGAGACCAAATAATTTTGACAGCATTGCCTCTCATGAAAGATTATTAATTTCCGGTTGTTGTTCAGTTATTTCTTCAGTGCAGGGGGTACCAGGGTAGGGAAACCATAACAGGCACAACCTTCCCCTTGAGGTGGCTGATTATTTAGTGTAAATAACGTACATTATTGGTACATGAGTTTTAGTTGCTTTAGCAATTGGAACATCTTGTTAGGAGACAATTTGCATGAAAATGTCAACCCAATGTTCTGGGAAAAATAAGAAAAAAAAATACGTAGAATTGTCATCTGCTGAAACTTTTACCCAGCATAGCTCTAGATAAGAGTGGGTATTCACGTCTTATTTTTTCTTATTTCTCCTTGAAAACATATGCTCTGGGTACTCATTAGAAGCACATCAGTGAGACACTTTTAATGAGTACCACAACATATGTTTTCATGGAGAAATCAGAAAAATATCTAAAATTTTCAGTCGAAAAAAAAAGCACTTTATCTTGAGCTGTGACCTAGCATGCTAAGCTTTAAGCTGTAGGAATTGATTCTGGATAATCTCAGTAATGTATAGACAGGCATTGACCCTAAGTCCAACATTATTCTCTTGGAGAATATTTGCTGTTAGAACAAAATCAATACCCAACTACTGTTTTCATAAATTTCAATCATGTTATGGAATGGTTCTGTGTTATAGATGTTAGATTGTGTCTCTGGAGATAACAGCAATTATACCAGTCTAAAAGCATGCCATTAAAAGCTTAAGGTGGATGGAAACACTCAGCTGTTTTGCCACCATTTTTCAAAGAGCAAAGGAAATTGCTTCTTTAGTATTTAACCCTTTGATGTCGAATAGACTTTTCTACCTGAACTCTTTGGACTGGTCAATTTCCTATATAAGGGGTGTCTGTTTAGTTTTTTATTATGATGTTTTGTTAAAATGTCTGAATTTAATGCAAACAGTGTAGAGCCTGATCAGACGCCAGGTTCTGTGGCTTCTGATATGTTTCTACACTGTTTGCCAGTGTCTCTTTTATGGGACGCTAGGCTTAAATGGGTTTATTCCTTTTAAAAAAAATTGTATTATTCTTGAAGACAAGAATTTGCTTCCAGAGGGAAGCCACATCTTTCTTTTAAGAATAACCCCTAATGAGAAGGGAGTTAAATATTTCCATGACAGTTATTTCCCTTGAAAGTAGAAAGTTCAATTCAGATATATAACCAAAAAAGCAGTTCCCATATACACAAACAACACGAGGCGCTTTTTTTTGTTGAAAAAAGTGCCTTATCTGGACATATGATCTGGATACCATGCCTCTTATCTTGAGCTCGGGAGCTTATGGCATCATTTCAGTGAGAAAGTCACAGCTCTTATGAGATGCCATTATAGACATACTAAATTGAAGCCATTTGTGATAGACATACTAAATTGCCCTTTAGATTTTATCTAAACATTTTGATATTGAATATATTTATCAGGGTATGTTCCCAGTTAAGTTAGACATAATTAATTAACTGTCTAAAGGCCCATATTTATCCTAAGTATTGGCACAGACAAGTCAGAACAAACCATTGTAGATCATCTGATCAGGGTCTACACTGTTTGCCATTAAACCACCACTTTTGGAGACATTGATGACCAGGTGGCTAAATGGATGTGTTCAGATTTTAGCAGAAATATGGTTAGGAGTTAATTTGTCCAGCTATTTGGAGTAACTTAACCCTGGTCCTTCTGAACCCAGATATGCCCTGACTTTGCAAACAGTGTAGCTCCAGATCAGTTGGCTTCTGAAGAAGCCAACTGACCTGGATCTACACTGTTAGTCATTATGTATGTGAATTTGTATCAACAACTTGGATCAAGTAATCTGATTGGCTGAAAATTAGAAGTGGGCGTGGCATCTAAATTTATTCAGCATGTCAAGGGTTAAATCTCGTGAATCTTCAGTTTGGTCATTTTACAGGTAATATCCATTCATACTGTAAACATAACAAATCGAAAGGTCAAAGTGACATGTTAGTTTGGTCTCCCTATGTTCAGCCCATATGATTTTAATGTTTAATATTTACCACATTTACCCCAAATTTTGGGACATAAGCCTGCATGATCAAACCATGTGGATCCAGATAATACCGCAGAGTGCCATGTCCGATTAGGAACCACATAGTTTTTTTTTGTTTAGGAGTAAATGTATCTGAATATTTAAGGTCATATTATGCAATTTTGAAGTCCTGCTGAACCCAGATATACCGTGCCTTTGTAAACAGTGTAGATCCAGATCAGTTGGCTTCTTCAGAAGCCAACTGATCTGGATCTGCACTGTTTGTTGATATAAATTCATATACTGAATGACAATCTGAATCAAGTAATCTGATTGGCTGAAAATTTGAAAAAGGTGTGGCATCTTAATTTGTTCAGCAGGACAAGCGTTAATTAAGATATTTAGATACTTTTACAGCAATTTGAAAAACTTATCTTGTGTGTATGCATTGAATTGTCATAGAAAGGCATTTTAGCATAGGATGAACCCTTGTCCGGCTGAACCCAGATATACCCTGCCTTTGCAAAAAGTGTAGATCCAGATCAGTTGGCTTCTTCACTATTCATACTGCATGACAAACGGTGCAGATCCAGATGAGTTGGAGAAGCCTGTTTGTCATGCAGTATGTGAATTTGTATCAACAACTTGGATCTAGTAATCTGATTGGCTGAAGATTGAAAGTGGGCGTAGTATCTTAATTTATTCAGCATGACAAGGGTTAACTCCTAGTACAGTCAAACCTGTGTTAAACAAGCACATAAGGTAAAGTCAAAATATGGTTGCTTAAGATAGGTGCTTGCTTAATACAGGTAAATTACTCTTGCTTTCCTGATACAGGGCCTGACAAAATGGCCTTTGAATACAGGTGATTAACCATTATAGGCTGAATAAACTACCTCCATCTGCACACAGTCGGCCTCGGTGGCTCAGTTGGATGGGCGTCCGACTGGAGACCAGGAGGTTGCGGGTTCGACCCCCGCCGAGGTAGGCATCATTCTTTCGTGGAGATAGATCATGAAATATTTTCTATGGTCTTTCTCTCTCTTCCGCTGATTTGAGAAGGGCAGTTGGCAGTTTCTGGCAAAAGAATGTGCACAATACTGGTTAACCGCTTAGAGGACTAAGCCTGCCCAGTAAAGGTGTGGTTAGGTAAACTGACCGTGCTTGACATGACCCCATTGGGTTGACTGGGCCGTAAAACCTCAACACAAACCATCAGCACACTACCGTAATAACCCTTAGTATTGGGACACCTTATCTATTTACCATATGTGTCCTAAAATTTGAAATAGTCTACTCCACTACCTGTTGATGTGTCTTAAATACTGCTGTATGTATGGCAAATAGTATAGACCCTGATCAGATGCAGCATTCTGTGGCTTGATATTGGTCTACACTGTTTGCAAAGGCTTATCTGTCCCAATATTTAGGGTTGTTATCATATTCATTGGAAGTGTTGAATTTCAATTTTAGGTATGTCAGGCCAGTGATTTAGTTGTTCCTAGAGAAAAATGGCTGAACTGTTTGCAAACAGTGGAGACACTGATCAGATGCTGCATTCTGTGGCTTCTGATCTGGGTCTCTGTCTCTGCTTTTTGTCAGTCATCCTTTTAGAGGTCTCCAGACTAAAATAGGTTAATACAGGTGGTCTTCTTCTTTTAGGGGTTTCACGACTAAAATAGTGGTCTTCTTATTTTATTTCAGGATGTTATGCTCTCAGCGACCACGACACAATCGCCCCTGGCAACCCAGTCCTCTGTGTTCACGATGCCATCAGTATCCATGGGAAGTGCCGGGATAAACCTCACAGACCATCTCTTTCTTCCAGGTGTCCCTACAATAGGCGATCCCACACATTCAGACCTGAAAGATGGTGAGCTATTGTATTAGTGCAGCTTGACAAAAAAAGTTGTAGCACTAGACTAGATGCTTATTTTTTTACAACTAAAGTCATAGCTCCAGATAAGAGGGGGTTTTCACATAATATTTTTCTTAACTCTTGTCATGCTGAATAAATTAAGATTCCATGCCCATTTCTAATTTTCAGCCAATCAGATTACTTGAGCCAGATTGTTGATATAAATTCACTTTCTGAATGGCAAACAGTGCAGATCCAGATCAGTTGGCTTCAGAAGCCAACTGATCTGGATCTACACAGTTTGCAAAGGCAGGACATATCTGGGTTCAGCATGACTACTGTCTTTTCGACATCTCTCGGAAAGACGTTTTTTTGTTTGGCGTTTTATTTTACATGGAAATTTTTTGTTCTGAATGACCATATCTTATCAGAAACCATTTGTCTTTTCTGTTTCTGTGTTTTGTTCTCAATTTTTTATAGTAAAATTAAATTTACGGCCAAAAATTGGTCTGACCTATGCAATTTCTATAGTAAAATGACTTTTTGGATTTTTTTGTCAAAGAAAATATTTTGTATTTTTCTTTGCTGAATTTTGACTATTGATGTTTCACAACAACATTGTGAAAATTTCAGAAACAATGAACAAGCGTAACTTGTTGAAAATCTGCCTCCAAATTACCTACCCTACAGATTTCTGCATAATTTGCATTCATTTTTACTATGGGAAAAAGTGAAAATACTCGATTTTTAAAAACCAGTGACTAGAATAAAATTTTTTGTGCATAGGTAGTTACGACAAATGGTTTTGCATAAATTCATGACAGAAGTTTGCAAATTTAGTTCTTCTGTGTAAAGAGCCAAGCAAAAAACTACTTTCTGAAAGATATCGAAAGCATAGTAGGGTTAATTTTCCACTTAAACATATGTTGTGGGCACTCGTGAGAAGTGTCTCGTCAAGGTGCTTCTAGTGAGTACACACAATATTATGTTTTCAAGGAGAAATAAGAAAAATGTCAATAATTTTTGATCGAAGCCTCTGGATGGCCGAGTGGTTAGCACTCTCAACTTCAGGGCCCACTTGTTCAAAGCATTGTTAGCTTAACAAGCTTGTTTATGATAAACTTGTTGACTGTTGTAACTAAGGTTTTTTCAAATACATTGATATTTTTCTGTAAAAAATGGGAGAGGCTTTTGCATTGCAAAAGCCTCTAACATTTTTCAGCAGAAAATATCAATGTATTTGCCATATTTAAAGGTAGAAGTTTTAATTTCATGTTAGCTAACAACTTCGTTAAGTTTTGAACAACTAGACCCAGATTGCGAGGTCCCGAATTTGAATGCCACTGAACGTGGAATTCAGCTCATACTGTTTCATTCAGCTTCATTACACAGATCCTTTCATAATCACCCATCTTCTTGATATGACTTAAATAATGTTGAAAGGGGCGTAAAACACCAAACCATCATCATCAGTACGTTTTTTGGTTGGAAAAAGTACCTTAACTGGAGCTGTGAAAATGTACAGTAAAACCTGTGTAAGACAGTCACCTTTAAAATTGTTAGTGGTTGATGTGGAAAGATGGTTGTCTTATAAAGGTACATGTCATGTAATTTTGCTACCTAGGACTTAGATTGTTGGAAAAAGCTGGAAAATTGCTTGTCCGCACCCTATCTCCTGAAGGAACAAATGGATTTTGACCATACCTGCACATCTAGATTGCTGGGACATGTAAAAGAACTGATTAGATTTTGGTGACCTTGACCCCATTTTCAAGGTCACATGATGGTTGGAAAATACTTGTCTGCACCCTATCTCCTGAATGAATGGATGGATTTTTACCAAACTTGTATATCTATATTGTTGAGACATGGAAAAGAACTGATTAGATTTTGGTGACCTTGACCCCATTTTCAAGGTCACAGGAGGGCTCAGATTGTTGGAAAATGGCTTGTGTGCACCCTATCTCATGAAGGAATGGATGGATTTTGACCAAACTTGCACAACTATATTGCTTTATAAGACGGACAACTTTTTCCACATCAACCACTATTTAAAGTCAGTCTCGAAGGTGGCTCTCTCACACAGGTTTTACTGTATTCGTATTTCTCTTATTTCTCAATAAAAACATATGATGTGTGTACTCATCAGTTAAGTGCTTCTCTTGAGTACCCAAAACATGATTTCATGGAGAAATAAGAGAAAAAAAAATAAGGCTACCCCTCTTATCTAGAGTTTCATCAAGGCTTGGATCAGCTTGCAGTTTGTAAGGGAACATTGTATCGAGGGTTGATTGCAAGACTGTAGCAAGTCAGATGGTTGTTTTTCCCAATACTTAATCTCCTCACCATGAAGCCATTATGAAGATTACAACATTTCTTTCTGTAAACAATGGAAATTTAGGTGCCATTGCTCGTATGAGCAATGGCACCTAAAACAAGGGTTTCAAAAGTATGTTTGAGTTTATGTTGTCTTGCGCTCAACCCTCGATATGTCCCATTCAGACTGGATGTCCTGTTGGCTGATCGGGATCTTGGTTATCCACAGAATGTGTTGAACATGAATGAACCCGGAAAGCCCTGATCAGAATGTGTGAAGGGAGGTAAAAGTACATTTTGGTCAGAGTATTGTCCCTTTGAGACGTATCATTTCATCTAACATCCTGCCAACATCCTGCCAATGTTTTTTCAGTTATTTTGGGACAATGGTCAATATTTAAGACAAGGTACTTTTTTCAGCCAAAAAATATTGATATTTTTCTTATTTCTCCACAAAAAAAACATATGCTGTGGGTATTCATTAGAAATTCCTTGCCTTCTAATAATTACCCACAACATATGTGTTTGTGGACAAATAAAAAAATTACCTGATACCCAATCTTACCTGGAGCTGTGAATGGTATGGTGATAAGTAATACACAGAACCTCTTTATAATACACCACAACCTCATTATAACACTTTTGTTGGGGTCCATAGCATAAACCGTGTTAGTTAACCAACCGTGTTATATCCAAACAAAAATGTATAGATTATATTGAAAAATGACCATTTATAGTCATTTTTCAATACAATCTATACATTTTTGGGATCCATCTTTGAACCGTGTTATATCCAAAATCGTGTTATATCCAAAATTGTGTTATAACTAATCGTGTTATAAAGAGGTTGTAGTATATTATTGCTGGGATACAAAGTGAAAAACTTTGTTAGCTACACAACCATGTTGTATCCAGGCAAACATATCTAGATTATATAGAATAAAAGTGCTGCAAGCACTGCACCATGCCCCGCCACAGCACTTACAACAAACCAGTGCCATAACTCTTGTCAAAATCAAATTTTTCTACATGTTATGTCCCTTTACATTTGTGCAAGGCTTCAAGAAAATCTCTGAAACCATTTCAAGTTATAGAAAGGGCACAAGTATATGACTTTGATCACTTTGACAATGTTCAAAGGGCCATAATTCCAAAAGCATGTAATTCAGAGTTACCATTCTTGTTTTCTGCAAATAGTATCATGGTGATATACATTTGTATAAAGTTTCAAGAAAATATTGCAAACCATTTTCAAGTTACTGTGGTCACAAATACATAACAGAAATCACGGTTTTCGAAGTTCAAAGGGCCATATCTCCAAAAATGGGTTGACCAGAGTTATGGTTCTTGTGTTCTGCACCTCTTTTTATGATGTTTTACATTTGTATGAAGTTTCATCAAAATATCTGGAACGGTTTTCAAATTACAGAGTGGACACGAGTACATAGTAGAAAAGGCTATTTTCAATATCTACTATGTTCAAAAGGCCGCAACTTCAAAAGTAGATTAACCAGAGTTACGGCTTTTGTGGTCTGCACATTGTCTGATGGTGCTTTACATTTGTGAGAAGTTTCATCAAAATATCTGGAATGGTTTTCAACTTAACAGAGCAGACATGAGTACATGGTAGAAATGGCTATGTTCAATGTGCAAAGGGCAATAACTCCAAAAGTAGGCAAACAAGAGATGGTTTATGTGATCTGCACATTGTCTTATATTGCTTTACATTTGTGAGAAGTTTCGTGAAAATATCTTGAACGGTTTTCAACTTACAGAGCAGACATGAGTACATGATAGAAATGGCTATGTTGAATGTTCAAAGGGCAATAACTCCAAAAGTATGCAAACCAGCAGCGTCTCATAGTGCTTTACATTTGTGTGAAGTTTGGTGAAAATGTCTTGGATGGTATCAGAGTTATGCAGCGGACACGAATGATGGAAGCGCTGACTGACGGACAGATGGACGGACGGACGGACAGACACTCAAAATTTTAGATGGTATAACATAATACCCTTGCTACTTTTTGTGGTGGGGCATAAAAATGACCATACATGGTCATTTTTCTATATAATCTATACATTTTTGTTTGGATACAACATTTTTTGGGTCCACCTTTAAACTGTTTTATATCTGAACAGTCTTATTGTAAACCATCTTATAAAGAGGTTTTAGGGTACTATTGAAAAGGGATGATTTGACCAAGAGATTAGCATTTCACTCCAGCCATTTCTAGAGAAATTTATTTTAAAATATCATCTTTCTGATTTAGCATTTAGCATTTTCTAGACAAGCAGACAAAACATGAGTGGCATTTTTCTAATTTTTCACAGAAAATAAGTCTTGACATTTCATTCACAGTGAAAACTTTAAAATGTTTTCTGATTTTAAACAAATTCAGCAGGTCAAAGGTTAAAATTGAAATTGTGAAGATTATTATAATGGTTGCCACAAATGCAAGCCATCAACAGAGCTAGTATTGTCATGACTATACTTCTCTTGTTCTCTTCAGGTTCAATTTCCTCCCTTGCCAGCCCCTCCCAGTTATTTGGTCAACCCCAAGTGGCAGCCCCACAGTTCTTCCTCACAGGAAATACTCTCTCAAGTCAAACAGGTTCATTACCGGTGCAGCAGCTTTTGATTCCAGTTTCTACTGGTAAGTACTCTATACTATCCCAAGTCAAACAGGTTCTTTACCAGTGCAGTAGCTCTTGATTGCAGTGTCTGCTTGTAAGTAGCTGTCAGGTAGTACTCTTTCAAGTCAAGCAGGTTTGTTACCGATGCAGCCGCTCTTAATTCCAGTGTCTACTGGTAAGTAACAGTCAGGTACTCACTACTCACCCAAGTCAAACAGGTTCATTACTGTTGCAGCAGCCCTTGAAGCCAGCATCTTCTGGTTAGCAACAGTCAAGTATTCAATACTCTCTCCAGCCAAACAGGTACTTTACTGGTGCAGCAGCTTTTGATTCCAGTGTCTACTAGAAAGTAAAAGTCTAGTATACTTTTGGTAGTTGATAGAATTGGACGAATGTTTGACTGTAATCTGCTTGACCACTGAAGGATAAAAGCAAGATTGGCAAAGGATGTGCTTGAAATGAAAGATTCTGACAAACCAGGTATGTTGATGCATACATGTAGTTGACCAAAATTAGATGAAAAATTAGAAATGTGTCAAAGTTTGAAGATGAATACAGTCAACTCTCCTTATCTCGAAGTCCAAGGGATTCTCTGAAACACTTCGAGATATCCGTACTTCGACATATCAGATTTGCAGAATTGAGGAAAAATTAAATCGAACAACCATATTTCACAAATGAAAACATAATTTGACTCCTGAGATTGGAGATATATTGCAAATATTGTGGAAAATAGGAGAAATTGCTCCTTCCTTAGGAGCAATTTCTCCTCTTTTCCACAATATTTTGTTACCTGTTGTTAGATTTCCATGATAAAACAGGGACCAGATTTTCACTTCAAGATAAGCCATTATTCGCGATAAGCGAAGTCGAGATAATGAGAGTCAACTGTATTTAATGAGGCTTTATGACATTGTAAAGCATTAAGTATGCAAAACTTAAATTAATAACATTGGCAACAATATTTTGCCTCTATATTTGTATATATGACTCTTTCTCTAGACATAGTTCTGATTTTGCTTGAAAGCTGCACTGTTTACTATCTGAAAGAAGATTTTATTCAATATTTTGAAATGTTTAGAACCTCATTAAATATTAAAATGATGGTGCCCTTAACAAAAGCTTTGAACTATTTAGGTATCGTTAATTTTACAAATCTTTATTTGATTTTGATCACTTTTGCACCAAAGTGCATGGTTTGTCAAGATCTTTGATTTCAGATACATTGTTTCTTGATTTACAAAAACGACAAACTCAAAGTGACCCTTGCTCTAAACATAATACTGATTTTGCTTGAAAGCTGCTCTGTTTACTAGTGCAAAGTGACTCTTTCTCTAGACATGATACTGATTTTGCGTGAAAACTACACTGTTTACTATCTGAAAGACGGTTTTATTCAATATTTTGAAATGTTGAGAACCTCATTAAATATTCAAATGATAGTGCCCAAAACAAAAGCTTTAAACTATTTAGATACCGTTTACTTTAGAAATCTTTATTAGATTTTAACTTCGTAATACATTAACCTATAGATAATGTGCTATTCTATTCTGTTATTCACCCCTCCACAGAAAAAACGACCTTTCAGTCGTTATAAAGTCTTAATTCAGAAGGTCCCTTTAACAGTTACCTGTATGACGTAGTTCCTCCCGCTCAAATGATCACGTGTCAGTTTCTTTTCTGTGGACTTTGAATGTTCAAGGATTATTATTCTGTGTTAGAAAAAATGGATTAAAATTATTCTACACGGTTAAAATTTTTATATCCTTGACTTTCTCTGGTTCTATATTCACTCCTTCTACTATCTATGTACTTATTTTCGAAATATCGATCTTAGATTTCTTGTTTTCTCAATGTTAAATTTCTTCCTTTGTTTCCGCGTCAGTCGATGCATTTCGCCCGCGGCAACTGTGGCCATTTAAAAGCTAAATGGGATACACATTTATCATGTCTAACTTGTAATTCTTGCACACGTATCTCTCCGTGTTATATTTGTAGTTCCTGGACAGAAAAAGTTTGGAACCTAGCAGAAAGAAGACGCCTTCATGCTACTAGAAAATCAGTTATGACGCAGAAGAGAAAACAGAAGAAATCAAAGAAATCCAAGAAGTCCCAGTCAGACATGTCTGACAACGGGACAGTTGATGGGAGCACCGCCCCTCATAGCTTTACTGCTCGGGGCAGGACCCATCAAGGTGGCAGCCTGGCGGACTTAGAGTCTGACCGGGCACTAAGCCCACCAGTCACCAGTCACCAGTCACCAGTCACCAGTCAACCAGTCACCAGTCAACCAGTCACCAGTCAACCAGTCACCAGTCATCCAGTCACTGGGCAACTTATCTCCGTTCATCCAGTCGCCAGTCAACCAGTCACCAGTCAACCAGTCACCAGTCAACCAGTCACCAGTCAACCAGGCACCAGTCAACTAGGCTCCAGTCAACCAGGCATGGGTTTACAGTCATTCCCGTATGACCTACAAACACAAATTCCGCCTGGTTATATTCCTATAAATGTGCCTGTACAAAGCTACGCTCAGTCCATAAGTAGCCATATTTCACAGGGTAGTGTCCACAGACTATCCAATGTCTTTATTCCTGGTTACGAACGTTCTAATAGACTAGAACTTCCTAATCCAGCTTCTTCCTCTAGACAGATTATTCCACTCGAACCTGATTTTTCGCAGGTCTCAGATCCGAGTGTAATGATTGAGCCTCCAAATTCAAATGATTTATCTATCTCCAGACCTTCAAGGAAGGATCAGTCTAAAAGAGAGCATAAATCTAAAAAGAGAAGAAGACATCGATCGTCCTCTTCTTCTATCTCTACTTCCAGGTCAGACTCTTTGAGTTCTTCTCGGCGAAAGAAAAACTCAAAGAGATCTAAGCACTCTCATAAAAAGAGAAGAAGACGATCGATGACGCCTTCTTCTTCATCAAATTCCTCCCAATCTCAACTTGACATTGGTAGATATACAAGGGCTCATAAATCTCCCCAGGTTGTTCAAACGCCAACTCCAATACAACCTGAGGAGACTAATTTTAGTCAAATCACAAATCAACCTATTAATTACGATCAGATTCAGCCGAATCTCACTCAACAGAATAAGGAGTCAGATTCGGAAACTGAATCCGAAGTCTGGTCATTTGATCGTGCGATTAACGAGGTCTTCCGGCTTCTTCCTCCTGAGTTATGCCCCAAAACTCAGCAGGATCAAGCTCCATTAAAACCTCTCTCTGGGATCGAACAATTAATGGAGTCTCGTTCCACTCCATTACTTGTCCTCCCACAATCCAAATTAGTACAAAATACAACAAAATATATTCAAAATAGACTAGAATCGGACAAATGTTCAAGAGATTGGATTTGTCCGCAAAGCTTGGTTTCGGCTCTTGCTCCGACTAAATTCTACAAGAGCCAAAACCAATATTTGCCAACTGATAATATCCCTCAATTAGAAGCGGATGCGTCGCTCCTAGACATTTCTAATAAAGGAAGAGCTTCTATTCCGCTCAAGAATCTAGAAGCATGGGAAAGGAAGGCTAGAAAACTAGTCGCTATTAATTCTCATGCTGATCTATTTTCTTCAGCTGCCTTCCTTTCATTACAACAGGAATCGATGTCGGTTGCGGCCCTTTCCAGACTTCTGGAGGCCGTAGCCAAATCGATAAACCATGCTACTGCCATGTCTACACTTTTAACTACTGAATTATTCCAAGCTAGGAGGGACGCAGCCCTAGCTTCGTCTAAACTACTACTCGACAATTCCACATACGAGTTAAGGAACGCTCCTATTAACTCAAAATCCTTATTTGACGGCAGGATAAAAGAAATAGCTAGATCAAACTTCGAAGCTCAACAGCAAAGGTTTCTAGCTTCTACATCCATTCAGTCACAATCTCATTCTTATAAGCCTCCTTCGCAGAGCAGAGCTTTCAAGATACATAAATATCCTGCTAAACAAACAACATCCAGACCTAAACCTACGCAGTCGTATAGGTCCAAAAATATTCCTCAAAGCTCATCTTCTCACATTAAGAAAGATAATATCAAGAGGACTGGTAACATCCGTCAGTTCCCCTCCTCTAAACCTGCCTCTTCCTCCGCAAGATTATGAAGGCCCGCCCTTTCCACTGCCTGCTCTTCCGCTCGCGGACATTCCAGTGGGAGGACGATTGGCCCATTTTGCGGAAAAATGGGAGGAAATAACAGACAACAAATGGGTCCTCTCTATCGTACGAAACGGATTCAGGATACCATTCATCAAAATTCCTCCTTTGTCATCTGTTCCGATCAGAATGAGTCAATCCTCCTCCCCGTTTCTCAGAGAAGAGATCGAAAATCTTCTCAACAAACGGGCAGTGGAAAGGGTACAGAATCCGGAAACTCCCGGCTTTTATTCCCGGATATTCCTTGTGCCAAAAAAGAACGGAAAGTTTCGTTTAATATTAGACCTGTCTTTATTAAACCGTTACATAGAGAAACAAGCATTCAAAATGGAGACAGTCAAATCGGTAAGACAAGCGATGAGACTCAATGTTGGGCTGTCTCCATAGATTTAACAGATGCATATCTACATGTGCCGATACATCGTCAATCCAGGAAGTATCTTCGTTTCGTACACGAAGATCAAGTATATCACTTTTCGGCCCTACCGTTCGGAATGTCCCTAAGTCCGTTAATTTTCTCGAAACTGATGGACGTTATTGCAGCTTTTCTACGCCAACGTGCCATATCAGTTTTTCCATACCTAGACGATTGGCTGATAAAAAATCTGATTCACAACCGTCTGATTACTCAGACAAAGATTTGCATTCAAACTATTCAAAGCCTAGGTTTTCTGCCAAATCTCAAGAAGTCAGACCTCTTTCCTGCTCAGAAATTCACCTTCATAGGTATGGAATTTCTGACGCAACAAAATTTAGTCAGGGTTCCAGCGGATCGTGTACAGAACCTAATTCTAACAATCAAGAAAATAATGTCAGCAAAACATGTATCGGCACGAACTTTCCTTTCTCTTTTGGGCAAACTCAGTGCTGCAGCAGACCTTGTTCTCCTGGGCAGACTGCACTTACGTCCTCTTCAGATGTGCCTGCTGTCAGTCTGGAAACCTCATATTCTTCCTCTCGATCACCCGATCTCGATAAACGGCATGATTCGATCTCATTTACAATGGTGGATAAACCCCATTCGATTCGAGACAGGGACTTCAATCCATCCTCCAGACCCCAAATTCTTCCTTTATACGGATGCCAGTCATTACGGATGGGGAGCTCATTTAGAGCCGACAACACTGTCCTTTCATGGTCGCTGGACAGAAAACCAATCCCAGCTCCATATCAATATGTTAGAAATGATGGCCATACGATTAGCACTGAAACAAGCCAAAACATTTATTCACCATTCTTGCATCATGATATCCACAGACAACACAACGGTGGTCTCATATATCAACAAACAGGGTGGCACTCATTCCCCCAATCTTTGCGTAGAAGTTTGGAAAATACTCAATTGGTGCCTGGAACAAGACATAGTTATCAGAGTACGTCACATCCCAGGCAAATTCAACATTCTTGCAGACCGCCTCTCAAGACTAGACAAACCTATCAAGACAGAATGGGCTCTGGATCAAACAGTTGCGAATTCAGTATTCCAGATGCTCAACTTCCCAAACGTGGATCTGTTTGCGACAAGATTCAACCACAGACTCCCATTATATGTCTCTCCAGTACAAGACTACAAAGCACTAGCGATAGATGCCCTGTCCATGGACTGGAATCATCTTCATGCATATGCTTTTCCTCCTTTTATTCTGATACCTGCTGTTCTAGAGAAAATCCGACAACATCAGTGCAGAATAGTTCTCATAGCTCCGTTCTGGCCACAGCAACAGTGGTTCTCAGAACTTCTTCTTCTATTAGTGTCAGCTCCGATTCGTCTGCCACTAATTCCAAGACTACTCACTCAATCCAAAGGAAGATTTGTACATCAAAACCTCCCAATTCTCGACCTTCACGCTTGGGAGTTATCAAACAATCAATCAGAGATAAGAAATTTTCACAAAACGTTGCAGATTTTGTCTCCAGATCAAGAAGAGCATCTACACAAAAAGTCTACGATGCAAAATGGACCATCTTCTCTAATTGGTGTCATACAAAAAAGGTTAATCCGATCTCGGCCCCTATTACAGTTATAGCCGATTTCTTAATCTTTCTTTTTTCGGAAAAGAAATGTCAGATTAGTACTATTAAAGGTTATAGATCTATGATCTCTAACACTTTAAAATTCAAAACTGGTAATAGAATCGGATCTAATCCAGTTTTATCTGAACTTATCAGATCTTTTGAACTTCAACGACCAGTACAAAGATCTCTTACACCTAAATGGGACTTATCATGGGTTTTAGTATGTCTACAAAAACCACCTTTTGAACCTCTTGATAAGGCTTCTAAATTTCACGTTACTATTAAGACAGCCTTTCTCTTAGCTCTTGCCACTGCTAAAAGGTGTAGTGAAATACATGCTCTAGCTATGGATTCACAACATTTAAGATTTAATCAATCTGATGGTTCAGTTTCCTTGATTCTTAAATCTGGTTTTTTAGCAAAAAACCAGCTTCCTTCTGTTAAACCAGATCCTATTGTTGTTCCTAGTCTTGCTCGAATATGTAAATGGGAACATACTGACAGACTTCTTTGCCCCGTTAGGGCTCTGAAATTCTATCTCAAAATGACTAGCTCTTATCGCCAAAATAGAACTAGACTTTTTCTTCCTATTAAAGGCAATAAGGATATCTCTAAAGATACTATCTCGAGATGGATATCTTACACTGTTAAACTTGCCTATAGGAAACTCACTAAACGAGATATCTCTTTCCTTAAAATCAAAGCTCATGAAGTTAGAGCTCTTTCCTCTTCTTGGGCTTTCTTCGACAAAGTTCCTCTCAATGATATACTTCAAGCAGCGGTTTGGAATAGTTCATCAACTTTTGCCAAATTCTATCTCAGAGACATGTCTCAACAAGCACAGAATCTCCAAAGTTTGGGCCCCATTGTAGTGGCCCAAAAAGTGGTGGGGGGCCAACAGCAATCAGCTATGGATGTGTAGACAACGTCAACAGCCCCCCTAGACCTGATGCTATACTAGAGAGGTACTAATTATATCTTTATTATATATATATGTTAACCCTGGATTACTTTATCCTTGGTTAAAGGATCTTATTATTGCCTTAAGCACTAATTATGTCCTCATTATATATATATAAAAAATAAATCCTTTTATTAAGCCTTAATTCAGAAGTTGGGACTAACTTATTAGGAGAAATCCTCCCTCCTATTCTACAAATTCTAGCACATTATCTATAGGTTAATGTATTACGAAGTTAAAATGAAGTTTTTTAAAAGTAAAACATATTTTAACGAGTAATACTTAACCTATAGATAAGTATTTATCGTCCCACCTCCCTTCCCTCGCTCCTTTCTCCTAATTGTGTATTGTTTTACACATAAAAGAAACTGACACGTGATCATTTGAGCGGGAGGAACTACGTCATACAGGTAACTGTTAAAGGGACCTTCTGAATTAAGACTTTATAACGACTGAAAGGTCGTTTTTTCTGTGGAGGGGGTGAATAACAGAATAGAATAGCACATTATCTATAGGTTAAGTATTACTCGTTAAAATATGTTTTACTTTTAAAAAACTTCATTTTGATAACCTCGCATCAAAATGCATGGTTTGTTAAGACCTTTCATTTTAGATACATTGTTTGCCAGCCTTATGTTTCTCTTGAAGCGGGAAAGCATCTTTTGATATACATGTGCTAATGCTGGCATCATTTTGGTTCACAAAAGCAACAAACTTAAAGCAATTTCATTTAAAATATAAAAATGCAGAGCTCTAGATAGAAGGGAGTAATCAGTTTTTTGTAAATCAGCATTGAAATTGAAGTTGAGGGGGTAAAAATACTCAATGAAATTTTGTGTTTCTGCATTGAAACCAAATTTAGGGGGTACTTTTGTCAGTGAACTTTACAGCTTCTAAATAAAAAGCAATTTCCCTCACATTGATTCTTTTGTGAGCAGTAGCAGTACAGTAGATCAGAAAGGGTGTAACCCTTAAAGCACTAATGACAAATATATTTCTAGGTGTGTCTTTTTTTTTTCCTTTTCTTGTTTTTTTTTTTCAGAGAAGATAAAGCTTGGCATTTGATGTGAATTTTCTGCATAGCAGACAATTCACATCAAAAATAAAGCTTGGCATTTGATGTGAATTGTCTGCATAGCAGACAATTCACATCAAATGCAAAGCTTTATTTTATCTGAAAAAGTTAGGATTATGCATGCTACACTTATGCTTGTTGTTTTAAGAGTTAAGCATTGCAAATGGGCAATTAAGCTTTGACCTTAAAGGCAGGGGGTAAAATACTCTTTGCATCAAACCCATATCTAATATATAAAAATGTGTATAATGATTGATCAACAATCTAAGCAGTTTATTCCAAAAAGAAACAAGAGTGTCCAGGGGATAGTGTTATTATATCCTGCAAGGTGTGCGTCACAACAGGTAATTTCAGATACACGGGGCTATTTGCTAATTATTCAGAGTTGTTCGGTCATTGGATTGACCAAACAACTCTGAATAATTAGCAAACAGTGATTGGTATTTGAAATTATTTTATGTTTTGTAGTGATGCTGTCCCAAAACTGTGTTGGTTTAAATGTTTGGGACACATACTGGTATTATTATACAAAGATATTTCTGAGCCAGTATGTTTGTTTAGTTCAGGCAGAATCTGGTTTACGAAGGGCAGATTTTCTGATCTTCCATTGTAGTAGTAAAATCATTATCCAGAATTATAACCTTATATGAAACCAAGTGAAATGCTGATTTTCAAAGGTGATTTGTTTCATTATACACTCAAACCTCAAATGGCTCGAACATCTTTGGGACCATGGAAATTTATTCTAGATATGGGTAGTTTGAGCCACTGAGGGTTAATCATGGCACCAGGTCAGAAGGCAAATGGGAATAATATATACCGGTAGATGTCTTTTTGATCGTCTGTAAGCTAATGGTATGTTGAGTGTACTCATTAGAATTGCCTCAAAGAGGCAATTCTAATGAGTACACAACATACATTTTCATGATAAAATAGGAAAAATTCCTAAAATGTTTCTTAAAATATGTTTATTTGAGCTGTCCGAAGAATTTCCTAGGGACTAGAAAAGGAGTTCGAATTAACCGTGGTAAATGAGTTATCTATGCTAGAGTCATTGAGGTTTTACTGTATACCAGAAGCATGTGGGTGGCTGAGTGTTTAGCATTTCCAACTATGGATCATGAGGTCACGGGTTAGAATCCCGCCAAATGTGGAATTCAGCTCATGACTATACGGCACTTCTTTGCTCAGTGCCTTTCATTATCATTCTTCCATTGCCATAGTATGACTTAACCCTTAAAGTGCCAAGCAACATTTGTAGCAGACGACATTCTGAAATTTTCATTTTTTTTTTTTCAGAGAAAACAAGTCTTGATATTTCATGTGAATCGTCTGCTTGGCAGACGATTCACATGAAATGTCGAGACTTGGTTTCTTCTGAAAGTAAAAAAAAAAAAAAATCAAAATTGTCGTCTGCTTTAGTTGTGATTGGCACTTTAAGGGTTAAATAATATTGAAGGGGATGTAAAACACCACATCATCATCATCATCATCATTCATTATATACTATGTTATTTCTGATTGCAAAATGTAATGTACATGAACCTCAAAACTATGTTTCTTGTTTTATTGTACAGGAAATGGTACCCAGCAGTTCATTAGTATACCAGTATCTATGGCTACTGGTGGGAACCAGCAGATACAGTTAATTAGTACTTCAAATGGACAAATTGTTGCCACGAATCTCTCCAATTTAGCTCTGAACAATCCATTAGGAGCCACTTTGGCGAACACAGGTATGTAGTGTAAGAGGCAGGCACCAGTTTATATAGGTTATCCATATTATGCAAATGAGTCTGTGTAATCAGATACGTAAAATTCACTCCCCTGCTTGCATTTGCGAGTAAACTGACTTCTGGTGAGTAGAACTTGCACTGAGCTCACCCTGTCTGGCGAGTGCATTTTTAGCCAGCAATATGCATGAATTAGGACATTTATTGCAGAAAACATGATTGACAATCTTTTTCTGCAGCAATAGGATGTTAACATGCATGTTTCCAGACTGGTTCTGTGTTGATTTCTCCAAGACTGAGTAAACACTGTGACCTCTAGAATGTTTGCCCTTATGAAATCTAAGTTAAGTTCAAAACTGGTCACCTGGGATAAAAAACTAGGTCACCAGGGTCAAATCAAAGGAAAATATTGTTAACACTTTAGAGGTCACACTTTTCAAGTAGTCATCATGAATCTTGATCAAAATGTTTGTCTTGATGATTTCTAGGTCAAGTTCGAAAATGGGTCACATGGGGTCAAAAACTAGGTCACCGGGCCAATTCAAAGGAAAACCTTGTAAACACTCCAGAGGTAACATTTTTGAAGTAATCATCATGAATATTGCTCAAAATGTTTGTCTGGAAGAGTTCTAGCTCAAGTTTGAAACTGGGTCACTTGGGGTAAAAAACTAGGTCACCAGGCCAAATCAACAGAAAACCTTGTAAACACTCTAGCGGTCACATTTTTGAAGCAGTCATCAAGAATCTTGCTCAAAATGTTTGTCTTGATGGTTTCTAGGTCAAGTTCGAAACTGGGTCACGGGGTCAAAACGTAGGTCACCAGGCCAAATCAAAGGAAAACCTTGTTAACACTCCAGAGGTCACATTTTTTAAATAATCATCATGAATATTGCTCAAAATGTTCATCTTGATCTAGTTCAAAACTGGGTCACTTAGAGTTGGAAACTAGGTCACCAGGCCAACTCAAAGGAAAATCTTATTGACACTATAGATGTCACATTTTTGAAGTGATCACCATGAATCTTGCTCAAACATTTGTCTTGATTATTTCTAGGTGAAATTTGGAACTGTGTTACTTAAGAAGTATATTTCACAGTCCAGTGACTTTCTTAAGTTTTTCCATTTCAGTAACTATTGCTCCTACAGCTTATGATACTTTAAAAGCACATGCATACATCTTAGCATGGCCTCTTGAGTGCAATCACTCATATTTGACTTTGACCTCTACTTCACAGTCAGTTAGACATGCTACATTGTCTTACTTGTTAATGTAATCATTATGAATTTTGGTCAGAATGTTTGCCTTGGTCAGTTCTAGGTCGGGTTCTCTAAGTGCTATGATACTCAGGTGAGTGTTACGGGGCCACGATGGCCCTCCTGTTTAATGAACAGTTTAGCCAGCCAATCCCTGCTTCAGAACTCTTCCCAGCATTCCTCAGCTAGTCAAACATTATCCAGTCATCTTGTCCTTATTTTTCAGTGAACATTAGCAGCCAATCACTGCTTCAGAACTCTTCCCAGCATTCCTCAGCTGGTCAGGCAGTATCCAATCATCTTGTCCTTATGTTTTTAGTGAACAGTTTAGGTAGCCAATTTCTGCTTCAGAACTCTTCCCAGCATTCCTCAGCTAGTCAGGCATTATCCAGTCATCTTGTCCTTCATGTTTTCAGTGAACAGTTAAGGCAGCCACTTTCTGCTTCAGAACTTTTCCCAGCATTCCTCAGCTAGTCAGACATTATTCAGTCATCTTGTCCTTATTTTTCAGTGAACAGTTTAGACAGCCAATCCCTGCTTCAGAACTCTTCCCAGCATTCCCCTTTCGCTGATTCAAGAAGGGCAGTTGTCAGTTTCTGGCGAAAGAATGTGCACAATACTGGTTAACGGCTTAGAGGACTAAGCCTGCCCAGTAAACGTGTGGTTAGGTAAACTGACCGCGCTCGACATGACCCCATTGGGTTGACTGGGCCGTAAAACCTCAACACAAACAAAAAACAAAGCATTCCTCAGCTAATCAGACATTATCCAACCGTCTTGTCCTTATTTTTCAGTGAACAGTTTAGCCAGCCAATCACTGCTTCAGAACTCTTCCCAGCATTCCTCAGCTAGTCAGGCATTATCCAATCATCTTGCAGCAGCTTTGGCAGCAGGAGCACAAGGTCAACTTCTCGCAGGTCTCGGACAGCAGGTATGAGAGATGTTAATAATACAATTTAGCTTTCAGTCAAATTAGGTCATAAAAACATTAACACTTAGTATACTGAGTAAAACTTTCAGCAGGCCGGCCTCGGTGGCTCAGTTGGATGCGCCATCCGACTGGAGACCAGGAGGTTGCGGGTTCAACCCCCGCCGAGGTCGGCAACATTCTTTCGTGGAGATTGATCATGAAATATTTTCTACGGTCATTCTCTCCCTTCCGCTGATTCAAGAAGGGCAGTTGTCAGTTTCTGGCGAAAGAATGTGCACGATACTGGTTAACCGCTTAGAGGACTAAGCCTGCCCAGTAAACGTGTGGTTAGGTAAACTGACCGCGCTCAACATGACCCCATTGGGTTGACTGGGCTGTAAAACCTCAACACAAACAAACAAACAAAACTTTCAGCAGGTGAATTTGAACTGTTGTTCAAACTGAAAGTTTTGTTTAGAGTATCCTAATGACTCTTAACCCTTGTCCTGCTGAATAAATTAAGATGCCACACCCATTTCTAATTTTCAGCCAATCAGATTACTTGATCAAGATTGTTGACATGAAATCACATACTTAATGGCAAACAGTGCAGATCCAGAAGCCAGTTGATCTGGTTCTACACTGTTTGCAAAGTCAGTGTTTATACGGGCTCAGTAGGACAAGGGTATTAAGTATTGAAATAGTCAGACCTGAGCAAACTGGTTCAACCCAGATACGATGCATCAGAATGTTGTGTCTGATCAGGATCTACACTGATTATCACTGATGCAACCACTCATCCAGTATTTTTGGACATATTAATAGGTGGTACAATAGACTTGTTCAAATTTTAGAGAAAGTATGGTAAGGAGTTACTGTATCCCAATATATATGGTAAATAGAGTAAAAATAGTAATAACCCTTGCCATGCTGAATAAATTAACGCTTAGCACTCTGGGTAAAATTTTCAGCAGACGACATTTTGAAATATTTGTCTTATTTTTCCCAGAAAACAGGATTTGACATTTCATGCAAATTGTCTCCTAAGGAGACAATTTGCATGAAATGTCAAATCCTGTTTTCTGGGAAAAATAAGAAAAATAACATCATTTTGTCGTCTGCTGAAAATGCCCAGAGAGTGGTAAAGGTTAAGATGCCTGCCTATTTCTAATTGTCAGCCACTTACATTACTTGATCCAAATTGTTGATACAAATTTGCATACTGAATTGCACACAGTGCAGATCCAGATCAGTTGGCTTCTTCAGTAGCCAACTGATCTGGTTCTACACTGTTTGCAAAGGCAGGGTTTATCCGGGCTCTGCAGGACAAGGGTTAAGTACATGTATTGAAACAATCATACTTGAGCAAACTGGTTAAACCCAGATCCGAGCCGGCCTCAGTGGCTCAGTTGGATGTGCCGTCCGACTGGAGACCAGGAGGTCTCGGGTTCAACCCCCACCGAGGTCGGCAACATTCTTTCATGGAGATTGATCATGAAATATTTTCTACGGTCATTCTCTCCCTTCCGTTGATTCAAGAAAGGCAGTTGTCAGTTTCTGGCAAAAGAATGTGCACAATACTGGTTAACCGCTTAGAGGACTAAGCCTGTCCAGTAAACGTGTTGTTAGGTAAACTGACCGCGCTCGACATGACCCCATTGGGTTGACTGGGCCATAAAACCTCAACACAAACATAAACCCAGATATGATGCATCAGAATGTGGTGTCTGATCAGGATCTACACTGATTATCACTGATGCAACCACCCATCCAGTATTTTTGGACATATTAATAGATGGTACAATAGACGTGTTCAAATTTTAGGGAAAGTATCATAAGGAGTTGAGGTGCCTCAACATACAGTCGAACTTCAATGGCTCCAACATCTTTGGAACCATGGAATTTGTTGGAGACATGGGTAGTTCCAGCCGCTGTGGGTAATCATGGTAGAAGCAAGTGTCGATAATTTAGGGAAATTTTTTTTATCTTCTATACAATAATGGTATGCTGAGCCTATTCATTACACACAACACAGTTTCATGATAAAATAAGAAAAATTTCCAAACTATTTGTTTTCTTGAGCTATTGGAAGAATTTCGTAGGGACTCAAAAACCAGTTTGAATTTTGTAGGGACTCAAAAACGAGTTCGAATTAGCTATGGTAAATGGGCCGTCGGTGTTTGAGCTATTGAGGTTCGACTGTGTAGGGCAAATACTGTAAAAATGGTAATTTAACCCTTGTCCTGCTAAATAAATAGTGCGACCCACTATCATGCATTTAAAAAAGGAAGCAAAGTTATCAACCATAATTGGGTTAACAACCATGCATGCAGTTTTCTGCAGAATATAAAACATATTTTAGTTAGTTAGCTAGAGCTTTGATTTTGTTTGTAAAATAGTCATGCAGTGATAAATGATTTTACTCTGTTTCAGATCTTGGCTCCTCAAGCATCATCAGCACAAGTTTCATCTACAAATTCATCACAGTCCCAGTCTGCCCAAACTTCTAGTCACCTGACTGCATCAGCCAATCACACGCAGGCAGTTTTAAACACCTTACACCAACAGCTGACAGCTGCAGGCAGTGCTAGTCAGAATGGAATTACAGTTCAACCAAATACAACCAGAATTGTTACACAAACTTTAAACAGTGCTAACTCATTAGACAGTCCCCTTACACCTAATGGGAGTATACTTACAAGCAAGTTTGCAGAAATTGGTGCTGCAGGTCAGACGAATGCAAGCAATCTTGCCAACCAAATCTTAGCGACAAAGATAACCTCTACACAGCTATTGAACCATGTGCCATCATCATTAGAAGGACTCATGCCAAGTATGTACAACAGCTTTGGTTTTGTATCTCTTACAGAGTTTTTTTTTTAACTTTAACAGAGGACTTGTAATGGGGGAGTATTTGATGATAATTCCGGGGTAATTTTATCCTGCTTCACAGAGGTGCATCTAATGAGTATCCACAACATGAGGCACTTCTAACAAGTACAGGAGAAATAAGACATAGTATCCAAGAATGATCACAAAATACTCCTGTTTAACCCACAACTATTGTCATCTGCTTTGTCGTCTGCTTGTGATTTTAAAAGTCATTTTTGCAAACAGTGTGGACCCAGATCAGACTCCTCTAGGAGCAGTCTGATCAGGGTCCACACTGTTTGCCTGTATGCAAAAATAGGTTTGAAAAGTTTGCAAGAATGTTCAGCAGACAACATAATCAGACGACATTCTCAGATGCAGGTTTTCTTGGCATTTTAAGGGTTAATAAGTCCTCTGTCCTTAATTAATGTGCTTATCTCAACTATGGCAGACAACACTTTAATTATTTAAGGCTTGGAATTTTATGTGAATTGTCTGCTTAGCATATGATTCACATGAAATGCCAAGTCTTATTTCATCTGAATTTCTTTTGTAAAAAATTAGAATGTTATCTGCTACAAATTTTACTTGGCACTTTGATGGTTAAGGGTTTTGGATGGTAGTAGTATACTATACGAGGGATGTTCGAAATGAATTGCTTATTGTCCTCTAGCTCGATATCCACGTGGGGCACGATAAAAGCCAATACATACCTGTATATGGCTATTCAATATCTACACAATGGTATATAAATGTACATGTTAGACTAAGTGTAAGACATAAAATTTGCCATTTGAATACACGCAGTTATTGACCACTGCAGTAAAAATGGTTGGTAGAAGCGTCGACAAAAAAGATGAAATACGGGCTTACATCGAAGCTCGCTCAAAACTTGGTTGTTCTTTGAAGAAGCTGATGACTGAAATTTCTACTGCTTTTGGACCTTCTTGTGTGTCTGATGACACAGTTTGGCGGTGGAAAAAGAAATTTGAGTCTGGTGTAGAGTCCATCAAAAATGCACCGAAATCAGGTAGGCCAAAATCTGCATCTCGTAAAGAAATCGTTTCCAAAATAAAGGAAATCATTGAAGGAGAGGCCAGATTTACAGTTCGTGATATTGCACGAAAGGTAGGCATATCACTATCAACGGTTCACCTTATTTTGAAGAAGCATTTGAAAGTCAGAAAGATTTCTGCTAGATGGATGCCACATCTGTTGACTGACGAGCAAAAGAGGCAACGGGTTAAAGTGGCCAAAAAGCTGCTTCAAATGTTTCCAAAATATGACAAAAAGCAGTTTGCCAATGTCGTCACAGGTGATGAAACCTGGGTCCATTATTTTGAGCCCGTCAGAAAGGTTAGCAATAAGATCTGGGCCACTAAACACAGCAAACGCCCAATAATTGCCAAACGTTCTTTGAGTACAAAGAAGGTTTTGTATGCAATCTCCTTCTCTGGTGAAGGAGTCGCAATAAAAGTGCCAGTGAAAAAGGGCAAAAGCATCACCGGAAAGTACTACAAAGACATAGTACTGAAGAAACTGAAAAAATATTATCAGAAACGACGCCCTGCCACTGGTTTTAAACATGTCCGTCTTCTACATGACAATGCCCCAGCTCATACCTCTGCAATAGTTACGGCGTTTTTGAAGAAAGAAAAAGTAACTGTTTTGCCTCACCCCCGGTATTCCCCAGACCTTGCCCCATGTGATTTCTTTTTGTTTCTGAAATTGAAAGCATTCCTTGCTGGGCGGAAATACCAGTCCCGACAGGCACTTGGATCTGCCATTCATCAGTACCTTATTACTGTGCCCAAATCAGCATACCGTGACGCCTTCAAGAAGTGGATACATCGGCTGAAACTTTGCATTTCTAGCCACGGGGAGTACTTCGAGGGCATGAAATGAGTACTTTTGGGCTAACTAGAAATTTGAAGTCTCCAGATAGAAATAAGCAATTCATTTCGAACATCCCTCGTATTCGACACTTTTTTTTTTTTTTTTTTTTTTTCAAAAAAAATAAGACTTGATATTTCATGTGAATTATTCACCCAGCAGATGATTCACATGAAAACTCCAAAAAGTGAAAAATTTAGAATGTCTTCTGCTACAATTTTGCTCAGTGCTTTAAGGGTTAAGGGGTTGGGATAGTGGTGGGATGGTCTGTGACCCCCACACAAAAAGATTTTAGGGAGATAAGAGGGCTATACTATTTCCAGCCTCTCTACCATTTTTCTGGATTTGAAATGTTTGCACAATAGCAAGAGTAGTATGTGTTTGATTTCGATGATATTAGTAGTGAAGTTATAGCTAAATAGATACAAAGCCAGTCAAATCCAAATTTACTACTATAATATTATATGGTAACTATGACATTTCAGCAAGCACTGTCCATGGAATATACTCATGACTTGTCAAATATAGTCGACTCTCATTATCTCGAAGTCCAAGGAACTCTCTGAAAAATTTTGAGATACCTGTACCTCAGCATATGGGATTTGTAGAATTGAAAAAATAAATGGAACAACCACAAACAAAGGAATATGTATTTGACTCCTGAAGTCAGAGATATATTGAAAATATTGTGGAAAAGAGGAGAAATTATTCCTTAGGAGCAATTTCTTCTCTTTGCCACATTTTGTTATCTGTTCTTAGATTTCCATGCTAAAACAGGGACCATATTTTCACTGAAATAAGCAGTTATTCGAGATAAGTAAAGGCGCGATTACGAAAGTCAACTGTACTCATTTCACTGACATCCTTAGATACAGTTTAATATGAACTAGGTGCTAGAAGAAATAACTGATCTGTTATGTGAATGATACAGATCCCAATAGGACAGCCCTGGTCTTATTAGGGATAGTATTTTTAATCTTCTGTACCGAAACATTGTGCAAATGAAAATCTTCAGACTTTGTAAAGAACATTTGGCATAACTCTAGATAAGAGGCATTACCAATTAAGTATTATTGGTATATCTCTATTAAAATAGTGAGGCAGTTCCAAAGAGTATCAACAGCCTATATTTAGTGTAGAAATAAGAAAAGTACCAACAAAATATATTTTTTATGAAGAAATAAAGGTAATATTCCCAGGATTATTATCATTTACTCCTCCATAACAGCTGGGCTCCGTGGCTCAGTCCGATGCCCATCAGACTGATGATCAGGAGGTCGAGGTCTAGGGTTCCATTCCCACCGAGTCCGGCAACATTCTTTCGCGGAGATTGATCATGATCATTGTCTTCTTTCTGCTGATTCAAGAAGGGTATTTGTCAGTTTCTGGCAAAAGAATGTGCACAAGTACTGGTTGACTACAAAGAGGAAAAGTGTGGCTACGTAAAACGACTGGCTGTACATGAACCTAATGGATTGACTGAGCCTTAAAATCACAGCTCAATCCAACTTGTCCATAACAAGTTTGATGCTATTTTTATTAACACTGGTCTTGTTGAACCCACATATGCAACACCTTTGCAAACTGTAGATTCAGATCAATTGGCTTCTGTTCTGGATCTACACTGTTTGTCATTAAATATGTGAATATGTATCAATAACCTGGAAAATTATCTGATTTGCTGACTATTAGAAGTAGGTGTGGCACTGTCATTTAGTATGTGAATTTGTATCATCAACCTAGATGAAGTAGTCTGATTGGCTGACAATTAGAAGTGGTCATGGCATCTTGATTTATTCAGCATAACAAGTGTTAACATTGGTTTTGGTTTTACTTAGATACTGTGGGCAACTCCACAGAAAGCACAACAGTGGATGGGATCAACCTTGATGAGATTAAAGAATTTGCTAAACAGTTCAAAATCCGAAGATTATCCCTCGGGCTCACACAAACCCAGGTGGGACAGGCTCTCAGTGCAACAGAAGGACCAGCGTATTCTCAGTCAGCTATCTGCAGGTTAGTTGGAATCTGTCATATTTCTAGACATGGGGTGTATTTGGAGGTGTATTACTTCTCTGCATAAACTTACATTGTGGGTAGTCATTAGAAGGTCCTCAGTTGGACACACCTATCTGTAATGAGTACCCACAATGTATATTGTAATGTAGTGAAAAAAATATCAATATAAATACCTTACCTTAATAGTTTGAGGACAGTGATCCATTGGCTATCCTGATTTTACTTCTGCTTTAAAACATTAGGGGGTGCATTGGAGGTGGGTGTGTACTGGATGAATACTGTATATGCCCTGATGCTGTCATTCCTCTGTAATTCTGTTGTAATTCTGGATGAAAAGATGTTTCAATCCACAGAAGGTGTGTGGCTGAAGTCAGGTTCTCTGACATTTGTAGTTGCATACTCATGAAATTTAATGGTAATTGGTGTGATTTCTGCTAAATTTTATTCTGCAGTAGGAGTTGGTAGTATGGGAGAAGGATTACTTTATTGGAAGGAACAGTAGTCCTTTTGTTATTTGAAAAAAGTAGAAATCAATAACTGTACTTTGTTTTCCTGCTTTCTAATTTTCTAATTTGTTTTAGTTTGTTAATCCTTAAAGGGCCAATCACGTCAGCGGTGAACAGTCTTCTCAAATGTTTTTTTTTTTTTTTCAAAGAAAATGAAGTTTGACATTTCATGTGAATTATCTACTTGACAGGCAATTCACATGAGATGTCAAGCCTTATTTTCTTTGAAAAATTAAAACAAAATATTTAGGAACGCTGTCTGCTACAATTTTGTGTGGTGCTTTAAGGATTTAAACTCTATACATGTATGTAAGCTCCTCTGCATTCTCATTCTGTTTTGAAAAGTTGTGTAGATTTTATTTGATGCTTTCATAAATTTATAAGAATTGAGTATTCTTTCAAGAAAGAGTGCAAAAGGACTTTCTATATGGATAAAGGTACTGTTCTGATCTGACCTGTTAGCATGGAAGTACATATTTGAACCGCCTCGGTGGCTCAATTGGATGCGCCGTCCAACTGGAGACCAGGATGTCGCGAGTTCAACCCCTTCCGAGGTTGGCAACATTCTTTCATGGAGTTTGATCATGAAATATTTTCTACGGTCATTCTTTCCCTTCGGCTGATTCAAGAAGGGCAGTTGTCAGTTTCTGGCAAAAGAATATGCACAATACTGGTTAACTGCTTAGAGGACTAAGCCTGCCCAGTAAATGTGTGGTTAGGTAAACTGACCACACTCAACATGACCCCATTGGGTTGACTGGACCGTAAAACCTCAAAACAAACAAACATACATATTTGAAAGTACATTCATTTATGGTTGATAGCTGATATGATTACGGGTGATGGATTCACTTTCAGGGGAGGTAACTGTCAAATTGTATTTTTCTCCCTTCTGAAAAGGATATACTATAAAAGTAAAGAATTTGATTTATTCAGCTGATATGATTAAGGGTAATGGATACACTCAGGAGAGGTAACTGTTGATTGTTTTTTCTCCCTTCTGAAAAGGGTATACTATAAAAGGAAAGAATTTGCCCCCATTTTCAGAAGGGACTTGGTGTGAAGGAAAGTAAACAGGAAGTCACAAAAGTTGTCTTCCTTGTAAAATGGCAGAAAGTCTGCCAGGTGTATAAAGTCACCTTAAGATTCTGTAAAAATCAATTTTGCACAGTTTGAGAAGCCGTCCTTCCCAGGTAGGGTTTGAATAAACCAGGACTGCAAGAACAGTGGAAAGTTCTAAATGTAGACCATTTGTGACTGTATATGTACTGTCTACTTTATGACACAGGTTTGAGAAGTTAGATATTACACCAAAAAGTGCACAGAAAATAAAACCAGTGTTAGAGCGATGGATGTTGGAGGCCGAGGAGAGATATAAAAACGGCATGCAAAACCTGACAGAGTTCATTGGTAGTGAACCATCCAAGAAACGGAAGCGGCGGACATCTTTTACACCACAAGCTCTTGAGCTTCTCAACAAATTCTTTGAAAGAAATACGCATCCTTCAGGTTAGACTTTAATTTTTACCGTTTTCTGGGCAGATTCAGCAGACGACAACTTGATGATATTTTTATGTATTTATTTCCTGTAAATAGGCTCTGACACTTCATGCAAATTGTCTCCTCAGGAGACAATTTGCATGAAATGTCAAAGCCTATTGTGTGGATTAAAAAATGTCATCTGCTGAATTTTTTACACTGCATGTTAAGCGTTAATATTATAAACCCATTAACCTCATTCAGTCAAACTAATTGGTCAGTTGGCTTGGAGTTTGTGATAATACTTGCTTGACAGATAGTCTTTGCAAAACCAAATCACTAGTAAAATGATACATTGTATGTAAAATACAAGGCAAATGATACATAAGAAAGGTCCACCTCAAAGTATGCATCTGTGCAGTCCGATAAGGACCTTCAAAGAATGGATGCACCTCCAAAGGAAATAATTCTGACATAGAGAAAATTTGCTTTCCTTTGCATTTTGGGCTTCTCTTAAAGTAAAGTATTTTTTGGATTTTGGATAGCCAAGGATGCAAAGGGTTTTCATGAGGTTTGATTCACATGCCAGAAGGTACATTTTCTCATGCCTACCCAGGAAAAGTGTGGTTAGGTAAACTGACTGGCTCAACATGACCATAATAGTGTTGACTGGCCTGTTAAACTTCAAATCAACCAACCAACCAATATTTTCTCATGTTGTGGCTCATATGTTTTATTAATGAATGAGTCTTCAGAAAACAGACGTGCCTGATAAGGTTTTTTGTTTCAATAGCATTTTAATCCTTGTCATGTTGAATAAATTGATATGCCATGCCATTTCTAATTGTTAGCCAGTCAGATTACTTAATCCAGGTTGTGGATATAAATTCACACACTGATTGACAAAGCTCTACACAGTTTGCAAAGGCAGAGTATATTGAAGTTCAGCAGGACAAGTGTTAAACTCAAAGCCCCATTCAAAATTGTTGCAGACAGCATTCTAAAATACAGATGTTTTTTTTTTTATATTTAGAAAAAAATAAGGCTTGATGTTTCATGTGGATCATCTCAAATGTGAAGCCTTAAAAATCTCTGGAAGAAAATTTTGAATGTCAATGCTGCTGTTGTGATTGGCACTTTAAGGCTTAGAATGTTAGGCCATATTTCACCTTTCATAAACTTAAGTTCTGTTATTGTTTGTAGGAGCAGAGATGACTGAGCTGTCAGACAAGTTGAATTACGATAGGGAGGTGATTCGAGTGTGGTTCTGTAATAAAAGGCAAGCATTGAAGAATACCATTAAGAAACTTAAACAAGAAACACCGTGACTAGCCAGTGCTTTGAAGATTATGTAGCTACAAGGGATAATTCATGACTTACAGTGAATTAGAATAGGTTCATAGCTCCAGATAAGGCACTTTTTTTTCCAACCAAAAAGTACTGATATTTTTTCTTATTTCTCCACAAAAACAAATGTTGTGGTGCTCGTTAAAAGCGCCTTTGGAAGGCACTTCAAATGAGTACCCACATCATATGTTTTCATGGAGAATTAAGAAAAATATTGTGGATACCCAGTCTAATCTTCATACTGGGTAACATTGAAAACTACAAGACTGACCAAAGGGAGATAATAGCAGAGAATATACTGATTTGAAACAAACACGATAGAAACAATTGTAGAAATGACTTTTGAAAGTCAAAAGATAACTGCTGGTTCCCAGCTATGTAAAGCCAATCAGTAACTGGAAACCAGCAGCTAACTTTCCTATGAAATTGCTTTAAAGCTTTTAATATGGTATATTGTAATTTGTTTATAGATGATTTGTTATTTAAAAAGAATTATTTACCATATTTATCCTAAATATTTGGACAGACATAATTTAGCAAAATGTGAAGACCAAGATCTGTATGCTGTCTTTGGGAGTAGTTTGATCTGAGTCCACATTCTATGAGCAATTCTCACACACATCACCGGGAAGTCAAATTACCTACTTCATTTCAATAATGAATGAGAACTGCAAATCTCTACAACTGCCCACTTGGTGCTGTTATAGAGAGGAAGGTGTTATTGAAATGTGACAGTTAGTGGAGATTTCTTTGTTTAGTAACCTGTTAAGTGTTGAAATATTTAAGGTAATTGCACCTTTTTTCTCATTTCTTCATAAAAATATTATAGCTCCAGATAAGAGAAGGTATAAGGTAAATATCTTTCTTATTTCTCAAAAACAACAGCAACAATGTTTGTTGTGGATACTCATTAGAAGCACCGTGAGGTGCTTCTAATGGGTACCCACAACATTCATTTTGATGGGGAAGTAACAAAAATATCAATACTTTTTGGTTGAAAAAAGCACCATATCAAGAGCTATAAAATATTCATTCTAAGATCTCAAATAGAATTATCTCATGATCTCATTCTCCTCTCACAGAGATGATTTTATTGAGATCCCAGAATGTAAATTTTTATATTGCTCCAGATAAGAGTGGGTATTACGAAAAAAATTTCTTATTCATGAAAACATAAGTTGTGAGTACTCATTAGAAGTGCCTCAGTGAGAAGCTTCTTATGAGTACCCACAATACATGTTTTCGTGTAGAGATAAGAAGACTGTTGACAATGTTTGGTAAAATAAAGTCCTTATCTGGTGTTATGTTAATATAGAGAAATAAGGAGAAAATTATAATCAGAATACTTAGTTGATGTGGAGATGTGAATGGTTAGACAAGCAATCTGTTGATTATTTTGATGGTAAGTAATAGGTTAGTTATATGTTATAGATGTACATTTTTTTTTATTTTATCTATTTTTTTTTACTGTTTCTAGAGAAAATTAGGTTTGACATTTCATATGAATTGTCTGCTAGTTTTCTCTGAAAAAGGATTGACAAAAAAAAAAAAAGGTGTCATCTGCTACAAAATTTGCTTTGCACTTTAAGAGTAAATACCGTTAAGTAATAAGATTAAAACAGTCACTTCCAGTTGAATGTGCAGATAAAAATTCATGAAATGCTATGAAAAGTTTTTGGTTTTCAAAGTTCTGTTTACAGAAGAAATGTCTCATTATGTCTTATACTTTCACAATCTTAAGGCAGAAATTATAAACTAGATTTTTTTTTTTTTTTTAGATAGGCAAATAATTTTGATCAATGCATATTAACCATTTTGTAGCATATACTTTGAAAATGCTTTATTTAAACAAGATTTTAATTTCACTTTGTTTTGAGATATATTTGGAAAAAAATGTTTTAATGTAGCCCACCAAATTGTGTAGCAGATACAGTTACTCAGTGCAATTTTTATTCATTTTTTCTGACCTACCCAAATTAAGGTGATTGGATACACTTCCATGGGAGGCAACTCCCTCTAAATTGTTTTGCCCCCTTCTCAAAAGGGGTCTGCTCTAAAAGGAAAGAATTTGCTCCCCCCCCCCCCCCAGGAGCAAATTCTTTCCTTTTAGAGTAGACCCCTTTTCAGAGTGAAAGTGTGCAGGAAATCAAACAGGAAGCCACAGAAATAAGCTTCCTTTCTAAGTATGCAGGAAACCAAACTGTAAGTCACAAATATAGGCTTTATTTCTAAGTGTGCAGGTAACCAAACAGGAAGTCACAAGTATTCTCTCCCTTGTTAAAGATCACAGAAAATCTCCCAAGCATGTCCAGTCCCCTTAAACTTACTCAGAGACAAGTATGACCAAATATATAGACAGAAAAGGAAAATATCAATATAGTGATGTTAGTACATGTATTAGCATTTGTGGTATAGAATCGCAGTGGTATGTTACAGAATAGAATATGATGGGCATTGCAGGAAAAAGGTCTTTATTGCATTAGTGAACAATGAAGGCCCAGATCCACCTGCCCTTTTGCACAGGGCCTTTGTTGCCCTATTTATATTCTTTAAACAGATAATTAAAGAAGATAGATTTGCACTGATATTGGGGCCTTTTTTGCCTGATCATAGAATCAATATATATTGATTATATGGAGCTAAACAGAAAAGGCCCTGATCAGACTGCGCAGATACCTTGTAAGCCTTATCTGTTTGGATAAGGGCTTTTTTCTCTGCATAGCACATCACATAATTTGGAATGTATACACTTTCAAGGGAGGCAACTCTTTCAAATCTATTTTACCTCCCTTCTGAAAAGGGTCTTCTCTAAAAGGAAAGTAGATCCCTTTTCAGAAGGCACTTGATGTGCAGGAAAGCAAACAAATTCTTAAAAAGTTGTCTTTCTTGTAAAATACGGCTGAAAATCTTCTAAGTGTTTCAAGTTTCCTTGAGGTGAATAGATGCCTTTGGTAACTTTCCTGCCATTTTTGACGAGGGAGACAACTTTAAGACTTCTGTTGGCCTCAATGCACACCAGTGCTTCCCTTTCGAGCAAATTCTTTCCTTTTAGAATACGGTAAATGTCGTAAAATTTTGTACACTTAAGGTATTGTCAAAATGGCCAATGCAAACAGTGCAGACCCAGATCAGACTGCTCCTAGGAGCAGTCTGATCAGGGTCTACACTGTTTGCCATTCCACTATGAATTGTAAGAACAAACTGCATAAAAAGCAAAATTCATACCCAAAAAAATATGACCTGAAGTTCGAAATGTTAGGACATTAAACATAACCACTTTTCAGAAGAGGGCAAAAACAATTTTGACATAGTTGTTTCCTTTGACAGTGTTTCACTTCCCTTGAGTAGAGATAATTACCTGTATGTGTTATTTAAATGCTTTAGTGGTGCTGTAATCTTTTCTTCCTTTTTGGCTCACCTGAGACAAAGGCTCAGGGTGAGCTAATTTTATCACTTGCCCATCCATTGTCAGTATTATGTCTGTCTGTCCAAATTTATGAACAAGTTGTCTTTTAGAATTGCTGAACTGATTTTTTGCTAAACGTCAGGAAGGAGGATTGGAAGTTTATTCAAATGGTCATGATGCATTCTTCAAAATGGCTTTTGTCATTTATTAAAAACAAAACAAAAAAAAAAAACACACACACACACATACACACTTAAAATCTTCTAAATGTCAAAATTCAAATGTAAAGTAACATGTATTTTGTTGATACTTTGAAGACTTTAACTCTTGCGACCATGATGATCTACATCTCTGGCAATTACTGGTTGGTCTATCATTTGACTGTTGAGGTCACATGATCAAGTCAGTATCACTAATTTGGCGGTTTATTTAAAGATAATTTGAGGAACTCTAAGTTAAATAAGTCAAAAAATGATGAGACTCACAGTTCATCATGAAGGGTGACCCTTCAAGGACACAATTATGAAGAAAAAAATCTGCATTTTAATGGTTAATAGAGGGACAAAAACTTGTTTATTAATATCCTATACTTAGCAGTAGGTCACTTAGTTCTCAGGTGAGCGGACCAGGCCCCTTTGGGTAATTTGTTCTTTATTGTTTTCTTTTTTGTATGTTAACCCATCTCATGCTGAGCACGACATGCCCTGTTTTAGCAAACAGTGTAGATCCAGATCAGTTGGCTTCTGAAGAAGCCAACTGATCTGGATCTGCACTGTTTGTCATTTGATATGTGAATTTCTATCAAAAACCCAGATCAAGTAATCTGATTGGCTGGAAATTGGAATAGGGCTTGGCATCTTAATTGATTCAGCATGACAAGGGTTAATAGTAGATTTTTTGTTTTAACCTTTAGCATCTCTGGACAAATTCAGCAAATGTGAGAAAAGGTACCTTCTGACATGTGCACCCAGTGAAGACTCAGATTACCCTGCACATTAAATTTTGTGCAGTCTTATCAGAGTCATTGACTGCATGAAGAAACAGTGCATCCTTGGCTATTATTGCATAAAAAGCAGTGCTGCACGTTATTAACAACTGTGCATTACCCGGCGAAAAGCCGTGGATTAACAAGGCAATTCACGGGCTGTTAATGCATGGCTATACAACTTTCAATATGCCTGTACTGGGGCCACATAATTGCTGCTGTCACGAGATGTGTAGTGCCCGGCCCTTGAATGAGCATAGTCCATGGAAATTACGTTCGTGAGACATCAGTGAAATGGCGAAACAAAAAGTGCCAGAAATAATGTGAAATGTAGCAAATGTTTTCAGTTTTTATGCAATAATAGCGATCGAACATGGTTTTTCAATGCATTCACATTCGCCGGGTCCCTTGGGAGGAGTTGAAAACTGCGGCCTTCAGCCTCTGTTTTCAACACCTCCCACAGGACCTGGCGAATGTTAATGCATGAAAAACCATGTTTGATCCCTATATTCAAAATACGCCCAGTGAAAATTTTGATCAGACTGTGCAATTCACAGGCTGATCTGAATCTATGCTGGGTATACATGTTTGAAGGCACGTTTTCTCAGGTTGAGGTTCAACATCTCATCTGCTGAAGTTTTGGTCTAGTGTGGTGTTAACTGGGTATTTTGTGCAATAGTCTTTTTTAATTACAGGGCAGTTTTGTTTTTTTGCATACCTTAATAACCATATAATATTGGGACAGACAGGCCTGAGCACACAGTGTAGACCCAGATCAGATGCCGCAGAATGCAGCATCTGGTCAGGGTCTACACAGTTTGCCACAAATAAAGCGGTCTTTTGGACGCATCAACAGACAGTAAAATGGTCTTATTCAAGCTTTAGATTAAGTACGGTAAGGAGATTAGGTGTCCCAATACTTAAGGTAACTACTGTGGAGTGCTGTGGTGCAGTGGTAAAGAGTCGGACTCGAGATCGAGAGGTACCGGGTTTGATCCCCACTAACAGCAAGTGTTGTTTCCTTGAGCAAGAGACTTTATCCACATCGCTTAGTACTGGTTTCTACCCAGGAAAAAAGAGGGCCACATGGAAGATTAGTACTAGAATACTAAATGTGTTACCCTCTATAAATAAAGTCGATTATTATTATTATTATTATTATTTGTAACTCTAGATACAATGTATTGTTTGTTTATTTTTTTAGCTAAAAAGTGTGTTTGGTAGGGTTTAACTTAAGGAAGTTTGGCTCTGCCATCGTCGGCTTTTGACGGGAAGGTTCTGGCCTTGAAGCAAAATTCAGAGGTTTGGGCCTTCTTCTCATCTTTCCCATTCTTTTCTTTCTATCATTCTCTGGGAGATGGCACAGCATGACTGAAATGTTATTGACAGCAAACCTAGCAGGCACACAACATTGAAACAAGGTCAATTCAATGTCAAGACATTGAATCAACTTTATCACAATTTTGAAACAATGTTGATTCATTGTTGATTCACCGTCAAGACATTGAATCAACATTGAATCGACATTGTTTCAACGTTGTGTGCTCGCTGGGTAGCTATTGATAAGAGGGGATAACCACATATTGTTAATCTTATTTCTCATAAAAATGTATGTTGTGGGTATTCATTAGAAGTGCCTCAACAAGGCGCTTCAAAATAAATATAAAAAAAAAAAATAGTCAGCCTTGCCACAACACACAATTTCTCGAAAAATAGGGATAACACTGGTTATAACAAATATGAATCCAAAGTAATAATATTTTTTTTTTTCCTTTTTTTTTTTTTTCACCACAAAAAAGTATATTGAGAGATCTGATTGTTGAACTCAGCTGAATAAGAAAACCTGTTATGAATCTCATTGGAATCATGATACAGAAAATGAATCTAGTAAAATCACTCGAAGAAGTAGTAGTACCAGTAATTATATCGCTAAAATAATTATTTTCCCAAAATTTATTGTCCCTATACATAGGCATTATTCTAATCAAAGAGAAGTTATGGATACATGTATTTTTGCAATTTTTCACAAAAAGATATGGGTACTTATTAGAAGTGCCTCACTGAGACACTTCTAATGAGTACTCACAACATGTTTCCACGCAGAAATACAAAAAAATTATTTTCTGGACACACTTATCTGGAGCCATGACAGGCATATAAAATATTGTCTATTAACCCTTGCCATGCTGAATAAAGAGCCACGCCCACTTCAAATTTTCAGCCAATCAGATGACATGATCCAGGTTGTTGATATAAATTCACATTTTTAATAACAAACAGTGCAGATCCAGATAAGTTGGCTTCTCATGAATTCAACTGATCTGGATCTACACTGTTTGCAAAGGCAGGGCATATTCCGGTTCAGCAGGACCAGGGTTAAGAAAAAAAGAACATCCTCTTATGGTCATTCTTATAAGAGATTGAAGTTGTTGTACATTACATAGGAACCTTTTTATAAGATGGTTTTGGATATAAGACTTGTATCCAAACAAAAATGCATAGATTATATAGAAATTTATGGTCATTTTTATGTCCCCCCACTTAAGGGGAAGGGGACATACTGTTTTTGGTCCAGATTCCATTGGCGTCAGCATTGGCGTGACATTTTCTTGTCTGCACAATATCTTGTGAACCAATAGTTCTTAAATTTTCATGGATATATAATTGGGAGGTAACAAAGAACTGATTAGATTTTGGTGACCTTGACCTAATTTTCGAGGTCACAGCAGTAAAGAAACTGAAATGCGGGGGGAGGACATCTGTTTTCTCTGAAAACACTCTTCTTGTTCTATATAATCTATACATTTTTGTTTATAGCCATTTTGGTCATTTTTCTATATAATCTATACATTTTTGTTTGGCTACAACACAGCTTTTGCTTTGGACCCCAGTAATAGTGTTATAAAGAGGTTGTGATGTATGGGGTGTTCAAAATCGCAGGTTTATTAGACGGTCAGGTATGTGCAATATGTAATTTTATTATTACTACGCATTATCAGAAAGAAAAATTTCTTTAGTTATTGTTACCAAACTTTGGCTGCAGTTAAGAGATCATTACATTAATGAGTCTATGTAATCATGTGCCCCATGCTTCCTAAGTTCATATATAATATATAGTGAAAATCAGGTTGAAAGGGGTATACTGTATAAACCTTAAATATTCGGACACCTTAACTCCTTACTATTCTTGTTAAAAAATTTGAACAGGTCAATTTTAGTACCTGTTGCCTTGTCTAAAAAACAGCTGGAGGAATGGCAAACATTGTAGACCCAGATCAGATGCTGCATTCTGCAGCATCTGATCTGGGTCTACACTGTTTGTACCGGCTTATCTGTCCCAATACTCAGGGTTATTACGGTACATAACATGTTTTCATTGGCAAATAAGAAAAATATCAATACCTTTTTTTGAAAGATAAAAAAAAAATAATCTCCAGAGCTAAATATTAAGGGCCCCAATCATGCTGACCTAGATCTCTGCTGCTTACATTGGGGGTTATCTCCCAGCATGTGCTGTCTAATAAAACTATATACCGCCGGCCTCGGTGGCTCAGTTGGATGCGCTGTCCGACTGGAGACCGGTAGGTCACGGGTTCAACCCCCGCCAAGGCTGGCAACATTCTTTCATGGAGATTGATCATGAAATATTTTCTACGGTCATTCTCTCCCTTCCGCTGATTCAAGAAGGGCAGTTGTCAGTTTCTGGCGAAAGAATGTGCACAATACTGGTTAACCGCTTAGAGGACTAACCTGCCAAGTAAACTTGTGGTTAGGTAAACTGACCGCGCTCGACATGACCCCATTGGGTTGACTGGGCTGTAAAACCTCAACACAAAAAACTATATATCACTAAACTTGACTTGGTCAAATCTGGCACAGAACCCACTTCTATTCTATTAAGTAGTCACCCCCATTCAAATGCCACTTCTTCGGATACTTGACATTGGTCTTATTTGTCAGTGAAAACATGTTGTGGTACCTGTTAGAAACAGCACTCCAAGGTGCTTCTAATGAGTAACGCAACATTTAATTTTTCATTGGGAGATTAGAAAAATATCCATCTTAATACCCCTCCAATCTAGAGCTATGGAGCTTACAGTTTGAACAAACCAATTTTGATTATCAGGTAAGGTTTTAAAACAGTCTGATGGTATGATTAATTGGTACACCCATATCTAACTCTTTCTAGAGGCAGTCTGGTATAGGCCTCAACTGTTTGCTCTGGCAATGCTGGCCAAAGTCTTTTGTTAATTATGGTTATTCTTTTTTGTACATATCTTAATTGTGTATAAAGTGAATTTATTTATTCTGGATAAATACATGGGCTAGCAAACAATGTCAATCCAGATGAGATTGCTCGTAAGGGAGCCATCTCATCAGGATCTACACTGTCATTTTACGGGATGTGCCAAGTGAAAAGATAAATTCAAGGCAAATGTCATAGCTCCAGCATTTTCAACCAAAAAGTATTGGTATTTTTCTTTTATCTCCATAGCAACATATATCTCCATGGCAACATATAACTCCATGGCAACATATGTTGTGAGTACTCATTAGAAGCACCTCACAGAGGTGCTTCTAATGAGTACCCACAATATATGTTTATGTGGAGAAATAAAAAAAAAAAATGTAATTTTTGTTGAAAAAGTGCCATAACTTGAGCTACGATAATAAACATTAAAATGTATTGAACAGCAAAGAATCTGATCAAACTTCTTTGATGCATATGCTAATCCATATTTGCTTAGATAATTCTTTTCATATTGTTATAAGCACTCTGCGTTGCAATATCAGTTAACTACGCACAAGGAAACAAGATTTTCATTGCTGTGCAGTCATTCAGTCATGTTACTTCATTTACTTGAGTATTCGGACCTGGGTCTATATTGTTTTTTCAGGCCTGTCTGTCCCAGGGCTTAATGTAACTACGGGGAGTTTCAGCTACCTAGATGATTCGTTTTAAACTTTCAAGCATACAGTTGATTTTTGTTATCTCGAAGTCAAAGGGTCTCTCTGAAATACGATTCGTTTTAAACTTTCAAGCATACAGTCGATTTTTGTTATCTCGAAGTCCAAGGGTCTCTCTGAAATACCTTGAGATATCCGTACTGTGACATATCAGATTTGCAGAATTGAGGAAAACAATAAATCAAACAACCACATTTCACAAATGAATATGTAATTTGACTCCTGTATTTAGAGATGTATTGAAAATATTGTGGAAAAGAGGAGAAATTGCTCCTTAGGAGCAATTTCTCCTCTTTACCACAATATTTTGTTACCTGTTGTTAGATTTCCATGTTAAAACAGGGACCAGATTTTCACTTCGAGATAAATGGTTATTCGAGATAAGCGAAGTCGAGATAACGAGAGTCGACTGTTTTTTAGTGTCAGGCATGTATGTACCAGTACTTAAGGTTATTGTGGTCATTTTATTTGTAAATAGACATTAATCACAGCTCCAGATAAGAAGTGAGTATCCACGTTATATTTTTCTTATTTCTCCTTGAAAACATATGTTGTGGTACTTATTAGAAATGTCTCAAAAAGATGCTTCTAATTAGTACCCCAACGAACATTTCCATTGAGAAATAAGGAAAAATATAAGTTCTTTTTGGTTGAAAAAAAATGACAATATCAGGAGCTGTGTTATCCTTTAAAGCACCAATCACAATTGCAGCAGACGACAGTTTTGACTTCATTTTTTTTTTTTTTTTTTTTTTTTCAGAGAAAACAAGTCTTGATATTTCATGTGAATCGTCTTGCAGACGATTCAAATGAAATATTAAGACTTGTTTTCTCTGAAAAATAAAATTAAAAAAAGAATTTAGAATGTCGTCTGCTACAAATTTTGCTTGGCGCTTTAAGGATTAATCATAATCATGACAGAACTTCCATCTTTTTTTTTATAGAGCTTTATACTTTAGCTAATTCTCATTTCATTGTACATTAATCTCATAGATATTTATTTGTAGAGATCTGCTATTTATATCATTCTGCTATTTATAAATTCATGAAATAGGCTTTTATCAAGCAAAAATGGAACTTCCATCATATGTGAAATATGTTGATTTGATCAGCATGCGTGTATGTAGTTTGATGAGTCCCATCATGCTAAACTTGCATGTGCTCAAAAACATTTTTAGATCACCTGGGAAGAAGGATCCAGGGGAGCCTATAGGATGGTAGGCCATCTGTCGTCTGAAGTCTGTCCACACCTTTGACCATTTATCTCCACATCAGCATAATTCATTCATTTTGATTGGACCATGTTTAAACTTGCAGATAAGGTGGACATGGATGAAGTCTTGGATAAATTTGAAAAAGTTTGGAAACCTTCACAATATGATTGATAGACTTATATCCCTTAATTGCTAAAGGCATTAATTAACCCTGTTTGCTGCATAGCTCTATTAGATTTTAATTAGATCTTCTTTAAACTTGTAGATGTGGAGGACATGGATATTTTGGAGTCATGTCCTACATATTAATGAATGTTGTAGACATTGTGTGACCTTGTCCTACTTTTCAGCACAGGTGAGCATTAATGACCACCATGGTCCTCTTGTTTGCTTGAAGCAGACCAGTTTACATACACTGTCTGTGGCCCTCATATATATGAATATCCACCTGAGATAAAGGTGGTGTAGGCAAACATCATGTTATGGGAGCCTGAATAAGCCTGGGTATCCATGTAGTCTAATCATGGTCTTTGCTGCTTGTTGATGTATTATTTTAACCCTGTTCATGCTGAACCAACTGATCTGGATATGCACTGTTTGTCATGAAGTTTTGTGAATTTGTTTCAACAACCTTGATCAAGTAATCTCATTGGCTGAAAATTAGAAATGGGTGTGGTTTCTAAATTTATGTGGTGTGGCAAGGATTAATACCATATTTATTCTGAGTATTCAGACAGATGAAACTGAGCAGTGTAGACCCAGATAAGAAGGGGAGAGAAGGATGTGGGTTCGATTGAACTGTACAGATGACCTGTGGATCTGCCCAGCAAAAAAAAACAACAAAAAAAACCCCAAAAAAAACAAACAGAAATACTCATTGGACTACAAGATTGTGCAGGCTGATACAGATTTACACATTTTTCGTATGGGATGACAATCTTTTTTGTTTTCGGGGGTTCTCAGTTTTTGCATATAAATGTTCTAAAATTCGAACAAAAAATTTAAAATTACAATCAAGCTTCAATGGCTTGTACAGCTTTGAGACCATGGAAATTTGTTCAAGATATGGGTAGTTTGAGCCACTGAGGGTTTATAATGGCGCCAGGTCAGGAAGCAAATAGTGATAATTTAGGGAAATCTTTTCAATTTTTCACACAATAATTGTATGTTGAGTGTACTCATTAGAATCACCTTGATGAGGCAATTCTAATGAGTACTCACAACATACAATTTCATGATATAATAAGAAAATTCACAAAATATTTGTTTTCATGAGCTATCAGCAGAATTTCATAGGGACTCTAAGACAAGTTCAAATTAGCCATGGTTAATGAGTCATCAGTGTTCGAGCTATTGAGGTTCAACTGTAGGCATACTATATTTGCCCTATGTTGGGAAATTGAACTCCTTATCTTACCTGTACTTAAATTTTGACAAGTCCATTTATTTAGAACCTGCTGATGAGTTGCAAACAGTGTAGACTCTGATCAGACAATACATTCTGCTACATGTGATCTTGGTCTGTTTTGTTTGTTCAGACCTGTCTGGCCAAAACAAATAAGACAAATATAGTATCTTCCCTCACTTTTAATTCAAAGGACAGTATAACCAATTTTATAAAAGGAGACAATTTGCCTCCCTTGGCAAATTAGTTTAAACCAAGTCCTGCTGAACCCGGATATACCCGGCTGTTGCCTACAGTGTAGATACACATCTGTTGGCTTCTAAGAAGCCATCTGATCTGGATCTGCACTGTTTGCCATTAAGTATGTGAATTTTTATCAACAACCTGGATCAAGTAACCTGATTGGCTGAAAACTAGAAGTGGGCGTGGCATCTTAATTTATTCAGCATGACAATGGTCAATACTTCCTGCAAAAAATTATTTGCGTTTCTTGTTAGCTCGCCTGTACGAAGTACAAGGAGAGCTATTGTAGTCACCCCGGTCGTCCACGTTTGCGTTTGCGTTTGCGTTTGCGTTCCCGTTCCCGTCACACTGTGTTAAAGTTTTTCAAATGCTTATATCTCAACAGTCACTCCTCACAGAGGCATCAAATTTGGAACTTAGGTACCTTGGAGGGTCTTCTGAGATTCCAAGAGAATAAACCCCTGGGTTCATGCCCCTGGGTGGGACTAGGGGTCAGAATCTAGGACACCTTTGTAATACTGTGTTAAAGTTTTTCAAATTCTTATATCTTGACTTTCACTCCTCATAGAGCATTCATATTTAGAATTTGGGTACCTGGACGAGTCTTCTGAGATTCCAAAAGAACATACCCCTGGGTTCATACCTCAGGGTGGGCCTTGGGGTGGGGCTAGGGGTCAAAATCTAGGACACATTTGTAAAATCTTATATGCCTACAGGTTATAGACACAACTGGTTATACATCAGCTAACTATGTGACATCAGTTTAACTGTAAGAGAGTGAAGGTCATGGTGACCTACATTTTACGGTCAAGGTCACCTAGATTTCACGGTCCAGTGATTTTGCCTTATATCTTGAATACTATTTGTTGGATAAATGTCACACCTGGGATATTACTTCCATGTGACCCAATGAATGACCACTTACTATATCTAGGTCATTGTGACCTATATTTCATGGTTCAGTGATTTTGCCTTATATCTTGAATACTTTTTGTTGGTTAAATGTCACACCTGGGATATTACTTCCATGTGACCCAATGAATGACCACTTACTATATCTAGGTCATTGTGACCTATATTTCATGGTTCAGTGATTTTGCCTTATATCTTGAATACTATTTGTTGGATAAATGTCACACCTGGGATATTAGTTCCATGTGACCCAATGAATGACCACTTACTATATCTAGGTCATTGTGACCTATATTTCATGGTTCAGTGATTTTGCCTTATATCTTGAATACTATTTGTTGGATAAATGTCACACCTGGGATATTAGTTCCATGTGACCCAATGAATGACCACTTACTATATCTAGGTCATTGTGACCTATATTTCATGGTTCAGTGATTTTGCCTTATATCTTGAATACTATTTGTTGGATAAATGTCACACCTGGGATATTAGTTCCATGTGACCCAATGAATGACCACTTACTATATCTAGGTCATTGTGACCTATATTTCATGGTTCAGTGATTTTGCCTTATAGCTTGAATACTATTTGTTGGATAAATGTCACACCTGGGATATTAGTTCCTTGTGACCCGATTATTGACGTCAAAATATATCTCTGTTGGTGTGACCTATATTTCATGGTTCAGTGATTTTGCCTTATATCTTGAATACTATTTGTTGGATAAATGTCACACCTGGGATATTACTTCCATGTGACCCAATGAATGACCACTTACTATATCTAGGTCATTGTGACCTATATTTCATGGTTCAGTGATTTTGCCTTATATCTTGAATACTATTTGTTGGATAAATGTCACACCTGGGATATTAGTTCCATGTGACCCAATGAATGACCACTTACTATATCTAGGTCATTGTGACCTATATTTCATGGTTCAGTGATTTTGCCTTATATCTTGAAAACTATTTGTTGGATAAATGTCACACCTGGGATATTAGTTCCTTGTGACCCGATTATTGACGTCAAAATATATCTCTGTTGGTGTGACCTATATTTCATGGTTCAGTGATTTTGCCTTATATCTTGAATATTTGTTGGATAAATGTCACACCTGGGATATTAGTTCATGTGACCCAATGAATGACCACTTACTATATCTAGGTCATTGTGACCTATATTTCATGCGTCAGTGATTTTGCCTTTTATTTTTATTACTATTTCATGGAGAATTGTCATACCTGGATTATTATATCTAAGTGACAAAATGATTTACATACAAATACATCTAGGTCAGTGTGACCTATATTATATGGCTTAATGATAAAAATGTTACAATATAAAATGTACCCAGCAGGCGAGCTCGCTGTCCTCCGACAGCTCTTGTTTTAAATTATGGTTTCCCTGTTCGGGTTTTAGAACATTTGCCATATATGTTAGATTGTTATGATTTTGTTTTGTATGTTATCTTGCATTAACTGTTATCAGAAATCCATTTCCTTTTTATCAATACAAGTAAACTATAGGTAAAGTTTTTTGTGCAATTTTTTTTTTTCTAATTTGCACCAGTTTGATTTGGTCTGTGCTGTTTGATCAGACAGGTCTATCAGAAAATTTGGGTTAAAGGGAATGGTTACACATTTAGGGGAGGCAACTCTATCAAAACCAGCTTTCCTCCCTTCTGTTTATAGTTGTACAATATGGCAGAAAAGCTACTAAGTCCCTTTAAAAAGGATACTGTTGCTGCTTGTACCAGTGCTTTTGAACATGCACATTGTGAATTGTTTATTAATTGTCTGCGTTTTCATGATCAATCTCCAAGAAAGAATGATGCTGGACCTGGCGGGAATCAAAACCATGATCAGGTCACAGGTTCAATCCCCAGAGGGTCCAGCAACATTCATTTGTGAAAATTGATCATGAAATATTTCTATGATTATTTTCTCCCTTCTGCTGATTCAAGAAGGGCAGTTGTCAGTTTCAGGTGAAAGAATGTGCACAAGTTCAGGGCCCGGTTGTTCAAAGCATTGTTAGCTTAACGAGCTCGTTAAGGGTAATTTCGTTAACTGTTTTAGCGGATTCAATACACAATATTCTGATAATTTTTGCTGAAAAAATGTGAGTAGCTTTTGCACTGCAAAAGCTACTCACATATTTTCAGCAAAAAATTTCAGCATATTTGCGTATCACTCAATGTAAATTTTAACGAATCGTTAACTAACAACATCGTTAGCTTTGAACAACTGGGCCCTGGTTAACTGCTTAGAGGACTAAGCTTGCTCAGGGAAGGTATGGTTGGGTAAACTGATCAGCTCAACATGACCTTAATAGTGTTGACTGGGCTACTAAATGTATCATTGTTTGGCCAAACATATCTGACTGAATATTTAGGGTAAATGTGTATAGAAAAAATTCTTTTGCTTTCAGCAAGTCTTAAAACTTTCACAAGAATGTGGAAATAACAATTATATACAAAACTTCCACAAGAAATTACCTCTTAACCCTTGTTATGCTTATTAAATTAAGATGCCATGCCCTTTTCCAATTGTCAGCCAATCAGATTGCTTGATCCAGGTTGTTGATAAAAAGTCAGTTCTGAATGACAAACAGTTCAGATCCAGATCAGTTGGCTGCTAAAGAAGCCAACTGATCTAGATCTACACTGTTTGCAAAGGCAGGGCATATTTGAATTTCAGGGTTAATTTTACTAGTAGAAACCTCATTAACTTACAAGGTATTTTTTTGTTTTTACCCAAGGGTATATTATGTAAAATGTGCTTTGCATCTGTGCTTATGCTCGTAGCTATATTAATTCTATTAGAAGTTTTTGTGAGAGATTTAATTTTTGCTGATATTTGCAGATCTGTCTTTTTGGAAAATTCATTGCTCCTAAATATAAATGTCCTAAACTCTAAAATACAGACAGATTATTTGTTACAAAATAGTTTTGTTCTGTTTTTCTGTGAACATATCTGCTGTAGACTACCTTATTTACCCTGAATAGTCAGACCGACAGGCCCGAGCAGCCATGTGATCCTTGGGGGTGGTCGGATGGTGCGAAGATGTCATGTATCTTATGTCACCGGGGCGTCCAGCTGATACTGGCCTACAGTTGGGCAAGCCTGCTATCCTTGTAGCAGGTAAGGATAGGGAGGTGATGTTTTTATTTCTTCTGTTTCTTCACTTTCATTCCTGTTCCTCTTTCTTCCCTGTCCCTCTCTTTCATCTCTTCTGCGATCTCTTCTGTCTCTTTTCTCCCTTTCTCTGGGAGACGACACAAAATGACCCACAAGGGTGGACGTGTCGTTAAACCCCAACACAATCAAAAACCATGTGATCCTAGTAAAAGGCTTGATCAGGGTGTACACTGTTTAATCCATTGTTGTGTGGAGACCCCTAAAAGGGAAATTGGCAAACAGTGCAGACCCTAGAAATATCTATATCACATAGTCAGACATACCTAGAACTATAATTAGAATCTTCCAATAAATAGTAAGGGAGAGTTCAGTCTACAATGGGTTAATAAGGCATGTCAGATATACACTATTAACAAAAAATAGCAGCTTCTGTTCAATCTGAAGGTCAGCACTCTTTTCTTTATAGATTGTACTTGGTCAAAAAATTATTTATTGTGAGAAATAAGTGAATTAATGAGTAAATTAATGCACTGGCTGATCCAAGCCTGTTAGTTTGGCATATTCAGTAATGTAGTTATTTTGCTTTTCATTCCTTTACACTAAACATGCTGGGTAAAAGTTTCAGCAGATGGCTTTCTGAAGTATTTTTTTCTTAATTTTCCCAGAAAAATAGGTTTGAAATTTCATGCAAGTTGACACAGTTTGCATGAAATATCAAATCATATTTCCATAGGAGCCAATTTGCATAAAATGCCAAATCCTGTTTTCTGAAAAAAAAAAAAATATATCATTAGTTTGTCATCTGCTGAATTTGCCCAGTCAGTGTTAATGGTCAGGTTAAATTCTGGTAAAAAATGTAGATAGTGTCTATCAGATGTGTTTAGGTGATATAGGTATCATTATAATGCTAAGCATATTGGGTAAAGATTTCAGTAGACAACATTTTGAAATTTATTTTCCTATTTTTTCTGATAATAGGATTTGACATTTCATGCAAATTGTATGAAATGTTGAATCCTATTTTCTAAGAAAAGAAGAAAAATATTTCAAAATGATGTCTGCTGCAATTTTTACCCAGCATGCTTAGTGTTAAAAAATGTCATGTGACTCATGTTTATTAGCAATATTAGAGTATCTCACTCTCACTTGTTATACATGTACTTCAGATCTGTTGTTTGCATTTAGCATCCTTTTATCAGAGGACATGTTGTGGAAGAGTATTTGTTAATAATTCTGGAATAATTTTCTCCAGTTCTCCATGAAAATATATGTTGTGGGTACTCATTAGAACTGCCTCATTGAGGCAGTTCTAATGAGTACCCACTACATACATTTTAATGGTTCTCCATGATATATGTTATGTACTCATTAGAAACCCCTTGCTGAGACACTCCTAATGAGTACCCACAACATATGTTTTTATGGAGAAATAAGAAAAAATATCCCAGAATTATCATCAAATACTTCTCCTTAACTAGTCCTTTATTTTATTCTTATCGTTTTTATGTGAGCTGGAACTTGGAGAAAATTTATTTTGTACGTCAACAATATAAAACCCGACAAGCCTGTACGTCTGTGCCATCAGGATGGGAGCCCCAGTGTTCAGCACATACAGTCAGGTGCCAGATTAAAGTTCACAAAAGTATAAATCCATAGACTTCAAAATATTTGGACTGTTACAAGAATTTTTTTTTTATATTTCTTTTGCTCATCTGATTTGGGCAAAATTGGTGTGGCAGGAATACTAAATGATCAGTGCAATAAATGTATTTTTCTTAAATTTTGTTTTCATGCAGTAAATTAAACTGATACTTTTTTTTTTTGTCCTCATTTTTGGTGAGACTATGGATGTTAATGCAAAAGAGATCTTATGAAAAAATATGTTGTTGACCTTAAACTCTAGTTTCTTGATCCTGAAAAGTCTGTAGAACGGGTCAGATTTTGTCTGTTATCTTATTTATTTACCTTTCCAACAATTATAATGTGTTCAGTAAATAAAAAAAAAATGTGATAAAGATTTAAAGTGAATATGAAAATATAAAAAATGCTATGAGGTTTTTGTGTTTGTGAATTTTAATTTGGTACATAAGTGTACCTTCTAGATGATCCGCACGACACAAAATGACCCACAAGGGTTGACGTGTCGTTAAACCCCAACACAATCAATCTAGATGATCCAGAGATTGTATTGGTGACCAGAAAACCGCCACTTTGGCTGCAAGAATGTACAGACTGGTCTGTATTGTCACTGTTGGCATATGAAATAATATTTGATTTTCTAGCACCAAGCTTGGTATATTTTATTTCTGTTTTGATCTGTACTAGCACTTTGCAGGCTGAGTAAACATTTCTGCAGACAACATTTTAAAATAGCTTTCTTATTTTTTCGAGCAAATAGGATCTGACATTTCATGCAAATTGTCTCGTTAGGAGACAGTTTGCATGAAGTGTCAGATCCTATTTTCTAGGAGAAAAATGTCTTCTGTTGAATTTGCCCATAGCTGAGTGCTAGGATTTCGTACATGTTTATATAGGAGTAAGGCAGGTCTTGGCAGAAGACTGTGACCAGCTTGGCTATCTTCTGAGCCTTCCCTCTTTATATATCTGTATTCTATGAAACCTTCCTTATGTTGCTCTTACATGTATGCTTACTGGTGCTTTTTGATTAGTCAAAGATGAGCTGTATCATGGGAAAAGAGGCATTATAGCATATGTGAACAGTATAGATTCAGATGAGTCTGCATATCTGGGCAATCTCACCTGTGTGACCAAAACCTATGCTCATGAAGTACTTGTTCTGGGTGTGCCATGAAATGGTGTTAAGATCCAGTTAACCCTTGTACTGCTGAAAAGATGCCACTCCCACTTCTAATTTTCAGCCAATCAGATTACTTGATCTGGATTGTTGCTATAAATTCACATACTTAATGGCAAACAGTGCAGGTCCAGATCAGTTGGCTTCTTCAGAAGCCAACTGATCTGGATCTACACTGTTTGCAAAGACAGGGTATATCCGGGTTCAGCAGGACAAGGGTTAAGATCCAGAGCAGATGTCATATCCATGGATTGTGTTTTTGGAAATGGTATTTGTACATTTGTCTGTACAACTTTTATATCTACCATAGTCGACCTAATTACCGCACATACCACTATAAACGCACAGGTCAAGCAATTTCCCAAGCTTCAGATTGCAGTCCCTGTAATATTATCTACTTCTTTATGATAGCATATGTTGTAGGTACTCATCTGAATTGCCTCGACAAGTTGAGGCAGTTCAGATGAGTAGAAACAACATATGCTTTAATAAACTTATGGAGGTAATTCAAGTGAGTACCCACACTATATGCTTTAGTAAAGAAAATCAGAACACATATCACATAAGCATCATTAAATACGCCCCTCAGGGAGTCCCCTGCTCACATTTCTTTAAAGTGCAGAGCCTGCACAGCTGCACTGTCTGATCAGGGCATTTGCATTTGTTGATATATTCTGTATCAGCGGTCATCCTAGAGTTTTCAGAGAGGGAGAAGTTTTGTGACAATTTCAGGATTTCGGGGAGAAGTTTTGGTCCAAATTTTGGATTTCCCTATACATTCTATACATTTTCACTTCTCCCTCAGCTCAAGATAGAGAGAAGTCAGCCAGCTTTGGGAGACTTTTTCTCCCAAATCACCCTCTAGGATGACCCCTGCTGTATTACTGAATGATTCTGAAACTTGAAGCTGACATCCCAGTTGAACTATATGCACAGCCTGGTTGGGGATTGTTTGTGTGCACATACCTGGAAAACATATTTTCCCATGGTGACGCTCATCTTTATATCAGCTGCAACATCATAAAATGTACCTTAGGACATACACCCAGTGAAGATTCAGATTAGCCTGCCCAGCTGTGCAGTATTATCAGAGTCATCATTTTCCACATGAAATAAGTTTGCTTATTTGGCTATTCAAAATATACCCAGTGAAGAGTTTGATCATTATACAACTGCACAGGGGAGATGAATATTTGCTGGGCACACATGTTCGAGGTACATTTTCTAACTTTGTGACTCATATGTAACATATGTCAACGTACCATATAGATCATGACCAGACTGCAGCTTCGCTGGCAAATTTAGACACCTTGTTGATTCATGCATGTCCGGAAAAACTTCTAATTGAGTTGTGGCTCTTATTGGCCATGTCAGAGTTAAAGGTATATGCCAGCACACAGTCAAACCTATCTTAAAAGCCACCTGTGTGAAGCAATCACCTGTTTTTAAAGGCCAGTTTTTTCAGTTCCCATAAAAGGAAAACGTGTAAATTTACCCGTATCAAGCAAGCACTTGTCTTAAGCAACTGTATTTTGGCTTTTTCTTAGCTGGTTGCTTAACACAGGTTTGACTATACCTGACTATACTAACATTGTTCTAGACAACAGGGAGAATCGGGCAAATATTTTTCTTATTTCTCCATGAAAATATATGTTGTTGGTACTCATTAGAAGCACCTCTGCAGTTGGTACTCATTAGAAGCACCTTGCAGAGGTGCTTCTAATGAGTACCCACAACATATGTTTTTGTCGAGAAGTAAGAAAAATATCAAGACATTTTGGTTGAAAAAAAAAGCGCTTTTTTATACAAGTATGTACATAATGCACTGAGTCAGCTCAGTCTGCTTATCAGCACTCTCTCTTCAGGACCTGAGCTTTCTTTGGACATATTTTGCAATATACAGTTAAACCTGTCTTAAAGACCACCTGTATTAAGCAATCACCTCTGTTAAGAGGCCATATGTTTCACCCCCTTAAAAGACCAATACATGTAAGTGAAAATTTACTTGTATTAAGCAAACACCTGTCTTAAGCAACCACTTTTTGGCCTCCCCCTAGGTGCTTGGTTTATACCAGTTAGACTGTGCAGTTAATCATGTATGCGGACAGCAACGGCCTTGATCAGCCTGTGCAATTACGCAGGCTGATCTGAGCCTTTGCTGTTCACATATGCCTCAAGACATTTCTTCTTGGTGCACCCCATTCATGTCCAGGTACCCTTAGCCGGCCCCTGGGTTAATTTTTATAGGCTTATGAGCTAGATATTTATATTGTTATTTGTTGTTGATTGTCATTTTCTGTGAAGCTGTTTTATGTCTGATATGTACGTGTTTTTGTACAGAGACTAGGATAATGTGCAATTTTATGATGAAATTCCAAGAAATAGAAGAAATTTTACTTATATACTTGTTGCTGGTTTATTGTATTCCTTAACCCATTTTAGACTGATTTAGGTGGATTGTGTTTGGGTTTAACGACACGTAAACCCTTAGGGTTTCCCAGAGAAAGGGAGAAAAGAGATAGAAGAGATCGTAGAGGAGATGAAATAGAGGGACAGGGAAGAAAGAGGAACAGGAATGAAAGGGAAGAAACAGAAGATACGAAAACATTCCCCTCTACCAGTACCTGCTACAAGGATAGCAAACTTTGCCTAACTGTAAGCCAATATCAGTTGGACGCCCCAGTGACGTAAAATATAAGACACCTTCGCCACACCCGACCACCTCTCCTCACACATTATATTTGAAGAGTCCAATTTCAATTTTAGGTATGTCAGGCTATTTGATTTAGATATTTCTAGAGAAAAATTGCTTAACTGTTAGCAAAAAGAGCGTCTGATCTGGGTCTGCATTGTTTGCCAATTACCCTTTTTTAGAGTCTTCAGACTAAACGGGTAAATAGAATATTTTTGCCGCTAAAACAATGCTATCAAATACGGATCCAAATGCACATCTGTTAAAGCTGTTGACAACTAAATATCACAACACTCAGATATTGGCCAATCAAAACTTATCAAAAATAGTGTAGAAGCCACAATCACAGAACTTAGCCAATGACACCAAGAGGAAGAGCAAACAGACCATGACGGTACAAAAAATATGTGACCGAGGAAATTCCACAATCACGAAGCACAGCCTTCCCGAGGCACCAAAACAAGGAGAGATGAGGAACAAACAATGACAAAGAACAAACAAACAAACCAAAAAAATAAATAAATAAATAAATAAATAAATAAATAAAACAAACATAAAAAAAAAAAAAAAAAAAAAAAAAAAAAACAAAAAAAAAAAAACAGAAAAACATGCCACATTTGAAACCAAAGACGCACAAAAGAAAGAAAAACTGCAACAGACGAGCCGATTTGGAACGGTCAATAGAACTACTTAACCCATTTAAGCCTAGCGTCCCATAAAAGGGACATAGGCAAACAGTGTAGACCCAGATCAGACGCCGCCGAACGCGGCGTCTGATCAGGGTCTACACTGTTTGCATTAAGTTAAGGAATTTCTACAAACATAATAAAAACTAATCAGACACCCTTTATATTGGAAATCGACTTGTCCAAAGACTTGAGATAGAAGAGTCCACTCGGCATAAATGGGTTAAACTAATTTTACTCTCGCGAAACCTAACCCTTAATTTGAATGCAGCTCCAAATTACAAGCATATGTTCGGTCTGCATAGGGGTCCTCTAAGTCAAAGCTGTCAGATATTGGCTCATCAAAACTCTTACCAAACTTGGATATCAGCAAATGTTGGAGTTGTCTTTTACTGCATCAGAATTTTAAAACATTTGCACTGGGGTGGTTCACGATCATGACAGTTGAATTGTTCAGTTTTTAGGGTTCAGTTCTGCTGATGAAGGTAAATGAACGGAGGCACATCATTTCCGCACAGTCAGGGCACTCTATGGGTAGCTGAGGACCCAAAGTTAAATTCGGCAGGTGAAGGTAACGGAGCCGAGGCACATCATTTCCTACAAGATCCGCACAGTCTGATCAGTCTTTGCAGGGCACTTTTTGGGTAGCCAAGGATCCAAAGGTCTTCAGGCGAACAGCGAATTCTCTGATCAGACTGCGCGGATGCGCGGGCTGATCTGAGTCTTCGCTGGGCGCACATGCAGTCGTTAAGGAAAAGTTGCATCCCGGCTCAAATTCTGAAATGGGGCACATCTGGCGCGCTGAATTCGGTATGGTATATACATTAAGTTTAATCAAAGCTCTTAGACTGGGTATTGGCGGGAATTTCTAGCAGACGATTTACATGAAATTTCGTCTTTTATAGAATATCGTCTGCTACAATTTACGCAAACGCTTTAATCCATTTATGCCTGGCTTCCCATAAAAGGGACATTCGCAAACAGAGTAGACCCAGATCAGATGTCTAATCAGGGTCTACAATGTTTGCAGAAAATAGAAGAATTTCTATAAAACTTGGCGATAATAAAAACTTTTCTTTTGGAAATGGACCGGTCCAAAGAGTTGTGGTAGAAGAGTCCACTCGGCATAAATGGGTTAATGGTTAAAATGTATCATAAGAATTAGGGAACTATGCATTATGATATATGTCATATATGTATTTAAGTAATTCAGAATAACAAAATTGTGCCGGGGCACAGCATTTATTATAATATTGCTTGTACGCCCAGCGGAGACTCGGATCAGCCTGCACATATCTATATAATTTTGATCCCCTTAAACCCCACTTTTATGTAGTAAAACTGGGGTTTACAGCGGTATACATTATTTATCTTATCTCACCTCAAAAACATATATTGTGGGTACTCGTTAGAACCGCCTCGGCGAGGCGGTTCTAATGTGTACCCAAAATCTATGTTTTGAGTAGAAATATGAAAAATATCAGAACTTTTATCTAAAAACTTTCAGTTTTTGGTGGTGAAATTTTCAATATATTTGAATAGGCGTGTTTTCGTAATGGGCTATCCATAGAGTGCCGAATGCGCAAGAAGTCTTCGCTGTGCGCACGTGCAGTCTTGTAGGAAATGTTGAGCCTCTACGGCTTATTAAGTTGTACGTTCGATGTCTTCCATTAAGATTGGTGAATAACATGACATGATATGACATCTGCTGTCAAGAATTTGGAGAAAACATCACTCAAAGCTAATTACATACCTAATTACATGTACTGTCATAATTTAAGGTAGGGTTTTCCTACAGGTATGATCATCACTAGCGGTAAATATGCGACACAAATTTTGAGATAAAATAAAACCCAACCATACCATTTTTAGTGTGCACATTGCTGAATTTATCTTCCTCAGTTTCATTAAAACCACCCATCCCCATAACAATAACAACAGATAAAACTAAAGTCCTCAAAGGAATTGTTAGACCCAAGCCGAGTATGCCCCTACCCCCACTCCCTGTGCGGAGACCGTACAGCCAGACCAATATAAATAAAGTTGAACAATTACACAGAAGAGCAGGAAGGTGGGTCTCAAATGACTACTCCTCTTTTACCCTGGGGTGGAGATCGCTAAAACGTACGTACGTGCGGGCGTACGTCTCACAATGTTTTACAAGATTGTGTATGGCCTTGTCGAGATACCTATGCCAACCTCTATCCACCATCCTGTTAGAATGACCAGAACCATAGTACCCTATGAACCTATTGCACTATAGGGATCAAACATGGTTTTTCATGCATTAACATTCGCCAGGTCCCGTGGGAGGTGTTGAAAACCGAGGCCGAAGGCCGCGGTTTTCAACACCTCCCAAAGGACCTCGCGAATGTTCATACATTGAAAAACCATGTTCGATCGCTATTATTGCATAAAAACTGAAAACATTTGCTACATTTAGCGTTATTTCTTGCACTATTTTGTTTCGCCTTCTCACTGATGTCTCGCGAACGCATTTTCCACGGACTATGCTCGTTCTAGGGCCGGACACTACACATCTCGTGACGGCAGCAATCATGTGGCCCCGGTATAAGCATATTGAAAGTTGCGTAGTCGTGCATTAACAGCGCGTGAAATGCCTTGTTAATACACGGTTTTCGCCGGTTAATGCACGGCTGTTAATAACGTGCGGCACTGCTTTTTATGCAATAATATAAAGATTCATTTTTCAATGCAGTTTGCACAGTGCAACAAACTTCCAACCCATGTTGTCATGTGCACGGACCTGGATTTCTTTATGTCCACCGTATGAAGCTTCCATCATTCTATAACGCCGACCTAGGAGGCTCAGTTGGATGCGCGTCCGACAAGTGATCCGGAAGTTGCGGGTTCGACCCACGCCTGGTTGGCAACATTCTTCCGTGGAGATTGCTCATGAAATATTTCCTAGGGTCATTCTCTCCTTTCTGCTGATTCAAGAAGGGCAGTTGTCAGTTTCTGGTGAAAGAATGTGCAGAATACTTATTGACTGCTTTGAGGACTAAGCCTGCCCAATAGTGGTTAGGTAAACTGACCGCGCTCGACATGACCCCACTTAGTTGATTGGGCCGTAAAATATCCACAAACAAATCCATCATTCCATGCCACAGACCTTGTTGCATTGTTTTATCAGCTTTTAATCTTTTCTTAACTGACACTGTTTTTACTTTTAAATTCTACATTCTAACACTTTTCTATCACACTTTGCTTTCTCTGACGCGTTCAAACTGCAAATAATTCTCGCAGGCTATATAGAAACATATGCGAGAAGACGAACATCGGCTGACAGTTACACAAAATATGACATAAGCGCAATTGTCTTTATTTAATCGAACTTCAGCCTCCCCAAATAATCACTTTATATGGCAAAATTGGGAATCGCGAGGCATTATAAGGATGTTCACGTGACGGGGTGATCGGTTCTCAAACCAAGAAGTGCGCTACCACTGCTTGAAAAAAATACCCAAATCGTCATTCATTGAAGCCAACTGTCATTCATTGTTTGAAAGAAAAAACTGCTGTTGGGTTAATCACTGACAACAGTGGCATAGCCAGGATGAATTTTTTCCCCGAAAAATCTTGAAAAACGTTCCCTAGTATCGTTTGCAAAATATGGACTACTCTTAAAGGAGAGAATTTTCTCCCTCTTATCGCATGCAAAATAGGGGCTACTCTTAAGGGAGAGAATTTGATCCTTCTTATCGCTTGCAAAATAGGGGCTACTCTTAAAGGAGAGAATTTGCTCCCAGAGGGAGCAAATTCTCTCCTTTAAGAGTAGCCCATTTTTTGCAAGCGACCAATCCTTTCCTTCAAGGGAATTAAGAAGCAAAATATTTCATGTTAGTTGATGTCTCTTTTTTTTGCAAATAATATTATTTTTCTTACGCATGCTACTCCCATGCGTAATGTGCGTAGTGAGTGTTACTTATAAGGCGCTGATGTAAAGAGGCACTCGGAAGTTATCTCGGACTACAGTCAAACCTCAATGGCTCGAACATCTTTGGGACCATAGAAATTCGTTCGAGACATGGGCGAGCCATTGAGGGTTAATCCTGGCACCAGTTCAGGAAGCAAATAGCGATAATTTAGGGAAATCTTTTCGATTTTCTACTCAATGATTGTATGTTGAGTGTACTCATTAGAATCGCCTCGATGAGGCGATTCTAATGAGTACACACAACATACAATTCCATGATAAAATAAGAAAAAAATCCTTAAATATTTGTTTTCTTGAGCTATTGGAAGGATTTTATAGGGACTGAAAAAAGAGTTCGAATCATCCACGGTAAACGAGCCATCCGGGTTCGAGCCATTGAGGTTATACAGTATATATCATATTACTATCACAGATCACAGCTTTGTATGATCCAATAAATAACCAGACTATCTTACTACCGTTAAAGATCGATCTCTTTTTCTGCGCAAGTATCCTTCGGCATGATACCTTTGACCCATCGCTGTTGCAGTGCCATCATCCCGGTTTGTGTTACAATATCATGTGAAAACCGTGACCTTGTCGGTCAATTAGAAATCAAATACGCGGGTTAGTTATTGACTCGTCCACGTCCTTGTGAACCATCCTGGATGACCGCAACAATAAAACGGCAGTTATCATCCCTTGCAACCTACGTCATAGCTCATAACGATGATGAGGGTCCTTATTTTCGTCGAGTAACTTTTTTTTTCTTGTCTTTTTTTTTTTTTTTTTTTTTTTTTTTTTTTTTTATCGGAATCTTGTTGAAAAGAATACATGAAATTCAGAATTTTCATTAGATTTCATGTAGGTTGTCTACTTAGGGCGTGTCGGGACTTTTGTCCTGGAAGAATGGGGTGTGTATCTGGGGGGGGGGGGGGGCGGGGGGGGGGAAGGGGGCGATGTAGGAAGGTTCATTTTGTGGGGTGGGGGGAGGGGGGATGTAGAAAGGTTCATTTAAAAGCTTTAACGCTGTCGGCAGATGATATTTTTGGGTGTATTTCTTCCTTTCTTCTTCATTTTTTATTTTTATTTTTTTATTTTTATTTTTTTTTTCTAGAGGTAGGAATTAGGCATTTCATGCAGACTGTCTACTTAGAGGCTCCATATTCCTCAAAAATAGACATTTTATTATCCAAGAATGGTTTAATAAATTGATATATGGTTTAATACAATCATAAAATGTGGCACCTGACAGCCTGTAAAATTTCAGTTAGTCTCTCTTTTTTGAACTGTAAAAATGAAATGATTTTTATCGTATCTCTGAACTTATGTTGCTAACATTAATTCAGAGATACGATAAAACATTACGGGTCGTTTTTCTTGGAGGAATAGCATCGATTTGTCATCTGCTGGATTTGCCCATAGCGTGCAAAGTGTTAAATAGCGTATAACCAGTTCACTGTGTATCATTGCAAAAAGATTTTGACGGATGACATTTTGGGGTGTTTTTCTTTTCTTTCTTTTTTTCCGCGGGGTGGGATTTTCCAAATACTTTTTCTGTTTTATAATTAGGCCTATACTCTTATTTTTCACAGCATTTTTGTTTAAAATTTGCAGATGAAAATATCGTCTGATCCCTTCTGAAAAGACGTCTACTTTGAAAAGAAAGCTGTCTCCCCACGGAAACTCTTTAAATTCCCCTTAAATTCAGCATGTTAGGAGTTAATTGTCCGAATGTCCTGAATACAAATGAGGGCCATTAAAATAGTTCTCTGGTGCAATATCTGCACTATTCTGCACTTGACAGTCGGCGAGACATTTATATTGCTCCTCTCCTTATTATGCTAATGCATCTCCTAAATGTGTTTGACAAAAGTAGCCTACATTTTGAACGGTATATCGGTGTAATGTAAGATCTTTCAGGTCCGTGAGATGTTCCAGAACGCACGCGCAAACGTAACCGGATGTTCCCATTTTAGAATTGCGTTTTGAAATTTTAACCCATCTATGACTAGTGTTCCCTAAAAGGGACTGGCAAACAGTTTAGACCCAGATAAGACGACACAGAAAGCGGCGTATGATCTGGGTCTACACTATTTGCATTTAATACAGGAATTTCTGTAAAATGTGGTAATAAGAAAAACCATATAACCCAATACTCCTTCTATGTAGGTAATGGACCAGGATGAAATGGCCAGTCGGCCTAAATGAGTTAAGTCGTTTGCATTTTTCCCAATTTGACGAATTTAATTAATGTGAAAGAATTTGTAGTCCAACCCATTTACTAAAGACTTATTTTGGCAATGATTTGTTGCAAATTCCTTGTAGCACAAAATTTGGCATGTAACAACTCTTTAAAGTGCACAAGTTAATATCAGTCTTTGCCGGCAGTACGAATCAGAAGGTTCATTTTCTCACGTTTCTTTTCAAATAAAAATTGGGACAATTACCCACCGAGTCTTCTGTTGCGTACAGTTTGGTATATGCATTTTTGTTAGTATGCAATTATTACAATATTGTCATATTCCGCGGGTCAATGAATCGTCATCTTTTTTTACCAATGCCCGTCCGGTGACCGCGAAGCGGGGCAGCACACCAACATTTATTGGTAAGTGGCTGTCCCGTTACCAGTCCAAATGTGTTACAGCGTCATAGGATGGCCAACAGCACAGTTTCTATTATGAATACAGTCTAGAGAACATCCCTGATGTATACTGTTGTATAATCGAAAATAGAGACACGGATCAGATTTAAAATTGATCTATTCAAAATATCCATTTTATTTATAATTCGCATTTGGTTTCTTGAAATCACACATACATGATATTATGCCCAGCCACAAAAAAGTGGCGAGGATTTTATGTTATACCGTCCAAAATTTTGAGTGTCCGTCCGTCCGTCCGTCAGCGCTTCCAATATTCGTGTCCGCTCCATAACTTGAGATATTTTCACGAAACTTCACACAGCTGTAAAGCACTATGAGACGACGTGCAGAACACATGAACCGTAACTCTGGTTTACCTACTTTTGGAATTATTGCCCTTTGAACATTGAACATAGCCATTTTTACCATATACTCGTGTCCGTTCTATAAGTTGAAAACCTTTCGAGATATTATTATGAAAGTTTTCATAAATGTAAAACACTATTAGACAACGTGCAGAACATAAAAACCTTATCTCTTGTTGACATACTTTTGGAGTTGCGGTCCTTTGACTATAACAGTTATTAAAAATAGCCATTTCTACTACGTACTCGTGTCCATTCTGTAAGTTGAACACCATTCCAGATATTTTGATGAACCTTCACACAAATGTAAAGCATCACCAGACGAGTCGCAGAATACAAGAAACGTAACTCTGGTTAACCTACTTTTTGGCGTTATGGTCCTTTGAATTTGAAAATAGTGATTTCTGTAATGTATTTGTGTCCATTCTGTAATTTGAAAACTGTTCGAGATATTTTCTTGAAAATATATGCAAATATATATCACCATTATACAATTTGCAAAACACAAGAACCGTAACTCTGCTACCTACTTTTGGAGTTACCGCCTTTTGAACATTGTCAGTAGTGATCTAAGTCATATACGTGTGCCCTTTCTATAACTTTAAAACGGTTTCAGAGATTTTCTTCAAGCCTTGCAAAAATGTAAAGAGACATAAGATAACATGTAGAACATATTTTATTTTTGACGGAGTTATGGCACTTGCTTGATGTAAGCGCAGTGGCGGGGCAAGGTGCAGTGCTTGCAGCGCTTTTATTTACAACTGGTGTGCATATAAAAGACAAAACCTGCTGCAATCAAACATTCTCATAATGTCTGTATTTTACGGAAGTCATATGGGATCAGTGATGAAAATAAGATAACGAATGGAACGACCCTTGAGTCACACTTGGAATAACTTGTGATCAGTATACGGGGTGTCGAGCGGTAGTATTGGCAACGGTTGTGCCGCGGCTATAAACCTCAGAATCTGATGCTTTGGTATTCTTTGCCATTCCCGTAATAATGTACTGCACCTAATGTTTCGAGTATTCCTGGCTCTAGAACTCTCTGTTTTCACGAGCTATGTGAATGATCCATACGTTCTGCGACCGAGTAGGCCTGTTTTTTTTTTGTTTTTTTTTTTTTTGTTCTTTTGTAGGAACTGTTGCACTGTTCTTGTACGATGAGACCTTGTGTTATCATCTTTTATCATACATTTACTAGAAAATATGTTCATTTGCATATGTGATACTAACATGGCTTTCAAGCACATATCACTCTTGTGGAGCGCAAACGGTGTGATAATGGGTCACGTGGGTGATACGGCTTTTTTTCATGGGCAAAAACCCATATCACCAGGTAACGTGGGTGATACGGCTATTTTGCCCGGGCAAGAAAACGATATCACCACATTCGGAACACTCGGCGGTCTTGCCTTTGACTCCACATACCATACCAAATAGGAAAACTTGTCAGAAAGAAAAATGTATGATAAATAGATTATGACATGCAATTTTCATATCATACCCCATATCAACCCTCGACCTTATCGCCGCTGCACAGATATTGGTGTCTCGGGTTGATATTGGGTATGAAATGAAAATTGCCATATAATAATTTCTATGTAGCATGATTTCCGCTTAGCCTTTGCCAGTGCTGCCGGTGACTACCGATTAGCAGTTGTCATCTGCAGACGATATATCTAAAGAACCTGGGACTGTTGGACATATAAATCGTGTGTGTGTGGTGTACAGAGAGAGAGAGAGAGAGAGAGAGAGAGAGAGAGAGAGAGAGAGAGAGAGAGAGAGAGAGAGAGTGTGTTACAAACGACGAAACTAAATCTTATTGTAAATTATCGTTCTTTAGACTCCATGTAGGCCACGTAAAGCTGGATCATAAATGGATACTGTCAGCCCTAATATTTAATAAACTCTAAATTAAGACAATGTCTTTCATGTGAAAAAACACATAAAATGCATTTATAAATGCCTTTAGTTTATAAACGCATTTGCTTAAACTGCTGTTTTTGTAACATTACTCAGGATGCACACCTGAACGTATTCGTTTGCAAAACATATTTCACAGGTTTAACCTTTCCTAAAGTGGACTATTCCGTCCTTGAATTTGGACATATCCATTGTTGCAAATAGTGGTTTGAGTCTACAGTCAAAATCAGAATGGCAAACAGTGTTGATCCAGATGAGACGGCTCGCTATGAACCGTCTTATCTGGATCTACACTATCTGCACAAGTATCTGTTTTGAACTGCAGTGCTGAAAGGGTTAGATATGGTCAATTTGAATTAGAATTTAGGACAGTTCTCTTGTGTAAAAATGAACGTTTTAACCTAATACTTCCTAGTGGATCCTCCTAAATTTCTCGTTGGACAGGCTCATTTTTTTATTGAAGGGGTGTCTGATTTTTTTAAAATATCATTTTTTTAAAGAAAATCCTGTGCCCAATGTAAGCATTGTAGATCCTGATCAGACGCCGCGTTCTCCGGAGTCTGATCCAGGTCTGGACTGTTGTCAATGTCCAGTTTATGGGGACTGTTTGTCATTTCACTTTAACGGGACGACAGACAAAAATATGTTAAGAGTAGTTTGTTTTGGCTTGTAAATTAATTATAGATTAGTTATATACCATTTCTATTTCTTAAGAAAATGAACAGCGAAGGTCTTGGTCAGACTTGGCAAATGCATGTGCATAATCTTCGGACATGTACGTAGTCTGACATGAGTCTTTGCTGGGCGCTCTGTGGATAGGCTTTTATAGACGGAGAGAGAGGACTGATCGGACTGATCCCAGCAGGCACATGACGTTAATACAACGTCGCCTCAACGTCGATGCAACGTCATGACGTTGCATCGACGTTGAGTCAACGTTGTTTAAACGTCATGTGCCCGCTGGGATGGATGCACAGGACGATCTGAGGCTTCGCTGGTTGCACATGTCTAAAGATGGTATATTGTCTTCCTTTGAGGTTTAAGCAAATAAATAAATAAATAAATAAATAGATAAATAAATAAATACCTAGTGACAAATCGATCACACAAACAGAAAAATAATACCTATCGCAAAACAGAAAATCTCACATTTCCAGTCGCCACTTTCATGCGTGACCCTTTCCTCCAAACTCCCCACCCCCTTTGACATACTGCGCCCGCAACGGTAAAAATAGACAATCGCTTTCCTGCAGTTAGCAGTGTGCATCCTACATTTCGCGTTTTCTGAGAGGCTAGTCAAAAAGTGCGATACTTCGTAATTATGACAGAAAATGTGTGATAAAATATTTTATTGTCACCTTGTCTTATGAAGACTGACTAACGATATGGAAAACAAACCAAGTCGTTGACTAAGACACAAAAGTAACAAGGCACATACTTGGAATATAAATCTGTGACAGGTATATTCTTTTAACTTAATTTTTTCCAAAGATGTTGATTTTCATTTTTGTTAATTTTCAATAAAGTAAAATCTAATTAACGACACAACTGGGCAGAATCAGCAGACGACAAATTGATGATATTTTTTTCTTATTTTCCCCAGAAAACAGGATTTGATGTCTCATGCAAATTGTCTCCACATTGGAGACAATTTGCATGAAATGTCAAATTCTATTCCTGGTAAAACTAAGAAAAACTATTTAGAATTATCGTCTGCTAAAAATTTACCAAGAGTGCTAATCGTTAAGTAATAATAATAATAATAATAATAATAATAGGCCAATACACAATACCTAAAGTTATATCGCTCCAACTATTCAGTATCCTTAAAGGAGAGAAAAAAGAAAAAAAAAAAAAAAAAAAAAAAAAAAAAAAACCCAAAAAACAAGATAATCCATTTTTTTCCTTTTAAAAGGAACCCGCTGTAGAAACGGCTTGATGTGCAGGAAAGCAAACAGGAAGTCACAAAATTAAGATCCCTTGTAAAAAATGCGGAAAATCTTCTAGGCTTATCCAGGTCCCTTAAAATAGCAGCGGGAGACACGTTAAAATATATATGTTTCCTAAGGAGAGAAGTTAAATAAAATGTCAACCCTATTTTTCAAAGGAAAACAACAACAACAACAACAAAAAAAAAAAACAAAAAAAAAAAAACAAAAAAAAAAACAACAAAAACAAATTTTTTGATGATAGTGCAAAATGGTTAACGTTACAGCTAATGATTCCGTCTGGAAATGCTGAACGCGTTACAAGCACTTTTGGCATAGGCGGAAGGGAATGAAGGGATGAGAGGATGGACCATTAAAATTTTTCATGTTGGCCGCTTTTTCTTTAAGAGTTTTGAAATGTTTTTTGGGATGTAGATTAGACGTACTTCTGTAGCCCATTTAATTTTCTGTTTAATGCATCTAATTGTATATATGATTCTACTTGTTTTATATGTCCAGTTTATTGAATAATATATCGTTACACCAAGCAGACTCATATGATTCTACTGTTTGCATAGAACACGTTGTTTGGTTCACAACGCACCTGCAAGTGGGCAAAAGACATACATACTTATGGTTCTTTATCCAAAGGGATAACAACAGATATAACTTGAAATAATTCCTAGCTCTTATAATTTTTCTATAATTTGCCCGACGCTAAGCCGAGGTCGAAATTTAGAACAAAGTGAAGCTGGTCGTTACTCTTGAAACGCAAGAAATATTTTGATAATTTTTGGCACAAAGATTGACAGAACACACCCTATCATACTTCATATACCCTACCATATTCTAATTCAGCCTACCTTTGCCTATCCTACCCAGGAATCAGCAGACCAATAACCTTTAAAGTGTAGCGGGTCGTGCACCGTGGCGTCACTTGATTTTTTTCTTACTTCTCCAAGAAAACATGTTGTGGACACTAATTAGAAGTAATCAAGGAACTCAGAAAAATATCAGTATTTTAGAATAACTCTTTCCCTGCCAGTGGCGACTTTTGTCGTCTGCTGATAATGTACCTTTGCAAACAGTTTGGGCCCAGATCAGGCCCGACAGAACGTCGGGCCTGATCTGGATCCAAACTGTTTGACACTCTGATGGTATCTTGAGAGATGTTTTTGAAAAAAGTTAATTTAAAAAAAAAATCCACAGACGACAAAAAAGCATGAAAAATTACCCAGCATGCAAAGATTAAAAAGTGCCTTATCTAGAGCTGTTGCTAAGAAGCGTACGGTTGATATAGGTGTATTAGTTTAAATCTTATGTGCACGTCGTATCAGAGTATCCTAAGAACCGTCAGCCACAAGTATGTCAAACGTGTGCTCATTGTCACGCATGTATCATTAGATAATAAAATGCGGTCACTTTCCGAAATAAATCCGCAACGGTCAAACCACACTTCCGTCAGTCGCACTATAAATTATTACACCCACATAAAGCATGACAACCACTGCTAGTACAAGGGCTGATAAAAAGTTACTGGAAATATCACAAACGGTTTTTACCCTTTCATTCCTGTAAACCAAACTAGGCACCTGTACAAACAGTGCAAATCCAGAGGATTTTTGACACCCCCCCCCCTCTATTTGCAACAATGGACCTATCCAAAGTAAAAAAAAATAGAAGAGTCCACATCAGAAGCTCGGGAACGAAAGATTAAGGGCACTAGATACATACTAGACTTACCGTGATTTGTTTTAAAGAAGGCAACTTTCTGAATCCCGTCTAAAAAAGGTCTAATCTAAACGGAACTTTTGTGGTCACCCCATGTTTGCTTTTCTGCGCACATAATCCCTTCTGAGAAGGAGTCGATTCTAAAAGGAAAGCATTTTTTTTCTTTTAGAAGGGATCTACTATAAAAAGAAAATATATTGTTCCCAAGGGGAAGGACCGTAACTTATATTGTGATAACTTGTGGCCCAACCCCTTTGCTGTATTTGTAAACTAATTCTTTCTTTTTCGAGTAGACTCCTTTTTAGAAGGGAGGCCAAACAGCGTTGACAGAGATGCTTCCCTTGAAAGTATATTTATTATCATTTCCCTCTCCTTTTGTTTTGTTTTTCATTTGGCGATAACTCAACCTTAAGCTTGACCGGCATTCGGACGACTTGGACACATACGTCTTGGTCTTTGGCTTGGCCCGTCTAGGTTCAGCTATTGGTTCTTTTACTCTGGCTTGCAGTGGGTGTAGAATTAGCAAAACGTACTTTTCTTTGTTTATCATAGTGATTTATTTGATTTTTATGTTTTCGATATAACGTATCGACTGAGTTGGGAGCCGTTATGCGAATCGAATTTTTATGTTGTTCTGTATTAAGAATAACATCGGTTGATGTTAGTCGATTTTAAAAGTGTTTTAACCACACCCTCTTCCACCACCCCACCTTCCACTCCCCCCCCCCCCCCCCCCCACACACACACACACACACACTAGTTTATACCACTGATCGTTCTAAGGTGGTGGTACCGGTGCTGCCGTTACTCTGTGTAGCTTTGTGGTTAATGCTACGAGGCGATTTATATAAAGTCTTGCCTTGCATTTTGTCCTTTAGTAATACGATCACCTCGCTTGAGGAGAGAGATCTGGTCTGTGTGCTTTTCGTGCGTTTGTTTGATTTACGCGTGTTGGTTTGTGTTTTTTTCCCCTTTCTCTTGGTGTCAAGGATTGGCTGCGACTTGTGACTGTGGCACTCACTGGACTTTTCATTTTACCATTTTATTCTATTTTAATACAAGTGTGGTAAGCAGTTCACGTGTCTGATCGTCCCGATAGGAATGTACAGCCTTGGAATACGGCTTTCATGGCGACGTTGGTAGAGTGAATGGCTTATTACGAAGTTTCACTAGTGATTGGTAACTTCACGAAGTTAAGCAATGCGCATTGCGCATAATACCTGGATGGACGACCGCGATGTTTGACTTCAAAAAAGACCCGGCAACGGTTGATCTGGGCCTTTGCTATCCGCATATGTCCGGAGACACATTTTTTCATGGCGTGGCCCATATCATCTGTACCCGTACCGACTGCATGGAGGAAGAATCTTCAACTAATGAATAGTAAATCATATTCGAGTTAGGTGGCCTGTAGAATGCAAATAAAATGTTCTTGTATTTGAGTGTTAATTCTATCCAGATACATTCTAAACCTCGGCTCTAGGGTCAAATTTTCATCGATAATGGATGCATTCCATGACTTACAAAATAGCATGGCTGTCACCGACTCTGTTCTTACGTGTTCGGGTTCTCTAAATGTCTGAAGATGCAAATCGTGCGAAAAGACAGAATGATTGATCCAAGATTCACTGAAAGCTAGAATATTAAACTAAAAAAGCCCCGTACCTGAGATATCAAGATGATTCAAAAGGTTTGAAAAATTGAAAGCTGAAGACCCAGTAGAGGAAGTGAAAGTGAAAGTCTCAAGGAATTTCATGCATATCACGGTTGGTTTTCGCGCGATTAAAACTGGTTTAAGCCTCCAGTAGTTATCCTACCGACCTTTCCAAGGCTGTTACTGTGTCTGTGGTTTCATATGCAGTTTGCTTCGTGATTATTTGTTCCTCATATTACGTTCGTTTGGTGCCTCGTGACGGCTGTACTTCTTGATTTTGGCATTTTCTCTGGGTATCTTCACTTATATTTTTGTAATAACAGTTTTGCATTTTTATCTGTGAAATTATGTAAATTTTCTGCAATTGCCCATCTACAAATCATAAAACAACACTGTATCTCCATGTTTTTCTGTTAATTTTAATATTTGTCTGTATTTTGAAAGGGGGAAGGTTATAGCTTGCTTATTCCTTAACCTTCCCCACCCGCTCCCCGAGTTTCTAAAGTAGACCCCTATATCTTTAATTTTGGACATATCCATTGTCGCAGATGGGGATGTCATTCAAAAATGCAAAATAGAATGGCAAAATGTGAAGAATCAGATGAGACGGATAGTTATGAGTTGTTTTATCTGGTTCTACACTGTTCGCAAAGGTAAAGGTTCTGGTCTGCAGGGTTGAAAGAGTTTATTAACTGAGTGAAAATCTGGATGTGTGTTCTAAAGGAATAAAACTTTGGCCTTATACCGTAAATGCTATATGTACAAGCTATTTAGATGTACTGAAATAATTAAGTTAATGGTCGAATCCGGGGTCGAATGGCCGTAATAAAATACACATATAAAGTGAATGACCTTAGTACATTTTGTTTTTACTTTATATGTATTATGATGTAAGTATAACATGTATTACAAAAAATACAGGTGAAATGCCATTTAGGGTAAAAGTTTTCTCTCTCTCTCTCTCTCTCTCTCTCGCCGTGTGTGTGTGCGGTTACCATTTTTTGACTTGTGGAATGTTTATTGCCTGATATGGTTTATTTGTTCTTCCTCTTGGTGTCGATGGTAAGCTATGCTCTGTCATTGTTGTTCTTCCTAGACTTCTATACTTTTTTTCAGAACATTTCCGTCACTGTAATTTATAAGGAAAATCAAAGGTAGTCTCTATCCACCATAACAAACCTAACTATTCAGGTTATATGAATTCAGTCCTTGAAACTTTCCTAGCAATTCTGAAATGTCGTAAGGAGAACTTATACACTCTCAGGGGCGATAACTCTGTCAACATTATTTTAGTCCTTGATGAAAAATAGTCTACTGTAAAAGGAAAGCAAACAGGAACCTACAAAAGTTATGTAAAAGGCAGAAAATCCACTAAGTGTATCTGGTCTCCTCGAATGGAAACAACTACTGTATTCGACCTAATTACCGCACCGTGCGCTCAAGTTTTTTCAAAATAACTGGGAAAACTCGTATTCACCTAATCTAAGGACACACTTAAAAAGATCAGCGAAGGACTCATCTAATGATGCTTATGCGATGTTTTTTTGTTTTGTTTTGTTTGTTTGTTTTTTTTTTCTTTATAAAATCATATGTTGTGAGTACTCGTTTGTTTGGCGATCAGCTGTCAGTGAGCTGTTGAAACCTTGTAAGCGGATCCTGTCGGTGCCCCAATAACTGTCACGTAGCGATCGCCCGTAGCAAATATCGCCTCATGGCTCGAGCAAATACCACTCTCAGGTGGGGAATGCGATCCCATGTTCCGCGCCAAGAATAATAATTAATAATTATGCTCTCCTGGCAAAGAACGTTAGTGCTGTTAAAATTTTATCTTGTTTACCCCATATATTCAGACACCATAACTCCTTGCCGTGCTTGTAGTTTTAAACTCCATTATTCTACTTGTTGATCTGTCTAAAATTGCTGGGTTGGTGGCAAACAGCGCAGATCCTGATCAGACGCTGCATACTGTGGCATTTGATCTGGATCGACACTATTTGCTCAGGCCTGTCTGTCCCAATTCGTGTAGAGATGGTACGAGGGTGAGTCAATAAGTAACCAGCCTAACTTATTTCCGGTTGAGATCCACATCTTCTTTTTCGATGTAATTGCCCTCTAGTGTGATGCACTTAGACCAATGGTGTTCAAGTGCTATCAGCCCAGAACTGAAAAAGTCAGGGTCCTTTCCATTGACCCACTCCTCAACTGCCGTCACGACTTCTTCATCAGACCGGAAATGAAGTCCACGGGTATCCTTTTTCAAGTTTAGGAATAGGAAGAAATCGCTAGGAGCTAGGTCAGGCGAATAGGCAGGATGGGGTATTAATTCATACCCGTTTCGCTCTACAGCATCCATTGCAACTTTGCAAGTGTGGATTCTCGCGTTGTCCTGTTGTAGCAAAACACCTTTAGAGAATCTACCTCGGCGTTTTTCACGGATGGCGGTTCTTAGCTAGTCTAACAAGTTTGCATAGTACACTCCAGTTATTGTACTTCTCTTGGGTAAAACATAATAACGCCTTTTGCGTCCCAAAATACTGTGGCCATCCCCTTGCCAGCAGATGGTTGCGTCTTGAACTTCTTTGGCCTCGGGGACCCAGGCCCTACCCACTGATGACTCTGAGCTTTATTCTCTAGCCCATAATAATGAACTCAAGTCTCATCTATAGTCACCAGACGCAAACCCCCCCCCCCCCCATCTTTTGACCTAAAACGCTTCAACAAGGCGCTGCATACTAATGCTCTGGTTGCCATCTGCTCATCGCTAAGGGGTTTGGGGGACCCAACGGGCTGTTAGCTTGCGCATACCTAAACGATCATGTAAGATTGTTGAAACGCCACCATGTGAAATGCCAAATGCCTACGCTATTTCTTCCACCTGAATTCGCCTATCAGAGTATACCAGATCCCGAACTTTCTTACACATTTCTTCGTCGGTGGCATCCAGCGGGCGTCCAGACCTGGCTTCATCTTCTAAAGACGTTCTACCGCGTTTGAATTCCCCTACCCAGAATTTAACCTGAGCATAAGATGGTGCAGAAGACCCATAAACATCGGCTAACTCGCCGTGTATTTCCTTGCCTGTTTTACTTTTTAAATACAAGTCCCGAATTACAGTACGGTACTCAACTTAAGATGAAAAGCATGCCTTTGCATCACTAGCCATGTTTGACATTCAATATCTTATCAAAGAATGACTCGATACGTGCACAATTTTGTACCCATGTATAAAACATATATTGAAACAAAGCATGAAAATCGTGACCGTCTCTGTCCATCGGGAATGGGATAGGCTGGTTATTTATTGACACGCCCTCGTATGTACGAACTGTTTGGCACCAGATACAACCCAAAACACTGTTGATTAAAAACTATTCATATGTACATACATATTTGACAAAACTCAGGTGCAAAATTGCACAATGTATTGTTCTTAACGGGTTCTTACATATAGTCGGACACGTTTCGTTCCCTTACACTGTTTTTGTTCTTACAGGATCATAGAAACCACAACGTCAGAAATCGTCCCACTGACATGTGCATCCGCGCAGTCTGATCAGGGTCTTTGTTGTCTGCAGAAAGAAACTTTGCATCCTTAGCTATCCAAAATGCACTCAGTGAAGATTCTGATCAGACTACACGAATGCGCAGTCGGATCTGAATCCGCACTGGGCGCACATGTCCGATGGTACGTTTTCTGACTTTCCGGCTTTTTTGTTTGTTTCAGATCACAACCAGACATGTTACCATCCAGTTACCTTGGTTGTGTTGTACTTATTGGCTCTTTTATTGGTATCAAGATGGCAGTTGTACCTGATGCATTTTCTATAGTGCCTAGTAAGTAAAGAATCAGGGCCACCAGGACTTGCCAGCCAATGAATTTAACGTTTGGTGTTTTAGCACGGCACTATCCCACCATTAGTGGTTTTATTCAACTTTTTAACCCATTTATGCCTAGCGTCCCATTAAGGACATTGCCAAAGAGACTGGAGTCTTATCTGGGTCTCCACTCTTTGCATTAGATACAGGAATTTCTCTAAAACATGGTAGTTATAAAAATAACCAGACACCCTGTTTATGGTAAATTGACCGGTCCAAAGAATTGTGCTGGAAGAGTCCAATCGGTAAAAATAGTTTTAGGTGAATGGATGCACTTTTATGGGAAGCATTTCTGTCGAAATCCTCTTTCCTACCGACTGAAAAGGGGACTACTTTCTTTGAGAGCAAGTTCATTCCCCTTTTCAGAAGGGCCTTGGTGTGCACTAAGGCAAACATGAAGTAACAAAAGTTCTTTCCCTTGAAAATAATGGCGGAAAATTTACCAGGACTGCGTTCAGAAATGCAAAGTGATAGCGAATGTTTGGCCCTGGATCACTGTAACTAATGGCGAGCGCCAACAGGAGCAGGGATCCAGGGGAAAACGTTTACGAGTAACTTGCACATTTGAAATCCACCCAGGTGTATCCAGCCCCCTTAAGCGCCAAAATTAAATATTTCGACTAACATATTAAGGCATGTGCAAGACTGTATCTTAATTTGCAATCATTTCAGCTCTCAGACGAACCATAATATGACATCACGAAAACATGTCTATGTGATTTTGACCCCCTCAACCCCACTTTTTTATAGAAAAAAATGGGGTTTGCAGGGGTATACATTATTTTTCTTATTTCTGCTATAAAACATAGATTGTTGGTACCCGTTAGAACCGCCTCGATGAGGCGGTTCTAACGAGTGCCCACAATCTGTTTGGAGCAAAAATAACAAAAAGATCACATTTTTTTCATCTGAAAATTTTTGTTTTTGCAGCCATTAAAAGTGCCCTTATATTGAATGGGCGTGTTTTCGTAATGAATAGTATACAGTAGAATTACTCAGGAAAGGACACAGTTACGAAGCACAGCCTTTCCGAGGCACCGAAAGAAAGAGAGGCGAAGAACAAATTGTCAATATACACCGGCACACTCACAATAACGGACTTACAAAGAATTGCAACAAAAAACAAAAAACAAAAAAAAAAACAAAAAAAGAAAAAAAAACAAACAAAAACAAAAAAGAAAACTCGAATTTGTACAATATTGAAATGATGATTTTGTGTTTTACTCATTTTTCAACAATATTTCTGTTATAATGAGACAAAGGAAAGAATGCTAATGAAAGCATGTGTGCAATGAAGCGACGTACAGCCCTTTAATTAAATCCGCCTCCGATCAGGATTCTAGACCTCATGATGGAAGTCGGTTGGACTGTTAAATCGCTCAGTCAAGCGAACACTTCAGTATAATGCATTGTCAGAGCTTTCACTGCAAAGACCTCGAATCTTACCTGCTGCCCTTCTTATCGCCTTCCCATGGTAATCATGTGGATGTGGTGAATGCGTCGCAGCAGACCATGGCTCTTATAACGTTTATTTGGAACCACTGGATACGACAAATGAAGGGTGACAACACAACATTTTAATGCCCGCCAATATGACAAACAGATCTGTCGTGTTGGCACCGTCTAAATGTCGTGTTAGCGCGTACCATGTCATGTTGTCGTGCCCTTGCTCTCCAAAAAGCCAACACGAAAGCACGACATGTAGTTTATCTGCCGTGTTGTCGAGTTTTCGTGCTGTCGTGTTTTCGCTCCGCGATCACGACAACACGATATGACAGAAATCAGCCACTAAATAGAAAAATATATGTTGAGCGAAATGTAGCAAATGTTCGAACACTGTACTTACCGTACGTGTTCCTAGATTCGAACTAGCCCACGTGACTACTCGGTGATGTGTTATAATGTGTTAGCTTAGTGGCAGTTGTGCAGATCCTGATTAAAGGGGGTTGATACATTTTCAAGGGAGATAGCTCTGTCAGAATTGATTTGCCTACTTCAGAAAAGGAATCTAATCTAAAAGGAAAGAATTTGCTACTAAGGGGAGCAAATTCTTTCCATTTAGAGTATGCCCTTTTTCAGAAGTAAAACAGTAAAGCAAAGAGGATGCCCAAAAGTTGTCTCCCCAGGCAGAAATGGCCGAAAATCTAACAAGAGTATGATGTCCCCTTAATCTTTACCACTCTCTGGTCAAATTTAGCAGACGACAATTAGTGATATTTTTTTCTGATTTTTTTTTCCAAAAAAAAAAGCATTTGACATTTCATGCAAAATGTCTGCAAAGAGGAAATGGAGAAAGTTTGCGTGAAATGTCAAATCTTGCTTTTTTGGGGAAAAAAGATCATTTGACATGTCATGCAAAATGTCTGGAAAGAAGAAATGGAGAAAGTTTGCATGGCATGTTAAATCCTGCTTTTTGGAAAAAATAAGAAACATATTTCAATATGACGTCTGCTGAGAAATTTACCCACATTGCTAAGCATTAAACAGATCTTTTTAACGGTGTACTCAGGCAGTCCGTTCGAAAATGGGAAATAGTATGGAATTGTGTGATTACATTAATTGCAGAAGTTTTATCTTCCAGATTGCCCACTAGAAACACACAGCGAATCCGAAACCATGTTCATCATGAGGGGGCCACTCGGAGACCCAGAGCCCAGGACTTGTCCCCCACGAACTTATTTCGTAAAAGCTTTGTGTTCATGTGTTAACAAGCCAATAGATAGTAAGGAGTTCTTTGAAATCTTCTCTAGTATGAAGGTCTTAATAAAACACAAGACAAACACCGATAATGGCAAAATTATTCATCCTATAATTAGTACGTACCATGGCACAATTATTTTACGACAAAACTAAAACAAAATAAAATAGTTAATGTTTCATTAATAATTGCAATATGTACATATCTCCTTAAAATATCGAGGCATAAATATTTTCTTTTTACATTTCGAGATACATGTTGTATAAAATGTATAAACTTTCTGTACAGTTCATTTTTTTTTTCAAATCATATACTTTTTTATTTCTAAAAATGTCTTTCAAAATTGTTGCCACAGGTTTTAGCAATAAAGAAAGCACCATGTGCTGTATTTGGGCTTTTGCTAACTTGGCTAACAGTACAACAACAGAAAGATAGGACACAGAAGAGAAACAAAGCAATATATCTAATCCAACAGAATATAATATAAACTTGATTTTTTAATTGTACACTCTTTTTGCAATGAATGGTGTATTATGTAAACTAAACATCACAAACAGGTTTATGAACTACGGAAAGTGCTTCAAAATTGTATCGTAGAATTTCTAACTTGACTTCAAAATATTATTCTAGCTTAGAAACACTTCTGCAACAGTGACTATCGGATCCCGAGTTCCGTGTTTTTACACGATTTGATTAATCTATAAATTCAAAGCGATTGTAGATATTGTCAACCGTTTAAGACGATAGTTACTAAATATGAGCAAACTAAGTTATAGCATAGCCATTGCTTGTCATGCAAACGGTCCGCAGACGTTAGTTGTCCATTTGGTTTGTATGATTGGACTGAACCAGTGAAACAAGCAATAACATATCTCATGCATTTTCTGATCTTGAAAAGTGGACTGGAACTGTATTAGCATTCCTCAGTTTAGTTACTTAAATTGAATAATGTATTCGATTTGTATGTATCATACCTAGTTGAGATCTGAACACTATATTTCATGCTCCAGGGTTTCTTATCTTAGTGGTAAATACTGAAGTAATTACAGAAATATCGAGTATTTAAGATAATAAGGCAAGTTTAAGATGACAAAAGTGTAAAAAATCATAAAAGCTATAGGAATGAATTTTATTTTTTTTATTTTTTTTTAGACTTTATCAATGTACAAACGCCGGCGAATCACTCACAAAACAGGGCTTTGTGTCAGGGGTTTGTGTTATGGTTATGAGTGATTAGCGGCCCTAATAAATCTAATGAACTAAAATTAGTTTCTTTTAATTCCAACTAGGTCATCCTCACAATAAAAATTGATTAATTTTAAATTGATTAAAGTTAAATTGATTGATTTATAAAATGGTTCCAAGATTTCTGTTCAGTGGAATTTTTGCAGTGTAAAAGCCATTTACAATTTGCTGTCGACCAGTCAGTTAGTAATAAGCCTGTTTAGTTGGAATTATACGCACGTAAAATATCAAAACGTTTAACCGATGATGCTGTTAATTCTAGCATGTTCACGGCATTCTGTTTGATAAAATAAGTAGCTCTGGGCTATATAAAGTACGAAGAGCTCGTTCTCTTCTGTTCTTCTAAAATCATAAATACTATATATTCTCTGGGATATATACTGGTCTGAGTTCAAAGATTCTTGTTTTACTTATATATATATAGTTTATTTATAAATCTACTGTATTTTCATTTTACTATAGAATGTAATTTACGACCTTCTCCGATCGGCCCAGAATGGTATGAGGAGAATATTTTCGGTATGTGGATTGAGAGACCGTGTGCGACAGGAGCTGCTTATAATCCATCAACATGTGACTGTTCCATTTTCCAGTAAGTGTACAAAGGTTTCTAACAAGATAAATTTCCATATTATCATACACAATATACCATACCCTAAGTAACGGGACAGACAGGTCGGAGCAAACCGTGTAGACGCATATCAGACGCTACAGAAAACGGCATCTGATCAGCGTCCATACTGGTTTCATTCATACAGAAGTTATAGACACATCAAAGGGCAGTAAAATGGGTTATTTAAATTTTAGAACAAGTATGGTAACAAGTTAATGTGCCAAAACACAATGATCAAAACAATTAAGGGAGCAAACTTTTAAACCTGTATAACATCACCGCTTGGAAATTTTCAAACTCAAGAAAAAGGCACGATTTTAAAGTGGCATCTCTTTACAATGTTCATGTAAACATCAAGACGCATGGTTCGCGTGCAAAGGAAGAATTTGAACTACAGCATGGATACCTCTATAAAACGGCTGAAAGCCGGTATCCCAGTCAGCATTCTACGTAAATCTATATCGGGCCGTCATCGGCCCGTCAGGGTAGCTGACGGGCCGATGACGGCCCGATTTAGATTTACGTAGAATGCTAGCTGGGATAGGGCGTTCTGTTCAAAATTTGAGTTAGAGAGGGAAACTTTCAGTCATTCAGTTACGGTTACTTTTGGGGCTCATAGTGACGTTTCATGGTGTTTGGGGTTACCAAAGCTCTATGGGCGTCCAGTTCTGCTTGTCAATATAACTACTACGTTTCTGTTACGCAGTTTATCAGCAATTATGGCGATACACGTGTCGTTTCTTCTTTATATAATTTGATCACCTATGATCATTATGTCATTGGGGTGTCGGGCTAAAATTAGCACAAAAATGGATGTCCCATTAACATGGTTGCAAACAACAGTCAGAGGTATGCGAGTAATCATACCGCTGATGGGGGAAGGTAAATGAGTGCTTTAAACTCCTCCGTGGTTTCTGCAGCAACTTCAGTAGGAGGCAAACCCAAAGGGAAATAGTTCGGAAAAAATACTTTAGCGCATCAGTATACAACAAGTATCTTGTATATTGTAAATCATGTAATGCTATAATTTGTCTCAATCCAGTTGCAAGTGTCAAATAGTTTCATCTATCAACAGTGCCTATATGGAATTTTGGATGGCCAGAGAACCCTGCTCACTCCGGGCTCCCAGTGTTGGCCACTGCAGTTCACCCAGAACCTCGCCAACATGACTGGCGTTTCGCAAACGCCTGCAAGTCCAACGGGCAGCAGTCTCTGTATCTTCTCAGCTTGACCTGTTTAAGATTGAATGTATGGATTCCAAACTGGGGCTGCGTATTCCAGCCTAGGACGCACAAGCGTTTTGTGTGCAGTTTTGTTGGTTATTCTAGGTGCCAGAGAAAGGCAACATTAAATTTCATTTGCCAATCGGCTTCCTACTAAGCACGATTACCCAAATCCTGCTATAATATTCTGCAGTCTTCTTATTTGCTGAATACGGATTGATCCTCAAATAATGAATTTTGCACTGTTCCCAACGATTTGAATGAAATGAAACATAACGTAAACTACAGTGTATACCCTTAATACACTGCTCAAAACAATTAAAGGAGCAAACACACATTTCCTCATAGTATAAAGATGTTGGATGATAATAATGAAACGATGGTATAGAGAGATGAATAATTTTATCTGTAACGTTTGGCAAAAATTGGCAACCAGTTCACAAAACACGGCCTGTAGGAATAATTTGCATGAATGTTTGAAAAATCTCTATCTTAAGGTCATATGATTTCTGATGTCGCAGACATGCGCAAATCAGTCATTTTTTCCTGTCAGTAATGTGTACTGCTCCTGGCATCGGCATGCTACGAATCAAATCTTGAATTGTTTGTAAAGCTAGTGTTTCTCACCCACGTCTAAGGATTATTGTGGATTCTTGAATAGTCATTGGAGAATGGTCACGCTGTGAGATATGTCTGTAAAGAATGTTCCACATATGTTCTAATGGATTTGAGTCAGAAGAACGTGCCGGCCAGTTCATTACTTTAACACTCTCACGATTACGGTAAACCATGCACAATCTAGCAGTATATGGGGAGCGCATTATCCTGCATCAGAATGAAATTGTCACCGATTGTCCCAGCAAAAGGCCTCACAATAGGATCTAGAATTTTATCATGATATCGTAATGTAGTCAGTGTACCTCCGTTTATCAAGTACAAGCCCACCACATACCATTACTGACTCCCTCAATATCTGTCTGTTTCCACAATGTTGCAGTCCTCGTATCGTTCTCCGGGTCATCTCCAGACCCGAACACGTCGATCACAAGCACTCAAGTAAAATCTGCTTTTACGTGCGAACAAAATGTGCGGCAGTCTTGCAATCGCCAGTTCTAATGCTATTGGGCAAATTATATTGCCGTTCACGATGTTGCTTGGTGAGAATAGGCCCTCTTGTTGCAACGTCTTGCGGTCAGATCACCTTCTTGTAACAAGTTTGGCAAACATTGGTAACCAGATCACAGATCACGGACTGTAATTTGTTAAGCAATAATTTGCATAGATGTTTGAAAAATCTCCATTTTAAGTCAGATGATTTCTGATGTCAGAGACATGTGCAAATTAGTCACTTTTCCTGTCAGTAATGTGTATGACTACCTCGAGCAGCGCAACACTCCTGACATCATCGAGGCATGCTACGAATCAAATTTTGACTTGTTTGTAAAGCTAGTGTTTCGCACTGATGTCTAAGGATTATTGTGGGTTCTTGAATAGTCATAGGAGAATGATCACGCTGTGAGATATGTCTGTAAAAAATGTTCCACACATGTTCTATTGAATTTCAATCAGATGAACGTGCCGGCCAGTTCATTACTTCAATAGTCTCACAATTAAGGTAAACCATGCACACTCTAGCAGTATGGAGGCGCGCATTGTCCTGTATCATAATGAAATTGTCACCGATTGTCCCAGCAAAAGGCCTCACAATAGGATGGATACAGAAATGTAGTCAGTGTACCTCCGTTTATCAATTACAAGTTCACCACATACCATTACTGACTCCCTCAACCTCTGTTTCCACAATGTTGCAGTCCTCGTATCGTTCTCCGGGTCGTCTCCAGATTCGAACACATCGATCACAAGTACTCAGGTGACATCTGCTTTCATCTGTGAACAGACCTGTGCGACAGTCTTGCAATCGTCAGTTCTGATGCTCTTGGGCAAACTCATATCGCTGTGCACGATGTTGCCTAGTGAGAATAGGCTCTCTTGTTGCAACATCATCTGGCGCTCAGGTTACCTTCGTGTAACCTATTACATATTGACTGATCGGATATTCGTTGACCAATTACATGCTGGAACTCGATTTTAACCCTTCTGGCCTTGTACTGCCGATTTCGTAGCGCTATATTCAGAAGATACCGATCTTCCCTTTGTGACTTGAAGCAGTGTCGGCCTTGCCCCTCTCGTCTAGTTAATTTGCCCGTCTCCTGGCCCCGAGGTTATAAAACTTTTTTCATGCACAGCTATATTTAGCAAGAAAGAATTTGCAATTGTTAATAATATGAGATTTATTAGCATGACACATTTCATGCTCAGCTGAGTTGAGTATGAAAAAAGTTTTATAACCTTGGGGCCTGTTAGTGTCTCCACAGCCTGGCGACAACACTTATAGCGACACATCAAAGTTCCATCGACTGTCCTTTGGTGTACCCACTTTCAAGCAAGGTGACAGCTTGAGCGACCTCAACTTCTTCCAAGAACCGCATATCCTGCTGCATAGTCTTTTGATCTGGGTTTACCGAATGGGTACCTGAGCACCATCTCGTTTTTCTCCGATTTTATCCGGACTCGCACACTTGATGTATCAATAGACACGCTGACGATTAGCGGAGCAACCGTGATCACATGTCCATCACGTGTTAGTATTTTCAAAAGAACTTCAAGAGATTAGCGCCAAATGTGGGTACTTTCCAGTAATAACTTATTATATTGTAACATTTTGTGTTTCAGTATGCCATGATCCGGATCAGCAATCTTCACATATCCTGATGGCTTATGGTCCTGATGTAATGTGTGAAAAATATACAGAACACTTCATATAGTGGCTGTCAGATACCATTAGAATGCTGTTGATTTTGAAATCGTATCCGACATTAACCGTCAAGGTTACATATCGGCCAGGCTTTGAGATACGACTATTGTTTTTTTCATATCTGTCAGGATTTGAGATGCAGGACTTTGATTAATTAAATAACTTTATGCTAAAAGAGTGCTTAACTCTTGAAGCCTAAAGACGAACCGTATTTACCCTAATTATTCAGATATCTTACTCAGTAAGCATTCTATGGCGGGCCGTTATCGGCCCATCAGGGTAGCTGACGGGCCGAAAACGACCCCCTGTAGATTTATAAAGAATGATATCTGGGTTAACTGCTAAAATATGATCAAGTCTATTTTATTACCTTCTGATGCGTCCAAAAACTGCTAGTTCAGTGGCAAATAATGCAGAACCTGATGAGACACCGCGTCTGATCTAGATCTACACTGATTGCTCAGGCCTGTCTGTCTGAATATTTAGGGTAAATACGCAAAACAGTTCATTTCGAGGTTGGACAGTCAGTTTCATACGAGCATACAAACTGAATATGTTTTATGTTTTGCTGTTGTTTTATTTTACTGGTTTTGTGTAAAATTCATAAAGGGTGTCAGTTCGTTCTTTTGTCCGTCCCAGTACATAGGATTTCAGCTTTTAAACCTAAAAGTCTTAATCACAACTACATTGTATATTGTATAGCAGACGACATGTTGATTTTTTTTTTAATTTTTAGAGATAGTAAGGCTGAACATCACATATGAAATGACTGTTAAGTCTGTTTTTTTTTTTCCTCTGAAACAAATAGCAAAATAAATTCTTCAGCACTTTTAAGGTTAACTAGTTTTAGAAAATTTCCCAGTAATTCATGTTCTGACTAAATAATTACCATATTTACCCTAAGTATTCGGATAGACAGGCATGAGCAAACAGTGTAGATGGAGATCAGACGCTGCTCAACGCTGCATCTGATCAGCGTATACATTAAATGTGAATGCTTGTCAGTGGTTAGTGATTCTTTTAGGGTACCCACTAAATATTTAGCACTTTGGGAGACTTTAGTATTTTTATGCATAAAATTGAAAGTCAAGACTGGTTTTCTTAATCTTCAGCTGTAATGTTAGTTATTTCTACTGATATTAATGGGAAATAAATTTAAGAAAGATTCATTTTCACATTATTCAAATATGAGGGTGAACGGAGTTATGAGAGTGAACGGAATTATGAGAACAGGGAATACCGTGTACCGTTCATCCAACAATGTTTAAAAACATCAACATGTTCAAATTTTATGTGTAGTATGGTAAGGCATTAAGGTGTCCGAAAAATTAGGGTACATACTGCAATACTTTATAGGTTACCACATGAACTGTAGACATTTGCATTGTAAAATTTTCATTCTTTCATTCCTCATCTCTCCTTCTTTTGGTGACTCGGGAAGGCGGTGCTGGCATTTCCTGGGTATCTTCACTTAACACCATGCTATGGGCAGATTCAGCAGACGACAAATTGATATTCTTCTTATTTTTTCCAAGAAAATAGGATTTGACATTTCATGCAAATGGCCTCCTAAGGAGGCAATTTGCATGAAATGTCAAATCCTATTTTCTAGGAAAAATATGAAAAGTATTTTAAAATGTCGTCTGCTGAAATTTTTACCCGGCATGCAAAGTGCATTTTCATCATCAATCATTGTGTACAGTATAAATTATTACACGAGACCATTCAAGCATAAAAGCATTTTGACGTATACAAGCAGCGTCAATCGTGCATCTGATCAGAGACTAATCTACTTGCTGAAAGATCGTTTGGAGCAAACTGCAGACATTTGCAGGGTGCTCTTTTCCAAACTGTTCGTATACATCATACGTTTTATTTATGCTTGGAGGCGCTTTGTTATTAAAAAGGAAATTATTTGAAGACCATATAAAAATAAAATACTAAAATATTAATAAAACAGTTAATCCATTGCTGTGGCGTAATTATTTATGTCTCTTTACCATGTGGCGTCCCCAAGGTGTGTGTGTGTGTGTGTGTGTGTGTGTGTGTGTGTGTGTCTGTGTGCGTGCGTGCGTGCGTGTGTGTGTGTCCATACGTACATTAGTAAAAGTTGTGTAAATTGGGATTGGGCATGTCTAAAAATGTAACTGAAGATACTCAGGAAGTGCCACAATCACGAAATACAGCCCCCTCCCACACCCCTGAGGCACCAAAAGAAGGAGAGATGAGAAACAAATAAGGACAAACAAACGCCATCTACTGCATCTGTGAAACATCACAGTAAAGTACATACAATCAAAACACTGCGGCGATACAAAGCAAAGGGTTCAGTGGCGATCTGAAGCCAGAACACAAGAACACTACAAATAGGACCACGATAAGCCCGACCATAGACATAGGTAGTCAGGCTTCGACCATCTGAAACGGGGCCCTCTCAAATGTTTTAGGCTTCCAGTCCAATAATACGCGTGATCAATCTCGAATCTTCACACTCTAATTGTTGTCCATTTTTATTTTAAAGTTTAACCCATTTATGCATAGCGCCCCTTAAAAGGGAGATAGACAAACAGTGCAGACCAAGATCAGACGCCGCATAATGCTGGGTCTGATCGGGGTTACACTGTTTGCTTAATAGATACAGCAAATTCTGTTGAATGATTTACATAAAGCAGACTCCCATAGAATGACAAATTGACTCATCTAATGTATAAGTGTAGTAGAGCCCACTAGGCATAAACGGGTTAACACAGCGTCACTCTCTCCTACATTTTCAGGAAGTAGATTCCAATTCTTGAGGCTACAAACTGGGAATGTCTGCTGTCTTGAGACTGTCTACGAGGCTTTTGAATCTTGAATATATGTCTTCTTGTGTTATTGTCATTAAATGAAATACCAACTTTATTGCCATGTGTATCTTCAATGTTTGCAACAATCTTGAAAAGCTGTATCAAATCATATTTCCTAGGTTGTTAGATTTGATGACCAGGCCCCTCAAATTACAATTGTAAAAAACGAGTATTTCTTGCTAAACATAGCTGAGCATGAAAATTTCTCTGCTAATGAATATGAAAATGCCAACTATTGTTGGCATTTTCATATTCATTAGCAGAGAAAATTTCATGCTCAGCTGAGTTGAGCATGAAAAAAAGTTTTATATTCTCGGGGCCCGAGTGTCCCTTAATAATGTTTTACATTCTGGAACCATTTTAGTCCTCTTTTGAACAATCTCTAACAAGTGTCCATATGTCTTAGCACTAGGGTTCCAAAATAGTGACCCATTGTCTAATAGTGGTTTAGTCAAACTCTAATCGATGTGTGGACTATGACTTTGTACATGAATGAGAAAGTTCTCTTGATCATGACAATTAGGAAGAGCTCAAGCAATCAACTTTCAAAGAGAGTGAAGAGAAAAATCTAGGCATCTGTGTGTGTGTGTGTGTGTGTGTGTGTGTGTGTGTGTGTGTGTGTGTGTGTGTGTGTGTGAAGTACCAGGCCTGAGAATTTACCAAACAGTCATTCTTCTGAAGACTACGGTCATCGCCACAGTGGGTAAGATATATAATATATATATATTTTTTTTATATTTCATGTTTTTAAAGACATTAACAAAAATACAAAAATACACAACTGCAAATTTTAACGGTGCTGGTGCTGTAAGTGGGTAAGGTAATAGTATCTGTGCTCTATTTGTACGGAATTTCGCATGAGACTTGCATACCAGCATAAAGTCGAACAAGTTGTTAAAACTATTCGGTTGCAATTAAAAAGAAAATCATCTGTACATGTTGGTCTTTCATGCTTACTTTATTATGGAGAATAAACAATTCAAATATACCCTAAATTGTTGATTTATATGCATATTTTACACAGTAAAGGCTCCACATTCCTTAAAAAATAGACACTTTATTATCCAATTGATATATGGTATTAATACAATCATAAAATGTGACACTTGACAGCCTGTAAACTTTCAGTTCTTGAAATGAAATGATTTTTTTATCGTATCTCTAAATTAATGTTGACAACATAATTCAGATACAATAAAAATCATTTTGTTTTTTATCCGGTTCAAGAACAAGAGACTATTTAATTTTTTACAAACTGTCAAATGCCACATTTTATGGTCGTATTAATACTATATATCAATTAATTAAATCTTTCTTGGATAAAAATGTCTATTTTTGAGGAATATGGAGCCTTTAAACAAGTTGTAAATTCATAAGGTATTAGTCTTCATTTCTTTTGCCATTTAGTACTGTCGCGTTTCTTTTTTTGAGCCAGTATATCCTGTAAATGAGTATCCGTTTGGGGCAGCGGCGTAAATGAGTATCCGTTTGGGGCAGCGGCGTAAATGAGTATCCGTTAGGGGCAGCGCCGTAAATGAGTATCCGTTTGGGGCAGCGCCGTAAATGAGTATCCGTTTGGGGCAGCGCCGTAAATGAGTATCCGTTTGGGGCAGCGCCGTAAATGAGTATCCGTTAGGGGCAGCGCCGTAAATGAGTATCCGTTTGGGGCAGCGCCGTAAATGAGTATCCGTTTGGGGCAACGTCGTAAATGAGTATCCGTTTGGGGCAGCGCCGTAAATGAGTATCCGTTTGGGACAACGTCGTAAATGAGTATCCGTTTGGGGCAGCGCCGTAAATGAGTATCCGTTTGGGGCAGCGCCGTAAATGAGTATCCGTTTGGGGCAACGTCGTAAATGAGTATCCGTTTGGGGCAGCGCCGTAAATGAGTATCCGTTTGGGGCAACGTCGTAAATGAGTATCCGTTTGGGGCAGCGCCGTAAATGAGTATCCGTTTGGGGCAGCGCCGTGAGTATCCGTTTGGGGCAGCGCCGTAAATGAGTATCCGTTTTGGGCAGCGCCGTAAATGAGTATCCGTTTGGGGCAGCGTCCTTCTGTCCCAATACTTGGGGCAACTGTAATGATTATAAGATAATAAGCTAGATACACAAATAAACTGCACTAATGTTTAACCCTTGTCATGCTGAATAAGATGCTACGCCTACTTCTAATTTCCAGCCAATCAGATTACTTGATTCGGGTTTTTGATAGAAATTCATATATTTAATGACAAACAGTGCAGATCCAGATCAGTTGGCTTCTTCAGAAGCCAACTGAGCTGGATCTACACTGTTTGCTAAGACAGGGCATGTCGTGTTCAGCAAGAGAAGGGTTAAGTCCAGCAGTATTTTATAAAGCACAATTGACATTTATTTGTTTCAGAAAGCTTATGTTTCCTCAAGCAATCTGCTTAACTGTGTATTTGTTATTTATTTTGGGCTGGGCAAACAATAATTATTGGCTTACAGACCCAAGTTATAAATGTACAAAAGGCCTCGCGCTTCTAAATGAGCCTCAACGTGTGAAAACCTACCTTCGGACTTGTGCGCCCGCGATGATGTCAAACAGTGTAGATCCTGATCAAATGTCGTATTCTTGGCAGACGCTTCACGTGTGACATGTCAATAAACGTCAAGATGATCAAGCCCTCATTTCTCTAAAAGGTATAAAAATGCTGGTGAAGTGCCAAATACTAATTAGTATGATCAGAGTCTACATTGTTAGCTAAGACACGTCTGTCGGAATATTTAACCTATTTATGCCGAATGGATTCTTCTAGCATATAACTTTGGACAGGTCCATATTCTATATAAGGCGTGTTCGATTAGTTTTTATGAATGTCGTCTTTTGTAGAAATTTCTGAGCTTAATACAAACAGTGTAAGCCCTGATCAGACGCCGCGCTCTGCACGTCTGATCTGGGTCTACACTGTTTGTCAATGTCCCTTTTACAGGACGCTAGGCTGAAATGAGTTAAAGTACCTACAGTAACTGAACAATTTTAAAGATACATTTTTATTACTTAAAATGAGCAGGTCTCGGTGGCTTTGTTGGATGCGCGTTCGACTAGTGATCAGGAGGTTGTGGGTTCGACCCCCGCCGGGTCGGCAACATTCTTTCGTGGAGATTTGATCATGAAATATTTTCTACGGTCGTTCTCTCCCTTCCGCTGATTAAGAAGGGCAGTTGTCAGTTTCTGGCGAAAGAATGCGCACAATACTAGTTAACCGCTTAGAGGACTAAGCCTGCCCAGTAAACGTGTGGTTAGGTAAACTGACCGCGCTCGACATGACCCCATTGGGTTGACTGGGCAGTAAAACCCCAACACAAACAAACAAAATCACTTAAAATGTTATGAATGGAATCAGTTCAATTTGATTTGATTTGATGCTTCACTAGAGTGTAGATTATATGTTCCAGCCTCATGTGATTAATGAACCCATTCAGTAACTTTTTGAAAATTTATGTGAAGGTCGCTGATGAGGTCTAATTGGTCGAAACTAGTCTGGCCCAGAAAATGAGGACAATTCAAGAATTTTCTGTTGTGTGCGTGTTCATTGATTTCAGTTGTCATTCCTTTTAGAATTTGGATTTTGATATTGAATTGATTTGAAGTTTTTCGTCCCAGTCAAGTGTAATTACGGCCATGTCGAGCCGGTCACTTAACCTACTCGCACTTTTCCTTGGGTTAGTCCTCTAAGCGGTTAACCAGTGTTTTGTGCACATAATTTTGTCTGTAACTGACAACTGCCGTTTTTGAATCGGAGGAAGTTGGAGAATTACCGTTGAAATTATTTCATGATCTCCACGAAAGGTATGTGGCCGAGCTGGGATTCGAACTTACGGCCCCTGAATCTGCAGTCAGACGCTCTATTGATTGTGCTATGAAGCCCAACAGAATAAAAACGTTCAGGATCTACACTGTTTGTCACACATCCAGCAATTTTAGACGCATCAACCCAGTAAGCATTCACATAAATCTATAGCGGGCCGTAATCGGCCCGTCAGGGTAGCTGACGGGCCGATAACGGCCCGCTGTAGATTTATAAAGAATGCTAGCTGGGAATATATAGTAAAATGGGCGGTGGCTTTTTAGGACAAGTATGGTAAGGAGTTAAGCTGTTCCAATATTTTGAGTAAATACTGTAAACCCCACAAAATACAGTTAAAACTCTAAATCGAGAAGCGAAGAAGCACGCGCCATTTTAATTTCTGATGAAATCGAACTCCTTGTTAAAAACACTATCAGCTGAAATGTTTTAATTCTGACTTTGCCAATCACAATTACAGCAGACGAGATTTTGAAATACTCTAATTATTTTTCAGAGAGAACAATGCTTGACATTTCATATGAATCGTCCGCTAGGTAGACGATTCACATCAAATGTCAAGGCTTATTCTCTCTGACAAATAATAAAATCATTTCACAATGTCGTCTGTTACACTTTAACTCTTTCACTGCCACAGGCGATGATAATAGGCTTTTGCAAACAGCATAGATCCAGATGAGACGGCTCATTGAGCCGTCTCATCTGAATCTACGCTGTTTGACATTCAGTCTTTCAACTTTACATGTAAAAGTCTTCCGAGCGATAGTTTGTTAAAATTTAAAAGCAGACGACAAATGTCGTCTGAAATTTGGCACCGGAAGAGTTAAAGGTCTAAGATAGGGATTAAGAAAATTGGTCTTCGGGACATATGTCAGCTAAGGTTCAGTAAAGCCTGTACATTCGTACAGTATGGTCAGGGACTGTGTTCTTTTGCAATAAAATCGAAAGTTTCGCGAAGGACCTGATACTGTGTGAATGAGGGCTGTATGACGCGCCGGGTGACACTCGCCTTCTTCGCCAATAAATTCTCGAAGGACCCTTTTCGCGTGGTCCGGCCAGATTATGATGGAATTGATCCTGTAGTTTACGTGCCCAACAAAATATCATCATTATTAAAGGATTAAGTGTTATAAAGTACAAATGGAGAAAGGAATTGAGCAATTTTGTCTTTATAAAAGTCCACAGACACATAGAGATTAACGCTTAGCACTCTGGGTAAAATTCAAGCAGACAATATTTTGAAGTATTTTTTCTTATTTTCCTAGAAAACAGGATTTGACATTTCATGCAATATTAAGACACTTTGTTTGTAATGTCAAATCCTGCTTTCTGGTAAAAATAAGAAAAATATCACCAGTTTGTCGTCTGCTGAATTAGCTCAGAGAGCGGTAAAAGTAAACAGATGAACAAATGTTTATCTAAAAGCGGCAAACAGCGTAGACCAGATCGGAGGCGTCTGATTTGGTCTACACTGTTTGCTCAGGACTGTCTTTCCGAATACATGGTGTAAGTACGGTAGACCCCTCAATATCTCAATACTATCCTGGATCCGACACTACAACAAGTAAAAAATGAATTCAAACTGGGCCTCTTCCGCGCAGTCTTCATTGTCCGCATGAAGAAACCTTTCATTCTCACCCAAGTGCTCACGTACTGACATTAGGGCCCGTTTAGCTAGATTCTTAATATGTGTTTATTTGTTTGTGTTGAGGCCCAGTAGGTAGGGCCCAGTCAATCCAATGAGGTCACATCAAGCGCGATCAGTTTACCTAACCACACTTTTATAGGGGCAGGTTTAGTCCTCTAAGCGGTTAACCAGAACCATGCATATTCTATCGCCAGAAACTGACAACTGCCCTTCTTGAATCAGCGGAAGGGAGAGAATGACCTCAGAAAATTCCTACAGAGACAATTTGCATGAACTGTCAAATCCTGTTTTGTGAAAAAGAAATGTCACCAAGAGTGGTAAGGCACCATAGTCCTAAAAAAGACATTTTATTATCCAAAAAAGGTTTAATAAATTGATATATGCGATTAATACGATTATAAAATTCAGTTAGTCTCTCGTTTTCGAACTGGATCAAAAACGAAATGATTTTTTTTATTGTTGGCAACATTTATTCAGAGATACGACAAAAAATCATTTCATCTCAAGAACGAGAGACTAACTGAAATTTTACAAGCTGTCTCGTGCCACATTTTATGATTATATGAATACCGTTACATCAATTTGTTAAACCTTTATTGCATAATAAAATGTCTATTTTTGAGGAATATGGCGCCTTTGGTCCTCCAAGTAGTTTTTCTAATGACCTTTCCAAGGTGGTTCCTCTGTTGCAGTTTTTGGCTTCATAAGTGGCGCTTGTTGTCAGTATTTGTTCCTCATCTCTCCTTCCTTTTGGTGCCTCGGGAAGGTTGTGCTTCGTGATTATGGCATTTCCCCTGTATCTTCACGTATTTTCGTTTGGGCATATATGAAAAAAAAAAAAAAAAAAAAAAAAAAAAAAAAAAAAAAAAATATCTGAGCCTCAACGTGAGAGAACGTACCGTTCTCTCACGTTGAGGCTCAGATAGATTTATTGTTACATTTACAACGTACCGTTCTCTCATGTTGAGGCTCAGATAGATTTATTGTTACATTTGTAACGTACCGTTATCTCATGTTGAGGCTCAGATAGATTTATTGTTACATTTACAACATACCGTTCTCTTTCGTTGAGGCTCAGATACATTTATTGTTACATTTACAACGTACCGTTCTCTCATGTTGAGGCTCAGATAGATTTATTGTTACATTTACAACGTACCGTTCTCTCATGTTGAGGCTCAGATAGATTTATTGTTACATTTACAACGTACCGTTCTCTCATGTTGAGGCTCAGATAGATTTATTGTTACATTTACAATGTACCGTTCTCTCATGTTGAGGCTCAGATAGATTTATTGTTACATTTACAACGTACCGTTCTCTCATGTTGAGGCTCAGATAGATTAATTGTTACATTTACAACGTACCGTTCTCTCATGTAGTGGCTCAGATAGATTTATTGTTACATTTACAACGTACCGTTTTCTCACGTTGAGGCTCAGATAGATTTATTGTTACATTTACAACGTACCGTTCTCTCATGTTGAGGCTCAGATAGATTTATTGTTACATTTACAACGTACCGTTCTCTCACGTTGAGGCTCAGATAGATTTATTGTTACATTTACAACGTACCGTTCTCTCATGTTGAGGCTCAGATAGATTTATTGTTACATTTGTAACGTACCGTTATCTCATGTTGAGGCTCAGATAGATTTATTGTTACATTTACAATGTACCGTTCTCTCACGTTGAGGCTCAGATAGATTTATTGTTACATTTACAACGTACCGTTCTCTCATGTTGAGGCTCAGATAGATTTATTGTTACATTTGTAACGTACCGTTATCTCATGTTGAGGCTCAGATAGATTTATTGTTACATTTACAACATACCGTTCTCTTTCGTTGAGGCTCAGATACATTTATTGTTACATTTACAACGTACCGTTCTCTCATGTTGAGGCTCAGATAGATTTATTGTTACATTTACAACGTACCGTTCTCTCATGTTGAGGCTCAGATAGATTTATTGTTACATTTACAACGTACCGTTCTCTCATGTTGAGGCTCAGATAGATTTATTGTTACATTTACAATGTACCGTTCTCTCATGTTGAGGCTCAGATAGATTTATTGTTACATTTACAACGTACCGTTCTCTCATGTTGAGGCTCAGATAGATTAATTGTTACATTTACAACGTACCGTTCTCTCATGTAGTGGCTCAGATAGATTTATTGTTACATTTACAACGTACCGTTTTCTCACGTTGAGGCTCAGATAGATTTATTGTTACATTTACAACGTACCGTTCTCTCATGTTGAGGCTCAGATAGATTTATTGTTACATTTACAACGTACCGTTCTCTCACGTTGAGGCTCAGATAGATTTATTGTTACATTTACAACGTACCGTTCTCTCATGTTGAGGCTCAGATAGATTTATTGTTACATTTGTAACGTACCGTTATCTCATGTTGAGGCTCAGATAGATTTATTGTTACATTTACAACATACCGTTCTCTTTCGTTGAGGCTCAGATACATTTATTGTTACATTTACAACGTACCGTTCTCTCATGTTGAGGCTCAGATAGATTTATTGTTACATTTACAACGTACCGTTCTCTCATGTTGAGGCTCAGATAGATTTATTGTTACATTTACAACGTACCGTTCTCTCATGTTGAGGCTCAGATAGATTTATTGTTACATTTACAATGTACCGTTCTCTCATGTTGAGGCTCAGATAGATTTATTGTTACATTTACAACGTACCGTTCTCTCATGTTGAGGCTCAGATAGATTAATTGTTACATTTACAACGTACCGTTCTCTCATGTAGTGGCTCAGATAGATTTATTGTTACATTTACAACGTACCGTTTTCTCACGTTGAGGCTCAGATAGATTTATTGTTACATTTACAACGTACCGTTCTCTCATGTTGAGGCTCAGATAGATTTATTGTTACATTTACAACGTACCGTTCTCTCATGTTGAGGCTCAGATAGATTTATTGCCACATTTACAAGAGGGGGTGGACAGGGGGGTAGGCATTCCCCACTTCCCTCCCCCCTTACCCCCACTTCCCTCCCCCTTTTCCCCCACTTCCCTCCCCCCTAACCCCCACTTCCCTCCCCCAAGCAAACTATTCCCTCCCCTAATTCAGAATTTTTAATATCCCCAACGCTATAATTAAATTCAAACATGACTCTGCCATATACATTCATGCAGATTTTGACCCCAAACTATACCCCAAATTTTTGCCCCAAAATATGTATTTCCTTAGCATTTGCCCCCCCTTTACAGAATAGCTAAAGATTTGCACCCTCCACTTCAGATGTCTGCGTAAGGGCCTGCATATGAGGCTTATGGAAAATAGGTATCACAAGGTGGTGGGCCTTGATCCGGTCCTAAACTGGTCAAGAAAAAAATGTAGTGGGCCTAGATCGGGCCTAAACTGATCCACATTGGCAAAAAAAAAACAAAAAAAAAAAAAAAAAACAGTCGTATTTATTACTGAAATAAAAAATCAAGAATACCATGTAAATCTGCATCTTCTTTTAATATTTTTGATAAGCATGGTCCCACACTTGAGGGGTCAGCGAGAAGAATCATCCTTTTTGTGGTTTTCTCAAAAACTGAGAGTTAAATATCGAACGTGTATGGTGAGTGACAAAAACACGGACCACTTACGGACGCGGACTCGTGGACTTACGGACCTATTGACGATACACGGACTGCATAACAAAATACGGACCAATTATTCACGGATCTCTTAACAAAGCACGGACCTACAATTTACGGACCTGACAAAGCACGGACCTATTATTCATGGACTTGACAAAGCATGGAACGTTATTTAAATTACGGACGCCACCTATGATATATGAAACTATCAAAATCGGAATAACGTGACCTTATGGATAACGTGACGTTACAATGTCATAGATGCCTATATGTACGTTGAAGTAATCCAATTGTACAGATTTTTGATACCCATTCTAATGATGTAGGTCTGCACTGGATTTGTTTCTCGAAATTCAACTGCGACGATGATGTTGTCAACTTGTATGATAGTGCAGGCGGTACTTACATTTCAACTGCCGCTGAAATGGCAGTTACAAACATGATGTTTAGCCTTATGTCGAAAATCTTTGTTAGACACTTTAAATGCTCTGTACAAACGAATACAAATGACTATGGTTTTACACCATTGCAAATAAGGTCAGCATCCTCAATGGAATTGATCCTAGTGGCATACCATACACTGTCTCTAAAATGAGAGATCATCTTATCAAAGGACTTGAGAATCAAAACATAACAGTTTTCCCACACAGAAAAATTATCCGTTGTGCTTCATTATTACTGTATAGGCTTATCTGTGACACACACATACACGCGCGCCTCCCGAGTAATTCATTACTGACCGTTCCGAGGCGGTAATTTCATTGTGGTACTTTTTGTTCAGTGTTATGTAGTGTTTCACTTTCTAATGTTATTTTGTAGTTTTCAATTAACTGACCATGTTGTTGCTGCTACGGACCATTTATGGACCAATTTTCGGACCATAACTGACCGTTCACGGACCAAGGACTTTTCACAAACGATCTGATTGCTATAACGGACCAATGTACGATGCACCAATTACGGACTAATTACGTTCTATTCACGGACCACGGATTACTCACGGACCAATTAGCGGTTAACTTTACTATATTTTGCAATTAATACGGACTATTCGCGGACCACAGACACGGAATTTTTATTGGTCCTAAGGCGGTGAATGGTCCGTGTTTTGTCACCGGGCAACATGTGATTGATTTGATTGTTGGGGTTAAGCGACACATCAACCCTTGTGGGTCATTTTGTGTCGTCTCTCAGAGAAACGGAGAAGAGAGATAGGAGATAGTAGAGGAGATGAAAGAGAGGGACAGGGGAGAAAGGAAAATGAATGAAATTGAAGAAACAGAAGAAATAAAAACATTCCCCCTCTACCTTTACCTGCTGCAAGGATAGCAGGCCTTGCCCAACTGTAAGAAAATGTCAGTTACACGATACCTTTGCCTCACCCAACCAACCCACTGGGCAACGTGTATATTCCGTGTTTGGAACCCTATCAGAAAATTCATGTTGGATCTTGAAGTATTTTTGTTGTTGTTTGTTTTTTTAACAGCGCAAAAGTCCTTATCCAACAATGAGCAAATAAAATGATTGTCTACAGCAGATTGATAATTATTTCTTAAAATGTGGATTGCAACCGACAACGGCTATTTTGTGAACTTTCGGAATCAAAGGGAAGTAATCAATTAGAGATAAACGGAAATCGGACGTAAACGATAATGTAAACCACTCCTCGTCGGTGAAGTGAAATCAACGCCGGATTCATTGTAAATATACCTGAATTTGCTTCAATACATCTATTTATATACTTCTGATACCCAGTTATTGCATTGAAGTACATAAAAATAGAGTAAAATCGGTAAAATACAACAAATTTTGGTATAACACCCGGCCCAAAATTTCCCTACCCCCGCCCCCTCTTCCCCCGTTCCCCGCCCCCTCTTACCCCGTTCCCCGCCCCCTTTATCCCGGTCCACCGCCCCCTTTACCCCCGTCCCCCGCCCCCCCCTTATCCCCGTATCCCCGCCCCCCCCCCCCCTGTCCACCCTCTCTTACAACGTACCGTTCTCTCATGTTGAGGCTCAGATAGATTTATTGTTACATTTACAACGTACCGTTCTCTCACGTTGAGGTTCAGATAGATTTATTGTTACATTTACAACGTACCGTTCACTCATGTAGTGGCTCAGATAGATTTATTGTTACATTTGCAACGTACCGTTCTCTCATGTTGAGGCTCAGATAGATTTATTGTTACATTTACAACGTACCGTTCTCTCATGTAGTGGCTCAGATGGATTTATTGTTACATTTACAACGTACCGTTCTCTCACGTTGAGGCTCAGATAGATTTATTGTTACATTTACAACGTACCGTTCTCTCATGTTGAGGCTCAGATAGATTTATTGTTACATTTACAACGTACCGTTCTCTCACGTTAAGGCTCAGATAGATTTATTGTTACATTTACAAGGTAAAGGCCTTTGATTCAATTAGAAGATGCCGAGTATAGCAGCCGTAATTGAAAACATGACACTGACACACGATTATCATACAGGTAATCTTAGTGTACAGAGTCTATTAGCATGAATAGAAAGTGTGCAAAAATAAATAGGGACAGATGTAATGATACAAATCCTAATAAAAGGAAACAGGAATAGCATATTTCTTTGCAGAAAGAAACGTACGATGACTTAAGTATCAGTGCTTAGAAGAATAAATATTCTGAACAAAAATGCTTGTTTATGTCTACGCCTACAGGCTAAGACAATCTTAATGTTGGCCATTGCTCCTGAAGCAATTTATGAAAGGCCATCGACTGGTTCAATGCTATTTTCCATGGACTAAAATAAAACAGAAAAATTATGGGGGAGAGTGCGCTAAATTAAAGAATTGTCGTCAATGGTTGAGTCTATTCAGGGCTGGTTGGGAGACTATTCACGACGAGCCCCAGTCTGGGAGGCCGTCAACATTTCATCTGTGCCGGAAAGGGCTGTTGTGGCTGTAAAGATACAGGCAGAGGAAGATGCCTATTGTCGAAAATATTTAACTAAAATTAATCAGCTTGATGTATTCTTTTGTAATATTAACCCATTTACGTCGAGTAGACTCTTCTACCACAACTCTTTAGACTGGTCTATTTCCAACAGCAGGGTGTCTGGTTAGTTTTCATTATTACTATGTTTTATAGAAACTACTGTAGTTAATGCAAACAGTGTAGACCCTGATCAGATGCCGCGTTCTGCGGCGTCTGATCTGGGTCTGCACTGTTTGCTAATTATCCTTTTTGGGGTCTCCGGATTAAAATGGGTTAAAAGAAAGTTTTATTTTCACTACAGCTGCGGTTAATACCGTGTGGCGGCCGTAAAACGTCTCCCCGTACTTCATTATAGAGTAGTTCATATTTTCTGGTTCTTTGTGATCACTGAGCCCATTCTGGGATTTTTGTTTTCATATGAGGGTCACTGATGAGTCCCAGTTGGCGGAAACTAGCTCAACTGGTCCAGAAAACTTGACACTTCAGTTGTTTTAAAGTTTTGTGAGTGCGTTCATTGCTCTCAAGGGACAATCCTTCTAGAATCTATTTAGGGCCAAGAATGTTTGTGCCTGGTGGGTGGTCCCATTTATTGCCACCAGAGAAGGAGAGGAACAGAGTACAGAGACCCCCCCCCCCCCCACACACACACACACACACTACTCCCCACTATATTTAAAGGCATCGACTCGAAATGTCTGAGAGAAATAGACCTATGTGATTACACTTGGGTTTATTTGTATGAACCCGAGAATAAAGAGAACAAAATACATGTAGTATGGGTCAGCTAAACCGATGAGAGCTCTCAGATTGTACGTAGAAGCTGAACTATAGATGGGCCGCGTTAAAGCAAAAAGTGCCTTCGAACATGGACAAAATGCACAGAATCATACCATCCTGCGCATGCGCAAAATATCATCCGGACCTTTGCTTTTCATTCATACATTCTGTAATATCGAATGATCCTATTAGCGACAGTGCAGGCCCTGATCAGACTGCGCAGATCTGGACCTTCGCTGTCTGCATATGTCCGCAGACACGTTTTCGCATGGAGAGGTTCATATACGCTCTATTTTTTTACACTGATGGAATAGTGGCATGGGTCCCTGTGTCTGAACACACCTGTATTACTGAAATATTTCACGAGGAGTTCTGATTTCATTTATTCAGCACTACATTACATAATGGCCACGGAAAGATGTGTTTGGATCCATCTTTTTCATGACAGTGCACGAGCCCATAGTTCAGTCGTGGCAACAGAATGTAATGTTTGAGAGAGCATTCTGTTAACTCATTATAGACTGAATGATCTCCCCACACTATATACTGGAAGATTCTAATTTCAATTTTAGGTATGTCAGGCTATGTGATTTAAAATTCCAAGAGAAAAATGGCTCAACTATTTGCAAACAGTGGAGAACCTGATCAGAGGCCGCATTCTGCGGCGTCTGATCTGGGTCTGCACTGTTTGCCAATTACCCTTTTAGGGGTCTCCAGGCTACAATTAGTTAGTTCTACCACACCATCCCTATAACACTGACCTTTCTCCCTTTGACCTTTGGTTAAGTCCCCATTACAAGAAGTAATTGAGGGGACGTCCATTCGAGTCACGTAGTGGAGTGGGTATATAGTGTACTTGTTCAGTGTATAACTTGTTTACGTCCATACAGTCTGAATCAGTCTTTATTGTCCGCTTCCAGAAACTTTGCGCCCTCGGCTATCGAAAATGCGCCCAATGAAGATTCTGATCAGACTGCGCGAATGCGCAGTCTGATCTGAATCGTCACTGGGCGCACTGTCTGTTTTATGACATCGCGACTCATATAATGTCAAATTTAACTTAACGAGTTTGTTAAGCTTCCGATGCTTAAAACAACTGGATCTTGCAGTTTAAAGATTAAAAAAAAAAAAAAAAAAAAAAAAAAAATCAACAAGAACGGTGGCCAGGAGCAGCAACAATAATTTGCAGATGACACCAAAACAGTCAGGCAAAAACACAATCATGTTAAACGCAGGACAAACTAGAGCAGATTGTCAAGTTTGCGAGCACAAACGACATTAAGGGGAATGCGTACACTTTTAGGGGAGGCAATGGTGTCAAACGCTTATTGCTTCCCTTCTGAATTGGGGTCTGCTTTAAAAGGTAAGAATTTGCTCAGCCCCCCCCACCCCCACCCCCCGGGAGCATATTCTTCCCTTAGAGAAGATACCTTTTCAGTACGGGCTTGGTGTGTATGAAAGTAGGCAGGAAGTCACAAATGTTGCATCATATGTAAAAATGGCGGAAGTCTTAGCATGTATCCAGAATGCCTAAATTATGGTTGTAGAGGCCATATAATTGTTAGTTGCTGATCCCTGTGTTCTTAGAGAATGTTGATGGTTTTCAGTCTTCTATATCAACTCGACGTTTAAATATTTTCTCTCTTTCCTTTAATAGACAATATTTATAATTCTTAAGAGAATACAGTAAAACATCATTGGCTCGAACCTCTTTGGGACCATGGAAATTGATTCGAGAAAGGAGTAGTTCGAGCCACTGAGGGTTAATCATGTCGCCAGGTCAGAAAGCATATGGTGGTAATTTTTGGAAATCTTTTTATCTTCTACACAATAATGATATGTTGAGTGTAATTAGAATCATCTCGTTGAGGCGATTCTAATGAGTACACACAGCATACAATTTCAATATAAATAAGAAAATTGCCTTAAATATTTGTTTTCTTGAGCTATTCGAAGAATTTCAAATGCACTAAAAAACAAGTTCGAATTAGCCATGGTAAACGAGTCATCGGTGTTCGAGTCATTGAGGTTTACTGTATTTACATTCTAAGATGAGTCAACTTTGTCAAACTTGTTTTGCCTCCTCTCTGAATAGCGGCATACTCTGAAAGGAAGAATTTGCTCAATTTTTCAGAATACACCCTTTTTCAGAAGAGACCTGGTGTGTAGGAAATTCACGACAAATAGGAAGTCACAAATGTCTCCTTTAAAAAATGGATGAAAATCTCTACAAGTGTATCCAGTCTTCTTAGCTATTACGCTGCTTGCAAAAGCCTAGTGTTATCGCCTATGGCAATGAAAGAGTTAAAAGCTCGCACGCTCGCACTGTACTATATTATCATTTGTCTCAAGTAACATATAAAACGTTCACGATCTTATGCAATCTAAATCCAGATTTAGTCTCTGTCTGATGTGACAATTAACAGCAAATAATTCTTGTTTGTCGTATATATATATATATATATATATATATATATATATATATATATATATATATATATATATATATATATATATATATATATATATATATATATATATAACGTACCTTATGAAATGTGCGCCCAACGAAGACTCAACTCAGCCTGCGCATCCGTGCAGTCTGAAGTCTGATCAGAGTCTTCCTTGTCCGCATGAAGAAACTTAACATCCTTGGCTACTCAAAATGCACCTGGTGAGGATTCTGATCAGACTGCGCGAATGCATATGTCCTTAAGTACGATTACCCACGTTGCGGCTTAGTTGTGGCGAATAAACTTTCCAATTTCATTCATAAACAGCAGACTGCAGAAAATTAATAATGTGACCTTAAAAGTTATTTCTAGAATATGGCCTCAAAAAGTATTTTCTAGAAGCCCGGTAGGTATACTGGACCACGTCCAACAGAAAACGGTTTTCAAAGGTGTGCAAACATTGGCAAACCCAGAAAAAGATCGTTCAGAATATATATATATATATATATATATATATATATATATATATATATATATATATATATATATATATATATATATATATATATATATATATATATATATAACCACCTTGGTAAGGCGATTCTTAAGGGTACCACGATATGCCTTGGTGCAAAAACGTTATCTACAGTTATTGTACCACGTAATTTGAGCTATAACGGGCCCCCGTAGCCTAGTGGATAAGAGAGTTGACTCTTAATCCATTAGGTTTCTCACCGCTGTGGTTCGAGCCTCGCTCGGGTCATATGTGGGAAAGCCAAGTTCTGCTTACGGATGGTCAGGTGGTTTTTCTCCGGGTTCTCCGGTTTTCGCCCACCTTCGATGAACGATCGGCTCGATATAAGTGAAATATTCTTGAAAGGGCCGTAAAACCCAAATCAAAAAAAAAAAAAAAAAAAAAAAAAAAAAAATAATTTGAGCTATGACCTCTCACTTCTTATTTCGTGCAACACCAGATTGTGTAAAATGAGAAGAATCTAACATAAAGGTGCGAAGGCAAAGGCTGAACCCGGGGCTGATCTTAAACGGTACTTTTTACATTTGCAGGAAGCTCCCTTTTCGCTAGGCGTGGCTTTACCATGAAAGGAATATCGTATGTACCCTAAGTAGTAGGACAGAGAGGTCTGAGCAAACAGTCTAGACCCTGATCAGACGCCGCATCAGACGCCGCAAGACGAGGCGTCTGATCAGGGTCCACACTGTTTTTTTGACACTCATCCAGCAGTACTTTAGACAGTCAACAAGTAGTCAGATGGACCGCTTCAATATTTTGACTTTTTATATGTATCCTGCGCCTGAAGTACTATATTTACCAAGTATTCGGAATGGCATGCCTGAACAAACAGTGAAGAGCAAGATCGCGTCAGATCAGCATCTAAACTGATACTCATCCAACAATATTAGACACATCAACAGGTAGTCAAAATTTGCAAAAGTTAAGGACAACTATACAGTCTTCAGTGGCTCGAACGTCTTTGGAACCATGAAAATTTGTTCTGGATAGACCATGGACGGTTAATCAGAACGCCGGGTAAGGATGCAAATGGGAGTAATTTAGTGATGTCTTTCGATCTTCTATGAGATAATGGTAATTCGGATATACTAATAAAAATCGCCTCGATGAGGCACTTCTAATGAATACACACAACATATATTTTCTGGTTAAAATAAGGGTGTTTCCTTAAAATATCTCTAGATATTTGTTTTCTTGGGCTATCGGAAGAAATTCTTGGTGACTGAAAACAGTTTCGAATAAACGAGGGTAAACCAGTCATTGAAGTGTAAATTTAAGGAGTTAAGGTATTCGAACAATTTGGGTAAATATGGTAAGTTTAAATAAGTCTGTGTCAATTTCAGGAAATGCGTACTACATATTTAAAAATGGAACCATAATTAAAAGTACTATAAGATACGTCTAAACACAAAACCGTTGACTGTCAGACAGTGTAAACATGGTTAGGTACAATGCTGCACTGGGATGAATTCTCGACAAAAATCCGTCGAGTGCCTATGCGTTTGTCGGGTCGGGACCTCCACGAAATCAAGCACCGCGGTCATCCATCCAGCTACTAACCGCGATCTCCATTGCTTAACTTTATGAAAAAGCCAACGACTTTAACGAAACACCAATGAGCAATTCGACCAATAAAAAACGAGACCTAAAACAATGACCAATAACTAGACGTTTATTCAAACCTGATACAAAGTCGCTAACCAAAATTGGCCTTATCGCCCAACATTGACGGGTCGTGCAATATCATCACAGAGTAGCAACGTAATAGTTAAAATGTGTGATACATGTAAAACATGTCTAAATAAACTGAGAAATGAATCACAGAGTATGATAAGACAACATGTCTTGAAAACAAACTAGTGAATGCACGTCAGTGTTGATGTATTTTACCATACTTCTGCGTATCTATGACGTAGTTCAATTGTGATCATCTAAAGACAAAAGCAATGCCTATTGTGTTGACCAGATAAAGTGAGTGGATTTTGCACATGTCCTTAAGCACGATTACCGACGTTGAGAGAGGTCATAGCTCAAATTACGTGGTACAATAACTGAAGATAACATTTGCAGTATAAATCTATCCATATTTTGTTTTTCATCCGACTATCTGGGTATTTATTTTTTTCCTAAAATATATCAGCCAAAACGTGTAGAAAGTACCTTCCATCACGAAAACATGCTTATATCAGTGGGGGGAATCCACGTGACCAAATGACTAGGTACACGGAGTTTGTTACTATTTTTAGCTCCGCATTAGGTGGGATTTTTTTTAGAATATCTCTATTCATACCGAATGGAATTTGTTCAAATAAAGCCCAGAGTACGCGGAAAATCAAGCTCTTTCTGGTGGTTAAGGGTTATTCCGCAATCTGGTCTAATTCTCGAGAACATTCGAAGAATGTTTTTGCTGTCAATCTGGGCTACCGGTAAATGAATTTTGACGAAAAATATTCTCCGAATTTTCTCGAGAATCAGACAAGATTGCAGAATAGCGTTTACTTCACCAGAAATAGTTTGATTTTCCGCGTACTTTGCGCTTCATTTGAACAAATTCCATCAGGTATAAATCGAGATATTCTAAAAAATCCTACCTGATGCGGAGCTAAAAATAGTAACAAACTCTGTGCACCTAGTCATTTGGTCACGTGGATTCCCCACACTGTAAAATATTGACCCCCCACTTTTATATGGTAAACTGGGGTTTACAGGGGTAAACATTATTTTTCTTGTTTCTGCTCAAAAACATAGATTGTGGGTACTCGTTAGAACCGCATCGCCGAGGCGGTTCTAACGCGTACCCACAATCTATGTTTTGAGAAATAATATGAAAAATACCAGTTTTTTTATTTGAAAATTTTCAGGTTTTGGAGGTGAAATTTTCAGTACATTTGAATAGGCGTGTTTTCGTAATATTGAATGTGCTCCCGACGGAAGCTAAAATCAACCTGCGCGTCCACACAGTCTGATCAGAGTCTTTGTTGTCAGTTTGACGAACTTTGCACCTTCGGCTATCCAAAATGCGCCCAGTGAAGATTCTGGTCAGACTGCTGGAATGCGCAGGCTGATCTGAAACGTCGCTGGGCGCACATGTCTGAAGGTACGTTCTATAATATTGCGACTCATATAATGTCAAAATTAACTTAACAAGTTCGTTAAGCTTTTAAAACAACTGGGTCTTGCAGTTTAAAGATAAAAAAGAATCAACAAGAACGGTGGCCAGGAGGGGCAACAATGATTTGCATATAACACCAAAACAGTCAGGTGAAATCACAGTCATGTTTAACGCAGGACAAATTGGGGCATATTGCAAAGTTTGCAAGCCAAAGGATTTTAAAGGGAATGAGTACAGTTTTAGTGGAGACAACTATGTCAAATAATTATTGCTGCCTTCTGAATTGGGGTTTACTTCAAAAGGTAACAATTTGCCCTATTGGAAGCATATTCTTCCCTTTTAGAGTAGATCCCTATTCAGAAGGGTTTGGTGTGGACAAAAGCAAGCAGAAAGTCACAACTGTTGCCTCTTTTGTAATAAAAATGGCGGAAATAATTTAGTATGTGTATCCAGAATGCCTAAATTGTGGTTGTAGAGGCCATGTTATTGTTAGTGGCTGAGCCCTGTGTTCTTAGAGAATGTTGATGGTTTTCATTCTTCTATATCAACACGACGTTTAAATATTTTATCTCGTTCCTTTAATAGACAGTATTTGTAGTTCTTAAGAGAATACAGTAAAACATCAATGGCTCGAACCTCTTTGGGACCATGGAAATTTATTCGAGAGGCTGGTGGTTCGAGCCATTATTGGTTAATCATTGCGCCAGGTCAGGAAATAAATGATGATAATTTAGGGAAGTCTTTTTGATCTTCTATACAATAATGGTATGTTGAGTGTACTTATTAGAATCGCCTCACACAACACACTTTCATGATAAATAAGAAAATTCCTTTAAATATTTGTTTTCTTGAGCTATTGGAAGAATTTCATATGGATTCTAAAACAAGTTCGAATTAGCCATGGTAAACGAGTCATCTGTGTTCGAGTAATCGAGGTTTTACTGAGTCAACTTTGTCAAACTTGTTTTACCTCCTCTCTGAAAAGCGGTGTACTCTAAAAGGAAAGAATTTGCTCCTTTTTTTTAGAGTATACACTTTTTCAGGATATTCGCGGCAAACAGCAAACAGGAATTCACAAAAGTCTGCTTTAAAAATGGCGGAAAAAGTACCAAGTGTATCCAGTCTCCCTAGCTCTTTTTGCGCTAAATTTCAGACCTACATTTGTCGTTAACAAGCTGTCGGGTGGAAAGAAGTTTATATGTAAAGTTGAAAGACTGAATGTCAAACAGCGCAGATCGTAATAAGACTGCTCATGGTGAGCCGTCTCCTCTGGATCTACGCTGTGTGTTTGCAAAAGCCTATTCTTATCGCCTATGGCAGTGGAAAAGTTAAAAGCTCGCACTGTACTATATATATTATTGTTTGTCTCAAGTAACATAAAACGTTAAGGATCTGATTCAATCTAAATCCAGATTTAGTCTCCATCTGATGTGACAATTAACAGCAAATAATTCTTGTTATCGATATATATATATATATATATATATATATATATATATATATATATATATATATATATATTGAAATTCAAGAGACCTGCGACGTGAGAAAACATACCTTTTTGTCCGCATGAAGAAACTTTGCATCCTTTGCTATTCAAAATGCGCCTGGTTAGATTTCTGATCAGACTGCGCGAATGCACAGACTGACCTGAATCTTCGCTGGTCGCACATGTCCTTTAGTACGATTATCGACGTTGCGGCTCAGTTGTGGCAAATAAACATTCCAATTTCATTCATAAACACCAGACCGCAGAAAAAAAGTAATGTGACCTTAAAAGTTATTTCTAGAATATGGCCTCAAAAAGTATTTTCTAGAAGCCCTGCTAGGTATACTGGACCACGCATAACAGAAAAGGGTTTTCAAACTTTTTTTGCAAACATTTGCAACCCAGAAAAAGATAAAAAAAAAAAAAAAATATATATATATAACCACCTTGGTAATGCGATTCTTAAGGGAACCACGATATGCCTTGGTGCAAAAATGTTATCTTCAGTTATTGTACCACGTAATTTGAGCTATGACCTCTCACTTTTTATTTCGTGCAACACCAGATTGTGTAAAATGAGAAGAATCTAACATAAAGGTGCGAAGGCAAAGGCTGACCCCGGGGCTGATCTTAAACGGTACTTTTCACATTTGCAGGAAGCTCCCTTTTCGCTAACTTAACTATGAAAGGAATATCGTGTGTACCCTAAATAGTAGGACTGAGAGGTCTGAGCAAACACTCTAGACCCAGATCAGACGCCGCAACACGCGGCGTCTGATCAGGGTCCACACAATTTGACACTCATCCAGCAGTACTTTAGACAGTCAACAAGTAGTCAAATGGACCACTTCAATTTTTTGACTTTTTATATGTATCCTGCGCTGAAGTACCGTATTTACTTAGTATTCGAAATGACATGCCTGAACAAACAGTGAAGAGCCAGATCGCGTCAGATCAGCATCTAAACTGATACTCATCCAACAATAATAGACACATCAACAGGTTGTCAAAGTTTTCAAAAGTTTCAGACAACTATACAGTCTTCCGTGGGACCATGAAAATTTGTTCTAGACCATGGAGGATTAATCATAACGCCGGGTCAGGATGCACATGGGGGTAATTTAATGACGTCTTTCGATCTTCTATAAGGTAATGGTATGTCGGATATACTCATAAGAATCGCCTCGATGGGGCACTTCTAATGAATACACACAATATACATTTTTCCTGGTAAAATAAGAGTTTCCCTAAAATATCTCTATATATTTGCTTTCTTGGGCAATCGGAAGAATTTCTTGGTGACTCAAAACAGTTTCGAATCAACGAGGGTAAACGAGTTATTGAAGTATAAATTTAAGGAGTTAAGGCATTCGAACACTTTTGGTAAATATGGTAAGTTTAAATAAGTCTGTGTCAATTTCAGGTAATACTACATATTCAAAATGGGAACCATAACTAAAAGTACTATAAGATACATCTGAACACAAAACCGTTGACTGTCAGACAGTGTAAATATTATTAGGTATAATGCTGCAATGGGACGGATTTTCGACGAATGTTGTTACGACATCCTGGCAAAGTTTATTTTTTCTTAATTGGCATTTATTTTTCGCCTGTATAAATCGCCTGTTTACCATGTACATTGTAATGGTGTTACAGTTAGTGAAGTTTGAGGATTTCTCGATGGAGACAGGTCTTATCAAGTGTAGCTCTATGCAATAAATATTGATTGCCAATCAAGGTAACAAAATGTTGACAAAATATCATCTCAGCGTAGCAACGTAACAGATAACAGATATAAGGTATGATACATGTAAAAAAACAAACAAAAAACAACAACAAAAAAACGTCTAAATAAACTGAGAAATGAATCATAGAATCTGATGACAACATGTCTTGAAAACAAACTAGTGAATGCATGTCAGTGTTGATGTATTTTACCATAGCGTATCTATGACGTAGTTCAAGTGTGATCATCTAAAGACAAGAGAAATGCCTATTGTTTTTACGAAAACAAGTGAGTGGATTTTGTAATGTAAAAGCTATCCACATTTTTTTTCAGACTATCTAGGTAATTATTTTTATCCTATAAATATATGAGCGACAACGTGTAAAAAGTACCTTCCGAAGTGAAATATGCTCCTGACGGAAAATTTAAATCAACCTGCGCGTCCACACAATCTGATCAGAGTCATTTTTGTCAGCTTGAAGAAACGTTGCACTTTCGGCTATCCAAACTGCTCCCAGTGAAGATTCTGGTCTGACTGCGCGAATACGCAGACTGATCTGAATCGCCCCTAGGCGCACATATATGAAGGTACGTTTTATGACATTGCGACTCATATAATGTCGAAATTAACTTAACGAGTTCGTTAAGCTTCCGATGCTTAAAACAACTAGGTCTTGCAGTTTAAAAGATAAAAAAGGAATCAACAAGAACGGTAGCCAGGAGGGGCAACAATAATTTGCTCATGACACCAAAACAGTCAGGTAAAATCGTCATGATTAACTCAGGACAAATTGGAGCATATTGTCAAGTTTGCAAGCACAAATGGTTTTAAGGGGAATGAGTACACTTTTAGGGGAGGCAACTGTGTCAAATGATTATTGCTGCCTTCTGAATTGGGATCTACTTTAAAAGGTAACAATTTGCTCCCCTTGGAAGCATATTCTTTCCTTTTATAGTAGATCCCTTTTCAGTACGGGCTTGTTGTGTATGAAAGCAAGCAGAAAAACACAAAAGTTGCTTCCTTTGTAATACAAATGGCGGAAATAATTTAGTATGTATATCAAGATCGCCTAAATTGTAGTTGTAGAGGCCATGTTATTGTTTTCTTGAGCTATTGGAAAAAATTCATATGCACTCTAAAACAAGTTCGAATTAGCCATGGTAAACGAGTCATCGGTGTTCGAGTCATTGAGGTTTTACTGTATTTACATTCTAAGATGAGTCAACATTCTCAAACTTGTTTTGCCTCCTCTCTGAAAATCTGTATACCCTTGAAGGAAAGAATTTGCTCCGTGTTTTTTTGGAGTATACCCTGGTGTGTAGGAAATTCGCGGCAAACAGGAAGTCACAAAAGTCTCCTTTTAAAAATGGCTGAAAATCTACCAAGTGTATCCAGTCTTCTTAGATCTTTGGCGCCAAATTACAGACTACATTTGTCGTCTGCCTTTTTTTTTTTTTTTAAACAAACTATCGATTGGTAAGAAGTTTATATGTAAAGTTGAAAGACTGAATGTCAAACAGCGTAGATCCTAATGAGACTGCTCATGATGAGCCGTCTCATCTGGATCTACGCTGTTTGTTTGCAAAAGCCTATTCTTATCGCCTATGGCAGTGAAAGAGTTAAAGGTTCGCACTGTACTATATCAGTGTTTGTCTCAAGTAACATAAAACGTTTGGGATCTTATTCAATCTAAATCCAGATTTAGTCTCCATCTGATATGACAAGTAACAGTAAATAATTCTTGTTTGTCGTATATATATTGTCTGGTGAGATTCAACGGAGCCGCGACATGAGAAAACGTACCTTATGAAATGTGCGCCCAACGAAGACTCAAATCAGCCTGCGCATCCGTGCAGTCTTATCAGAGTCTTCCTTGTCCGCATGAAGAAACTTAACATCCTTGGCTACTCAAAATGCGCATGCTGATCTGAATCTTCGCTGGTCGCATATGTCCTTAAGTACGATTACCGACGTTGCGGCTTAGTTGTGGCGAATAAACATTCCAATTTCATTCATAAACACCAGACTGCAGAAAATGAATAATGTGACCTTAAAAGTTTTTTTTCTAGAATATGGCCTCAAAAAGTATTTTCTAGAAGCTCGGTGGGGTATACTGGACCACACCCAACAGAAAAGGGTTTTCAAACGTGTGCAAACATTTGCAAACCCAGAAAAAGATCGTTCAGAATATATATATATATATATATATATATATATATATATATATATATATATATATATATATATATATATATATATATATATATATATATATATAACACCACCTTGGTAAGGCGATTCTTAAGGGTACCACGATATGCCTTGGTGCAAAAATGTTATCTTCAGTTATTGTACCACGTAATTTGAGCTATTGTGCCAAATGCTGACTTTGGTGGTTATGCAGTCAAGACTGCGCTGCGAGAGGTTACCGGGGCAGTCCGTTGTTGGTGAACACATTTGACAACGAAACACAGAGTGACCAGCAGTGTAATTTACTCTGCCATGGAGACGGGAAGACAACAAGACTGTACTAAGGCTTTTCCTTATTTAATTTCGAAATTAGTTGTCTGAAATGAGAATAGATTGATGTTCTATATTCTCAAAGCAAATCCCGACTGACATAAGATAACAAATTCATTTGAGAAATAAATAAATTCTAATACGTTTTAACCCAAAATTAATTTCAATAATTTTCCATTTTTCCTTGTACCATAATTTAAGCAGAAATCAGTTCCAAAACTTATAAATCCATATATTATTATATTTAATATTTAATAATTAATTTATTTGATATTCGTGAAACTTTCTTTTTAAAAACCTTAATTTTTATATATAAACATTCCCAATTACGACAATAAATCTGTGCATAATCTTGCCAATACAATATTAACCTTTGCTAAGTTTATCTTGCAATTACTTTGAATTTTCCCAAAATTTACTTCAAAGATTTTCGCAAAGAGTCCAAAAGAAATCTTACCTGAAATGAGAATAGATTGATGTTCTATATTCTTAAAGCAAATCCCGACTGAAGAATCGCAGAGCGGGATAGCATTAATATTAAAACAGAGTTTGCGTCGAAACCTAGGCTTTCGCCTTTTGTGGCTAAGAGGTGAAACGGAATTAACCTATGAGCGTCAAAGTTATATTTTTTCATACAACTCGAAACACGAGCCATACAGCCAAAGAAATTCCATTCCCTTTGAGAAATTCTGATTCAGCAAAACGAAATGTCTGACGCAAATGTCTTACAACTATATCAAAACATGCGTAGACTCAGTTCAAGACATAAGTCACGTAAAATAGGTAAAGGGCTATAGATAAGGTATTTTCACAACTTTGTAACACTATGACCTCTCACTTCTTATTTCGTGCAACACCAGATTGTGTAAAATGAGAAGAATCTAACATAAAGGTGCGAAGGCAAAGGCTGACCCCAGGTCTTAAACGGTACCTTTCACATTTGCAGGAAGCTTCCTTTTCGCTGGACGTGGCTTAACCATGAAAGGAATATCGTATGTACCCTTAGTTGTAGGACAGTCAGGTCTGAGCAAACAGTCTAGACCCAGATCAGATGCCGCAAAACGTGGCGTCTGATCAGGGTCCACACTGATTGACACTCATCCAGCAGTACTTTAGACAGTCAAAAAGTAGTTAAATGGACCGCTTCAATTTTTTGACTTTTTATATGTATCCTGCGCTGAAGTACCGTATTTACTTAGTATTCGGAATGACATGCCTGAACAAACAGTGAAGAGCCAGATCGCGCCAGATCAGCATCTAAACTGATACTCATCCAACAATATTGTCAAGTTTGCAAGCACAAATGATTTTAAGGGGAATGAGTACACTTTTAGGGGAGGCAACTGTGTCAAATGATTATTGCTGCCTTCTGAGTTGGGATCTACTTTAAAAGGTAACAATTTGCTCCCCTTGGGAGCATATTCTTTCCTTTTATAGAAGATTCCTTTTCAGTACGGGCTTGTTGTGTATGAAAGCAAGCAGGAAGTCACAAATGTTCCTTCCTTTGTAATAAAATTGGAGGAAATAATTTAGTATGTATATCAAGATTGCCTAAATTGTAGTTGTAGAGGCCATGTTATTGTTTTCTTGAGCTATTAGAGGAATTTCATATGCACTCTAAAACAAGTTCGAAATTGCCATGGTAAACGAGTCATCGGTGTTCGAGTCATTGAGGTTTTACTGTATTTACATTCTAAGATGAGTCAACTTTGTCAAACTTGTTTTGCCTCCTCTCTGAAAATCTGTATACCCTTGAAGGAAAGAATTTTCTCCGTTTTCTTTTACAGAAGAGACCTGGTGTGTAGGAAATTCGCGGCAAACAGGAAGTCATAAAAATCTCCTTTTAAAAATGGCTGAAAATCTACCAAGTGTATCCAGTCTTCTTAGCTCTTTTGGCGCCAAATTTCAGACTACATTTGTCGTCTGCTTTTTTCTTTTCTTTTTTTTTTTTAAACAAACTATCGATTGGAAAGTTTATATGTAAAGTTGAAAGACTGAATGTCAAACAGCGTAGATCCTAATGAGACTGCTCATGATGAGCCGTCTCACCTGGATCTACGATGTTTGTTTGCAAAAGACTATTCTTATCGCCTGTGGCAGTGAAAGAGTTAAAAGCTTGCACTCTGCTATATCATTGTTTGTCTCAAGTAACATAAAACGTTCACGATCTTATTCAATCTAAATCCAGATTCAGTCTGCATCTGATGTGACAAGTAACAGTAAACGATTCTTGTTTGTCGTATGTATATATTGTCTGGTGAGATTCAACGGACCCACGACTTGCGAAAACGTACCTTAGGAAATGTGCACTCAACGAAGACTCTATTCAGCCTGCACATCCACGCGCGAATGCGCAGCCTGACCTGAATCTTCGCTGGTCGCACATGTCCTTAAGTACACTCAGTTGTGGAGAATAAACATTCCAATCATTCATAAACACCAGATTGCAGAAAATAAATAATGTGACCTTAAAAGTAATTTCTAGAATATGGCCTTACAAAATATTTTCTAGAAGCCCGATTAGGTGTACTGGACCACACCCAACAGAAAAGGGTTTTCAAACTTTTGCAAACATTTGCAAACCAGAAAAAGATTGGTAAGGCGATTCTTAAGGGTACCCTGATATATTTTGGTACAAAAAAGCAATGTTAAGTTATCGTACTCGTTATTTTGAGCTATGACCTCTCACTTCTTATTTCGTGCAACACCAGATTGTGTAAAATGAGAAGAATCTAACATAAAGGTGCGAAGGCAAAGGCTGACCTCGGAGCTGATCTTAGACTGCACTTTTCACATTTGTAGGAAGCTTCCTTTTCGCTAGGCGTGGCACAACTATAAAGGAATATCGTCTGTACCCTAAGCTGTAGGACAACCAGGTCTGAGCAAACAGTGTAGACCTGATCAGACGCCGCGTTTTGCGGCGTCTGATCAGGGTCCACACTGTTTGACACTCATCCAGCAGTACTTTAGACAGTCAACAAGTAGTCAGATGGACCGCTTCAATTTTTTGGCTTTTTATATGTATCCTGCGGATTCGGAATGACATGCCTGAACAAACAGTGAAGAGCCAGATCGCGTCAGATCAGCATCTAAACTGATACTCATCCAACAATATTAGACACATCAACAGGTCGTCAAAAGTTGCAAAAGTTTAGGACAACTATACAGTCTTCAGTGGCTCGAACGTCTTTGGAACCATGAAAATTTGTTCTAGACCATGGACGGTTAATCATAACGCAGGGTCAGGATGCAAATGGGGATAATTTAGTGATGTCTTTCGATCTTCTATAAGGTAATGGTATGTCGGATATACTCATAAGAATCGCCTCGAGGAGGCACTTCTAATGAATACACACAGCATACATTTTCCTGGTAAAATAAGAGATTTTCCCTAGAATATCTCTATATATTTGCTTTCTTGGGCAATCGGAAGAATTTCTTAATGACTCAAACCAGTTTCGAATCAACGAGGGTAAACGAGTTATTGAAGTGTAAATTTAAGGAGTTAAGGCATTCGAACACTTTTCGTAAATATGGTAAGTTTAAATAAGTCTGTGTCAATTTCAGGTAATACTACATGTTCAAAACGGGAACCATAACTAAAAGTACTATAGGATACGTCTGAACCCAAAACCATTGACTATCAGACAGTGTAAACATTGTTAGGTACAATGCTGCAATTGGACGAATTCTCTACGAATATTGTTATGAAATCCTGGCAAAGTTTATTTTTTCTTAATTGACGTTTATTTTTCGCTTGTATAAATCGCCTATTTACCATGTACATTGTAATGGTGTTACAGTTAGTGAAGTTTTGAGGATTTCTCGATGGAGACAGGTCTTATCAAGTGTAGCTCTGTGCAATAAATATTGATTGCCAATCAAGGTAACAAAATGTTGACAAAATATCATCTCAGCATAGCAACGTAACAGTTATAAGGCATGATACATGTAAAACAAACAAACAAACAAACAAAAAAAAAGATCTAAATAAACTGAGAAATGAATCACAGAGCATGATAAGACAACATGTCTTGAAAACAAAGTAGTGAATGTATGTCAGTGTTGATGTATTTTACCATACCTTAGCGTATCTATGACGTAGTTCAAGTGTGATCATCTAAAGACAAGAGAAATGCCTATTGTTTTTAGGAAAACAAGTGAGTGGAATTTGTAATTTAAAAGCTAGCCACTATTTTTTTCATCAGACTATCTAGGTTTTTATTTTTTTCCTAAAAATATATTAGTACAACGTGTAAAAAAGTACCTTCTGAAGTGATATGCTCCTGACGGAAACTCAAATCAACCTGCGCGTCCACACAATCTGATCAAAGTATTTTTTGTCCGCTTGAAGAAACTTTGCACCTTCAGCTATCCAAACTGCTCCCAGTGAAGATTCTGGTCTGACTGCGCGAATACGCAGGCTGATCTGAATAGTCCCTAGTCGCCTATGAAGGTAGGTTTTATGACATTGCGACTCAAATAATGTCCCCTTGGGAGCATATTCTTTCCTTTTATAGCAGATCCCTTTTCAGTACGGGCTTGTTGTGTATGAAAGCAAGCAGGAAAACACAAATGTTGCTTCCTTTGTAATAAAAATGGCGGAAATGATTTAGTCCGTATATCAAGATCGCCTAAATTGTAGTTGTAGAGGCCATGTTATTATTTTCTTGAGATGTTGGAAGAATTTCATTGCACTCTAAAACAAGTTCGAATTAGCCATGGTAAACAAGTCATCGGTGTTCGAGTCACTGAGGTTTTACTGTATTTACATTCTAAGATGAGTCAACTTTGTCAAACTTGTTTTGCCTCCTCTCTGAAAAGCTGTATACCCTTGAAGGAAAGAATTTGCTCCGTTTTTTTTTTTTGAGTATATCCTTTTTTAGAAGAGACCTGGTGTGCAGGAAAATCGCGGCAAACAGGAAGTCACAAAAGTCTCCTTTTAAAAATGGCTGAAAATCTACCAAGTGTATCCAGTCTTCTTAGCTCTTTTGGCGGCAGATTTCAGACTACATTTGTCGTCTGCTTTTCTTTTAAAACAAACTATCGATTGGAAAGAAGTTTATATGTAAAGTTGAAAGACTGAATGTCAAACAGCGTAGATCCTAATGAGACTGCTCATGATGAACCGTCTCATCTGGATGTATGCTGTTTGTTTGCAAAAGCCTATTCTTGTCGCCTATGGCAGTGAAAGAGTTAAAAGATCGCACTGTACTATATCATTGTTATTCTCAAGTAACATAAAACGTTCACGATCTTATGCAATCTAAATCCAGATTTAGTCTCCATCTGATGTGACAATTAACAGTAAATTATTCTTGTTTGTCGTATATATATTGTCTGGTGAGATTCAACGGAGCCGCGACATGAGAAAACATACCTAAGGAAATGTGCGCCCAACGAAGACTCAAAACAACCTGCGCATCCGCGCCGTCTGATCAGAGTCTTCGTTGTCCGCTTGAAGAAACGTTGCATCCTTGGCTATTCAAAATGCGCCCATTGAAAATTCTGATCAGGCTGCGCGAATGCGCAGTCTGACCTGAATCTTCGCCTGGCGCACATGTATTTTAGTACGTTTTATCTTAAAAAGTATTTTCTAGAAGCCCGATTTCAAACTTGTGCAAACATTTTCAACCTAGAAAAGAAGCGTTCATCATATATATAACCACCCCTTGGAAAGGCGATATTCTAACGGGTACCACGATATATTTTGGTGCAAAAAAGTAATGTTAAGTTATCGTACTCGTTATTTTGAGCTATGATCTCTCACTTCTTATTTCGTGCAACACCAGATTGTGTAAAATGAGAAGAATCTAACATAAAGGTGCGAAGGCAAAGGCTGACCCCGGGGCTGATCTTAGACGGTATTTTTCACATTTGCAGGAAGCTTACTTTTCGCTAGGCATGGCGCAACCATAACAAGAATATCTTGTGTACCCTAAGTACATGTAGTAGACAGACAGGTCTGAGCAAACAGTGTAGACCCAGATCAGATGCATCAAAACACGGCGTCTGATCAGGGTCCACACAGTTTGACACTCATCCAGCAGTACTTTAGATAGTAAACAAGTAGTCAAATGGACCGCTTCAATTTTTAGAACAAGTATGGTAAGGGTAATAGAGAAACTATGGTATTGTCAATAGATAATCTTTAGTTCCGGCACTCCTTACATGCGCAGTTAATGGGTTCCGCAATGACACGTGTTAACGAATGATGGTAAACCTCTTCTGATCCAATAGTACACGTCGTCAGCGTAACCTCTCTGTGCTCGATACCACCTTCTTTACAACACTTGCACTCCTGGAAGAAAGAATAACAAAATGAGTTCCGTTCATTCCTTTCGTGGTGGCGAAATACGCTTCATTTTTGCACCAGATATATCAGGGCCCAGTTGTTCAAAGCTAACGATGTCGTTAGTTAACGATTCGTTAAAATTTACATCGAGTGATACGCAAATATGCTGATATTTTTTGCAGAAAAAATGTGAGTAGCTTTTGCATTGCAAAAGCTACTCACATTTTTTCAGCAAAAAATATCAGAATATTGTATATTGAATCCGCTAAAACAGTTAACGAAATGACCCTTAACGAGCTCGTTAAGCTAACGACGCTTTGAACAACCGGGCCCAGTTTAATAGCAAGTACGTAAATATTTTACGCACACCCAGAAAAATCTAGAAAAAAAAATCTCCCTCTACACCAACATAATCGTGACAATTTTCTTATCTCGAGCTATCACCTCTCATTTCCAACATTCTCGTATTCGTATATTAGTTGCAATATGGAATTGAGATTGTGCTTACTTATTACATGTATAAGGCCACAATGACACAGTGTAACCTTCCCGATGCACCAAAAGAAGGAGACATGAAGAACAAACAAGATGTCCAAGATGGCCCTGTATTGCTCATCTGATTACCAGACAACTTGGCCTTTCGGTTCAGGAGAAGAAGTGCAAAATAGATTTCCAAGATGGCGGCCATCTTCGATTTCTAATCGGAACGATTTTCGCTCTTTTTTTAACAACAACTCACCCTGAAGCTTCTTACCATGTTTGGAGTCGATCGGCCTTTCGGTTCAGGAGAAGAAGCGAATGATAGATTTTCAAGATGGCAGCCATGACGGCCATCTTGGATTTTCGATCAGAATGATTTTAGCTATTTTGATCTGCTAGTGACCCCGATGCCTCCTATCAAGTTTCAAGATAATTGGCATTTCGTTTCAGAAGAAAAAGCGAAAAATGGATTTTCATGATGGCGGCCATTTTGGAATTCCTATTGAGACAATTTTAGCTATTTTTATCTACAAGTCACCCCGACGCTTCCTACCGAGTTTCCTGTCAGCGGGCTTTCGTTTCAGGAGAAGAACAAAAAAGAAAAGATTTCCAAGATGGTGGCCAAGGCGGCCATCTTGGATTTTTTCGGTTTTAGCTATTTTTGCTCTAGAAGACACCCCGATGCGTCTTACCAAATTTAAAGTCACTTGGCCTTTCGGTTCAGGAGATGAAGCGAAAAATATATTTTCAAGATAGCAGCCATGGCGGCCATCTTTGATTTCCGATCGCAACGATTTTAGCTTTTTTTGATCTACAGGTCACCGCGATGCTTCCTACCAAGATCCAAGTCAATTGGCCTTTTGGTTCAGGAGATGACGCGAAAAATAGATTTCCAAGATGGCGGCCACGGCGACCATTTTGGACTTCCGATCGGAACGATTTTAGCTATTTTTGATCTACAAGTCACACCGATGCCTCCTACCAAGTTTCAAGTCAATTGGCCTTTCAATTCAGGAGAAGAAGCTCAAAATATATTTCAAAGTCGGCGGCCATCTTGGATTTCCGATCGGAACAATTTTAGCTATTTTTGATGTCGAAGTTACTCCAGTGCTTCCTATCAAGTTTCAAGTCAATTGGCTTTTCGGTTCGGGAGAATATGCAAAAACAGATTTTCAACAATGGCGGCTATGGCGGCCATCTTGGATTTCTGATCGGAACAATTTAACTATTTTTCATCTACGTCACCTCGATGTTTCCTACCAAGTTTCAAGTCAACTGGCCCTTCGGTTCAGAAGAAGAAGCAAAAAATAGATTTTCAAGATGGCGGCCATTTTGGATTTTTTTTTCGATCGCAATGATTTTAATTATTTTTGATCTATAAGTCACCCTGATGCTTCCTACCAAGATCCAAAGTCAATTGGCCTTTTGGTTCAGGAGGAGAAGCGAAAAATAGATTTTCAAGATGACCGGATGATCGGAACGATTTTTAGCTATTTTTGATCTACAAGTCATCCCAATGCTTCCTACCGAGTTTCAAGTCATTTGGCTGTTCGGTTCATGATAAGAAGCGAAAGATAGATTTTCAAGATGGCCACCATGGCGGCCATCTTGGATTTCCGATCGGAACGAATTTAGCTATTTAAGATCTACAAGTCACCGCGATGCTTCCTACCACGTTTCGAGTCAATTGACTTAGGGGTGTAGGAGGAGTAGGCTTTTAAAGCAAATTGTTGACGCCGCACGACGGACGCGAGACGACGGACGACGGATATTGATCAAACCCAATAGCTCACCTTGAGCACTTCGTGCTCAGGTGAGCTAACAACGAAATAACAACAAAACAAAAATAAATAACAAAAACAAAAGTACAGTTACAATAACCGTCATACAAACCAAGAAGAAACCATAAAGAAGTATAACAGCGGAAACAATTTGGTCTGTCAGCAGAAAAAACTACTAGGTAGTGGGGTAAACGAGTAAAATCAGTCCCTGGAGTCTTCTGCCACGTTTATAGTAGCAAGTCGGGTCATAGACCCAATGACTCAACTCAGACCTAAAACTTTTCTAGAATGCTTGTGCTTGACTTTATTCGTCTATGGTTGGGGTGAGTTAGTGAACATATACGAAGACCGAACAATTACAGTCGAACCATCTATGGAACCATGGAAATTTGTCCTAGATGTGGAAAGTTCGAGCCACTGAGAGTTAATCACAGACTGGCTCCTGTCTAACTGATATATGAATCAGCATAAAATTGATTTCTATCATGGAATTGTATGTTGTGTGTACTCATTAGAATCGTCTCATCGAGGCGATTCTAATGAGTACACTCAACATACAATCATTGTGTAGAAAATCGAAAAGATTTTCCTAAATTATCGCTATTTGCTTCCTGAACTGGTGCCATAATTAACCCTCAGTGGCTCGAACTACCCATGTCTCGAACGAATTTCATGGTCCCAAAGATGTTCGAGCCATTGAGGTTCGACTGTAGATCAGACTGAACCCCCGCGCAGTCTTATCAGTATTTCCTTGGCGCTCTTTATCCAGCCTAGTTTCTTCAGGCAAATAGCAAAGTGTCCAATCAGATTATCCGAAAGCACATTTTTTTCACGTTGCATCTCATTCAGTGCTGGTGGGGCACCCGTTTCTGTTTTTAAATCAACGGTAACACTAAACCCCAAACATTTGAAATGTGAATAAGTTAACCCAGGATATGATACAATCAGATCTACATCAAGTTCTCGACATCAAACGGAAAGACAGACAAATACAATTAAACAGCCACGAAAAAGAATAGATACAAGCGGAATTGGCAGTCTTTTTCCAAAAAGGTGGCATTTCTGTTACCCAAACCTAACTGAATATATCTCGAACTTACATAGTTGTTAAAAGAAAAACAGTTGTAAGTGAAACATTACAGAATTAAACAAAAATATCCAGTATCCTTGGCTACCCAAAAGCGGCCAGTGAAGAGTCTGATAAGACTGTGCGAATGCGCAGGCTGATCTGAATCTTCGCTGGGCGCTTAGATTTGTGAAGAGGTGTCGACTAGCAGCGCACATCCCCGCCGAATCATATGACTCGCGAAGCAAGCATCTCTAGACATCAGGCAGAAAACGCCTGGGCGATTAGTGTCCACCAAACACATGTCAGCTGCCATGATCCGCGACACAACACAGACGCAGACATAAAGCGTTAAGTGACATATTTGAGCCGTAACTTGAGAACGTACCTTCTGACATGTGCCCAGCTAGCATTCTACGTAAATCTACATCGGGCCGTCATCGGCCCGTCAGCTACCCTGACGGGCCGATAACGGCCCGATATAGATTTACGTAGAATGCTGACTGGGTGGTGCCCAACGAAGACTCAAATCAACCTGCGGATCCACGCAGTCTGAAAGAGTTTTAGTTGTCTGCATGAAGAAATGTTGCATCTTTGGCTGTCCAAAATGCGCCCAGTGAAGATTCTGATCAGACTGCGCGAATGCGCAAGCTGATCTGAATCTTCGCTAGGCGCACATGTCTAAAGGAACATTTTCTGACATTGCGGCTTCTGTTAACTTACCCGTTGAAAGCCATCGTAATGATTCACACTTGGTAACACACTGGAATTACACAGGCCCTCGCATTTATTTACGGCCACCTTACCAGTACAAGTCAACTGATATGAGGAAGTGTCGGTCGAAACATGCTCCGTAAATCTAAGATCTATTTCAGTTCTTTCTGTTTCACACGAATCGACATCTGTTAACCTCCTTTTGATTTTATTCATGTCTCTCTTTATGTATGGAGTCTCCTTTACTTTTGCATTTTCTGAAACATCTGTGACATGTAATGTTTCCTTTTTACTTAAGTCTGTATGTTTATTGTCTTGTAAGTCAGCATTTGCGTTTGATCCTTCAATAACTTTGTTGTTAAAGGTGACTGTATCACTGCCTTTTCTTTGTAATGATTTCTTAATGTTTGATATCAAATTCATTGATCCAGTCTTTCTCACAAGACTTCTTTTTAAATCTTCAATTATGTCACTTAGTTCACTTTTATAATTAAGTGGAACTTCACTTCTGTTATCGATCGCGTGTTCAACTTCTTCAGTATTTGCATTAACATCAGTCATTACGATTTCATTTTTGTCAGTATATATTGTGTCTTCTATGTTCTTACTGAGCGACGGATTTTGTTTTGCAAGAAGTTTTATTTGATTGGCTATCTCAGCTGAAAAGTTTGCATCACGACAGTAAAGCAGAGAGACATTGTACATAGACAATAAGGACACTATCACAAGGCTGGTAAAGGAAAATTCTTGAAATCGCTGCAGAGGATCCATATCTGAAAAGGAAAAGGAAACTCAAGGTTAAATCAAACTTAAGGAGACTAGACACACTTGCAGATTTTTCTTCATTTTTAACAAAGGAGACAGCTTTTGTGACTTACTATTTGCTTTCCTGTGCATCAAGCCTTCTGACAAAGGGATTTACTCTAAAACGTAAAGAATTCTCTCCAAAAGAGGAGCAAAAATCTGTCCTTTAAGTATAGACCCCTTTTCAAAAAGGGGAAACAGAGCTATAATATTGGTGTGGGGGTGTTTCGCTTGAGATTATACAAATACAAATAATAAATAATAAACTATGAAATATAGTATACATGTTTATACAATTTCAGAAGTATAACCGTATGATGGAAGTGAATACCTGGATATTATAATCAAATATCTGGTCCAGTCTTCTTTCCGACAGAAGAGTAAGCACTATAAGTTTGAAAGACAAAACATCTCTCAGCGTGTCTCAAAGATTGTTTTATTCTCTTATGATAGAAAATAAAAATACTGCTTTATTTATGCATTATCGGCTCGACTGATATTCGCACGTCTAAGGAGGGTCATTATCGAGATGTTTCAGCGACCGGTGATTCTAGTATTTTCCATCCAATTGCCCCTTGCAATTGCAGACTTTTCAGAACAAATAAAACTATATCGATAATAGTTGACGGCTTTGTTGCCCTCTATAATTCTACGACGGTACGTCGGGTCAGATTCAATGACAGCTCAGTCATTAATTTTTTGTAGACGGTTTGTGACTGACTTTACTCATCTTTGATTGTGCTCACCATGGTTCCACTGATGACATTCTTTTGCTCTGACTTTCAGTTTGTAGTCGACTCTTCGTCCCCGTCCGCGCTTAACAATACTTTTGAGAAGTAATTTATTTGAGCCAGCGCACGACAAACCCCACAATAAGACTTGTGCGACCAGCGAAGACAGATCAACCTGCGCATTCGCGCAGGCTGATATGAATCTTTGCTGGTCACACATGTCTTATTGTAGATTTGTCGTGCGCTGGCTCATATGGTTTTCTGTGTTGATACACTAGTGCTTTATATGGACCAACCATATGAGGATGTATGGTGAGGGTTGAGCGCTCATAAAACTAGGTTTAACCTTTACACTGCTGTAGGCGACTATATGCGTCCAGGAGGGGTCTGCTAACTCTAAAGCCTGTCATGCTTACTATACACCACATGCAACCATTCAGAGCAAGTGTTCTCATACAGGAGTGAACCTACTTTCATACAAACACGCCACTTTTTATTAGATAGTCGGGTGCTGGATTTTACCCACACCAATAAAGACCGAGAATTTGAAGCTGCCAGTAATTTCAGCACTCACTTCAACAGATTGATCACGATTTCCTGGAGAAAAAACCCATAACACCTATGTTTGTCACTCGTTTCATTCGCAATAGTATACAGTAGGCGCTGGTCTCTTGTAACTTTTTTTTTCTTAAACAGTTCCCGGTTTACACGTGACTGTCACGTGACTTTCTAGTTCTAGTCACGTGACCATCTTCTTGCCGGTAAAATGGCCGCCTACGATCGGAAAATTATATGTGAAAATTCTAGGTAAATCGAGGCAAAATTAAGGGTGTAATGACTTCTCGAGTAGGGGTACCCCCTCTTACAGGCCTGTTTCATTTATTTCTCAGCACGCTAAGGGTTAAGAAGCCCTTCCACCCGGCAAAAGTTGTACTATTGACCGTTCCAAGACGGTATTTCTGTTGAAGTTTCCCTTCGTTTTTTATTTTTTTTTATTTTTTAGTTTTATTTATTTATTTATTTATTTATTTATTTATTTTTTATTTCGTGGCATTTAACCCACACCGGGTGCCAAGCGAGAGTCGTTTAACATGGTTGTGTTCTTTCCTAGGTATCTCCATATTTATGTTTTCCAACTGGTATGAGTTTAGTGTTACCTGGTCTCGAGGATAAAAATATTTTTCATGTTCAACTCTGGCTGCTTTGGGGTCCGTGGTTACTGCAAGTTAATTTCCGTGTATTTGATTTTATGAAATAAACAATGCTTAGTATTGATAAACTGTACTATACTGTACTATTATTCCTTTAAAGTTCAGTTTTTCTTTTTTTTTTTTTTTTTTTTTTTTTTCAAACCTGCCTTACTATCCGCTGTATGATGAATATGTAGCAGTCCACCGTCTGTTGGATCATTTTGTCATTCCATGATCTCGGGACCAAATTCCGAAAACAATTCCTTCCTCAGCTGGCACAGTAGCTATGTTACTATAAAATGACAAAATGAACAGTGGCTCCCTGTATATTGTCAGCCTCTCCCCAGGCAAAATGTCATAGTTGCTTTTTCAGTCATCGTTTCACAACATTCTCATACAGTTACATTCCGTTTGGATATTACCTTTACCTGTACTCTGTTCACTCCTCTTTGCGTTCCTGCACGATAAGTTACTTCTGAGAAGGAGTCTTCACTAACAGGAAATAATTTGCTCCCACAGGGAGCAAAGTCTTTTCTTTTAGAGTAGATCCCTTTTGAGAAAGGGCAAAATCAATTTTGACAGTTGCGTCCCCCACCCCCCCCCCCCCCCCCCCACACACACACACTAAAAGCATATTCCTACACCTAAACAAACCTTTTTATTCTAGATCAGACAAAGCATTTACTAGGAACATCTTTACGATATTTTCCGGAATATACGATACCTGAATAACGTAAAAAGACTGAAATAGCACCTAAAAAGTTAGCCACAAAAGTTAATAGTCCATATTGACAGCATATTGGAAAATCTTTCCTGGAACTTTATGATGGAAGTATTACAATAGATACTGAGCAAAATGCACCGATTAAGTCAAGCCAGATTGGCTCAGCTGTGCAGATATTCGGTCAACATATTTTAGCATAAATTTGTTGCCGGTATACGGATCATTAGCATCCAGTGGAAAATGGTCATCAAGCGGACAGTATTTAGACAATTACTTTTAGCAGTTACAAGATAGATACATGTAAATAGGCACTACCATCATTAAACAAAAACTTTACTTTTCATAGCAATGGATGTCTGATCCAGAAATGGTCGAGATCCGGAACTGACAAATTAACTGTAGTTAATGTGTATGGCTTAAATATTCCAATATATTGTTAAAAGTCAACTTCTGTAATTATTTAGTGTAGCATGTATAAAGGGGCGAGGTGGTGACTCGTGTTCTGAAATCAGATATCGACATAGAATCTGGTATGAATATGTATAGTTCGCACATGCCTGAAGGCATACAAGATTTGTGTGGAGACTGTGAGACTGTAAAACATCGCCCCGTATTCAGAGATATAGTGCTGATATGACGTTTCATGTCCTTTAGAGTACTGCTTAAAGCGCTGCTACAGGCTCGAGGGATGTCGCATTTCTTCATTATTTCTCGTGATCTTTATGTGGACTTGCACTGCAGCTGTTATTAGTGCCATGTTGCGGCCGTAGAACGTCTCCCCGTTTTCTCCTCGTGCTTCACCATAGTGAAAATTATACAGTCGACTCTCGTTATCTCGAACTCGCTTATCTCGAATAACCGCTTATCTCGAAGTGATAATCTGGTCCCTGTTTTAACACAGAGGTCTACCAACAGTCAATAAAATATTGTGAAAAAGAGGAGAAATTGCTCCTTAGGAGCAATTTCTCCTCTTTTCCACAATATTTTCAATATATCTCTAACTTAGGAGTCAAATTACGTATTCATTCTGTTAAAGGTGGTTGTTCGATTAATTGTTTTTTCCTCAGTTCCGTAAATCTGATATGTCGAACTACGGATATCTCGAAGTGTTTCATAGAGTCCCTTGGAGTTCGAGATAACGAGAGTCGACTGTATTTCATTTCCTTTGGGATCGTTGGGCCCATTGTGATATCTTTAAAAATGTATTTTTGCTCATGCTAACGCTAGAGGGCGTAATCAGTGTTGCAAACTTCATCACTGCTTATGAAGAGTCAATAAAACCGAGACTCCCATTTTCTAATCTGTAATGTTTTTTTTGTTTCCAAAGGCAATCTTTTTTACGTTTATTGTAGCTACTTATTGCGGGGCATTTTTAGGTTTGTCTTTTTTGTTGTCTTATTATTGTGTTTGGTGAATCCTGTTTGGCACTGTGAACACCTCGTTGGGGAAGAGGGAGCTATATAGGAACCAGACTACTATTGACGTCACACTGTTTTGGTACCCTGAAAAATAGTACTATCTAAAAATAGAGTGTGCGGAGTAGATATTATATACAGTGTAAGGTAAAAAAGACTGCATTGTTTTATTTATTTCAGGCCACAGGAGGTTCCTGGAGGAGACAAATTCCAGATAGTAAAATATTCTGTAGGGAACTATTTGGCTGGGTGGAGTGCTACAACGAGTCGGTCGGTCATTCCAGCTTGTGACCCTGAACAGGAGGAAGTTTTGTGATGTCATATGGTGGGCAAAGTCATGTGTTTTCGAAGTGATGAAGATGACATGAAAATCCCAGGATCTGTTGCTGACTCAAGTGGCTGTCATATCCCACCGAAACCTGGATATGACTTAGGCTCATGGAACTGTAGCAGATGAGACACTTTTGACTTCTTAGCATTGTAGCCTATGGAGAAATTAATAGGGGTGTGTAACCAGCTGATTGTTTTGCTTTTCTTTGGGTTGCGGCATTGATGCTGTCCGTCGCTGTTTGCTTACTCTTCCTATTCATCATGAAAACCTGCCGATATAATTTTGACCCCCTTAAACCCCACTTTTATATAGTAAAACTGGGATTTACTCGGGTATACATTATTTTTCTTATTTCTGCTCAAGAACATGAGCAGAAATATGAAGACTATCAGAATTTTTTATCTGAAAATTTTCAGTTTTTGGTAGTAAAATTTTCAGTATATTTGAATAGGCATGTTTTCGTAATGTTGGTGTCACTGGTGGACAATGCCTTTTCCTGAAAATATTTTTATTCTAACCGAATGTGTTATTTTCTAATCAGATGCACTTTTGAAATCTGCTTTGATATTTCTGAAGTAAACAACTTGAGACTCGCATAGCTCCAGATAAGAAAGGGTATCTAGAAAATACTTTTATTACTTCTTCATGAAAACATATGTTGTGGTACTCATTAGAAGCGCCTCGCCGAGGCGCTTCTAATGAGACTCATAACATATGTTTACGAAGAGAAATAAGAAAACTATGAAAAGGTTTCATTAAAAAATGCGCCTTATCTGAACTTATGGCTTTCTTAATTGAGCCAGCTCCCGGGATAATGTACCAAATGACACATAGGCATAGCGAACTCTCACATTAGCGCAAAAATGCAATCTTGTTTGTCCGCAAGAAGAACCAATGGCTACTGGGCTGTCCAGAGAGCGCCCAGCAAAGGTCAGACTACTGCGCATGCGCAGTCTGATCTGTGTTAGCTGGACGCACATGCTTAAAGGTACATTTTGTCACATTGCGGCTCCACTAAAAGTGCAATTCCCGCCGGGGAAATCAGCAGACGACAAACGAGTGTAGCAGACGACAAATAGGTCTGATATTTCTCTGAATGTATTACCTTGTCATTTTAAAAATGCTCTGACTGATATGCCTGAGAATACAGTGTTGGTCCATACCAAATGCTCCCAAAGCAGCCGTTTGATAAGGTTCTGCAATGTTTACCATTCATCCGGCACTTTTTGAAGACGCCTTCTAGTTGTTAAATGAACGTGCTCAGATTTGATCAAGGATCGTATTTATCGGACAAGGAAGTCCGAGTAAACTGTGTAGACCCACACCTACCTGCTCCCAAAACGGCAATGTTTACTATTCAGCCGACACTTTTGACGACGCCATCTGGTGGTTAATGAACGGGCTCAGAGCTTATCGAGTTTACCGTATTCATCGGACAAGAATCTCTGAGCAAACTGTGTAGACACACACCTACCTGCTCCCAAAGCAGCAGCTGAATAAGGAGCTGCAATGTTTACCATTCAGCCGGTACGTTTTGAAGACGCCAGATGGTGGTTAAATGAACAGGCTCAGATTTACCTAAACCCACAGTTTCATAAATAGCTGCAATGTTTACCATTCAGTCGGCACTTTTTGAAGACGCCATCTGGGCCCAGTTGTTCAAAGCATCGTTAGCTTAGCGAGCTCGTTAAGGGTCATTTCGTTAACTGTTTTAGCGGATTCAATATACAATATTCTGATTTTTTTGCTAAAAAAATGTCAGTAGCAAAAGCTACTCACATTTTTTCAGCAAAAAATTTCGGCATATTTGCGTATCACTCGATGTAAATTTTAACGAATCGTTAACTAACGATGTCGTTAGCTTTGAACAACTGGGCCCTGGTGTTTAAATGAATTTGACCAAATTTAATATAATTAGCGTAAACATTTGGACAGAAGCCTGGACAAACACTACAGACCGATATCAAACTGCCCTTAAAATTGGTCACATGTTACACTTTTTGCCTGTCAGTCCGCATCTTTTAGACACTCATCAAATAGTCAAAATGCGTTAAAATGTTAGAACGTATAAGCTGGTTATTGACCGGCGCGGGAATCGCACCGGTCTCTTAATATTTTGAATTTTTACATATGAAAGCGTGCTCGATTAGTTCACTAAGGACTTTTTATATTTGCCGGAATCGTCGGTTTGTGACGATCCTGGAAAATATAAAAAATCTTAAAACAAACTGTGTTATAAGCAGATTAATGTCTATTTTATTTTCATTTCAATCAAGAAATTTCATAAAGCTTAATATTAACTCTTTCGGTGCCAAATTTCAGACGACATTGTTGTCTGCTTTTCTTTTCTTTTTTTTTTTTTAACAAACTATCACTTGAAAAGAAGTTTATACATGTACGTAAAGTGAAAAACTGAATGTCAAACAGCGTAGATGAGCCGTCTCATCTGGACCTATGCTGTTTGCAAAAGCCTATTATTATCGCCTGTGGCAGTGAAAGTTAAAGTATCATGTTGTTGTTCGAGTTTACCTGTTACATTGAAAATTTTTTAAACTTTAGTATACCCTTGTCCCATATCTCTATGTAAACATGAACAAAATTTGCGCCGGCACTTAGACGTTTACGTCTAAATATTTTGTCTTGTTACATCGTATTCCTATCTGTTACTGTTGCCAAGGCGCCTTAACTCCTGAATAAATTAAGATGCCACGCCCACTTCTGAATGCCAGCAAATCAGATTACTTGATCCAGGTTGTTGTTAAAAATAATATTCTTAATGACAAACAGGGCAGATCCAGATCAGAAGCCAACTGGTCAGGATCTATACTGTTTGCAAAGGAAGGACATATCTGGGTTCAGCAAGACCAGGCTTAAGACGTGATGTCTTTTTTTTTTTTTTTTTTATCTCTTTCAGTGCCAAATATCAGATGACAATATTGTTATCTGCTCATGTATCGCCAAAACAAAACAATAAAAAAAAAAAAAAAAAAATAAAATAAACTTGATGAAAATGTCAAGCGACACAAAACCTCATATGCTGTAAACATGCGCTGTTTCGTCTGGACCAATGATGATGTTATTATCGCCTGGGTCTCTATAAAAGCTGTTTTCATTTAATTCAAATCATTCATGCAAGAGGTGATTCAAATACTTTATAACGCTTAGCACGCTGGGTAAAAATTTCAAGGGAGGTCAAATGGGCCGCGCCATATGAAAACCTGTCTTCGTGCGTATACGGACAGCGAAGGCCCTGATCAGGGCCTTCGCTGTCCGCAGTTAGAATCATTGGACACCATAAAATGTTCAGTTATATGTTTCAATGAAGAGCAAATGCCCGGATGAGACGAATGTTTCAGTATTATGTTTCAATGAAGAGCAAATGCCCGGATGAGACGAATGTTTCAGTGTTATGTTTCAATGGAGAGCAAATGCCCGGATGAGACTTTGCGCATGTACAGGATGATGTAATTCCGCATATTTATCCCCGCGCTTTTCGAAGAAAAAGCGGGGATATTGGTATACCTCGTCCGTCCGGCCATCCGTTCGTCCGTACGTCCGTCTGTAATGTCACACCATTGCTCCTAGACCATTTAAGCTAGATTCTCGAACTTTCACAAATGATAGCCCTATAGATGAGGACCGGAGGAACACATTCGGAATTTTGATGTGACCTTTGGGGGCAGGGCCAAGGGGATGTGGCCAAAATTCATTTTGTACAAACATAGTCATGTTGCGTATCAAATCGAAGGTTATGAAGAGTAGTTGTGCAAAAGTTTTGCCCCGGGCATGTCTGGAAGTCAGTACAGGTCAAAAAGTAGGATTTTGGGTCCTTTGTTTTGATTGTCACCCAACTCCTCTTAGGCTTTTTTAGCTAGAACCTTGAAACTGCCACAGGTAATAGCCCTATGGATGAGGACTGGAGGAATGCATTTGGAATTTTGATGTGCAGGGAGATATGCGATAGCGCTGGCGCAGGGATATGCGATGACGCGCCATCGACTTGCTCTGGTTTGTGCATGCTCGAAGGCTCTTTTTCGCTTGACGGTGCCCAAATTATGATATTCTTTAAATCCTGTTTTCTCGAAAATATAAAACAAAATAGCATCAATTAGTCTTTCGTATTTTTCTTAGAGAGTGCTTAAGGTCATAGATTAAGAAATCTCAAACGACACCGGTTCCGGTTCTGTTATAAATGTACAGTGAACCCTCGTTACAACGACAGCATTTGTTCCTAAAGACGTTGACATTAAAAATGAATTTGCTGTTGTATAGAATACTCATTGAACAGATATGTACGAATGCTCTTGTTTTCTTCTTATTTCCTCATAGAACAAATGTTTTGGATATTTGTTAGAAACGCCTCTCTAACGCGATTCTAACAAATATCGAAAACATATGTTTCTTTAAATTATTTAATACAATATTCTTGCATAATTTGTGATTAATTGCTACCTCTTAAGCGAAGGTTTTTTGACAGTCAAATCGTTATTATAACGAATTTTATCATTGTATAGAGTGTCGGTTTAAAGATGGTTGTCTGTAGTTCCAAAGTAAGGAGTTCCAGAATTTTTGCCGGTTTTTTTTAGGGTCTTTTTACATAGTTTGATGACAGAACGGATCACAATGTTAAATTCAGGCACTTCTGCACAAGGAAAGTGCTTTCAGGTAGCGTTTTGTAACGAATTGTCCTTGCTATGCAACGGTCCGTTTGATGGGAGCGCTTTCTAAAATGTCTGCCAAAATGACTCGATTTTCAAACTGGGAATTTCTCGCAAAAAGCTGGCGGTGCTTGTTTCAGCGATTGGTTTTGTATTCGATGGTCATTTATGCACAATGCACTTCGCCCAAGGAAAAAAAAAGAAAATAATATCTTAAAACGGGCACTGACTACGTCGGGCGTCGCCATTTTGTTTTGTCTGGTTGCTATGCAACGGTCTGTTTCAGATTGCGAGTCAGCTCCGAACACAGTTACGAAGCGCCACGAAGCGCTTTTTGGTAACGTACCGTTGCATAGCGAAGCGCTCTGTAACGCTCGCCTTATGCAACTCATCCCTGGCAAGCAATATAGGGGTCAGTCAGTCTTTTCAAAGACATGAAAGCTTCTTACATGTCACATTACCCACTACACATTTTCCGGGTTTCTGCTTTTCAGAGCGACTGCTGTCAGGTAAGTATCCAGTGATAATTACCCTTTGAACTAAAAACCAAAACAAATCTATAGGCTTCAGAACCATTTGAAGAAATGAATGTAATAATTGGAGCCGGGGTACAGCCTTTCCTACAAGATTGCATGCATACCATGCGGAAGATTCAGATCAGTCTGCGCATCCGCGCAGTCTGATCTGAATCTTATCAGGCACTCTGTGGGTAGCCAAGGATCCAAACTATCTTCAGGCGGACAGCGAAGACTCTGATCAGCCTGCGCGGATTAACCTTTCAAAAGCAATAAAAACCTGAAAACAGAAACTAAGTAACCATTATGTTTGCGGTAAGTTTTATTTAATGAATAATCTCATTGCGCTAAACTGTCATACTAAATGTCCAAATACATTTTTAACCCTTGTCCTGCTGAATAAATTAAGATGCTATGCCCACTTCTAATTTTCAGCCAATCAGATTACTTGATCCGGTTTGTTGATATAAATTCACATACTTAATGGCAAACAGTGCAGATCCAGATCAGTTGGCTTCTTCAGAAGCCAACTGATCTGGATCTACACTGTTTGCAAAGGCAGGGTATTTCAGGGTTCAGCAGGACAAGGGTTGAATATTGTTTCAAGGGCAATGAATATACTTGGTGTATTTTCCGCCATTACGTCCAAGGGAAACAATTTTTGTGACTTTCCTTTTGCTTTCCTGCAAACAAAGCCCCTTTCTGAAAATGTGTCTGCAAGGGCAAAAGTTCTGTATTCTCTTTTAAATAATAACAAAACTTCTGGCAGTCTAACTGCTCAGGTATTGTACTATGTATTTTGCCTTGTAGTGTAGGACAGTCTCATGCCATTTCTTGTCAAGTTTTGGGTAATTTGTTGTTTGTGAACAGATATGCAGCAAAATATAGGATATCTGAATGGGACCGGTAAAGCTCGCCATCTTGGCTGTCTGGTTGACTTTGAATTATTCGAGTCATAAGTCAACAGTCTTTCGCTCGTTTTGAAAAAAAAAATATAAATGAAGTTACCCAGGCTCAAAGGCATACGAAAAAAGAAATGATGACAAGACACAACGTTACAGTTATAAGAATATGCATACAAAGAAACCAAGAAGAAGAAGCGAACCGAATTGCAACGGGGGAGCCGTACTGGGACTGTTAGCAGACACGATTACTAAGGGTTTAACCCTTCTCTTGCTGAACACGACATACCCTGTTTAGCAAACAGTGTAGATCCAGATCATTTGGCTTCTGAAGAAGCCAACTGATCTGGATCTGCACTGTTTGTCATTAAATATGTGAATTTCTATTAAAAACCCGGATCAAGTAATCTGATTGGCTGGAAATTAGAAGTGGGCGTGGCAACTTAATTTATTCAGCATGGGAAGGGTTAAACTAGTTTCACTCGATCGAAACCTCATCATTTATTCTGCTGCAGCTCAAACTTACTATATGTTCGTTCCGCATAGGATCTCATTACGAAAACACGCCTATTCAAATATACTGAAAGGAAAAAGTCCCGCAGGGTAGAGTTTTTTCCTTCTTATTTTAACCATTTTTTACGGTGTTTACTACAGCCATACACTTTTACAGATTGTCCTGTGAATGTGAACCGCGGGTATACGAGTCTTTGGTCGATGTGCTATCTACCCAGTGTGTGAAATCATTCAACCGTGCACTACACAGTGCATTGCACGGACAATACGGAAAGCCAAAATTTCGTGCAAAACAAGCATGTTTAAACCTTCAGCACAAGATTTCCTCACACCATTTGGTACACTTCAACGATACACAACGGTCTTCGATTCTTTTACCGATTTTTCTTTTCATTTTTATGCTACTTTGAACTTTTTTTCAATCATGGTACGATTGACTGATGTTCAGAGGGGTAGGGCAATTGCGTTGCTGATGCAGGGTCAGAGGCAACAGCAAGTTGCCAATCATTTTGGGGTTACATGTAACGTCTCAACAATTGAACGTCTTGTTAGACGTTTAAGGGAGACAGGGAGACATTTAGCAGACCGACCGCTGTCTGGGCGTCCACGCGTGACGTCGCGACGTCAAGACAGGACAATCCGTCTGGCACATTTGCGGAATCGTCATCTCACTGCTACCGAAACTGCCCTTAATACAGTAGGTACGCATAATCGACAAATTTCTCCGAAGATTGTTAGAAGTCGATTGCGTTAGATTGGTCTTCGAGCTCGTCGTCCTTACGTTGGTCTGCCTCAGACCAAGGCACCTAGGTTGCGTCGTATGGCGTGGTTGACGGCGCATGCGCCCAGGCTATTTCCGATGAGGCAGTGGAGACGAGTTCTTTTTACGGACGAGTCTAGGTTCACTCTCTATCGCGCAGATGGTCGACGTCGTGTGTACCGACGTCGCGGAGAACGCTTTGCCGACGCCTGTGTTGTCGAACGGGATCGGTTTGGGGGTGGCTCCGTTATGGTCTGGGGAGGCATTGCTCACGGGATAAAATCACAGTTGATTATTGTTGCGGGCAATATGACCGTAGTAAGGTATAGGGATGAGATCTTGCGTCCTGTTGCAGTCCCGCTTGTGCAACAACGTAATCTGATTCTGCAGCAGGACAATGCCCGACCACATGTTGCCCGAGTTTGTCAGGATTTCCTGGCAAACAATAATATCGCACCACTAGCATGGCCACCGTACAGTCCAAATTTGACCCCGATAGAGCACATGTGGGATGAGCTGGACAGAAGGGTTAGAAAGCGCCGAAATCCCCCCGCAACTCTCGCACATCTAAGGAATGCGTTGATCGATGAATGGAATAACAGCCCGATGCGAACTGTCAATGCTTTGGTTAACTCTATCCAAAGGAGAATTAGGGCAGCAACGGCAGCAAGAGGGGGACACACCCGATATTGATTTTCATTTTGATTTTGATTTCAAGATTTGGGGGGTAGCTACCAATGAACTTCAATAACTCGAGACTTGTTGATCACAAACCAATGAAATTTGGAACTTTTGTTCCATACATGTACCGTTTTGTAATCATAGTAAAATATTTAACAAACTTTTTCAAACTTGAATGAAATTTAGGAATAAAATTTACCCTGCGTTTCTTTTTCCTTTCAGTATATATAGAAAATTTCACCTCCAAAAACTGAACATTTTCAGGTAAAAAGCTCTGATATTTTTCATGTATCTGCTTAAAACATAGATTGTGGGTACCCGTTAGAACCGCCTCGGCGAGGCGGGTCTAACGAGTACCCACAATCTATGTTTTTGAGCAGAAATAAGAATAGTCAGGTTTCTCAATTCCTTGCAATAAAACGTATTAACCCTTCAATCGGAAAAAAAAAAATATGGCTGAGGTTTTGTATATAAAGCTTGGATATATTGGTCCATACAAAACCGCTGTATAGCAATGCGAAACTAATTGCATTTTGGAGAAACGCATGGATTTTGCATGATACTGGTTTAGAGTTTTGCCAAGCAACTGTAGGTTCTATTAAGCGTATAGTACACATGTATTATACACCAAATCTGTACAGTTTATGTCTGAATATAAATTAGCACTGATTGTTTAAATTTCTTGTAACGTTTTGTAAAACGGTGTGTATGTTATGGAATTTTGATGAACATTTTAGTTTGCGGAAATTACGTCACTGATTATGTTTGGTCTTCATACATTCTTACCCAAAATAGTTCGTCAACAAAGGTTTTGAAATTATGGACCTGAAAAAACTTGAATGCGTGGCGATTCCCCTCAACATGCATGTTTAAGACTTACATAAGTACAATACAGTGTTCTATACGAATATTTTTTATTGACAAACCATATGCACGAACGCCCGAAAAATGTCTGGTAAAATTTAAAATGTGTCATTCAAAGTAGTGTCATAAAATTTGCAACCAAAGGTTTGCTTACAGGATTATTGTAGCGGCCTTTTATGTTAAACCATTTCTCTGTACCTTCTAATAAAGGCTATAGGAAACGGAAGACTGACCCAGTTTGCAAGCGACATTTAAAAAATATGTCAGACAGGAAAATGGGGTACTCTCCCTTAAATGCGGAAAACAACAACCAATGTGTAACTAATAACGTCTTGTTTGCATATGTGCATGAGAAAACAAACATTCTGCTTTTTTGTTTTGAGCATTTTTTTCTTTCTTTTTTTATGATTTTAACCTGAATACACAAGGTTTTGTATACATCGAAAATGTTATCACCTGGGCCTCCATAGAAACGTGCAAGTTTTCGCGAAATACAATGTATGCATATCTAATATACAATTATATTATATGCAGACAAGTCCCATTACAAAAACATGCCTATTCAAATATATTGAAATTTTTTCCACCAAAAAATGACAATTTTCAGATAAAAAATCCCGATTTTCTTCATATTTCTGCTCAAAACATAGATTATAGGTACTCGTTAGAACCGCCTCGGCGAGGCGGTTCTAACGCGTACACACAATCTATGTTTTGGAACAGAAATAAGAAAAATAATGTATACCCCAGTAAACCCCAGTTTTACTATATAAAAGTGGGGTTTAAGGGGGCCAAAATTTTAAAGGCATGTTTTCGTGATGCAGGCTTTCTTCCTATATCAAAATAAATCGTATATCTTTCCGATGCTAGGGTTAGCCAAAACTGAGTACTAGTCCGTACTACACGAAACATAGAAACAAAGTAAAGGGCTCAGTGGCATAGCTGAATAAAAATCTAAAAGGTTGCCTTTGGAAACAAAGAACCAACAAAAGAATAAAATTCGAAGACTCGGTTTTATTAAGTCTCTTCATATACATCTGTGTTGTTTGCAAGGCTGCATACATCCCTAGCTGCATTGTTTGCAAGTCTGCATACAATGTACGCCCCCTAGCACCTGCTTAATTCTGTCGGTGTCACATTTCAGACTGCATTCGTCATCTGCTTTTCTGAATTATTTTTTTAACAAACTATCGATTAGAAAGAATTTCACATGTAAAGCTGAAAGACTGAATGTCAAACAGCGTAGATCCTGATGAGACGGCTCATTATGAGCCGTCTTATCTGGATCTATGCTGTTTGCAAAAAGAAAAGCCTATTTTTATCGCCTGTGGCAATGAAAGAGTTAAGCGATATTAGATTTTCCAAGTAACCTGAATGGGCACAATGATTCCAAAGAAAATAAAAATATAATCTGCACTATGAAAACCTGATGTTGGACTACGATAGGCCCGACCACAGAATCATATATCTGATCCAGTCAATTAACCATACAACATAAACAAGATGCCAAAACATGTTTCATTTTCAGGAAAAAGAAATGCACTATTGGTCATGTCTACAGACTCTCCTCTGTAGACTACCCCTAGTGAATAATAAAATGTCATGTGACGCATCGCCGTCATCAATTCTGATTTGAGGAATTAAATGCCATCAGGTCCTTAAGGGAAGAAACAGACAAAAAAAATCTGAAATGTTAAAGGTAAAGTGGCAGTAAACAACGGTTAGATATGATATGCGCTGTCACGTGATAAAATGTTTTTTTTTTTATGATATATGCGCCAAGCGACGACTCAGATCGATCTGCGCATTAACACAGTTTAATAAGACTTCATTGTCCGCTTGATGAAACTTTCGGACCATTTGCTAACTAACGAGCGTACAGCGAAGACCCAGATCAGACTGCGCGGGTGCGCAGTCTGATCTGAGTTTTCGCTGTGCGCGCATGCCATAAGGTATATTTCCTTACGTTGCGGTTGATTAAATGATCGCGGAGACTGTCTGGTGTAATTATAGTTTAATAAAGAGGCTGTATTTTTTTTTCGAATAGTCTGGTGTCTGTACTTAATTACTTTACAAGGAGCGGCTATCTGCTAAGTTGAATGTATTATGATATTATGATATATATAAACAAGGATTCATTCATTCATTCATTCATTCATTCGTTCGTTCGTTCGTTCGTTCATTCATACAGTCGTTCGTTCTTTCCTTCCTTCCTTCCTTCATTTCTTCGTTCTTTTCGTCGTTCATTCGTTCGTTCCTTTCCTCGTTCCGTCCTTCCTTCATACATTGTTTGTTTAGCTCATACATAACAACAAAACCGAGCAAGGGTAGCAGCAGCAATACATTGTCTAATGCTTGTCCGAGCTATAGTTTAACGACGCATCAACATGGTGAGTTATTTTGATTCGTCTCTCAGAGAAAGGGAGAAAAGCGACAATAGATCTAGTTAATGAGAGAGAAGAGAGAAATAAAAGAGGATGATAGAGAGAGAGAGAGAGAGAGAGAGAGAGAGAGAGAGAGAGAGAGAGAGAGAGAGAGAGAGAGAGAGAGAGAGAGAGAGAGAGAAACAAAAATAAAACAGCGGCAGTGCAGAAACAGAAAAAATGATAACGTGTCCCCCATCTGCTGGAAGGTTCTTACTACCATTCTACATCCAAATGGACAGGCTCAAAATATTATTTAACTACAAAACGGACAAATTATATCTTTTAACCTTTACCTCTCTCTGGGCAAATTCAGCAGACCACACATTGGTGATATTTTTTTTTATTTTTTTTCTCCAGAAAACATTGTTTGACATTTCATGCAAATGGTCTCCATTGGAGACAATTTGCATGAAATGTCAAATCTTGTTTTCTGGGAAAAATAAGAAAAATATTTCAAAATATCGTCTACCGAAAATTTTATCCAGTTATAAACGTTAAAGGGATTGGATACACTTGGTAGGGGTTCTCCGAATTTTATAAGGGAGCTGGCTTGTGCGCCCGACACACATTCGTAAAATTAAAGGGAGCAACAGCATTATCACCTTGAACGGGTTAACCCATTTATGCCTAGCGTCCCATAAAAAGGATATTGGCAAACAGTGCAGACTGGATCAGACGCCACAGAACGTGGCGTCTGATCCGGGTCTACACTGTTTGCTTTAAAGACAGGAATTTTTATAAAGCATAGTAATAATAACTATACACCCCTTACATTGTAAATGGACCGGTCCAAATAGTTGCAACAGAAGAGTCCACTCGGCAAATGGAGTAAACACTGGCGTTGCCCCTACGTGCCTCTGCTGTCCGGCAGCGTTAAAAATCTACTTCTGTATGTCTTCTGGGTTAACCACTAAGCATGCAGTTGTCACGTAATTTTTACATTATATCTTGATCTTTTTATGCCCCGCCACAAAAAATGGCGCCCCGCCACAAAAAGTATCGAGGGTATTATGTTATACCCTCCGAAATGTTGAGTGTACGAAAGCGCTTCTATCATTCGTGGCCACTCCATAACTCCGATACCATCTGAGATATTTTCACGAAACTTCACACAAATGTAAAGCACTATGACATGACGTGCTCTTTGAACATTGAACATAGCCGTTTTTACCATGTCATTGTTTCCGCTCTGTAACTTGAAAACCATTCGAGGTATTGTAACTTGAAAACCATTCGAGATATTATTATGAAATTTTTCACAAATGTAAAGCATCATAAGACAATATGCAGAACACAAAAACCGTAACTCTAGTTACCCTACTTTTTGAGTTGCGGCCCTTTGAACATAATGCATATTGAAATTAGCCATTGCTACTATGTACTCGTGTCCGATCTATATTTTCACGAAACTTCACACAAATGTAAAGCACTATGAAGCAACTTGCAGAACACATGAACCGTAACTTTGGTTTGCCTACATTGGAGTTATTGCCCTTTGAATATTCAACATAGACATTTCTATCATATACTCGAGTCCGCTCTGAACATTGAACATATCCTTTTTTTAACCATGTCATTGTTTCCGCTCTGTAAGTTGAAAACCGTTCGAGATATTATTATGAAATTTCTCACAATTGTAAAGCACCATGAGAAAACGTGCAGAACTTAAAAACCGTAACTCTGGTTAACCCATTTTTGGAGTTGCGGCCTTTTGAACATTATAGTAGATTTGCGGCCCTTTGAACATTATAGTAGATATTGAAACTAGTCAGTTTTACTGTGTGCAAAAAAGAAAAAAAATCACGCTGACACATGTACATGTATCAATTAACACATGTACATGTATCAATGTTGATAATATGCAGGGAAGACTAATGCGCATTCCTTCCCTTTGATTTGTTTTTTGACAGAGTTATGATACTTGCTTGATGTAAATGCAGTGGCGGGGCATGGTGCAGTGCTTGCAGCGCTATTATTGTGGATTTATAATTTTAATGAATTGTTCAGAAACCTCACAGACTCGCCAAGAACTCTTCTAAGCTTGTAAAATAAATAAATATAAAACTCGGGTTCCGATATACCTTGCTGAAGCTCTTGTTTTTCAATCCAACGCAATATTTTGAAATTAACTCTTGTCATGGTGAATAAATTAAGATGCCACACCCATTTCGAATTGCCATCCAATCAGATTACTTGATCCAAGTTTTATGCAAATTCACATATTGAATAGCAAATCTGAGTGCCGATACAGATCAATCGGCTTCTGAAGAAACCAACTGATCTGTATTTACACAGTTTGCAAAGGCAGGGCATATCCAGGACGAGCAGAATCAAGCCCCGAGGTTATAAAACTTTTTTCATGCTCAACTCAGCTAAGCATGAAATTTTTCCTGCTAATAAATCTCAAATTACTAACAATTGCAAAATCTTTCTTGCTGAACATAGCTGAGCATGAAAATTGAAAATTTCTCTGCTAATAAATATGAAAATGCCAACTATTGTTCGCATTTTCATATTTATTAGCAAAGAAAATTTCATGCTCAGCTGAGTTGAGCATGAAAAAAGTTTTATAACATCGGGGCCAGAATAGTTCAGAATTGAGAAATTTGAGTAAACAACGCCCCCACTTCAAGCAAATAATACATTCAACGCTTAACATGCTGGGAAAAATTACAGCAAACGAAATTCTGAAATAGTTCCTTATTTTCTTAAGAAAATACACTTTGACATTTGATGCCAACTGACGCATAAGGAGACTATTTTCGGCTTTGGCATGCTCAGATTAGAAGTGTAATAAGGAGTAAAGATTTTCTTATCGCCGTGTTTGATGTAGCCTAGCCACTAGGCGTTAAAATGAATACAGTCGAACTTCAATGGCTCGAATATCTTTGGGACCATGGAAATTTGTTCGAGACATGGGTAGTTCGACCCACTAAGGGTTAATCATGGCGCCAGGTCAGGAAGCAAATGGCGATAATTTAGGGAAATCTTTTCCATCTTCTATGTAATAATGGTATGTTTAGTGTACTCATCTTTGGGACCATGGAAATTTGTTCGAGACATGGGTAGTTCGACCCACTGAGGGTTAATCATGACGCCAGGTCAGGAAGCAAATGGCGATAATTTAGGGAAATCTTTTCCATCTTCTATATCGAAGAGGCGATTCTAATGAGTACACTCAACATACAATTTCATCATAAAATAAGAAAATTTCCTAAATATTTGTTTTCTGGAGTTATCGGAAGAATTTCGTAGGGACTAAAAACGAGTTCGAATTAGCCATGGTAAACGAACTATCGGTGTTCAAGCCATTGGGGTTTTACTGTAATATGGATACAAAATCATCTATTTGCATTAAAATATAGACTACCTCCCGTCTAGCTGAGACATAAATCAACATAAAAACTATTTATATTTTACAAAAATCCAATCTTTTGGAATGTCCTTCTCTCTGATTTGGCTGATCAGTTATGAGTTTCTGACTGATAAGGGAGATGATATGTGTAGAAATATAGTCTAGGAGGAGTAGTTTACCTTTAATAGATTAGAATTGTAAAACTCATAGCGTGGTGCCAGGCTAATTAAAATGAACAATATAATAGTTTTATAGCTAGTCTACCCTCCTTTCTCAAGATATGTGTTGGAGACTCTACCAAATAAACTTGCCTTTGTTAACAAGTTGATAACCTTTTTACCATTAAAGCGCCAAGCAAAATTTGTCGTAAACGACATTCATTTTATTTCAGAGAAAACAAATCTTGACATTTCATGTGAATCGTCTGCAAAGCAGACAATTCACATGAAATGTCTAGACTTGTTTTCTTTGGAAAATAAAAATGAAAATAAAAAAAAAAATGTCGTCTGCTGCAGTTGTGATTGGTGCTTTAAGAGTTAATAATAAACAAAAAAAAAATGAATCAAACTTTTATTATCAGACTAGCAGCTAGTCTATGTTTGATGGATCCTGACTGGCATTGCGATCGCCTCGTTGAGGTATAGGGAGCCAGTTACATTACGAAAACACGCCTATTCAAATATATTGAAAATTTCACCACCAAAAACTGAAAGTTTTCAGATAAAAAAATCTGACATTTTTCATATTTCTGCTCAAAACATAGATTGTGGGTACTCGTTAGAACCGCCTTATTGTGGGTACGGTGAGGCGGTTCTAACGGGTACCCACAATCTATGTTTTGGAGCAGTAATAAGAACTTAATGTATACCCCAGTAAACCCCAGCTTTACCATATAAAAGTGGGGTTTAAGGGGGCCAAAATTATATAGGCATGTTTTCGTGATGCACTTCTTTGGTTTGTGCTATGTGCACAGTCTGTCATGGTTTGTATGGCTCGTCCTGGTCATGTTCTACACTATTTGAGCCAGTGCAAGAGAAAACCTACAATTAGACTTGTGAAGTTGTGCGACAAACGAAGACTCAGATCAGCCTGCGCATCCGCGCAGTCTGATCAGAGTCTTCGCTGATCGCATGTGTCCAGTCCCCGGGCTATCCAAAGAAGGATGAAAGAGATCTCTTGACATACTGGGTGGATGTACAGGCTGATCAGTCTTCAATGATTGCATGTGCTTTCTACAGCCTCCGGGCTATACAAAGAGGGATGAAAGAGATCTCTTGCCATACTGGGTGGATGTGCAGGCTGATCATTCAGTGATTGCATGTGCCTTCTACAGCCTCCGGGCTATCCAAAGAGGGATGGAAGAGATCTCTTGCCATACTGGGTGGATGTACAGGCTGATCGGAGTTTTTACTTATTGCATGTGCTTTCAACAACCTCCGGGCTATACAAAGAGGGATGGAAGAGATCTCTTGTCATACTGGGTGGGTGTACAGGCTGATCCGAGTCTTCACTGATTGCATGTGCTTTCAACAGCCTCCGGGCTATCTAAAGAGGGATGGAAGAGATCTCTTGTCATACTGGGTGGATGTACAGGCTGATCAGAGTCTTCAATGATTGCATGTGCTTTCAACAACCTCCGGGCTATCTAAAGAGGGATGGAAGAGATCTCTTGTCATACTGGGTGGGTGTACAGGCTGATGAGAGTCTTCACTGATTGCATGTGCTTTCAACAGCTTCCGGGCTATCCAAAGGGGGATGGAAGAGATCTCTTGTCATACTGGGTGGGTGTACAGGCAGATCAGAGTCTTCAATGATTGCATGTGCTTTCAACAGCCTCTGGGCTATCCAAAGGGGGATGGAAGAGATCTCTTGCCATACTGGGTGGGTGTACAGGCAGATCAGAGTCTTCACTGATTGCATGTGCTTTCAACAGCCTCCGGGCTATCCAACGAGGGATGGAAGAGATCTCTTGTCATACTGGGTGGGTGTACAGGCAGATCAGAGTCTTCACTGATTGCATGTACTTTCAACAGCCTCCGGGCTATCCAAAGAGGGATGGAAGAGATCTCTTGTCATACTTGGTGGGTGTACAGGCTGATCAGAGTCTTCACTGATTGCATGTGCCTTCTTCAGCCTCCGGGCTATCCAAAGAGGGATGGAAGAGATCTCTTGTAATACTGGGTGGATGTACAGGCTGATCAGAGTATTCACAGATTGCATGTGCTTTCAACAACCTCCGGGCTATACAAAGAGGGATGAAAGAGAACTCTTGCCATACTGGATGGGTGTACAGGCTGATCAGAGTCTTCGATCATTGCATGTGCCTTCTACAGCCTCCGGGCTATCCAAAGAGGCTTGAAAGAGATCTCTTGTCATACTGGGTGGGTGTACTGGCTGATCAGAGTATTCACTAATTGCATGTGCCTTCTACAGCCTCCGGGCTATCCAAAGAGGGATGAATGAGATCTCTTGTCAAACTGGGTGGGTGTACAGGCTGATCAGAGACTTCACTGATTGCATGTGTCTTCTGCAGCCTCCGGGCTATCCAAAGAGGGATGAAAGAGATCTCTTGACATACTGGGTGGATGTACAGGCTGATCAGTCTTCAATGATTGCATGTGCTTTCAACAACCTCCGGGCTATCCAAAGAGGGACGAAAGAGATCTCTTGCCATACTGGGTGGATGTACAGGCTGATCAGAGTCTTCACTTATTGCATGTGCTTTCTACAGCCTCCGAGCTATCCAAAGCTCGAGATCCAAAGAGGGATGAAAGAGATCTCTTGTCATACTGGGTGGGTGTACAGGCTGATCAGAGTGTTCACTGATTGCATGTGCCTTCTACAGCCTCCGGGCTATCCAACGAGAGATGAAAGAGATCTCTTGTCATACTGGGTGGGTGTACAGGCTGATCAGAGTGTTCACTGATTGCATGTGCCTTCTACAGCCTCCGGGCTATCCAAAGAGGGATGAAAGAGATCTCTTGACATACTGGGTGGATGTACAGGCTGATCAGTCTTCAATGATTGCATGTGCTTTCAACAACCTCCGGGCTATCCAAAGAGGGATGAAAGAGATCTCTTGCCATACTGGGTGGATGTACAGACTGATCAGAGTCTTCACTTATTGCATGTGCTTTCTTCAGCCTCCGAGCTATCCAAAGCTCGAGATCCAAAGAGGGATGAAAGAGATCTCTTGTCATACTGGGTGGGTGTACAGGCTGATCAGAGTGTTCACTGATTGCATGTGCCTTCTACAGCCTCCGGGCTATCCAACGAGAGATGAAAGAGATCTCTTGTCATACTGGGTGGCTGTACAGGCTGATCTGAGTCTTTGCTGGTCACACAGGTCTTATTGTAGGTTTTGTCAAAGTCGTTTAAGTAAATCTGGCACTTACCCTAAATATAAGGCCACATATATACAAATGCTTCGATATGTTTAAAAAAGATCTACATAAAAAAAGGAATAAATTAAAAGACCTGGTTCAAATTTGTCAGGCTACTTCTAAAAGAATAGAATATGGCTTCTCCGAAATATTTTGCCAAAATACCACAGTTTGTTATTTATTTGGTTTTTGTCGCTCTATCAATTTATTATAGTGAAATCATTTGCGGTTAAACCGCCGTTCAAAATTGCAGCAGGTGACATTTTAAAACATTTGTTTTTATTTTTGCATTGAAAATAAAGCTACACAGGCGATTCAAATGAAATGGGTAACCCCATTTTCGAGTTATAATTAAGATTAAGAATTAATAGGAATTAAAACCAACATGCACATAACGTAAAGTGAGATTTAGAACATTAAAACTAATTAAAAAAAGGTTCATTTACGATGAGCTTAAATAATTTAAAACTACAGTTAAAAGTGTTAATAAAAGCAGTTTATCACATTAGACAGGATTAGAATTATAAATTTAGAAAATCGGGGAAAAAGGACAAACAAACAAACAAAAATAAAATAGTTCAGAATGCCATATAATATTTTGAATGACGCTTTAAGGATTGGTTTCAAAAGCACTAATCGAGAAATAAAAAAAAAAAAAAAAAAAAAAAATCATATAACTTACCGTTTTCCGTTTTTCTGTTTTGATGTATATTAATATTTAACACAAATGCATCGAAATAAACTCTTCTCTTCGATGTTTTGTCATAGTATTATCTTCATTCTCAATAAACTAATTTAACTATGGAACCAAATAAGTCTTTCTGTGTGCATGATAGAGACAGAGGCGGAATACAGAATAATTCAGTGGTCGCCTTTCCTTTTATATAATTTATGTCTCATCAGGCGAAAAAGTGCCTTCGAACACGCGAAAAATGCGCAGATTCAGTTTCAGTATATCCTACGCATGAACAAAGTATCATCCGGGCTTTTGGTCTCAATTCATGCATTCTTTAGTGTCCAATACTTCTGTTAGCGGGGACAGCGAAGGCCCTGACCAGACTGCGCGGAGGCGCAGTCTGATCAGGGCCTTCGCTGTCCGCATATGCCCGAAGACACGTTTTCGAATGGTGATGTCCATTTTTTTTTTCTGAGGATTATTGGAAATCGCATTATCGCAGTGACATTTGTAACCTGAATTAGACGTCACTGGAATTTTTAGATTGTTATGACAACCCCAAGTCCTGTAAGTTCATTCGATTCCTTCGTCGAGGTGATTATAGTCGCATGTGCAGACGGCGAATTCGGATAGAAACAGTAGCTGTACTTTGGCGTCTTTGCACTATATTTACCCAAAACATTGGGACAAATATTAACTCCTTTTCAAATATGTCCTTCAGTTTGAACAAATGGACTCTTAAAGTGCTAAGCGATATTTGTAGCAGTCGACATTGTATTATTTTTTTTTTATTTTTCATAGAAAATAAGTACTGGCATTTTGTATGAATTGTCTGTGGCAAATTCATTTCATAAAAAAAAAAAAAAAAAAAAAAAAATAAAAAACAAACAAGTCGACTACCTGGACTCTACCTGGGTTTCCATCGGGAGGCACCCAATGGACACATGACGTTTATACAATGTCACATCAACGTCGATGCAATGTCATGACATTGCATCGACGTTGATGCGACGCTGTACAAACGTCAAGTGCCCGTTGAGTAATACGGTAAAACACAGAAAATCGCTGAGACTATGATTAAACAATGTTACTGACCCGATGGCAATCTGAAGACAGAGCAGAAAAAGAAAACACTAATAGCAGACGATAGTGCCGATTGTCAGGCATCAGTCCTCTGAAATAGATTTAGTAAGAAGTTGTGATTTTGTCTGAAGACAGACTGATCATCATGTCATTAAAGAGGGAAGCAAATTATCAACTATTATCAGTTTAATAACAATGTATTTCGTCTGCCGTAGACTATCAATTTTGTAACCTAACGTTTTGCAACGAATGGCAATCTTTTAAAATTGTTCAAAAGTACACCTAGGTAAAATATAGTTGAACTTTAATGGCTCGAACCTTTTGGGCCATGAAAATGTGTTCGAGACAGGGGTATTTCGAGCCATTGAGGGTTAATCATAGCGCCAGGGAAGGAGGCAAAATGGTGTAATTTCAGGATGTATTTTCGATCTTCCATAAAATAATGGTATGTTACGTGTACTCATTAGAATCGTCTCATTGAAGCGATTCTAATGAGTACACACAACACAAAATTTCATGATTAAACAAGAATTTATTTTCCTAAAATAGCCTTATTTTTTTTCTTGAGCTATCGGAAGAATTTCCTAGGAACTCAAAATGAGTTCAAATTATCCACGGTAAACGAGCTATCCGTGTTCGAGCCATTGAGAGTATACTGTATATAAATCTACGCCACAGCTCGAGGTAAGGCGCATAAAACTATTGACATTTTTTCTTATATCTTCATAAAACATGATTGTGTTGTGGGTACGCATTAGAAGCGCTTTTTTCGAGGCGCTTCTAATGAATATCCACAGCAAAATCATGTTTTATGGACTGGTAGGCGCTTCTGAGTACCCACAAATAAGGCTGGCTAATCAGAGGTAAAAAGATAATCGATTATCAGTCCTGCTACTGTGATCAATAATCGATTAGTGTAATCACTGAAGATTTGGTAATAATTTTACCTGTCTGAGCATGACTCTTAAAGTTATACTTAATTGTATGTATTCGGTCAGACAGATCTGAGCAAACAGTTTAGACCCAGATGAGACGCCGCAAATGCGGCGTCTCATCAGGGTCTACACTGTTTGCCACTCATCCAGCAATTTTAGACACAACAGTGGGTGATAAATTGTACTTGTTCAAATTTTAGATAAAGTATAGTAAGGAGTTGAGGTGTCTGAATACTAAGGATAAATACGATAAGGTAACAGACACAGAAATCAAATGATCGATTATTAGCAAATCTGTAATGATAATCATTTTTGTGGAATTTATCGATCAATTAATCGATTATCCGATTAATTGTGCCAGCCTTACCCACAACACCAACAATGTAGACCCGAATCAGACACTGCCCTGTTAGGCTTGGATATTCGTACGCCGTAACTTCTTAACATACCTGTCCTAAAATTGAAAAAGCAAACATTTGAGCCGGGGCCCAGCATTTCCTAAAATATTGCATGTGGGCCTAGCGAAATTCTCTTGATAGCCCAAGAAATCAAGTACCCAGTAAGCATTCTACAAAAATCTATAGCGGGTCGTTATCGGCCCGTCAGGGTAGCTGACGGGCCGATAATGGCCCGTTATAGATTTATGTAGAATGCTAGCTGGGTATTTATGGATATTTTAGGGAGATTTTCGTTTTTAATTCTGCACTGTATGTTATTTGTACTCATTAGAATCGCCTCATCGAGGCGATTCAAATGAGTATACCCAGCATACCATTATAATATAGAAGATTGAAAAGACATCCCTAAATTATATCCATTTCCTTCCTGACTTGCCGTTATGATTAACCCTCAGTGACTCGAACTACCCATGTCTAGAACACATTTACATGGTCCCAAAGATGTTCGAGTTATTGAGGTTTGACTGTATTTCTTTTGCAGTTTCTATTCGTTTGTTTTCTTTTCTTTCTTTCTTTTTTAAGGGAATGTTGTTTTGAGGTGTCATCAAACCCTCAGTCGGTGCTATAAGGGGGGAGGGGGGCTGTGTTATTGTGACATTTACTGGGTCTTTTCGTGTCTGTTTTAGCATTTGTATTGTATATCATTTTAATATGTTTGCCCTTTGCAATAAAAACGTGAAACGATAACACCGCGCCATTATCATGCCGTGGGAAGATAACTCTGTCCCGAATTGACGAAATTTGCCCATTAGCAATTTCAAACCAGATCTCTACAATATCAATGCACATATCGTTTGGTGAAAATCCATTGAAATCTTCTCAAGTTATTGTCCTGAAACGAAAATACGGCGGCTATGTCGCTGGCAGATAACTCTGTGAAAATGTGACGAAATATACCCTCAGATCTACTCAATATCACTGCACATAACAAGTTTAGTGGCAATACAATGATATTTACTGAACGCATCGTCCGGAAAGCATTATATAGTGGCAATACAATGATATTTACTGAAAGCATCGTCCGGAAAGCATTATATAGTGGCAATACAATGATATTTACTGAACGCATCGTCCGGAAAGCATTATATAGTGGCAATACAATGATATTTACTGAACGCATCGTCCGGAAAGCATAATGCTTTCCGGACGATGCGTTCAGTAAATATCATTGTATTGCCACTAAACCCGCGGGTAGATAACTGTCAAAAAATAACGAAATTTGCCCATTAGCAAAGATCCCAAACCAGATCTTCACATTATCAATGCACGTACCAAGTTTCGTGAAAATCCATTGATATTTACTGAAGTTATTGTCTGGAAACGAAATATGGACGTATCGTGGGCAGACAACCCTGTCAAAAATTGACGAAATTTGCCCATTAGCAATCCCAAACCAGATTTCCACAATATCAATGCACGCACTAAGATTCGTGAAAATCCATTTACATATACTCAGGTTATCGTCCGGAAACAAAAATATGGACGGACGGACGCACGTACGACAGACGGACGGACACAGGGACAGCCAACGCGTAAACATAATACCCCACCACTATCGTGTGGCGGGGTATAAAAATGTCAGGTATTCATAGACAATACCTGGCTGGATACGTTAAAAACCAAATGATGGATAGATAGATGTATTGATGGATGGATCGATTTTCTTTCCACCTCTCTTTCAATGACATTTAGATATATCGAGACAACGAGATACTCCGTGCAATTAAACGACGTATCATATAGTCATGACATGACATCCATCTCCAATAAGATTCGACTTCGTGATATAGTGAAGTCGGGAGCGTAAAAACACTTGTCAACGCGGACATCTTGAGCCACTAGAAATCTGTAGCCCCAAGGAGTTTCGAACGTGCGTATAGAAAGCTATACGTAAGTTCGAAACGCCTAGTAGCTCCAGATTTTTATTGATGTGAGAAGCAAATCCTACAAATACGATCTATTAAATGTAACTGTTGCTAAATTCGATCATCTGGCAGGTGAGAAAGACTTATTTATTCTTTATAAATAACGATTTATGGAGTGGAACTATTCGGAAGAAATGTAACACCCACCTTACTCAATAACCGTATATATGAACCGCAACGGCAAAAAAGTACCTTCTGACATGTGCGCACACGAAGACACAGATCAGCCTGCGCATCCGCTCAGTCTGATCAGAGTCTTCGTTGTCCGCATGAAGAAACTTTGCACTCTTGGTTATGTAAATTGCGCACAGTGAAGATTCTGCTCGGAATGCGCGAATGCGCAGTCCGATCTGAATATTCGCTGGGCGCACATATCTGAAGGTACGTTTTCTGACGTTTCGGCTCATATGCTGTCTCAATAAACCTTTCAAAAGCAATAAAAACCTGAATATAGAAACTTAGCAACCATTATTTTCACGGTAAGTTTTATTTAATGAATAATCAATCTCACTGCGTTAAAATGGCATCCTTAATGTCCAAATACTTGGTAAAATATTATTTTGTTTTGCGTCATTTAAGAGAATGCATACATTTGGTAGATTCTTGCGTTTTCCTGTTTGTTTTCCTGCATGCCAAATACTATAGATATCCAGGAAAAGACACAATCACATACTTTAGCCTACCAATCACAGTAAAACCTCAGTGCCTCGAACACGGATAACTCTTTTGCCGCGGCTAATTCGAACTCGATTTTGAGTCCCTAGGAAGTTTTTCGGACAGTCAAGAAAATAAATATTTAGGGATATCTTAGGATTTTTTTCTATTTCAGCATGAAAATGTACATTGTGCGTACTCATTAGAATGGCCTCACAGAGGCGATATTTAGGGATGTCTTAGGATTTTTTTCTATTTCAGCATGAAAATGTACATTGTGCGTACTCATTAGAATGGCCTCACAGAGGCGGTTCTAATGGGTAACTCAACATACCATTATTTTGTAGAAGATCGAAAATACATCCTGAAATTAATTTTCATGGTCCCAAAGATGTTCGAGCTATTGAGGTTCGACTAAACATCAAAAGGAAGAGCAAACTAACCAGGAAAGTCAATCCGCATGTCACAAAACAAAGAAAAACAAATTAACCGGCTCCCTCTTCCCAAACCCCTTCTGAAAAGGGCTCTACTCTGAACGGAAAAAAAATTATCCCAAATTCTTTCGTAGTAGAGTAGACCTTTTCAAAAGGGGCTTGTTGTCCAACAAAGTAAACAGAGAGTCACGTATATTGACTCCCTTGTAAAAATAAATACAGTCGAACCTCAGTAGCTCGAACATCTTTTGGACCATCGAAATTTGTTCTAAATACAAGTAGTTCGAGCCACTGATGGTTAATCATTACGTCATGTTAGGAGACAAATGGGAATAATATATGGATGTCTTTTCGATTTTCTATAAAATAATGGTATGTTGAGTGTACTCATTAGAATCGCCTCGATGAAGCAATTCTAACGAGTACACACAACATACATTTCATGATAAAATAAGAAAACGTCCCTACAATATCAATAAATATTTGTTTTGAGGGTGATGGTGGAAAAGAAAACTTCCCTAAAATATCAATAAATATTTTTTTGTTTTGTGGGGGGGGGGGGGGGGGGGGGGGGGGAGGGGGGGGGGGGGGCCGGGAAGCCTAACAAGAGAAATTCCTAAGGACTCAAAAATTGGTTCGAATGTAAACGAGCCATCGGTGTTCGTGTCATTGAGGTTTTACTGTTGTGGAAAGTATATCAAGTGTATGAAGTCCCCTTAACCTTTTCACACCTGAATTTCTGAAATGGGCTGCAGCCGTTTCATCTGGATCTACACTATTTGCAAATGTGTATCTGTTTTAGTATGCAAGGATGAAAGGTTTAAAGAAGCATTCGATACAGAAGAAAGTATGAACGGACAGCAACTGTGTAGATCTCCCGGGTGATATGAAGACATGCGTTTTTCATATACCATATCTAACTTTAGTACTCGAACACCATTCCTCCTTACCATACTTAGTCTCTATCTATTTCTTTTTTCAAACGAGATGCCAGATCTACCTTTACTTTTCTAGTCAGAATACCGAGTCCAAATTAACCAGTTTAATTCTAGGAAGAGCAATCTGATAAAACAAAAAACAAAAAAAAACAAAAAAAAAAAAAAAGAAAAAAAACAACAACAACAGAAAACACAATAAATAAATAAATAAATAAATAAATAAATTGAAATAATTACTAGCTCTTATAATGTTCCAAATTTTTGGAGGGATTCGGCTTAAAAAAAAAAAACAAAAAAAAAAAAAACAAAACAAAAAAACAAAAAAAAAAAAAACAAAAACAAACAAACAAAAAAACAAAAAAAAAAAAAAAACAAAAAAAAAAAAAAAAAAACAACAACAGAAAACACAATAAATAAATAAATAAATAAATAAATTGAAATAATTACTAGCTCTTATAATGTTCCAAATTTTCGGAGGGATTCCGGCTTCATCAGGGTAAACGAAAAAATGTTTCTACTACATTTTACTACATTTCTACTACATTTTATGTGATCAACAACATGGCTTACAATGTTGATAATGTAAACATTGAAAGCCATGTTGTTGATCACATAAAATGTAGTAGAAATATGTTCCGTTTACTCTGATGAAGGAGGGAATCCCTCTGAAAATTTGAAACATTATAAGAGCTAGTAATTATTTCAAGCTATATCTGTTGTTATCCCTTTGGATAAACCACAAGTGTAAAAAATAAATTAATAAATAAATAAACAACAACAACAACAACAACAACAACAACAAATAAATAAATAAATAAATGTCATATCTCCTGGACCAGACTACCTAGTTTCTGCCAATTAAGCCTCATCAGTGACTCTCATATAAACATTACGAAAACACGCCTATTCAAATACACTGAAAATTTTACAACCACAAAATGACAAATTTCAGATAAAAAATTCTGATATTTTTCATATTTTTGCTCAAAACATAGATTGTGGGTACTCGTTAGAACCGCCTCAGCGAGGCGGTTCTAACGAGTACCCACAATCTGTGTTTTTGAGCAGAAATAAGAAAAATAATGTATACCCCTGTAAGCCCCAGTTTTACTATATAAAAGTGGGGTTTAAGGGGGACAAAATTATATATGCACGTTTTCGTAATGTTTTCAAAAAAGCTCAATGATCACAGTGGACTAGAAAAAATAATCTACACTCTAGTGAAGCGGGTAGATGTTTTACGGCCGCCACATGGCACTAATTACTAACACAAGGCTAGCTAGATACTGAGCAGACCGAGTGAATGTATAGACCCTCCGAGTTCTATCGTTCGCACAGGAAAAATAGCGGTCTTCCTTTGGCTAATGGTGCTGGCCTATACATGCTCCAGGCAATACTAGCAGACATGAAAAATCAATGATATTTTTCAGTTTTCCTTGATTGATTATAGGTCACTCATACTGACCGCCTTCTGATCTGAATGAAAATATCAAATCAGCTTCTGTAAAGGAACTGATTGACAAGAATTAATAAAAAAAATATTGTCTGATGACATTTAAATCAAGTTTGCCTAAGGTTTATTATCTATCCTTAATGCTTAGCACTGTGGTTAAACATTTCAGCAGACGACTTTTTCTTTTTAAATATTTCTCTTATTTTGCCCAGAAAACAGGTATTGACAGTTCATGCAAATCGTCTCTAACGGAGACAATTTTCATGAAATGTCAAACCCTTTTTTCCTGGAAAAATAAGAAAAAAATGTTAATTTGTCGTCTTCTTAAACAGCCCAGAGTGCTAAGCGTTAAGGTAACGTCGTACATTAGGTAGGATTAGAAAACGCTGCTGGAACGGAAATATTTTCTGCGAATGGAAAGGAAATTAACGTGTCCACGCAAATTTAAATATTTTGCATGCTGGGTAAACGTTCCAGCAGACGACATTTTGAAGTATTTTTCTTATTTCCTAGAAAATAGACTTTGACATTTCATGCAAATTGTCTCCTTAGGAGACAATTTGCATGAAATGTCAAAGTCTATTTTTCTGGAAAAAAAAAGAAAAAGAAAACCAAATTGTCGTCTGTCGAATCTGCCCAGGGAGTGGTAAAGCTTAATGAGTTTTTAACTTCGTTATACTCTGACATTCCACATGAAGAATGCACTTAGATACATGCGGATAGTGAAGCCACAGACCAGCCTGCATGTGTCCGAAATCTGTTAGATCGTGTTTATTGTACAGCTGCTACAAACTGAAAACAATATCATACAAAATCATATTCAAGTTAATTTGTCTACACAGTATCCATATTGTCAAATTCTTAAACAAGAAATTCAAGATGAATTCTAGAAACTGTGCCCTGAAGAAATGAAATCTTATTATATTATATTTTGCTCTAAAGTACATTATTATTTATGACATTTCTATATACATGTTCTTTCTGTACTTTGCCCATGTAATCCGTATCTTAGGAAATTCAGCAGACGACAATCTGGTGGTGCTTTCTTATTTTCCGAAAGCTTATTTTCTGGGAAAGTAAGAAAGATACACATCCAGGGGAGGTAACCGTCATAGTTATCCTTCTAGTCTATAAGGATATAATTTGCTTCCAGGGGATTGGGATTTCTATTTAGTCTGACGGATTTTCTTTGCTTGTTCCACACATCTCGATTGTTTTTACAACATTTCGATACTAAAGTTTGCAGCATACTTTGGTTTTACAAAATACCGCATGATCACCAATGCACTGATATGACTGGAGTCCTAGTGAATACCTCGTGTCCGCAACTCCTACTACAGTTTTATACCGATCTTTTTTTAACTGTACAGGTATTTTGTCAGATTACGAAAACACGCATTTACAAATATATATTGAAAATTTCACCACCAAAAATTGAAAGTTTTCAGATAAAAATTCTGATATTTTCATATTTGTGCTCAAAACATAGGTTTGGGTACTCGTTAGAACCGCCTCGCCGAGGCGGTTCTAACGAGTACCCACTATGTTTTTGAGCAGAAATAAGAAAAATAATGTATACCCCTGTAAATCCCAGTTTTACTATATAAAAGTGGGGTTTAAGAGGGATCAAAATTATATACATGATGTAGGTATGTTTTCGTGATTGCATATGATATGGATATAATTCTCCTCAGAAAAAGTTGTAAATTTTTTTCTCCAAATTTTAGGCGGGGAAAAAAATCCTTGGGATCATATTCTGCTATCTTGAAAATTCATGTTTCCGTTTAACACATTGAAGACTGGAGACCCTTAAACGGGTAATTGGCAAACAGTGCAGACCCAGATCAGACGCCGCAGAACGCGGCGTCTGATCAGGGTCTCCACTGTTTGCAAATAGTTCAACCATTTTTCTTGAGGAATATTCATATCATATTGCCTGACATACCTAAAAAAGAAAATGGACTCTTCCAATATATAGTGTGGGAGAGTTTAATCAGTCTGTAATGGGTTTAACCCATTCTGTTATTATGAAACATCATGTTCCGTAATCAGTGCTAGGAGCGCATGTAAGCCTGCAAACTACATTGCTGCTGTATAAAGAGCCTCAATGAAATTGAGACGTTTTTCGTTCTTTTATGTGCTCGTACTTTCCAAGGGCAACATGTATAGATTTTATTTGTTATTTCATTCTGAATTTCGTTTGTATGATATTGTATTACAAATTGCCATCATGAATTATTTAAAACGTGAATCAATACACAATCTATTAACATAAACCAAACATATATTGAAGGCATTCATAAAATCGCCTCGACCAAAATTGCACTATCGAGGCGATGTTAATGAGTACATATTAGAGGAATAAATTTTAACCCTTGAAGGGCTAATCAAAACTGCAGTGGACGACAGTTTGATTTCTTTTTTCGCATTGTTTAAAGAGAACAGTATTTGGTATTTCTTGTGAATTGTTAATCTGAAATGTCAAGTCTTCTTCCTTCTAAAAATAATATAAAAAAATAGAGTGTCGTCTGCTACAATTTTGCTTAGCGTTTTTAAAGGTTAATAATTTCAAAAATGCATCTTTATGATGTTGTGAATGAACTTCTGGTAAATGTGGAACAGGTGCGGTTTAAACCTTAAAAATAGACTATACTTATTTCTGTTCAACCCTAAAGCGCTTTTCACAACTGCAGCAGACGACACTTTGTTATATTATTATTATTTTCATTTTTCAGAGAACATAAGACTTGACATTTCATGTGAATCGTCTGCCTAGCAGACGATTCACTTGAAATGCAAAGTCTTATTTTTCTGAAAAAAAGTAGTAATAAAAATGTTAGATTGTCGTCTGCTACAATTTTGCTTAGCTCTTTAAAGGTTAATGATTTCAACATGCATCTTTTCTTGATGCTATGAATGAACTTCTGGTATATGTGAAACAGGATCGAATGGTTAGAACCTTGAAATAAACTATTATCTATTTCTATTAATGATTGATGTGTATTTTGACATGCTGTGTTATTAATATGTGCGTGCAGCGAGAATATTGCGAAGCAGCGCCGGCGGTACTCAACGCCGAACATTAGTAAACTCGTCGTGTAACCAATGATAGGCGTGACCAGAATGCAGTGGTAACATAAACGCATTTCGTTTCGGTGCTTATGCAGTAATGCAAGCGTTTCCGTGATTTGTCAAAGCGCGCCAATAGCAGAGGCTATTGACACAACGGTCCGGTCAATGTAAGAAGATTAGGTATTGACACGGCGGCCGGGAATTTCTATTAAGAAAATCAGGGCATTTGAAAATTTGGGCTCTTTTTTAGTCCAAAATCACCTTCTAAGACAATACTAGCAAATTATTATTCATTCTTTCTTGCACACAACTATTATATCGTGTATCAAACAGCAGATTTTTAGAATGTACCGGAAAGGCATTCTTATGGAGATTGGATTAAAACATTCTTTTGGAGATAGGAGAAGAGGTCATAAAATATTATTATTTTCAATTTTGATCAGGTCAAATAGATTTTGGTCAGTGAAAGAAAGATTTTTGTTAGATTGAGTTCGGTCACCCTATATATGTTCAGCAAGTGATGATAATTTTGACGCAAGGTCAGGATAAAGGTAGTACCCGTTAAATTCATATAAGCTATTAAAACACACACACACACACACACACACACACACACACACACACACACACACACACACACACACACACACACACACACACACACACACACACACACACACACAAAAAAAAACAAACAAACAAACAAAAAAAAAAAAAAAAAAAAAAAAAACAGGGCAAGGCATGATTTAACGCCGCAGTCCAGATCTGGTACACTATTAAAATCAGTCTTTTTTGAACGCTAAGTAATAATTGGTTGGCACCGGCCACAACTACAGCAGAGGACATTTGAATTATTATCTATTATCATTATTTTTTTTAGAGAAACCAAGGCTTTACATTCCATGTGAATCGGCTGTTAGCAGACGATTCACATGGAAAGTCGAGCTTTATTTTCTTTTAATAACTATAATAATAATAATAATAATAATAATAATAATAATAATAATAGAGTGTCATCAGCTACAACTTTGCTTGGGTTAAAGATCTGTCTCCCAGCTAAGCTTTCCCAAAGCATCAAAAGTTACCATGGACAGCCATCAATGAAACAAACCTAAATATTCGAACATATAAACACCATACCATACTTTTTTTCTAAACATCGAATTCATGCGTTCATTTGATTCCTGGTGATGTATACCTGAAGTGTATAGCTGAATGACAAACAGGACAGACCATGATCAGACCCTGAGTTTTGTGGGATCTAATGTGACACTGCACTGTTAACGCAGGCACAACTGACCGAATACGATAAAACCTCGATGACTCGAACATCTTTAGGACCATGAAATTTATTCGAGACATGAGTAGTTCGAGACACTGAGGGTTAATCATGGCGCCTGGCCAGGAAGCAAACTGTGATAATTTAGGGAAGTCTTTTTCATCTTCTTATACAACAATGGTATGTTGAGTCTACTCTTTAGAATCGCCTCGAATGAGGCGATTCTAATGAGTACACACAACATACATGATGAAAGAAGAAATATCTGTTTTCTTGAACTATCGAATGAATTTCGAAGGGATTAAAAAACGAGTTCGAATCATTCAAGGTAAACGGGACTTCGATGTTCGAGTCATCGAGGTTTTACTGTATTTAGTGTTTTTTTTTTTCCATTTGATGATTTTGTAGCATATCGCATTTACTATAACCATAGGGACAAATTTGTCTGATCGAACGCAGCGTCTGATCAGGATCTGCACTGTTTGTCGCTCATCCAGCAGATTTTAGACACATCAAAAGGTAGTAAAATTGACTGGTTCGAACGTTCAGTCAAGTATTGTAAGGAGTTAAGGTGCCCCAAAATTTTAGACAGATAGGGCAGAACCAATGGTGGACTGAGCTTTTCAAGAAGGTTAATACTTGTTTTGTAAAAAATCAGCATCAAAACATGGTCTAACTGCTGTATATATTCGCTTAGCTCTACAACAGATTTTTGGAAATTGCGAAGATGCAATATAAACGATTGGGTAGTAAATGTGTGGTTAGGTAAACTGACCGCGCTCGACATGACCCCATTGGGTTGACTGGGCCGTAAAACCTCAACACAAACAAACAAGAAGATGCTGTAAGAATATCTACACTGTTTGAGAGTCTGTCTTCGAGTTTTAGATATAAATGTGCCGCGCTTGGAGAAAATGGTGTCCTCAGGACATATGCAAACACCAGCCGATCAGTTCATTCTGTAACAGACAGAGAAGGTCATGGTCAGACTGTACGGATGCACAGGTTGATCTAGGACTTCGCTGTCCGGATATGCACTAAAGATACATTTTGAGGACTTTGAATCAACGTGAAAACGACATTGTCTCAATTTGCATGAAATGTCGAACCTTACTTTATGTGAAAAATAAGAAAAATATTTCAAAATGTCTGCTGATGTTCACATACACAGAGAGAGAGAGAGAGAGAGAGAGAGAGAGAGAGAGAGAGAGAGAGAGAGAGAGAGAGAGAGAAGAGAGAGGATCAATAAATAGAGCACTACCTAGAATGGCTCCAGTCCCTGTTGATTATATTCTTTTAGTTTGTTTTTTATAATTCTCTTTTATATACATACTAAAATAATAATTATAATAATAATAATAATAATAATAATAATAATAATAATAATAATAATAATAATAATAATAATAAAAACCAAAAAAAAACAAAGACAGTGTTAACATGTTACGATTATGAAGCACTTGTCACGTTTGTCTTTTTTTTTTTATTTTAACTGTCTATACAAAAGAAAATTATAAAAACTGAACCGGGCACAGCATTTCCTACAAGATTGCATGTGCGCCCAGCGAAGACTCAGATCAGCCTACGCATCCGCGCAGTTTGATCTGAGTCTTCGCAGGGAATTAATGGATAGCCAATGACCCAAAGCGTTTTCAAATCGACAGCGATGACTCTGTTCAGACATGCTGATCTGAGACTTCGCTGAGCGCAATCTTGTAGGAAATGCTGTGCCCCGGCCCAATTGATAAATTTACTCACTAGGGACCGGAGCCAGTTATGTGCTACCTTTCGGAAAAACAAGAAAACAAAACCCCGAAAAAACAACAACAAAAAAAAAAAAAAAAAAACACCTGGCTGTTCAGGTTGTGAAATGCATGTATGTACGGTACGGAAGCTTACACTTATATTTACAACTACTTCTTATCTATTGAGAATATTCAAAATGGCGCATCAGCTATTTGTTTGGAGTTTTCTAACTTTCATAAGTTGGGTAGGTTGAATCTTTTCTGTTCCCTGACTATATCTTTATTTTAAAACTGTGTGCACGTTTATTTGAAATTAGAACCACTTGGCATCTCTGAGGAGGCAAAGATAAATATGTACATATACGTGTTGAAAAAATCTTGTTGACTAACAAAAAGAGCCTGGTAGTCTGAGGTTTGGAATAAGTTTGTCTCAGAAACGGGTTTACACAAGAATTACTGCTGTATTTCCTTAGCTTGTATACCTACATGGGGATCATATTCTGGTTAAGCTTTTCGACCCTGTAGACCGAGATAGATTCTTTTTGCAAACCGTGTAGATCCAGATGAGACGGCTCATAATGAGCCGTCTCATCTGGATCTACACTGTTTGCCATTCTGGTCTTGATTTATAACTAACACCCCTCTTTGTAACAATGGACATATCCAGTCAAAGATGGAAGAGTCCACTTCAGAAACTCAGGGGTGAAAGGGAAAGGGTTAACCCTTGACGTCAAATTGTTTATTTGTGAAGGAATATATAGTTAAGAGATTATTGCTGTTAGATATGTGTGTTTAACTTTTATGACAAATTGATGATACTTTTCTTATTTTTCCCAAACAACAGGGATTTGACATTTCATGCAAATTGTTTGTTATGAGGCAATTTGCATGAAATATCAAAGCTTGTTTCTGGGGAAAAATAAGAAGATATTTCAAAATGCCGTCTGCTGAAATTTTTTAATCAGTATGCTAAGCGATAAATATATGAATCTCTGATACTATAGTACCAGCTCCTTTTTCTTGGAGGGTTTCCTATGAATGAATACATCTGCAATTGAGATCACTAAAACGTGAAAGAATTTGCTTCCCTACATAACGCCTAGCATGCTGGTAATAATTGTAGCTGACGACATTTTGAAATATTTTCATTTTTTTTTTCTAGAAAATAGGTTTTGACATTTCATGCAAATTGTCTTCTTGGGAGACACCTTGCATTAAATATCTAAGCCTATGTTCTGGGAAAAATATCATCAATGTGTCGTCTGCTGATTTAACACAAAGAGTGGTAAAGGTTAAAGGCCATCAAGGAAAGAGGTTTTCCTGTGTGCAACCTCTCGGAGCTAATTCTTCTCTAAAAATAATCCCCGTTTAATCTCCTGGTGGTAGGAGATTAGAACTGTTTACATGATTTCCGCCTCGGGGGAGGTAACTTGATGGTAATTGTGGTACGGGTGTGCGAGCCAGTATTTCGAAACCTATCCCATTCATATACCTGGCCTTTGAAGAAACGGACCCATTCATATACTTGATCGTCCGAAATGTTGACCTATTCATATACTGCCTTTTGCTTTTTTAGACCCATTTATTGCTGGTAGTTAGACAAATATCGCAGTCAATTCATCGAATACCAAGAGAACAAGCAGCCTCGAAAAATCTCTGATCGAAAAAAATATACAAATATACCGGGATGTCACAAAAGTGGGGCCTTTCACATACGAATCCAGAAAAATCGGGTCAATTATATACCTTTTGTTGAAAAAAGGGGCTAATCATATCATCACGAAAACATGCCTATATAATATTGATCCCCTTAAACCCCAATTTTATATAGTAAAATGGGGATTTACAGGGGAATACATTATTTTTCTTATTTCTGCTCAAAAATAGAGATTGTGGGTACTCGTTAGAACCGCTTCATCAAGGCGGTTCTAACGAGTAGGCCTACCCACAATCTGTTTTGAGCAGAAATATGAAAAATGTCAGATTTTTTTTTATCTGAAAATTTTCATTTTTCGGTGGTAAAATTTTCAGTATATTTGAATAGGCATGTTTTCGTAATGTACGTGGCAGCCCTGAAAAAGGGGGCTTTTCGGCACGCACATCCGTACTATGCCATATATAGGAAGTTAACCCCACCCCTCCGAGATTTCTGCAAGAATATTGGCCACAGTTTATTTAACACTTTGCATGCTGGGTAAAAGTTTCAGCCGACGACATTATGAAACACTTGTCTTCTTTTTCTAGAAAAAACGATCTGGAACTTTATGCAAATGTTGCCTTAGGAGACAATTTGCATGAACTTTTGCATGAAGTGTCAGATCCTATTTTCTGGGGAAAATAAGGAAAATGTCACCAATTTGTCATCTGCTAAATCTGCTCATAGCGTGATATATGTTAAAGAAGTGGAGAAAAATATAACTGCAAAGGTTAATCAAAGCACTAAGAGTATTGATGGGGTGGTTGCCTGAAATTCTGTAGGCCTCCAGAACTGATTGGGGTTTACGCTGAAATTAAAGTTCTTTTCAGTATCTGATAAGCCCTTTTTGGTCATTTTCGGTGGAAAAGGTCCTTTTCGGTGTTAAGTAGGACCACGGCTCGGGTTACACTTTTTACCCATCGCTGTAGATTTGTTTCATTTGACCGGAGGATTCATTATTCGCAAAATATTAGCTAGTATGTACTAACGAAGCAGCTCCTAGTGTTAAACATACTGTGTTATCTAGACTGGCTCCAGTCTCCAGTGACTAAATATTTTCTCATAATCCTGTTTGATAATCCACTAAATAAAACCAAAAAAAAAAAATAAAAAAAAAAAAAAATAAAATAAAATAAATAAATAAATAAATAAAAAAAAAAAAAAAAAAATCATGATTATAAAGGCTGGTAACTAGTGACCAGCCTTTATAGACATGATATTATTTTGGTTTTATTTTAGTGGATTATTAAACAGATTACAAGAAGAAAGTATAAAGTTACTGGAGACTGAAGTCAGTCTAGGTGTTATCAAGTGCTAAACATATTGAGTTACTCAGCTGCCAATTGCTAAACTACCTGAGCTACTCAGTACTAAGCATAGCGAGCTACATGTACCTGTTGCTAAATCGACTGAATTGCATTGTGTTGAAGCTACAGAGCTTCTGGTGTTAAACGTACTGAGATACCTGGTACTAATATAATGAATCACCAAGTTCTAAACCACCAGAGCTACCAAGTACTAAGCTCCACGAACACATATGCTATGGGTACCCACAACATATGTTTTTATGGAAAAATACCTTCATACCCTTCTGATATAGAGCTATACAATCCATGACGTTTTCGCCATATACTACGAGGAATGAGGTATGTTTTTGTTTTTAAGCAGGTGTTTGCATTAAAAACATATGCTAGAAGTAAGAACACATTAAAAGCTGGTTTAAAAACGTGTAAAATTTTGCATTACGAAAACACACCTATCCGAATACATAGAAAATTTCACCTCCAAAAATTGAAAATTTTCAGATAAAAAATTCTGATATTTTTCATATTTCTACTCAAAACATAGATTGTGGGTACTCGTTAGAACCGCCACTGCGAGGCGGTTCTAACGAGTACCCACAATCTATGTTTTTGAGCAGAAATAAGAAAATAATGTATACCCCTGCAAACACCAGTTTTACTATATAAAAGTGGGGTTTAAGGGGGTAAAAATTATATGATGATAATCCCTCTGTTAATGTAAAACCCTGTTTACCTTTGTTTTTTGCTATATAACATTGGGATACATGTGAAATAGAACTTATTAACTAAATTGAAATAACAGACTCTGTTGGATTGAGTCTGATCCTGTTTGCTCCCTCACGTCGTCTAGCAGCTTTGAACAGATCTATCGCGTATAGTCCAAAGGATTTAAAATATATTAGCAATTTTAAAACTGTACCCAAAAAAACCCATAATTTTTTAAGGCGAAATCAGAAAATTATTTAACAAGAATCATTAACACCATATAAAGGGCTGAAACCTATGCCAGATACATTTGTAACGAGTATTTATTATTGTATTTTAGGTATCTGTAGCGGAAAGCAGTGGGGCGTGTTTCAGGTTCAACGGGACCGGCAGGGTTACCTTTCAGGACAACATTGACATAAGCAGAACGTACGTATATGATATGATCAGAAGGATTTTGGCTTTCCCATGGTGTTCGGATGGTTAACGAAAAAACGTACTTGCATCACTGAACACACCTTGCGAAAAGATGTCTTTTGAGTATAAGCGGACAGCAAAGGTCCTGACCAGACTGCGCATCTCCTTTCTCTGCCCGTTCACATAACCATTGGACGCTGACGGATTACAATAAAAAGTCTCTTTATGTAATTTATTTTCTCCCAAATGCAGCTTAAATATTTGAAAGGACAAAGTGCTACACTATTTGAGACAACACAGCAGATATCCCTCAGGGAGAGTTGCCACTTCGGACAGACAAATGTTACATTTAACTGTTCCATGATACCAAATTATACATTTTAAATCGACACCATTGTGAAATTCATTTTCTCCTAAATGCAGCTTAAATATTAAAAAAGTTTAAATCGACACCATTGTGAAATTCATTTTCTCCTAAATGCAGCTTAAATATTAAAAAAAAAAAAAAAAAAAAAAAAAAAAAACAACAACAACAAAAAACAAACAAAAAAATCTAGGAGCTATACTGTTTGAGACAATACAGCAGATATCCCTCTGCGAGAGTTTGCAAGTTCGGTCAGGGAAATGCTAAATTTAACTGTTCCATAATAGTAAAGTATACATTTAAATGGACACCATTGTGCAATTCATTTTCTCCTCAATGCAGCTTAAATATTTTAAAGGACTAAGTGCTACACTGCTTGAGACAACACAGCAGATATCCCTCGGCGAGTTAGCAACTTTCGTCAGGCAAATGCTAAATTTAACTGTTCTATGATACCAAACTATAGACTTGAAATCGACACCATTATGCAATTTATTTTCTCCTAAATGCAGCTTAAGTATTTTAAAGGACTAAGTGCTACATTGTTCAAACTATGCTGGGTTTTGTTTGCCAGTGCATGTAAATGTAACTTTGAAACAGTCTTATACGAAGTTTTATATGTATTTCAGTGCTCATTTCCGACTTAAATTCAAAACTGAATTTGACTCCGGAGTACTTTATTATGCGGAAGGAAATTATCAGCGTGAAAGCGTGTACGACTTTGAAGGGCTGTTCCTCCGCGATGGGTACTTGCACTACTTTTTGTTCAATCCCGGCGATTATGGTACAGGGTCATCCTTTGGTTTCCATGGAAAAAGTAAGAAAAAATTAAACGACAACAAATGGCATACGGTAAGTCAAATAATACAATTCATATCAATGATATCACTATGACAACACTGCTGCTACTAACTAAGAGAGAGAGAGAGAGAGAGAGAGAGAGAGAGAGAGAGAGAGAGAGCATTCTAAAAGGAATAAAGGAATGACCTTTAGAGCAATGGACAGAGAGAGAGAGAGAGAGAGAGAGAGAGAGAGAGAGAGAGAGAGAGAGAGAGAGATATGAAAACTTCTGAAAGATCCATGTATTCTGAAACAAACTAGCTCGTTTCGGTCAGTTAGGCCTCATTCGTGACATTCATATTCTTTTATAAAATCCTGGAGTGGGCTCAATGGTCACAAGAGATCAGAAAATATAAACAACAATAGTAAAGTACGGGAAATATGTTTTACGGCAATAACACAAGCTGTAGTGAAGATAAATAAATACTAAAAGGAATGATCCTTTAAAGCAATAACACACGCACACACAAAGAAATGAAAATTTAAAAGGTCCATGTATTCTGGATTCGACTAGCTAGTTTTGGCCAATATGGATGTTTTTGTTTTCTATTGTCATTTCATGTCACTAAATCCTTGTTTGGACCGCGTCAAGTGAAAAAGTGCCATCGAACATGCGCAACATGCGCTTTCAGATCATCCTGCGCATGCGCAAAGTATCATCAGGGCGTTTGCTCATCATTCATACATTCCATGGTATCCAATGATTCCGTTAGCGGACAGTGAAGGCCCTGATCAGACTGCGCGAATGCGCAGGCTGATCTGGGCCTTCGCTGTCCGCATATGCCCGAGACACGTTTTCGCATGGCATGGCCCATTTGATGACTTTGTAGGACTGAGTTCCCTATATCTGACATTTTCTGGGGTTTTTTTCTTACTTTTTTGTTTGCGTATTAGAATACTTTTTGCTTGCGTATTAAAATATATTTTTGTTTGCGTATCAAAATATTTGATTTTGTTTGCAGATATAATTACGCCGCAGCCTGCGACAATATATCTTTTGAATGTGCGTCATACGATGACTCGGATCAGCCTGAACATCAGCGCAGTTAGATTAGAGTATTCACTGTATGTCTGTAGATGACTCAGACCTTTGGCTGTCCACATACATGTAGCGCTTAGCGAGGACTCTAGTCTGACAGTCATCATAGCTCCATATAAGGCACTTTTTTCATCCGAAAAATATTGATTGATATTTTCCTTGTTTCCTTATTTATTACGTATGCTGTGAGGACTCATTAGAAGCGCCTCAATTACTCACAATATGGGCCAGCGCACGACAAAACCTAAAATAAGACTTGTGCGACCAGCGAAGACTCGGATCAGCCCGCGCATCCGCCTTCATGTGCCTTCTACATCCTCTGGGCTATCCAAAGAGTGATAAACGAGAACCCTTTCCGTACTGGTTGGATGTAAGGCTGATCTGAGTCTTTGCTGGTCACACAGGTATTATTGTTGGTTTGTGGTGCGCTGAATCGTATACGTTTTCATGGAGAAGTACGAACTGAGTCTTTTCTAATGAGTAAATACAGCAAGTTTTCGTGGAGAAGTCATAAACAATATTCATCTGGATACCTCTTATATCTGGAGTCATGACACATGTCCAAAGGTACGTTCGCTCAACATGCAGCTTAGACTGGCCCCACTCTCCAGAGACTATATTTTTTTTTCTTATAATCTTGTTCAATAATCCACTAAAATAAAACCAAAATAATATCATGTCTATAAAGGCTGGTCACTATAGTGACCAGCCTTTAAAGTCATGATATTATTTTGGTTTTATTTTTGTGGATTATCAAACAGGATTATGTGAAAAATATTTAGTCATTGGAGACTGGAGCCAGTCTACATGCAGCTCAGAACTGAAAGGTAAAGAGATTAACCCATTTATGCCGAATGGACTTGTGCATTAACTCTTTGGACCGGTTCATTTCAATAAAAAGATGTGGGTTAGTGTTTTTATTGTTACCATGTTTTATAGCAATTCTGTCATAAATGCAAACCGTGTAGAACCTAATCAGACGCCACGTTCTGCGGCGTCTGATATGGGTCTACACTGTTTGCCAGTGTCCATTTTAGGGGACGCTAGGCATAAATGGATTAATAGCAAACAACATCAGGAAGAAAGTGGTCCAGGTTGGTTTAAATGCTTGACTTGACTCTCTTTGCAGGTTGAGTTTTACCGAAACAGAGAAGCGGAAGTAACAGTAGGCAACCGGAAACAAAGTGTCTGGGAGACTGGTTTGGATGTGGATAATAAAGTGCAATCAATGGACGAAAGGTGGAGGGATGGTGTTAATATCATCCAGCCTATTGTTCTTGGCGAAGACCCACATCTCGAAGAAGGAGCGGTATGTGTTCTTCCCTCTTTTTTTTTTTATTCTTTCCTGTAAATAAATACGGCTTAGCATACAGGGCCCGGTTGTTCAAAGCGTCGTTAGCTTAACGAGCTCGTTAAGGGTCATTTCGTTAACTATTCTAGCGGATTCAATACACAATATTCTGATATTTTTTGCTGAAAAAATGTGAGTAGCTTTTGCACTGCAAAAGCTACTCACATTTTTTCAGCAAAAAATTTCAGCATATTTGCGTATCACTCGATTAAAATTTTAACGAATCGTTAACTAACGACATCGTTAGCTTTGAACAACTGGGCCCAGGTTTAAAATCCAACAGACAACATTTTAATATATTTATTATAATTATTATCTTTTTTTCTCAGAAAACAGGCTTTGATATTGCATGTGTTTAATTTTCTTACCCCCAAAATAGTGTTTAAAACTACTTGCAAAGTGTCTACAAAGGACATAATTTCAGTAAATATTGTTTGATATTCCATTCAATTGTCTCTGAGGGGGATATTTTTAGGAAACGGGGTTTAATCTGGAAATCTGCCCATACTCTGGGAATCTCAGTATGCATGTTTAAATCATATAAAAATCACATACAATCAGGGCCAGAGGTGACGTCTCTGAAAGTAACAACACATGATCCGACTGAGACAAGCTTTCTATTACTATCACAATTTTGAGCCTGTGGCGTTGTTTGCCCCTACCCTTGGGCTATATACTGCTAACTTCATGAACAAGCATCGACATAAAATCAGACTCAAAAGTGATTTTTCTGAAACTTTTAAGAAATGACCATAGTGAGAATAGCTTTCTGTTACTATCAAATTTTTGTCCCTGTGGTGTTGTATGTACCTACCCAGTATATATACACATATAAACGATTTTGACCCTGGGATGTTGTCTGCCTAAACCCTTTACTAAATACCTAAAACGTCATAGTACAAATCCCCATAAAATTAGAAATATACGTGATTTTTCTGAAACTTTAGGAAATAATCCGTCACGAAAACACGTCTATATAATTTCGATCCCCTTAAACCCTACTTTTATATAGTAAAATTAGAATTAGAATTTACAAGGGTATACATTATTTTTCTTATTTTTGCTCAAAAGCATAAATTGTGAGTAATGGTTAGAACCGCCTCGCCGAGGCGGTTCTAACGAGTGCCCCACAATCTATATTTTGAGCAGATATATGAAAAATATCAGATTTTTTTTTTCTGAAAATTTTCCTTTTTTTGTTGTAAAATTTTCATTGTGTTTGAATAGGCGTGTTTTCGTAATGTTAGTGAGAAAAACTATCTGTTTCTTTCAAACGTCTGTTCCTTGGGTGTTGTCTGTCCTGTCCCGGGGCTATTTAATTATATAAAACATGAAAAAATCCACATAAAATCAGTCTGAAGTTTACAACTGATCAAATTGTGAAAAGCTTTCTGTTACTATTTAATTTTTGTTCTCCCGGTGGTATCTGTCCGTAATCTGGGGATACATATATGAATAAAACCATGTACAAGTAAAATTATGCACATAAAATCAGACGCAAAATTGATTTTTCTGAAACTTAAAATGATCATATTGAGAAACACACACACACACACACACACACACACACACACACACACACACACACACACACACACACACACACACACACGTTCTGTTTCTATCAAATATTTATCACAGCGATATTAAATCATGAGAATCCGCATAAAATTGGAGTCTTAAGCGATTTGTCTGAAACTAACAACACATATTGGCAGTGACAAAAGTTTTCTGATCAAAATTTCTGATATCAATATTTTGTCCCTCGGCAGGGCTAAATACATGTGTAGAATCTTAAAAAGATCCACATAAAGTCAGAGGAAGGAACAAGACTTTTCATTTAGCATTTAATCGGTTAGCCTCAGGACATACCCGTACAGTCACCATTCTAGAGCTATGGAAGTTTGCAAATTGATATTATAGTGCTTAGGTGAGCGAATTAAGCCCACTTCTTCCTATTGTTATTATTGTTTCTATCAATGTGTCTTACAGAGCAGTTCTTTGGGACGTTTTAGAGGAAGAATAAAAGATATCCATGAAGTTACACATGGCCATGACTTTGTCCAGGAAGCAGAAAATACTGGTGTTCGACACTGTCTTAATGTCCCGAATGCTGTGTAGTGGACTTCTATTATGAATTGAGGTGCCCGGATGAAGTGTACAATTGTATCCAGGTTAACAGGAGATAAAAGTAGGACAGACCATAATTAACCGTATAATAATGTCTAGTCAGGTAGTCCTTTTTAACTTCATAGCGCAGATGGTGGAATATCATTTTAGAAGATCTTATTAAGTACTCGAACAGACAGGCTTCAACAAACAATGTACAGCTAGACAAGACGTGAAGTCTGATCAGGGTCTATGACTGTTTGACATTTTGCCAGGTTTGGGACATAGAGGTACCTGCAGTATAATGGACTTGTTCAGATTTCAGGAAAGTGAAGAGTTATGGTTTGTCCAATACAGTCACTCAATAACTCGAACATCTTTGGGACCATGTAAATTTGTTCGGACATGGGTAGTTCGTACCACTGAAGGTTAATCATAGCGCTAGGGCAGGAGGCAAATTGATATAATTTAGGGATGTCTTTCCGATCTTCTGTATAAAAATGGTATGTTGAGTGTACTCATTAAAATCGCCTCGGTGAGGGGATTCTTATAAGTACACACAACATAAATTTCACGATAAATAAGAAAATTTCCCTAAAATGTCCATAAGTACTTGCTTTCTTTGGCTATCAAAAGAATTTCCTAGAGACTCAGAAATTAATCTAATTAATCATAGTAAACGAGTCATCGGTGTTAGAGTAATTGAGGTTTTACAATTAGGGTAAATGCAAGATTTAAAAAAAAATAAAATTTAAGGGGGTGTGGGTACACCTTATACAGTCGAATCTCAATAGCTCGAACACCCATGATATGTTTACCATGGCTAATTCGAGCTCGTTTTTGAGTTCCTACGAAATTCTTCCAATAGCACTAGAAAACAAATATTTAGGGAAAATTTCATGTTTTATCATGAAATTGTATGTTGAATGTACTCATTAGATTCGCCTCATCGAGGCGATTCTAATAAGTACACTCAACATACCATTATTGTCTAGAAGATCTAACAAAAAAAAAAAAAAAAAAATAGTACTAAATTATCGCCTTTGCTTTCTAACCTCGCGTCATGGAGAAGAACTGCTTGTGGCTCGAACTACCCATATCTCAATCAAATTTTCATGGGTTCGAGTTATTGAGATTCAACTGTAGGTTATCAGCCATTGGTACAAGTGAGGTAAGTTTTGTGAGATCCTTGTATACCTAATCCATTCTGAAAAGGGGACTGTTCTAAAAGATAAGAATTTGCACAAAAAGAGGAGCAAATTCTTTCCTTTCAGAGGAGATCCATTTCCAGATGAGTGGTAAAAATAGATTGACAGAGTTGCCAACCCTGCAAGTATAGCCATTCCTCTTAAAGACATAGCTAAAATGAGATTAAAAGTGATGCTGATCACGAAAACTTATCTATATAATTTTGACCCCTTAAACTCCACTTTTATATAGTAAAATTGGGGTTTACAGGGATGTACATTGTTTTTCTTATTTCTGCTCAAAAACATAGATTGTGGGTACTCGTTAGAATCGCCTCGTCGAGGCGGTTCTAACGAGTGCCAACAATCTATGTTTTGAGCAGAAATGTGAATAATATCAGATTTTTTTTTATCTGAAATTATTCATTTTTTGGTGGTAAAATTTTCAGTATATTTGAATAGGCGTGTTTTCGTAATGACTCTTTAATGATTTTACTGCCACTACCTAGGCGCAATGCAGGAGGGATCAAAGCCATGTCGTAAAGAGGTGATAATGAGATCCCAGCAGGGGGTCGTTAGGAGGCCTTCTGAATGGTTCCTATTGCTGTGCCCCGGCTCATAAAATATTACCTCCGGAACAGATTAACAAGCCAGTACTTAATTCCCGATTTGGTGTCTACCTGTCTTTCGTTTATTGACAGTATGCTAGGTTTTGTTGCGTCCAGTTACTTATCAGTGATAAGACTAATGACCAAACACATCTTAGTTTTATGTCTTTAAGCATATGTTCATACACATCACCAAGGCTGGTATTCGATTAAGCAAGACAATCACGAACGTTTTGCCCTGAATGCTTCGAAAAAATAATGATGGTTTTAGGTTAAAGAAGTGATCGTGTATCGAGAATTGTAAGTTTGTTGCGTGAGGATACAGTGATCTGGATGTTACGTGGGGAACTACTGTCCTTTCGACATCATTCGGAAAAACGTGTTTTGCTTGGCGTTTTATTTTAAATGAAAGTATTTTGTTCTGATTGACCATATCTTATTAGAAACCATTTGTCTTTTCTGCTTCTGTGTTTTGTTCTCAAATATGTACCCTAAAATCAAATTTACCTCCAAAAATTGGTCTGACCTATGCAATTTCTATAGTAAAGTATTTGTTTGGAATTTTTGTCCAAGAAAATATTTTTTACTTTTCTTTGCTGAATTAGAATTATTGAAATTTCACGAAAAATATTGTGAAAAATTCAGAAAAAAAAAATTAACAAGCGGAACTTAACTACCCTACCCTAAAGTTTTCTGCATTGTATTCATTTTTACTATGGGAAAAATGAAAATATTTTTTAAGCAATGACTAGAATAAACCTTTTTGTGCATGGGTAGTTACGATAAATGGTTTTGCATTAAATCATGACAATAGTTTACAAATTTACTTCTTCTGTGTAAAGCGCTAGGCAAAAACGACTTTCTGAAAGATGTTGAAAGCACAGTAACTGTAATGTTTATGCCTTATATTTTTTGTAGTAAGCAGCATATACATGTATAAAATATATGTCGCCACTTCAAATACCTCAGTTGCTTGAGACCATTTTATCTATGCTTCATTTTCAGACATACAAGCGGTTTCACAGGATTTGTTAACTCTTTGTTTGCTGCGTAATTTTGCATGCTTTTTTTGTTGTCTGTATATTTTTTAATCAACTTTTTCAAAAGAAAAAAACTTTTTGAGGAATACCATCAGAGTGTCAACCAGTTTGGATCCAAATCTGGGTCCAAACTGTTTGCAAAGGTTATCAGCAGACGACAAAAGCCGCCACTAGCGGGGAAAGAGTTAACAATGAGTACAGTTGACTTGCGTTATCTCGACCTCGCTTATCTCGAATAACCGCTTATCTCGAAGTGAAAATCTTGTCCCTGTTTTAACATGGAAATCTAACAACAGATAACAAAATATTGTTGAAAAGAGGAGAAATTGCTTTCCTCTTTTCCCCAATATTTTCCAAATATCTGTAGTTTCAGGAGCCAAATTACTTATTCATGGTTGTTCGATTTATTGTTTTCCTCAATTCCGCAACTCTGACATGTCGAGGTACGGATATCTCGAAGTGTTTCAAAGAGACCCTTGGAATTCAAGATAACGAGAGACGACTGTATTTGATGATAATTTTAGGTTAAATTTCACAGTTTCTTCATTTTAACATATGTCGGGATACTCATAAGAAGCGACTCGGCACTTACCTGTACCTCAGGTAATAATTCATAGCATTTAATGCATTCGAAAACGAAAACAGTATTCCATTATGCGCAATATGAGATAAGCTCACTCTTATCATATGCGAACAGCGATGACCAAGATCAGCCGGTCATCAGCGCATAGTTAAGTTCGCACTGGGCACGCTTGTACTCATAAGTAGTAGTATTTGTAAAATACTTTATAATTATCTATGTTAATTTTATTTTTATGTGCAAAAAATGACGTGCTCATATTTAGAAAGGGCTAGAGTTGGTTCTGAAATTATAATAAAAAGTCATGCACTTGCCATTTACAGTCTAACCTCAGTGGCTCGAACGCGGAAGGCTCGTTTACCGTGGATGATTCGAACTCTTTTTTCAGTCCCTACAAAATTCTCCCAATAGCTCAAGAAAACAAATAATTAATTATTTTTTCTTATTTTATCAGGGAATTGTATGTTGTGTGTACTGATTAGAATCCCCTCGTCGAGGCGATTCTAATGTGTACACACAACATACCATTATTGTCCAGAAGCTCGAAAAAAATCACTAAATTGTCGCCATTTGCTTCCTGACTTAGCATAATGATTAACCCTCAGTGGCTCGAAGTACCCATATCTCGAACAAATTTCCATGGTCCCAAAGGAGTTCGAGCCATTGAAGTTCGGCTGTATATATGTACTAGTATATTCTCATGCCAAAGTCATCTATTAACTGGTATATACGGTCCAACTGTCTGGCATATATTTAACTGAATGTTGTTAATAATAATAATGCGTATACGTATCCATATATATTTCATATTTGTTCGCTGTAACCAGTACATTAGCATCATTATAATCATCATTATCACCACCACCACCACCACCATAAAATATATATAGTTCATCTGTCATTATTACTTACAATGACCAGTCATAATCAAAAGCGTGAAGTGTTATTGTATGTGTATTCTAAGATGGCGGATGAGACCAATCTCAGCTCTAAACGGCCTGTTGCAGATGGAACAAGATAGGTCTGAGGAAGAAAGCTCTGTTGGTGATGCCTTAGCTATGGCTTCCGCTGAGCACGTTTCTCCTCGGCTTCGCTGACTGAGCCAAAGAGTCGACTCCCTGACGCAGTTGTCAGAGATTGAATGTGTGCCTACAAGCTATGCATAATCTGCCAAGGCAGATAATCGAAGGTAGGAGTGCTAGGTCGTAACACTACACATTTCCTTAAAAGGATGAGGGCATTGCTTTTATACTTTCCTACTTCAATTCCAATCATTCTTTCCCAGGTTTGGTGCTCTGTGCCTACTCTGGCATTGAAGTCGCCGAGGAGGATGAGTTTGTCTGTCCTGGGTGTTGCAGAAATCACAGAATCCAGATCATCATAGAACTTGTCTTTAGGTCATTGTGGGTGCCTAGGCACTTAACTTGTTGCATGCCTCTTGTCAAATAAGGAAAGTCTCAGCGTCCAAGCGGTCATTTATGTATTTCGGAAGTGCTGAGAGCTTGATGACAAGGTGTGACTTGATGGCGAATCCTACTCCTGCTTCACGGCGCTCTTCTTTCTTGCATCCATTCCAGAAGAAAGTGTAACCAGCACCAACTTCTTTTAAAAGCCCTTCCTCTGCAATGCGAGTATCACTCCGAGCTGCAATCTCGACTTTGTATTTGTCAAGTTCTCTAACAACTAGAGCTGTTCTTCGCTGAGGTCTGTCAGAACCAGCACTGTTCATTAGTGTGCACATTCTATGCGCCAATTGTTAAAGGTATCACCTTCGTCTTCTTTTTTTCTTGTAAAGGTATCACCTTCTTTTTTTTCTTGTTCGACCGCTAAGTAACATAAAATAAACTTAGAACAAAAGCTCTGTATTGTTCATTATTCATTTATCTTCCCTCCTGGTTTTGTGTCTGCTTAAGGGGAATGGATACATCTTCATGGGAAATTATTATGTCTAAATTGATTTTGTCCCCTTCTGAAAAGGGATATACCCTAAAAGGAAAGAATTTGGGAGTAAATTCTTTCCATTTAGGATAGATGCCTTTTTAGTAAGAAGGGCTTTGGTGTTTCGAAACGCATTACGAAAACACGCCTATTCAAATACATGTATATAGAAAATTTCGCATCCAAAAAAAACTGAAAATTTTCGGGTAAAAAAAACTCTGATATATTTCATATATCTGCTCATAACATAGATTGTTGGTACTCGTTAGAACCGCCTCGGCGAGGCGGTCCTAACGAGTACCCACAATCTATGTTTTTGAGCAGAAATAAGAAAAATAATGTACACCCCTGTAAACCCCAGTTTTACTATATAAAAGTGGGGTTTAAGGGGGTCAGTATTATATAGGCATGTTTTCGTGATGGCAAACAGGAAGTCACAAAATGGCGGAAATGTATACATCCCTATAATAGAAATGCCAAACCATTGTTTTTCAAAGACAAAAATAGAATGATGCTTCAGAGTGTCATCTACGACGGGTGTTTCAATAAATACAGTAAAACATCGATGGCTCAAACATCATTGGGACCATGGATATTTATGCGAGAAATGGGTAGTTCGAGCCACTGAGGGTTAATGTCAGGAAGCGAATGGTGACACTTTAGGGAAGTCGTTTTGATCTTCTATGCAATAATGGTATGTTGTGTGTACTCATTAGAATCGCCTCATCGATGAGGTGATTCTAATGAGTACACACAACATAGAAGCCTACAATTTCATGATTAAATAAGAAAATTTCCCTAAAAAATTGTAGTCTTCAGCTATCGGAAGAATTTCGTACAGACTCAAAAACGAGGTCCAATTAACCATGGTAAATGAGCCATTGGTGTTCGTGCTATTGAGGTCCGACTGTATTTCATACGTTTCATTCCGAATTTCTCTTACATTATAAATGATTTTTCACTGGCTTGTGATCGCATATAATATGAATTGTGTGCATTGTACGGATTGTCTCGATAAATCGCTACCATATCAACGTAAGAAAAACCTAGAGAGCAATAAATCTGAAATATGAAAGAAAGCGGGTACTTAATCCTAATCCTGCTGAACCAGGATATGCCCTGCATTTGCAAACAGTGAACATCCAGATCAGTTGGCTTCTGAAGAAGCCAACTGATCTGGATGTGCACTGTTTGTCATTAAGTATGTGAATAAACTATCGCTAAGGTGCACAACCCGCCTCTTGTCAATATTAATGTGTATGTAATCTTTTATCAAAATACCCCAGATGGTTGAAGACCTATGGCGATTCAAAAGTTACCGCCATTTTCGCTGACTGACACATATTTTGGCATCGGCGTTGCCTCGGTCAATGAAAAGTGGCATTTTATAGTTCATGTGGCTAGATACGGTCAATATTAATGTGTATGCAAACTATTATCAAACAAGAGGTCCATGGGTCACAACGCTCACCTGAGTTAACTGCTGTAAGCTAATCAGGTAATTTACTCTTCATTCCCTGTCAGCCTGTCAAGTTTCAAGGCAAAGGCTTAAACAGTGTTTGAGATATCTTGCTTACAAGGTTAAAATGCTAAAATTTTCAAAGGGCCATAAGTGAAAAAAAAAATGAGATTTTTTTCCAGAAGTTAATTGGGTCATCTACTTACCCCCTTTCAGCACATGTAGTTTCAATGCAATAGCTCAAATAGTTTTTTTTAGATATCTTGCTTACAAGATTTCATTGCAATTGTTTGCAAAGGGGAATAACAAAAAAAGATAGCTTGTGGAAGTGATAGTGTCATGGCTTGAGATATATCGATTAAAGGCGACCATTTTGTTTGGTTGTTATGGCAAAACTTTAAAGTAGGAAATTTCTGAAACGCCAGCAGGGAAAGAAGACCATATGAAGCACCAGCAGGGAAGGAAGACCGTGTGATGCGCCCGCAGGGAAGGAATGTGAAGCACCAGCAGGGAAAGAAGACCTTGCAGAGCTTGCTTCTTGACAAGTTTAGCTCTGATGGCAATTTTCTTCAGCCTAGTGGATCCACTTTAGCAGTTTTGGCAAAAAGACATAAGAGAAAAATATCTGTGGAATTATTTTGAAATCAACTACTGGCCTCGAAGGAGATGTCCTTTAAAGATTTTTTTCTATTTTTAGCTCTGGCAAACATTTTGTTCAGCAGCGTAGAACCATTTTAGCAATTTTGGTACAGAGGCATAAAAAGAACATTGCTGTAAAATTATTTTGAAATCCGGCCACTGGCCACGGAGATGTTGTTTAAAGTTTTTTTTTTCTATTTTTAGCTCTGGTGACCATTTTGTTCAGCAGAGCAGAACCATTTTGACAATTTTGGTAAAGGCGGATAAGAGGAACATTTCTGGGAAATCAGGCCACTAGCCAAGGAGGAGATGTCGTTTAAAAAGTTGTTTTTTCTATTTTTAGCTCTGGCTGGGAAGGTGTCGGGTATCTTGTGTCACCGGGGCGTCCAACTGATATAGGCTTACAGTTGGGCAAGGCCTGCTATCATTGTAGTAGGTAAAGATAGAGGGGGAATGTTTTTATTTCTTCTGTTTCTTCCCTTTCATTCCTGTTCCTCTTTCTTCCCTGTTCCTCTCTTTCATCTCTTCTACTATCTCTTCTATCTCTTTTCTCCCTTTCTCTGGGAGACGACACAAAATGACCCACAAGGGTTGACATGTCGTTAAACCCCAACACAATCAAAGCTCTGGCGGCCATTTTGTTCAGTCGAGCGGAACCACGTTAGCAATTTTGGTCAACAGCCATAAGAGGACCACTTCTGTGAAATTACTTTGAAATCGGGACATCGGATGCGGAGGAGATGTCTTTTACAGATTTTTCTATTTTTAGCTCGTCGCCATTTTGTTCAGCCAAGCGGAATCATTTTAGCAATTTTGGTATAGGGCCATTTGAGGAACACTTCTGTGCAAATATTTTGAAATCGGGGTCATTGGCCAAGGACGAGATGTTGTTTAAAGATTTTCTATTTGTAGCTCTGGCGGCCATCTTGTTCAAAGGAGCAGAACCTTTGCAGCCATCTTGGATTTCCGATCGACACAATTTTAGCTCCTTTCAATCCAGAAGTCGTCCTGTTGCTACAGACCAAGTTTTGGCTCAAAGCGACCAAAGATTTGCGAAGAGACAGTGTCGAAAATTGATTTTCGAGATGGTGGCTGTGGCGGCCATCTTGGATTTTCTATCGGCTCATTTAGCTATTTTGTGTGTACTAGGCGCTCTAATGCCCATCGTCAAGTTTCGATTCAACTGGATTATAGAGGAGATGTCCAAAATATGAATTCTCAACATTTTTCCCATATAAATGTACAGGGCCCATACAAATGCATGGGAAAGCATTTGACCTTGCCGTAAAAAAGGTCAAACTCAACGTAGGACCATCATTTTAGCAATTTCAGTAGATCTCCAATCCCCGATGATTTGTGTTAAGATTAGGCCCAAGGGCTTATTTGGTTCTGGAGAAGAAGATTTTTAAAGGTTTTTACCATATATGGGCATGGCAGCCATCTTTCTCAATGGACCACGACCATTTTAGCAATCCTGCCCCGAGGAAGGAGAATCCACATGGAATTTGAGCACCACTGGTCCAGAGGCTTCAGAGGAGAAGACATTTGAAATTATCAACATTTTTTTTCCATACAAATGTATGGGACCCATACAAATCCCCGATGATTTGTGCAAAGATTCAGTCCCACGGCATCCCCGGTTCTGGAGAGGAAGATTTTTAAAGGTTTTTACCTGGCGGCCAGCTTGTGGTCAACGGACCGCGTCCATTTTAGCAATCTTTCGTTCCCCTAAACTAAGGAGGCTCCATTAGAAATTTGAGCTCAGCGACTTCAGAGGAGAAGTCCTTTGAAAAAAGTTAACGGACGGACGGACGACGGACAAAAAGTGATCACTAAAGCTCATCCTGAGCATAGCCCAAGTGAGCTTAAAATAAAGCATATGGTTGAAGACATGCGGCGAGTTCTGTATTTTCACATTTAGGGCCTCGGCGTTACCTTGTCATTGTTATTGTCATATAGGGCACGCTTCGAAAGTCAACTGTTCAATCGGTCGATTTTTCTGCGAGTCGTGCGGTTTTAATCAACGACCTGGATCAAGTAAAGTGATTGGCTGAAAATTAGAAGTGGGCGTAGCGTCTTAATTTATTCAGACAGACAAGAGTTAATATAGGACTGAAGTGCTTAGTGCAAGGAGGCGAACGTCAGTAGCTACATAATCTGATACACAGTTTGTCGATGATATTTTCAAAATGGGTTGATTGGGTTCATGTCGACTGTGCACATCGCCGTCATGAAATGTTGCATTGGTTTGTACGCAAACTATTACTAAAGATGGAATAAGATCTGGCAGATAATGTTTCTGTTTTCCACATGGCAGAAGCAGTCAACCCTGACAAACAAAAGGTGGAAACGAACATAAAGTGTTAACGACATCACGAAAACATGCCTATATAATTTGGACCCCCGAAACCCCACTTTTCTTATTTTTGCTCGAAAACATAGATTGTGGTACTCGTTTGAACCGCATCAGCGAGGCGGTTCTAACGAGTACCCACAATTTATGTTTTGAGCAGAAATTTGAAAAATATCAGGGTTTTTTTTTCTGAAAATTTTCAGTTTTTGGAGGTGAAATTTTCTAAATTTTCTATATAGTTTAATAGGCGTGTTTTCGCGATGACCTGCTATGAGATCACATTACGTTAAGAGGTATATGTAATGTGTACCCATATCGCCAATCATACGAGCCCATCATCGTAAGGGCTTCGACGTCAAGCGGAAAAAAGTACCTTCGAACATGCACAAAATGCGCAGATTAAGATCATCCTGGACGCCCGATCATCCTGCGCATGCGCAAAGTATCCGGGCGTTTGCTCTCCATTTATATATTCTGTAGTGTCCAATGGTTCTGTCAGCGGACAGTGAAGGTCCTGATCAGACTGCGCGGATGCGCAGTCTGATCAGGGCCTTCGCTGTCCGCATATGCCTTCTCATATCGTGGCGCATATATTGGAGACAGTTGTACACTATTAGGGAGATTTTCAGAAGTTTGGCGGTTTTGAAACCATCTTCAATTTGTTTGTTACTTCTATCAATCTTCTATAATGCATAAAATCCAAGATCGGTCACATAACCAGCATGGACTGATTTTCATGTTGGGGTTTAACGACACGTCAACCCTTGTGGGTTATTTTGTGTCGTCTCCCAGAGAATGGGAGAAAAGAGATAGAAGGGATAGTAGAAGAGATGAAAGAGAGGAACAGGGAAGAAAGCGGAAGAGGTATGAAAGTGAAGAAACAGAGGAAATAAAAACATTCCCCCTCTTCCCTTACCTGCTACAAGGATAGCAGGCCTTGCCCATCTGTAAGACAATATCAGTTGGACGCCCCGGTGACGTAAGACACACGACACCTTCGCACCACCCGACCACCCCCAAACCATCATGGAGATTGATCATGACATCATATCTACGGCCGTCCTCCCCGTTCCGCCAATTTAAAAAGGGCAGTTGTTTACTACTGGCAAAAGTATGCGCACAAGGTACTGGTTAACCGCCTGGAGGATTAAGCCTGCCCAGGTAAAAGTGTGAGTAGGTTAACTGACCGGCTCGACATGACCTTAATAGTGTTGGCTGGGCCGTAAAACTCCAACTCGAACAAATTCAGACAAAATAAAAGCACCAAAGTTAGTGTTTAACGTAAACACACATACATTTGTAAGGATTATAACAGTAACAATACTCATGGTTTATTTTATTTTTTATTTATTTTTCTATTTGATTTTTATTTATTTATTTTTTTTTTTATCAAAATTAAGCTTTGATAATCAAAAGTCTTAAACAGCATTTTCAAATAACTAAAATATGGCAGTAATCATGGTAAAATAGTGTACAATATTTAAAAATACATATATGACATCACAGAGAAGCTTTGATATTGACAGAGCTGTGTCGAATTTAACGCTTAGCATGCCGGGTAAAAGTTTCAGCAGTTCAGCAGACGACAGTTTGACATATTTTTCTTATTTCACCCCCCCCCCCCCCCAAAAAAAAAATGGATTTGACAGTGCATGCAAATTGTCTCTTATGTATGAAATGTCAAAGCCTTTTTTTCAAGGGAAAATGAGAACGCATATCATCAATTTATCGTCTGCTGAATTTGCACAGAAAGAGATTTTAAGTGACTTGGCTCAATCTCTTAGAAAATACAGGTATGCGAGCAGTGCAGACCCTGATCGTCCTGCACCTTCAGAAAGTCGGGTTATGGTCTCTTACCTGTTCGTTTCTACAATCACGTTAACAGCGAATGACGAATGTCATGATCCAACTGCGCGAATGCGCAGGCTGATCTGGACATTCGCCTTTGTCGCACGTGAACTTGCCTAGTGAACAACTATGATACTATATATGTTTTACAAAAATTACGAGAAATTCTAAGAAATAAAACTGCACAATACACATCGGGTTAAACCCTTTAGGGCTGGGCAAAATTGTAGCAGACGACATTTTTTTAATTGTCATTATTTCATAGAGAAAATTAGTGGCAGATCGTGTGAATGTTGGCAGACGATTCAAATGAAATGTCAAGCTTTTCCCTGAAAAAAAAAAATTAGAAAATCAAAATATCGTCTGCTACAGTTGTGATTAGCACTTAGAGGGTTACGTTGAAACGTAACAACAAAGAAAACAAATAAAAAAGTATATACACTTTATGAGAGAGAACCACAAATTAGATATAATGTATTTACTTGATACTAATTAGGAGGCTGTATTAACTCTAGGAACCAATTAAGGAATCATAAATACAGATACATCGACACGGTTACGGAAGCCTATATGTGACATTGTGTTATGTGAAAGGATGTTTTGTGTTTTGAGTTTCGTGTTCGTAACTTGCGACTTCTGTGTTGTAATTTTTTAGTTTTATGCTTTGAGGTTTCGCTTTTGTGCTCTGTATTACGTCTTTTGATATGTGCGTTTGGCCATTTAAAGGGTGCGATAAAGGACATAAAAGAAAGTGGAATGAAAAAGGAAAAATTGTTTGTTATTTTTCAGCTTTTTATATGCTGCACTGTAAGAAATACCTGTACCTTTTACGTTAAAGTCAGTGGTCACGGGTTCCCAGTGCACTGGTCGTTACTTTTAAAAGCCAAATCACGTAAGTCACAATTTACAAACATAAAACAGCCTTAAATAAAACACAATGTCACATATTGGCTTCCGTACACAGCTTTTGTACTATATTACATAAGTTAATGTGAATAACAAGGTGAGCAAAGGTCCCTTATCTCATATGCGGACAACGAAGGTCCTGATCAGGCTGCGAATTTGCACAGTCTGCCCAGCAAACACACAACGTCGCATCAACGTCGTCACAACGTCGCCGCAACGTCGTGACGTTGCAGCGACGTTGTAACCACGTAGTGTGTTTGCCTTCCTTGTCCGCTTACAGATTAATCTGATACTATAGAATGTAATGATGAGCAGAGAACGCCATGATTACACCGCACTAATTGTACAGACTGATCTGCGTCTTCCCCTGATACAGAGATTCAAAGGTACATTTTGTCACGCTCCAGGAAATTAATTTTATCTTATCTTACACAGAAAATAAGGACTGACGTTTTAATACAATTACACTCATAAATTTTCTGTGAAAAAAAAAAAGTTGTGAAAAATAATTTAAAAAAAATAGTAATTTGTGATCTGCTGATTTTGTCAAGCCCGAGGATGTTTTTTATTCTAGTTTTACAGAAATTAAGGGTTGGCGTTTATATACAATGTCAGTCTTTATTTTCAGTAAATAATGATAAATATGTTCGTAATTTGCCATCTGCTGAATTAGCCTACAGAGTGCTGAAGCTACCCAGCAGACACACAACGTTGAAACGACGTCGATTCAACGTCAATACGTTGAATCAACGTTGAATCGACGTCGTTTCAACGTTGTGTGCCTGCTGGGTACAAATCATCAGGTCAGTGTACTCTCGGATGGAAAGGTAAAGGTGTGCGTGGAATGGCAAGCTGGTTTGCGTATGCACTATGCCTTTTCTTGAAACTGTTGTTATGTCTTGAAAAAAGTATCAGAAAATGATGAGCTATAGGGCAACGGGACACACTAAGATCACACTACATTATATAATACAAGAAAACAAAATACACACCAAAAAAGACGAAACACCACTGAAAAAAAAATACAACAAAAAGCAATACACGCATGCAAATACTTATTTTTTACAACGTTTTGCATTTAAATGTGCGTCAAACGAAATCTGCTGTAAAAATCGGAACCGCCCCACCAGGCTGTACATCCACATAATCCACATTCAGTCGACTCTCGTTATCTCCAAGTCCGAGGAACTTTCTGAAATACTTCGATATATCCATACCTCGACATATCAGATTTGCAAAACTGAGGAAAAAATAAATCGAACAACCACATTTAGCATGTGAAAATGTAATCCGACTGCTCAAGTTAGGGATCTACTGAAAAGAAAAGAAATTGCTCCTTAGGAGCAAATTTCTTTTCCACAATATTTTGTTACCTGTTCTTAGATTTTCACGTTTAAACAAGGACCATATTTTCACTTCGAGATAAATGGTTATTCGAGATAAGCGAATTCGAGATAACGAGAGTCGACTGTAGTCCGTAAATACAATACTTATCGTGATTTCTTTTTAAAGAGGAGCATTTAGTGATAAATAAAAGCATGTTTGTCTTTGGACGAGGTTGGTGATATTTTAGACATATTTTCCCTTTTTCTCCGTAAAACACATTCTGTGTGTATTCGTGTACTCATTAGTATCATTTCGGCGAAGCACATCGAATCATACGACTTTACGGAGAACTGAAGGTAATTTTCTGGGAATTGTTATCAAATGCTCCTCCGGTGCCAAATTTCAGACGACATTTGTCGTCTGCTTTTCTTTTTTAACAAACTATCGCTTGAAAAGAAGTTTATATGTAAAGTTGAAAGACTGAATGTCAAAAAGCGTAGATTCAGATGAGACGGCTCATATGAGCCGTCTCATCTGGATCTATGCTGTTTGCAAAAGCCTAAATTATCGCCAGTGGCAGTGAAAGAGTTAAAGTTAAAGGGCTAAGGAAAGTGGTAGCAGACGACATTCTATTTTTTATCATTTTTCAGAGAAAACAAGACGGCAGTTCATACGAATCGATTCGCTTGAAATGTTAAGCCTTATTTCGTCTGAAAAAAAAAATATATGAATCAAACTGTTGTCTGTTGCAGTTATGATAAGCTAAAACTGCTTTTCTTATTTCTCCATGGAATAATGCTATCTCGTCTTGCTGAGATTATTCTAAAGGGATCCCAAACAAATTTGGGGAAAAATAAGAAGAAAAATATAAGCATCAATGTTTTTGTCCCAAGATATCATACTCGGACGGATTCCAGTAACACACATTTAGTTTTGAACACTTCTGGAGAGACAATGGTTACATGTAAATATAAGAATACCATTTAGAAGTACAAAGGAAAACAAGTCATTCTCGTCTTTAAACCCCCCCCCCCAACAAAACACGGGATCTATCAATATGCTTTATCTTTAACGTCATTAACCCTATTATGCCAAGTGGAACACCTTAGACCGGCCCATTTCCAATAGAAGGGATGTCTGGTTAGTTTTTGTAATTAACATGTTTTATAGAAATTCCTGTATCTAATGCAAACAGTGCACACCCTGATCAGATGCCGCGTTTTCGGCGTCTGATCTTGGTCTACACTGTTTGTACCAATATCCCTTTTCTTAGACGCAAGACAAAAATGGGTCAATGAAGGACTAAACACGACTTGAACGTCTGGGAAAGCGTGGATTTACAGCATTTCAAACCAAGCAAGTTTCTGCTTTTCGCCAGAATTTTCTAGTGTGTGTGTGTGTGCGTGTGTGCGTGCGTGCGTGTGTATATATGTGTGTTTAAGGCAAAAAGCAAAGACCTGTCTGGATATTCCCTGCTCGCAAATACCATCAATCCCATTTGTTCTTGAAGAGCTCCAGTTATGTTTCCATACATCAACAAGAAAACAACCGAAACAAGGCCAATTCAGGTGAATCAACAAGAAAAGAGCCGAACAAGGACAGTTAAGGTGAATCGACACACATCCGAGGAAGATAACTCTTGAATGAAAGTATTTGCACCTCACTCAATGAGGGTTAATCTTAAAAGAAAGAATTTGCCCACGCACTCTCTTTGGGATCAAATTATTTCCTTTAAACGTAGCTTCTTTTGAAAAAAGTTTCCTTTTTAAGAGAAGAAACTGTGTTTGTTCTGGAATGGTATCCCTTTGAAAAGGGGGCAAAAACTTTGAGTCTCGAATATTCTCTCTATGTGGTACATTCATACCCCTAAAAGAACAGCAAATAGCTGACAAGCCAAGCGTAACTATTTGTAGCAATGAATGCAGTTGTAACAGATTCTTATTCGTATCCATTAAGTATGATATGTATAATATCACAATCCATTCTGCCAGATGATTAAATTTTAGCTTAAAATAAGGGAGTCATAGCTGCAAATGCTCAGGTATCCTTCTCGGATGGAAGATCGTCAATGTCCGATAAAGATGATTTTCTAACATGAGTAGCTGTCGTATCATATGATGTGTCCGATAAAGAGGGTTTTCTGAACTGAGAAGCTGTCGTATCATATGACGACGCTGAATATCCGGTCCTTGTAGTAGTGACATCTCCAGTTGTGAACGAATCATAAGTTTCCGTGTTATCAACGCCACCAATAGTTATTTCTTGGGAAGTATCCTTATCTGTTCTCGGGGTTACCTCCTCATAGGTAGATTTGGACTTCTCTGTATCTTCGTATTCTGATATGTCTGTCCATTCATCATCACCATCGTTTGTTGTGACTGAAATGGTATTTCCTTCTCTTTCTTGCTTTATCTCGCTTTGTTTATTAGTAGGTTTGCGATGTTTTGTTTCTTCGATATGTTTAGTGGTAGGTTCGTGATGTTTTGTTTCATTAACAGAATCTGAAGATTGTTTTTTAGACAGTTTTTCATTATCAATGTAAAGAATAACAGTAACGTCGTTTAGTTCATAGGCATACATGGACTCTTTGCCTTCCCCATTTATTTTATCAGCTTCTGTTATGATAATTTCATTTCTCTCGTCATAGAAAGATGTTTCTTGTTTCTGTCCCTCGGCAAGAAATTGAATGGGATCTTTCTGTTTATTAGCACCAGCTGCACCCTCGACTTCTGTTTTATGCATTTCATCTGGGTTTTTCTCGTTTATTTTTTGACCATGAGTGTTTTCGATTTCCTTATCATCGTCCGCTGATAGACTTATACATTTTATGTCATCGTTTACAGATTTTATTGAAGCTTCAAACCGGTCTGAATGAACTAATTCTTTTGCAACACTTGTTTTAGTTGTAGCTATAAGTTTAGGCTCGTAGACTTCAAATTCATTTGGTTCCTTGCTTTCTAAAGAGTGCTTCTGATCATCTGTTCCTACATCTCTGCTTGTGGATTTTAAGATGTCTGCATATGTCACATCCTCTGTTTCCCTAGTCCAGAGTAAAGCATTCTTTGCGTCGATGCTGACCTCTGCATTAATATAAGGTTCCTCGAGGTTAGCTGTTATTTCATCTTTCTCCTGTGTCTCATCCCTTTTGGGGTCCTCTATGTGGACGGATAATTCTCTGCTGCGATCTTTATCAAGAATTTTCGAATCGTTAACTTCAACGGTTATTTCATCCTTGGGAATGTCAACTGTTATTTTCTCTTCTTCAGTAGATTTCTGTTTCTCTAACACAACTGGTTCGATATCCGTCTTCTCTTCATCAGTTATTATCACTTTATTTGTTTCCCCAGTCTCCAGTAGAACATTCTCTGCGTCGATGCTTACCTCTGCATTAATATAAGTTTCCTCAAGGTCAACTATTATTTTATTTTTATTTTGTCTCTCATCGCTTTTTTGGTCCTCAATGTTAAGGGTTAAGTCTCCACTGCGATCTTCATCAGCAATGTTCGACTCGTCGACTTGAACGGATACTTCATCCTTGGGAATATCAACTTTTTCTTCCTTAGTAGATTCTTTTTTCTCCAACAGAACTGTTTCGACATCCTTCTTCTCTTTATCAGTAAGTATCATCTCTTCTGCATCCCAAGTCTCCAGTACAACATTCTCTTGGTCGATGCTCACATCTGTATTAATAGGTCGAACCTCGAGATCAACTGTTATTTTATCTAAATCTTGTTTCTCGTTGCTTTTGGGTTCCTCTATGTGAACGGATAGGTCTCCGCTGCGATCTTCATCAATACTTTTCGACTCCTCGACTTGAACGGTTACTTTTTCCTTGGGGATGTCAACAGTTATTTTCTCTTCTTCAGTAGAATACTTTTTCCCCAACAGAACTGGTTTGGCATCCTTCTTCTCTTCATCCCTAATTATCACTTCTTCTGTTTCCCGAGTCTCCAGTACAGCATTCTCTGCCTCGATGTCCACATCTGCATTAATAGGTGGTATCTCGATGTCTCCTGTTAGTTTATCTTTATCTTGTTTCTCGACGCTTTTGGGTTCCTCGATGTAAACGGACAAGTCACCGCTGCGATCTTCATCAAAACTTTTCGACTCCTCGACTTGTAAGGTTACTTCATCATTGGGGATATCAACTGTCATTTTCTCTCCTTCAGTAGCATTCTGTTTCTGAAGCAGAACTCGTTCGCCATCCTTCTTCTCTTCATGCGTAATTATCACTTCTTCTGTTTCCCCAGTCTTCAGTAGAACATTCTCTGCGTCGATACTGACCTCTGCGTTATTAGCTGGTTCCTGGAGGTCAACTGTTATTTCATTTTTATCTTGCCTGTCGTCACTTTTGGGATCCTCTGTTTGTGCGAATAGATCTCCACTGTGATCTTCATCAGGAATGTTTGACTCCTCGACCTGAGCGGTTACTTCATCGTTTTGGATGTCAACTGTGATTTTCTCTTCTTCTATAGATTTCTGTTTATCCAACAGAACTGGTTCGACAGCCTTCTTCTCTTCATCAACACTTATCTCTACCTCTGTTTCTCCATGCTGCAGAAGAACATTGTCTGCGAAATTGCTCAACTCTGCATGAATGGGAGGTTCCTCGAGATCAGCTGTTATTTCATCATTATCTTGAATATCATCGCTTTCGGGTTCCTCTATGTGAACGGAGAAGTCACCGCTGAGAGCATCATCAGGAATTCTCGACTCATCAACTTGAATGGTTACTTCATTCTTAGGAATGTCAACTGTTATTTTCTCGGATTCATTAGATCTCTGTTCCTGAAACAAACCTAATTCGACATCTTTTGTCTCTTGATCAGCAATTATCACTTCCCCTCCGTTCCCAGACTCATGTAGAACATTTTCTGCCTCGACGCTGACTTCTGCGTTAATTTCAGGCTCATCGAGGTCAACTGTTATTTCATCTTTATCTTGTTTTTCATCGCTTTTGGGTTCACCGATGTGAAGGGGTAAGTCTACGACGCTTTCTTCATCAGGAATGTTCGACTGGTCGACTTGAACGGTTACTTCATCCTTGGGGATATCAACTATTATTTTCTGTTCTTCAGTACAGTCTTGTTTCTCCAACAGAACTGGTTCGACATCTCTGCCTTCATCAGCAATAATCACTTCCTCTGATTTCCCAGTCTCCAGTAAAACATTTTCTGCATCAAAGCTGACCTCTGCATTAACATAAGGTTCTTCGAGGTCAAGTGTTATTTTATTTTTATCGTGTTTTTCATCGCTCTTGGGGTCCTCGATGTTAACGGATAAGTCTTCACTGCGATTTACATCAGGAATTTTCGACTCGTCAAATTGAATGGTTACTTCCTCCTTGGGAATGTCAACTGTTATTTTGTGTTCTTCAGTAGATTCTTGTTTCTCCAACACAACTGGTTCGACATCCGTCTTCTCTTTATCAGTTATTATCACTTCCTCTGTTTCCCCAGTCACAAGAAGAACATTCTCTGTGTCGATGCTGACCTTTGCATTAAAATGAGGTTCCTCGAAGTCAACTGTTATTTTATCTTTATCGTGTTTTTCATCGCTCTTGGGGTACTCGATGTGAACGGATAAGTCTTCACTGCAACCTTCATCAGGAATTTTCGAATCATGGACTTGAACGGTTAACTCCTCCTTGGGGATGTCAACTATTATTTTGCATTCTTCAGTTGATTCTTGTTTCGCCAACACAACTGGTTCGACATCCGTCTTCTCGTCAGTAGTAATTATCACTTCCTCTGTTTCCCCAGTCACAAGAAGAACATCCTCTGCATCGAAGCTGACCTCTGCATTAAAATGAGGTTCCTCGAGGTCAACTGTTATTTCATCTTTATCCTGTTTCTGATCGCTTCTAGGGTCCTCGATGTGAAAGGTTAAGTCTCCGCTGCGATCTTTGTCAGGAATATTCGATTCGTCGACTTGAACGATTACTTCGTCCTTGGGTATGTCAACTGTTGTTTTCTCGGCTTCAGTAGATATCTGTTTCTCCATCAAAACTAGTTCGACATCCTTTTTCTCTTCATCAGCAATTATTACCTCCTCTGTTTCCCCAGTCTCCTGTAGAACATTTTCTGCCTCGACGCTGACCTCTGCATTAATTTCAGGCTCCTCGAGATCAACTGTTATTTTATCTCTATCTTGTTTCCCATCATTTTTTGGATCTTCGATGTGAAGGGCTAAGTCTCCGATGCTATCTTCATCAGGAATGTTCGCCGGGTCGACTTGAAGGGTTACCTCATCCTTGGGGATATCAACTATTATTTTCTGTTCTTCAGTACAGTCTTGTTTGTCCAACAGAACTGGTTCGACATCTCTGCCTTCATCAGCAATTATCACTTCCTCTGATTCCCCAGTCTCCAGTAGAATATTTTCTGCGTCAAAGCTGACCTTTGCATAAATATGAGGTTCCTCGAGGTCAACTGTTTTTTCATCTTTATCGTGTTTTTCATCGCTCTTTGGGTCCTCGATGTGAATGGATAAGTCTTCACTGCGATCTTCATCAGTAATTTTCGACTCGTGGACTTGACTGGTTACTTCCTCCTTTGGGATGTCACCTGTTACTTTCCTTTCTACATGAGAGTCTTGTTTCTCCAACAGAACTGGTTCGACATCTCTGCCTTCATCAGCAATAATCACTTCCTCTGATTCCCCAGTCACTAGCAGAACATTTTCTGTGTCGAAGCTGAACTCTGCATTAATATGAGGTTCCTGGAGGTCAACTGTTACATCATCTTTATCGTGTTTTTCATCGCTCTTTGGGTCCTCGATGTGCGCGGATAAGTCTTCACTGCGATCGTCATCAGAATTTTTTGACTCGTCGACTTGAACGGTTACTTCATCCTTGGGGATGTCAACTGTTATTTTCTCTTCTTCAATACATTTCTGTTTCTCCAACGCAACTGGTTCAAAATCTGTCTTCTCCTTATCATTTATTTTCACTTCCTCTGTTTCGCCAGTCTCCTGAAGAACATTCTCCGCGTCGATGCTGACCTTTGCATTAAAATGAGGTTCCTCGAGGTCCACTGTTATTTCATCTTTATCGTGATTCTGATCGCTTTTGGGGTCCTCGATGTTAAAGGTTAAGTCTCCGCTGCGATCTTCATCAGAAATGTTCGATTCTTCGACTTGAACGGTTACTTCATCTTTGGGTATGTCAAGTGTTATTTCCTCTTCTTTAGTAGATTTGTGTCTCTCCAATAGAATTGGTTCGATAGTCTTCTTCTCTTCATCAGTTATTATAACTTCCTCTGTTTCCGTAGTCTCCAGTAGGACAATCTCTGCATCGAAGCTCACCTCTTTAGTAATTGTAGGTTCCACGAGATCAACTGTAATTCCATCTTGATCGCTTTTGGTGCCCTCTATGTGTACAGAGAGGCCATCGCTGCGACTTTCAGGAATTTTTGACTTTTCGGCTTGAACAATTTCTTCATCCTTGGGTATTTTCACTTCTTTAGTAGATTCATCTTTCTCCAACAGAACTGGGTTGATATTATTTTTCTTTTCATCAGTAATTTTCATTTCCTCAGTTTCCAGTAGAACATTCTCTGTATCGATGCTGACCTCTGTAATAATATGAGGTTCCTCGAGATCAACTGTTATTTCATCTTTATCTTGTTTCTCATTGCTTTTGGGTTCTTCGATGTGAAGGGGTAAGTCTACGACGCTTTCTTCATCAGGAATGTTCGACTGGTCGACTTGAATGGTTACTTCATCCTTGGGGATATCAACTATTAGTTTCTGTTCTTCAGTAGATTCTGGTTTCTCCAACAGAACTGGTTCGACATCTCTGCCTTCATCAGGAATACTCATTTTCTCTGATTCCCCAGTTTCCAGTAGAACATTTTCTGCATAGACGCAGATCTTTGCATCAAAATGAGGTTCCTCGAGGTCAAGTGTTATTTTATCTTTATCGTGTTTTTCACCAATCTTGGGGTCCTCGATGTTAACGGATAAGTCTTCACTGCGATTTTCATCAGGAATTTTCGACTCGTCAAACTGAACGGTTACTTCCTCCTTGGGAATGTCAACTGTTATTTTGTGTTCTTCAGTAGATTCTTGTTTCTCCAACACAACTGGTTCGACACCCGTCTTCAATTTATCAGTTATTATCACTTCCTCTGTTTCCCCAGTCACAAGAAGAACATTCTCTGTGTCGATGCTGACCTTTGTATTAAAATGAGGATTCTCAAGGTCAACTGTTATATTATCTTCATCGTGTTTTTCATCGCGCTTGGGGTCCTCGATGTGAACGGATAAGTCTTCACTGCGATCTTCATCAGGAATTTTCGAATCATGGACTTGAACGGTTAATTCCTCCTTGGGGATGTCAACTGTTATTTTGTGTTCTTCAGTAGATTCTTGTTTCTCCAACACAACTGGTTCGACATCCGTCTTCTCGTCAGTAGTAATTATCACTTCCTCTGTTTCCGCAGTCACAAGAAGAACATCCTCTGCTTCGATGCTGATCTTAGCATTAAAATGAGGTTCCTCGAGGTCAACTGTTATTTCATCTTTATCGTGTTTCTGATCGCTTTTAGGGTCCTCGATGTGAAGGGTTAAGTCTCCGGTGCGACCTTCATCAGGAATATTCGATTCGTCGACTTGAACAATTACTTCGTCCTTGGGTATGTCAACTGTTATTTTCTCGGCTTCAGTAGATTTCTGTTTCTCCATCAAAACTAGTTCGACATCCTTTTTCTCTTCATCAACAATTATTACCTCCTCTGTTTCCCCAGTCTTCTTTAGAACATTCTCTGCCTCGACGCTGACCTCTGCATTAATTTCAGGCTCCTCGAGGTCAACTGTTCTTTTATCTCTATCTTGTTTCTCATCGCTTTTTGGTTCTTCGATGTGAAGGGCTAAGTCTCCGATGCTATCTTCATCAGGAATGTTCGACTGGTCGACTTGAAGGGTTACCTCATCCTTGGGGATATCAACTTTTATTTTCTGTTCTTCAGTACAGTCTTGTTTATCCAACAGAACTGGTTCGACATCTCTGCCTTCATCAGCAGTTATCATTTCCTCTGATTCCCCAGTTTCCAGTAGAATTTTTTCTGCATCAAAGCTGACCTCTGCATTAATATGAGGTTCCTCGAGGTCAACTGTTATTTCATCTTTATCGTGTTTTTCATCGCTCTTTGGGTCCTCGATGTGAATGGATAAGTCTTCACTACGATCTTCATCAGTAATTTTCGATTCGTCGACTTGAATGGTTACTTCGTCCTTGGGTATGTCTTCTTCTTCGATGTGAAGGGCTAAGTTTCCGATGTTATCTTCATCAGGAATGTTCGACTGGTCGACTTGAAGGGTTACCTCATCCTTGGGGATATCAACTATTATTTTCTGTTCTTCAGTACAGTCTTGTTTATCCAACAGAACTGGTTCGACATCTCTGCCTTCATCAGCAATTATCACTTTCTCTGATTCCCCAGTCTCCAGTAGAACATTTTCTGCGTCAAAGCTGACCTCTGCATTAATATGAGGTTCCTCGAGGTCAACTGTTTTTTCATCTTTATCGTGTGTTTCATCCCTTTTTGGGTCCTCGATGTGAATGGATAAGTCTTCACTGCGATCTTCATCAGTAATTTTCGACTCGTCGACTTGAATGGTTACTTCCTCCTTTGGGATGTCAACTGTTATTTTTCGTTCTTCATGAGAGTCTTGATTCTCCAACAGAACTGGTTCGATATCTCTGCCTTCATCAGCAATAATCACTTCCTCTGATTCCCCAGTCTCCAGCAGAACATTTTCTGTGTCGAAGCTGACCTCTACATTAATATGAGGTTCCTGGAGGTCAACTGTTACTTCATCTTTATCGTATTTTTCATCGCTCTTTGGGTCCTCGATGTGAATGGATAAGCCTTCACTGCGATCTTCATCAGAAATTTTTGTCTCGTCGACTTGAACGGTTACTTCCTCCTTGGGGATGTCAACTGTTATTTTCTCCTCTTCAATACATTTCTGTTTCTCCAACGCAACTGGTTCGAAATCCGTGTTCTCCTTATCAGTTATTTTCACTTCCTCTGTTTCGCCAGTCTCCTGAAGAACATTCTCTGCGTCGATGCTGAACTTTGCATTTAAATGACGTTCCTCGAGGTCCACTGTTATTCCATCTTTATCGTGTTTCTGATCGCTTTTGGGGTCCTCGATGTGAAGGGTTGTGTCTCCGCTGCGATCTTTATCAGAAATGTTCGATTCTTCGACTTGAACGGTTACGTCATCTTTGGGTATGTCAAGTATTTTCTCTCCTTTAGTAGATTTGTGTTTCTCCAATAGATCTGGTTCGACATTCTTCTTCTCTTCATCAGTTATTATAATTTCCTCTGTTTCCAGTAGGACATTCTCTGTATCGGAGCTCACCTCTTTAGTAATTGTAGGTTCCTCGAGATCAACTGTAAATCCTTCTTGATCTTTTAATTCATCGCTTTTGGAGCCCTCTATGTTTACAGAGAAGCCATCGCTGCAATTTTCAGGAATTTTTGACTTGTCAACTTGAACAGTTTCTTCATCCCTGGGTATATCAACTGTTATTTTCACTTCTTCAGTAGATTTTTCTTTCTCCAACAGAACTGGTTCGATATTATTTATCTCTTCATCAGTAATTATCACATCCTCAGTTTCCCCAGTCTCCAGTATAACATTCTCTGTGTCAATGCTGACCTCTGTATTAATATGAGGTTCCTCGAGATCAACTGTTATTTCATCTTTATCTTGTTTCTCATTGCTTTTTGGTTCTTCGATGTGAAGGGGTAAGTCTAAGACGCTTTCTTCATCAGGAATGTTCGACTGGTCGACTTGAACAGTTACATCATCCTTGGGAATATCAACTATTATTTTCTGTTCTTCAGTAGATTCTTGTTTCTCCAACTCAACTGGTTCGACATCTCTGCCTTCATCAGCAATAATCATTTTTTCTGATTCCCCAGTCTCCAGTAGAACATTTTTTGCGGCGATGCTGACCTTTGCATTAAAATGAGGTTCCTCGAGCTCAAGTGATATTTTATCTTTATCGTGTTTTTCATCGCTCTTGGTGTCCTCGATGTTAACGGATAAGTCTTCACTGCGATTTTCATCAGGAATATTCGACTCGTCAAATTGAATGTTTACTTCCTCCTTGGGAATGTCAACTGTTATTTTGTGTTCTTCAGTAGATTCTTGTTTCTCCAACACAACTGGTTCGACACCCGTCTTCTCTTTATCAGTTATTATCACTTCCTCTGTTTCCCCAGTCACAAGAAGAACATTCTCTGTGTCGATGCTGACCTTTGCATTAAAATGAGGTTCCTCAAGGTCAACTGTTATTTTATCTTTATCGTATTTTTCATCGCTCTTTGGGTCCTCGATGTGAACGGATAAGTCTTCACTGCAACCTTCATCAGGAATTTTCGAATCATGGACTTGAACGGTTAATTCCTCCTTGGGGATGTCAACTATTATTTTGTGTTCTTCAGTTGATTCTTGTTTCGCCAACACAACTGGTTCGACATCCGTCTTCTCGTCAGTAGTAATTATCACTTCCTCTGTTTCCCCAGTCACAGGAAGAACATCCTCTGCATCGAAGCTGACCTTTGCATTAAAATGAGGTTCCTCGAGGTCAACTGTTATTTCATCTTTATCCTGTTTCTGATCGCTTCTAGGGTCCTCGATGTGAAGGGTTAAGTCTCCGCTGCGATCTTTATCAGGAATATTCGATTCGTCGACTTGAACGATTACTTCGTCCTTGGGTATGTCAACTGTTGTTTTCTCGGCTTCAGTAGATTTCTGTTTCTCCATCAAAACTAGTTCGACATCCTTTTTCTCTTCATCAGCAATTATTACCTCCTCTGTTTCCCCAGTCTCCTGTAGAACATTCTCTGCCTCGACGCTGACCTCTGCATTAATTTCAGGCTCCTCGAGGTCAACTGTTATTTTATCTCTATCTTGTTTCCCATCGTTTTTTGGTTCTTCGATGTGAAGGGCTAAGTCTCCAATGCTATCTTCATCAGGAATGCTCGACTGGTCGACTTGAAGGGTTACCTCATCCTTGGGGATATGAACTATTATTTTCTGTTCTTCAGTAGATTCTTGTTTCTCCAACACAACTGGTTCGACATCTCTGCCTTCATCAGCAATAATCATTTTCTCTGATTCCCCAGTCTCCAGTAGAACATTTTCTGTGTCGATGTTGACCTTTGCATTAAAATGAGGTTCCTCGAGGTCAAGTGATATTTTATCTTTATCGTGTTTTTCATCGCTCTTGGGGTCCGCGATGTTAACGGATAAGTCTTCACTGCGATTTTCATCAGGAATTTTCGACTCGTCAAATTGAATGTTTACTTCCTCCTTGGGAATGTCAACTGTTATTTTGTGTTCTTCGGTATATTCTTGTTTCTCCAACACAGCTGGTTCGACATCCGTCTTCTCTTTATCAGTTATTATCACTTCCTCTGTTTCCTCAGTCACAAGAAGAACATTCTCTGTGTCGATGCTGACCTTTGCATTAAAATGAGGTTCCTCAAGGTCAACTGTTATTTTATCTTTATCGTATTTTTCATCGCTCTTTGGGTCCTCGATGTGCGCGGATAAGTCTTCACTGCAACCTTCATCAGGAATTTTCGAATCATGGACTTGAACGGTTAACTCCTCCTTGGGGATGTCAACTATTATTTTGCATTCTTCAGTTGATTCTTGTTTCGCCAACACAACTGGTTCGACATCCGTCTTCTCGTCAGTAGTAATTATCACTTCCTCTGTTTCCCCAGTCACAGGAAGAACATTCTCTGCATCGAAGCTGACCTTTGCATTAAAATGAGGTTCCTCGAGGTCAACTGTTATTTCATCTTTATCCTGTTTCTGATCGCTTCTAGGTTCCTCGATGTGAAGGTTTAAGTCTCCGCTGCGATCTTTATCAGGAATATTCGATTCGTCGACTTGAACGATTACTTCGTACTTGGGTATGTCAACTGTTGTTTTCTCGGCTTCAGTAGATTTCTGTTTCTCCATCAAAACTAGTTCGACATCCTTTTTCTCTTCATCAGCAATTATTACCTCCTCTGTTTCCCCAGTCTCCTGTAGAACATTCTCTGCCTCGACGCTGACCTCTGCATTAATTTCAGGCTCCTCGAGGTCAACTGTTATTTTATCTCTATCTTGTTTCCCATCATTTTTTGGTTCTTCGATGTGAAGGGCTAAGTCTCCGATGCTATCTTCATCAGGAATGTTCGACTGGTCGACTTGAAGAGTTACCTCATCCTTGGGGATATCAACTATTATTTTCTGTTCTTCAGTACAGTCTTGTTTGTCCAACAGAACTGGTTCGACATCTCTGCCTTCATCAGCAATTATCACTTCCTCTGATTCCCCAATCTCCAGTAGAACATTTTCTGCGTCAAAGCTGACCTTTGCATTAATATGAGGTTCCTCGAGGTCAACTGTTTTTTCATCTTTATCGTGTTTTTCATCGCTCTTTGGGTCCTCGATGTGAATGGATAAGTCTTCACTGCGATCTTCATCAGTAATTTTCGACTCGTGGACTTGACTGGTTACTTCCTCCTTTGGGATGTGAACTGTTATTTTCCGTTCTTCATGAGAGTCTTGTTTCTCCAATAGAACTGGTTCGACATCTCTGCCTTCATCAGCAATAATCACTTCCTCTGATTCCCCAGTCACCAGCAGAACATTTTCTGTGTCCAAACTGACCTCTGCATTAATATGAGGTTCCTCGTGGTCAACTGTTACTTCATCTTTATCGTGTTTTTCATCGCTCTTTGGGTCCTCGATGTGAATGGATAAGTCTTCACTGCGATCTTCATCAGAAAGTTTTGACTCGTCGACTTGAACAGTTACTTCCTCCTTGGGGATGTCAACTGTTATTTTCTCTTCTTCAGTAGATTTTTGTTTCTCCAACGCAACTGGTTCGACATCCGTCTTCTCCTTATCAGTTATTTTCACTTCCTTTGTTTCGCCAGTCTCCTGAAGAACATTCTCTGTGTCGATGCTGACCTTTGCGTTAAAATGAGGTTCCTCGAGGTCCACTGTTATTCCATCTTTATCGTGTTTCTTATCGCTTTTGGGATCCTCGATGTGAAGGGTTAAGTCTCCGCTGCGATCTTCATCAGAAATGTTCGATTCTTCGACTTGAACGGTTACTTCATCTTTGGGTATGTCAACTGTTATTTTCTCTCCTTTAGTAGATTTGTGTTTCTCCAATAGAACTAGTTCGACATTCTTCTTCTCTTCATCAGTTATTATAACTTCCTCTGTTTCCGCAGTCTCCAGTAGGACATTCTCTGTATGGAAGCTCACCTCTTTCTTAATTGTAGGTTCCTCGAGATCAACTGTAATTCCATCTTGATCTTTTAATTCATCGCTTTTGGTGCCCTCTATGTGAAAAGAGAACTCTTCGCTGCGATTTTCAGGAATTTTTGACTCGTCGACTTGAACAGTTTCTTTATCCTTGGGTATGTCAACTGTTATTTTCTCTTTTTCAGTAGATTCTTCTTTCTCCAACAGAACCGGTTCGATATTATTTTTCCATTCATCAGTAATTATCACTTCGTCAGTTTCCCCAGTCTCCAGTAGAACATTTTCTGTGTCGATGCTGACCTCTGTATTAAAATCAGGTTCCTCGAGGTCAAATGTTACTTCATCTTTATCTTGTTTCTCATCGCTTTTGGGTTCCTCGATGTGAGGGGGTAGGTTTCCGCTGCGATCTTTATCAGGAATTTTCGAATCGTCGACTTGAACGGTTACTTCATCTTTGGGTATGTCAACTGTTATTTTCTCTCCGTTAGTAGATTTGTGTTTCTCCAATAGAACTGGGTCGACATTCTTCTTCTCTTCATCAGTTATTAAAACTTCCTCTGTTTCCGTAGTCTCCAGTAGGACATTCTCTGCATCGAAGCTCACCTCTTTAGTAATTGTAGGTTCCTTGAGATTAACTGTAATTCCATCTTTATCTTTTAATTCATCGCTTTTGGTCCCCTCTATGTGAACAGTGAAGTCATCGCTGCGAATTTCAGGAATTTTTGACTCGCCGACTTGAACAGTTTCTTCATCCTTGGGTTTGTCAACTGTTATTTTCACTTCTTCAGTAGATTCTACTTTCTCCAATAGAACTGGTTCGATATTATTTTTCTCTTCATCAGTAATTATCACTTCCTCAGTTTCCCAAGTCTCCAGTAGAACCTTTTCTGTGTCGATGCTGACCTCTGTATTAATATGAGGTTCCTCGAGGTCAACTGTTATTTCATCTTTATCTTGTTTCTCATCGCTTTTGGGTTCCTCGATGTGAAGGGGTAGGTTTCCGCTGCGATCTTCATCAGGAATTTTCGAATCGTCGACTTGAACGGTTACTTCGTCTTTGGGTATGTCAACTGTTATTTTCTCTCCTTTAGTAGATTTCAGTTTCTCCAATAGAGCTGGTTCGACATTCTTCTTCTCTTCATCAGTTATTATAACTTCCTCTGTTTCTCTAGTCTCCAGTAGGACATTCTCTGCATCGAAGCTCACCTCTTTAGTTATTGTAGGTTCCTCGAGATCAACTGTAATTCGATCTTGATCTTTTAATTCATCACTTTTGGTGCCCTCTATGTGAACTGAGAAGTCATCGCTGCGATTTTCAGGAATTTTTGACTCGTCGACTTGAACAGTTTCTTCATCCTTGGGTATGTCAACTGTTATTTTCACTTCTTCAGTAGATTCTTCTTTCTCCAACAGAACTGGTTCGGTATTATTTTTCTCTTCATCAGTAATTATCACTTCCTCAGTTTCCCCAGTCTCCAGTAGAACATTTTCTGTGTCGATGCTGACCTCTGTATTAATATGAGGTTCCTCGAGGTCAACTGTTATTTCATCTTTATCTTGTTTCTCATCGCTTTTGGCTTCCTCGATGTGAAGGGGTAGGTTTCCGCTGCGATCTTCATCAGGAATTTTCGAATCGTCGACTTGAACGGTTACTTCATCCATGGGAATTTCAACTGTTATTTTCTCTTCTTTAGTAGATTTCAGTTTCTCAAATTGAACTGGTTCGACACCTTTCTTCTCTTCATGAGTAATTGCTTTCTCTGATTCCAGAGTCTCTAGTAAAACATTTTCTGAGTCGATGCTGGCCTCTGCATTAATATAAGTTTCCTCGAGGTCAAATTTTATTTCATCTTTATCTTGTTTCTCATCGCTGTAGGGGTCCTGTATCTGAATGGATAAGTCACCGTTCAGACCTTTATCAGGAATTCTCGATTCATCGATTTGAACGATTACTTCATCCTTGGGGATATCAACTCTTATTTGGTCTTCTTCAGTAGATTTCTGTTCCTCCAACAGAACTTGATCGACTTTCTTCTTCGCATCATCAGTTATTATAATTTCCCCTATGTTCCCAGTGTCTAGGAGAACATTCTGTGCGTCGATGATCTCTGCTTTAACTTGAGGTTCTACAATGTCAATTGTCATCTTATTTTTATCTTGAGTCTCATCGCTTTTTGGTTTCTCGATGTGAAGGGTTAAGTCGTCGCTGTGATGTTTATCAGGAAAGTTCGCCTCGTCGACCTGAACGGTTACTTTATCCTTGGGGATGTCAACTGTTATTTTCTCTTCTTCAGTAGATTTCTGTTTCTCCAACAAAACTAGTCCGACATCCTTTTTCTCTTCATCAGCAATTATCACTTCCTCTGTTTCCCCAGACTCCTGTAGAACATTCTCTGCCTCAACGCTGAACTCTGCATTAATTTCAGGCTCCTCGAGGTCAACTGTTATTTTATCTCTATCTTGTTTCTCATCGCTTTTGGTTTCTTCTATGTGAAGGGCTAAGTCTCCAATGCTATCTTCATCAGGAATGTTCGATTCATCGACTTGAACGGTGACTTCATCCTTGGGGATAGCAACTATTACTATCGGTTCTTCAGTAGATTCTTTTTTCTCCAACAGAACTGGTTCGACATCTCTGCCTTCATCAGCAATAATCGAATCCTCTGATTCCCCAGTCTCCAGTAGAACATTTTCTGCGTCAAAGCTGACCTCTGGATTAATATGAAGTTCCTCGAGGTCAACTGTTATTTCATCTTCATCGTGTTTTTCATCGCTATTGAGGTCCTCGATGTGAATGGATAAGTCTTCAATGCGATCTTCATCGGGAATTTTCGACTTGTCGACTAGAATGGTTACTTCCTCCTTGGGGATGTCAACTGTTATTTTCTCTTTTTTAATAGGTTTCTTTTTCCCCAACGCAACTGGTTCGAAATCTGTCTTCTCTACATCAGTTATTATCACTTCCTCTGTTTCCCCAGTCTCCAGAAGAACATTCTCTGCGTCGATGCTGACCGTTGCATTAAAATGAGGTTCATCTTTATCGTGTTTCTGATAGCTTTTGGGGTTCTCGATACGAAGTTTTAAGTCTTCGCTGCGATCTTCATCAGGAATGTTCGATTCGTGGACTTGAACGGTTACTACATCTTTGTGTATGTCAACTGTTATTTGCTCTTCTTTAGTAGATTTGCGTTTCTCCAATAGCCCTTGTTCATCATCCTTCTCCTCTTCATCTGTTATTATAACTTCCTCTGTTATTTTTTCTTCTGCAGAAGATTTCTGTTGATCCAACAGAACTGGTTCGATACCCATCTTCTCGTCATGAGTAATGATCACTTTCTCTGTTTCCCATGTCTCCAATAAAGCATTTTCTGAGTCGATGCTGACCTCTGCATTAATATGAGGTTCCTCGAGGTCAACTGTTATTTCATCTTTATCTTGTTTCTCATCGCTTTTGGGGTCCTCTATATAAATGCATAATTCACCGCTTAGCTTTTCATCAGGAATGTTTACTTCATTCTTGGGGATGTCAACTGTTATTTTGTCTTCTTCAACACATTTCGGTTTCTCCAACAGAAATGGTTCGACATTCTTCTTCTCTTCATCAGTCTTTATGACTTCCTCTGTTTGCCCAGGCTCCAGTAAAACATTCTCTTCGCCAGTGCTCACCTCTGCATTAATTTGAGGTTCCTCGATATCAACTGTTATTTTATCTTTATCTTGTGACTCATCACGTTTGGGTTCTTCGATCTGAAGGGGTAAGGCTTCGCTAATAACTTCATCAGCAATGCTCGACTCGTCGACTTGAACGGTTACTTTATCTTTGGTAATGTCAACTGTTATTTTCCTTTCTTCAGTAGATTCTTGTGTCTCTAACAGAACTGGTTCGACATGCTGCTGCTCTTCATCAGTAACTATCACTTCTGTCTCCCCAGTCACCAGTAGAACAGTCTCTGCGTCGATGCTCACATCTGCATTAATAAGAGGTTCCTCCAGATTAACTGTTATTCCATCTTTATCTTGTGTATTATCGCATTTGGGTTCCTCGATGTGAAGAAATAAGTCTCCACTGCGATCTACATCAGAAATTCTCAAATCGTTGAATTGAACGGTTCCTGCATCCTTGGGGATGTCAACTGTTATTTTATCGTCATCAGTAGATTTCTGTTTCTCCAACACAACTGTTTTGATATCCTTCTTGTCTACATTAGCAATTATCACTTCGTCGCTTTCCCCAGTCTGCATTAGAACATTGTCTGCATCGATGCTTTCCTCTGCATTAAACTGAGGTTCCTCGAGGTCAAGGTTTATTTCATCTTTATCTCGTTTCTTATCGCTTTTGGGTTCCTCGATGTAAAGGGATAAGTCTCCGTTGCGATCTTTATCAGGAATTCTCGAATCGTTCACTTGGATAGTTACTTCATCTTTTGAGTTGTCAGTTGTTATTTTCTCTTTTTCAGTGGATTTCTGTTTCTCCAGCTCAACTGGTTCGACATCCTTCTTGTCTTCATCAGCAAATATCACTTCTTCTGATTCCCCAGTCTCCAGTAGAACATTCTCTGCGACGATGCTCAACTCTGCAGGAATCAGAGGTTCTTCGAGATCAACTGTTATTTCATCTTTGTCTTGTTTCTTATCGCCTTTGGTGTCCTCGATCTGAATGAATAAGTCTCCGCTGCAATCTTCAACAGGAAATTTCGACTCGTCGATTTGAATGGTTACGGCATCCTTTTGGAAGTCAACCGTTAGCTTCTCTTCTTCAGTAGATTTCTGTTCCTCGTATATAGTTGGTTCGACATCCTGCTTCTCCTCATCAGTTATTATCACTTCTTTTTTCTTCCCAGTCTCCAGTGGAACATTATCTGCGTCGACAATGAGCTCTGCATTAATTTGTCCTTCCTCGAAGTCAATTTTTATATCGTCTTTATCTTGTTTCACATCACTTTCAGGCTCCTCCGTGTGAAGGAATAAGTCGTCGTTGCGATTTTCATCAGAAATGTTCAACTCCTCGAATTTATTGATTTCTTCATCCTTGGGGATGTTAACTGTCATTTTCTCTTCTTCAATAGATTTTTGTTTGTCCAACAGAACTGGTTCGACATCCCTCTCAACTTTTTCTATTATTATCGCTTCCTCTGTTTCCGTAGTCTCTAGCTGATCTTTCTCTGAGTTGATGCTGACCTCTGCATTAATATGAGGTTCATCGAGGTCAATTGTTATTTCATCTTTTGTTTGTGTATTATTGCCTTTGGGGTCCTTAATGTGAACGGATAAGTGTCCGTTGCTATCTTCATCAGGATTTATCGAATCGCCGACTTGAACGGTTACTTCATCCTTGGGGATGTCAACTGTTATTTCCTCTTCTTCGGTAGATTTCTGTTCGACACACTTCTTCCCTTCATCAGTAATTATGACTTCCTCTGTATCCCCAGTCTTCAGTAGAACATTCTCTGAGTCAATGCTCACCTCTGCATTTATATGAGGTTCCTCGAGGTCAACTGTTATTTCATCTTTGTCTTGTGTCTCGTCTCTTTTGAGGTCCTTAACTTGGACGGATGAGTCTCCGCTTCGATCTTCATCAGGAATTCCCGAATCGTCGACTTGAATGGTTACTGCATCCTTAGGGATGTCAACTGTTATTGTCTTTTCTTCAGCAGATTTCCGTTCCTCCAACATAACTGATTCAACAACTTTCTTGTCTTTATCAGCCATTATCACTTCCTCGGTTTCTTCTCTCTGAAGCAGAACATACTCTGTATCGATGCTGACCTCTGCATTAATTTGAGGTTCCTCGAGGTGAACGGTTATTTCATTTTTAGCTTGTTTCTCACGACTTTTCGGTTCCTCGATGTGAAGAATAAAATCTCCGTTGCGATCTTCATTATGAATTCTCAAATCGTTGGCATGAATGGTTACTTCATCTTTAGGCATGTCAGTTGTTGTTTTCTCTTCTTCAGTAGATTTTAGTTTCTCCAAAACGACTGGATCGACATCCTTCTTGTCTTCATCAGCAATTATCACTTCCTCTGATTCACCAGTCTCCAGTAGAGCATTCTCTGCGTCGATGCTCAAGTCTGTACGAATAGGAGGTTCTTCGAAGTCAACTTTTATTTCGTCTTTGTCTTGTTTCTTATTGATCTCGGTGTCCTCGATCTGAACGAATAAATCTCCGCTGTAATCATCATCAGGAATTTTCGACTCGTTAGTTTGAACGGTTACTTTATCCTTGGGGATGTCAACTGTTATTTTCTCTTCTTCAGTAGATTTCTCTTCCTCGGACAGAACTAGTTCGACATCCTGCATTTCTTCATCAGTAGTTATCACAGCTTCTGTTTTCTCAGTATCCAGTAGAACATTCTCTGCGTCGATGATGAGCTCAGCATTAATTTCAGGTTGCTCGAGGTCAACTTTTATTTCATCTTTATCTTGTTTCTCATCGCTTTTGGAATCGTCGATGTGAAGCTGTAAGCCTCCGCTGCTATCTTCAACAAGAAGTTTCGACTCCTCGACTTGAATTGTATCTTCATCCTTGGGGATGTTAATTGTCATGTTGTCTTTTTCAGTAGATTTTTGTTTCTCCAACAGAACTGGTTCGACGCCCTTTATCTCTTTATCAGTTATTATCACTTTTTCTGTTTCCCTTGTCTCAAGCTGAGCATTCTCTGAGTAGTTGCTCACCTCTGCATTAATATAAGGTTCCTCGAAGTCAACTGTTATTTCATCTTTATCTTGTTTCTCATCTCCTTTTTGGACATCAATATGAAGGGATATGTCACCGCTGCGATCTACATCAGAAATTTTGGACTCGTCCACTTGATTGGTTTCTTCATCATTTGGGATGTCGACTATTTTTTCTTCTTCAGTAGATTTCTGTTTCTCCAACAGAACTTGCGCGACATTCGTCTTCTCTTCATCAGTTATTATCACTTCCTCTGTTTGCCTAGGCGCCAGTAGAATATTCTCAGCGTCGATACATATCTCTGCATTAATATGTAGTTCCTCGAGTTCAACTGTTATTTCATCTTTATCTTGTTTCTCATGTCTTTCGGGGTCCTCGATGTGAAGGAAGAAGTCTCCGCTGCGATCTTCATCATTAGTTTTCGACTCGTCAACTTCAATGGTTATTTCATCCTTGGGGCTGTCAACTGTTATTTTCTTTTCTTCAGTAGGTTCTTGTTTCTCCAACAGAACTGGTTCGGCCTCCTTCTTGTCTTCATCAGTAATTATCACTACCTCTGTTTCCATAGTCTCCAGATGAACATTCTCTGCGTCGATGGTTATATCTGCATTAATATGTGGTACTTGGAGGTCAACTGTTATTCCATCTTTATCTTGTTGCTCATCTCGTTTTGGGTCCTCGATATGAAGGGATATGCCTCCGCTGATTTCTTCACCGGGAATGTTCGACTCATCGACTTGAGCGGTTTCTTCATTCTTGGGGGTAACAGCTATTATTTCTTCTTCTTCAGTTGGTTTCTGTTTCTTTAACAGGACTAGATCGACATCCTTCTTCTCTTCATCAGAAATTATCACTTCCTCTAGTTCGCTTTTCTCCAGTAGAGCATTAGAAGTGTCGATGTTTACCTCTGCATTAATATGAGATTCATCGAGGTCAACTGATATTTTATCTTTCTCTTGTTTCTCACTTTTTCTGGGTTTCTCGATGTAAACGGATAAGTCTCCACTGCGATCTTCATCAGGAATTTTTGATTCGACGACTTGAATGGTTACTTCATCCTTGGGAATGTCAGCTATTATTTTCTCTTTTTCAGCAGAGTTCGGTTTTTCCAAGAAAACCTTTTCAACATCCATCTTTTCACCAGTTAATATCACTTGCTCTGTTTGCCCAGTCTCTAGTAGAACATTCTCCGTGTCGATGCGCACCTCTGCATTTTTATGTGACACTTCGAGGTCAACTGTGATTTCGTCCTTATCTTGTTTCTCATTGATTTTGGGTTCCTCGGTGTGATCGGAAAAGTTCGCGCGGTCCTCATTAAGAATTTTTGACACATCGACTTGAGCGGTCACTTCATCCTTGGGGATGTCAACAGTTATTTTCTTTTCTTCAGTAGATTTCTGTTTCTCCAATAGAACTGGTTCGACATCCGTCCTCTCATCATCGGGTTTTATCACTTCCTCTGTTTCCCCAGTATCCAGTAGAACATTTTCTGCGTCGATGTTCTCCTCTGCATCAATAGCTTGTTTCTCGTCGCTTTTTGGTTCCTCATTGTGAATAGAAGAGTGTCCGCTGCTATCTTCATGTGGGATTTTCGACTTGTCAATCTCAATTGCTACTTCATCCTTGCTGATGATATCACCTATGTCCGGTTCTTCAAGTTTATTTTTATCCTTCGTACTGTCGTCTTCTTCATCATTCTTATATTCAGCTTCAATTTTTGTTTCCCGGAGTTTTACAATTTGCTCATGCTTGTCCTTTGAATCTTTTGCATCTAACTGCAGCTCTTCCTTTAACTGATGCTGCGGTAGAGCATCATATTCCGGAGGCGGTATACTCGGTGTTGGTTCTGCGGCTGGACCAAAAAACTGAGGCTTTTTGAAATCACAACTAAGCTGTTGTATAGTCTGGTCTTCTGCTTGAATTGGTAATTCATCTGTGAGATCCATTCTGATGGTTCCTTCAATGTCAGTTTCCGTTTTCTCAGTCTGAACTGTTTCTGCATCACTGATTTCATCATTGATTGGACTTTCCAAGATTTGGATAGTTTCCTTTGTTTTATTCTCTTGATCAATAAGGTTCAGTTGTATTGTTTCTGCACTCATGCTCCCGACTTTCATTAGTGCACCTGAATCATCACTTATTCTATCTTCATCATGTATTTGCAGTTTTTCGATTTCAACTGTTTCTTTCTTTTCTTCTTCTGGTTCCTTGAATTGTGGTTCTTTAACTGCATCTGTTCCTTCCTTATTCAAGTATTCATCATTAGTTTTCGGTTCCTCAATTTGAGCAGCTGCTTTTTCACGATTCACCGGTTCCTCGAGTTGAACAGTTTCATCATTCTTTATTACTTCTTTATGTATTTGTGGCTCCGTTAGTATGCCTGTCTTAAAATCCTGGCGGAGTGCACCATCAATGTTCGGTTCTTTTGTTTCAAAACTGTTTCCTCCGTCGTTACCAACAGTTTTCAATTCCGAGATTGTTTCTTCTTTATTTAACTCTACATCAATAATTGTCTGTTCTTCGATTTGAAGAGCCTCTTTATCAACAACCTTTTGTCCTTTAGCTTGAATCGTTTCTTCATCATCCGTATTTTCTTTCTCTGTATCTATCTTTTCTGATTTTGTTTTCTCGGCTGCAAATATTCCATCATCCTTGTTCACTTCATCTTTTTTACCTTCTTTCATTTTGGACGTTTCTGTGTCCTCACTATTCAGTCTCATTGATTTCAGATCATCGACCGGAATTGCTTCTTTATTCTTAAACTCTTCGTCAATATTTGTTTGGATTTCAACAACTATATTGTCATCAGTCCTCTCTTCCGCGTCTTGAATTAATTCTACATTCTTTCTGTTTTGATCTATTATCTTTGCTTCCATTGGTGGTTTATGTTCTTCATCGCCTATCTTCGGTTGTTCCATTAGAATAGCGTCGGCATCCTTGGTGTCTTCAACGTCAATTTTTGGCTCTTGTGTTTGAACTATTTCATTCAGTTCCTCGACGACAACCATTTCAGCATCCTTAATATCTCTATCCTCTACTTGTGGTTCGTTTATTTCGAATTTATCTTTCTTCTCACTACTGAGTTCAATTGTTTTCGGTTCCTCGATTTGCATTTCTGTGTCGGTCTTGAATATGTCATTTTTTTCTTGATTTATTTCGGCAGACTCTTTGTCGTCAATGTCTATTTCCACAGTCTGAATTATCTCTTCACCCTTCCTATTTTCTTCATCTATTTCCGTTTTATCTACTTCATCTACTTCTTTTTCCATGATCATCTTTTCATCTTTTTTCAGTTCTTCCATTCGAAGTGCTTCGTTCATTTCGCTATCAGCTTCACCACTTTCAGTTTCGTTGTTGTCAACTACTTCTTTTTTCCACTCTTCATTCATAACAATGTATTCTTCAATTTGAACATTCACTTTATCATCAGTTTTTTGTTCATCTATTTGAATTATTGCTCTGTCCTTTTTGTATTCGTCATAAACTTGTGGCTCTCGGACTGCAACCGGTTGTGCCCCTTTACTGTTTTCATGATCTATATTAGGCTCTTTTGTTTCCATCATGTCTTTTCCCTCGCTAAGGAGCTCAATGTTTTTCCGTTCTTCGATTTGAGTTGCTTCTTTGTGCTTGACTTCTTTATCAACAAATCTCTGCTCTAGGACAGCCTCGTTATCATCATCTTTGGGTTCGTCGAGAGCAATTGTTTGTTCATCCTCCAGACAGTCTCCGGTAATTTTTGGTTCCTCCACTACATTAGTTTCTGCATTCTTGATAACTTCATTGTCTATTTTGGGTTCTTCCATTTGTGCTATTTCGTTATTCTCGCTACCGAGTCCAATAATTTTTGGTTCTCGGATTTGAATTAATTCCTCCTCGAAAACTTCATTAGTAATTTTTGGTTCTTCCATTTGGGCATACTCGGTGTCATTAACTTTTCTTTCCTTTATTTGAATTACATCATCATTTCCTCTGCCTTCTTCATCCAGTTTTGAATCCTCTATAAGGGTTGTTTTGATATCCTTGCTCTCTTTGTCATCTATGTCATCTATTTTCGCCGCTTTTCTTTCTAATACTTCTTCCTGATTCCTATCAAGTTCAATAGGTCTTATTTCCTCATTTTCATCTGTTTCTTCTTTCTTTAATTCTTCAATAACTTTCTGTTGGTCAATTTTAATATCTTCTTCGTCGCAATGCTTCTGTTCTCCGACTAGAATTGTTACTGTGTCTCTCAGTTTTTCCGTGTTCTTCGGGGCCTCCAGTAAAATAGTTTTTATATCATTGGTGTCTTCAGCATCTACATTCGGCTCATACATTTGAAGTTTTTCATTCTTTTCATTATCGAGTTCAATACTTTCCGTTTCCATGATCTCAACTACGTTTTCCTTCATCTCGTCTTGAGCAACTTTCTGTTCTTCGATTTCAAGATTCTTCTTGTTTTTAAGGCTTGCTTCTCGGATGTCAATTATTTTTTCATACTTCTTGTATTTTTCCTCTTCAATTTGATCTTTAGGGAGAATTGTTTCTTCATCGAAGTTATTCAGTTTTATTTCAAATGTTTCTTTATCCTCGCTGTCGCTTTCATTCATTTTTGGTTCTTTTATTTGAACTGCTTCTTCGTCATTGATTGATTCATCACTAAATGTCTGTTCTACGATCTGAACGGGTTCTTGGTCATCACTATCGATCATTCCATGTGCTCTCTTTCTCGAGACATCGTCTTTTTTAGGTTCTTCATTTTCAATTATTTTTTTCTCCTCGCTATCATGTTCATTAATAGTCAGTTCTTCGATATGAATTATTTCTTCATCCTTTAACTCTTTGGCAATAAATGACTGTTCTTCATTTTGAACTGCGACTTTGTCAATAATCTTGGATTCCTCGACTTGAATTATTTCGACATCATTTTGACCTTCTCCGTCAACTTTCAGGTTATCAAGAACAACGGTTTTTGAATATTTATTCCATTTACTGACTAGTTTTGATTCTTCTATCTGAACTGAATCCGCATTATTACTGTCGAGTTCAATACTTTTCTGGTCTTCGACCTGAACAACCTCTTTTTCATCACTCATTTCTTCCCTAATTATAAATGTTTCTTCGTTTTGCACGTCTTCTAAATCTATTGTCGGTTCCTTGCTTTCAGCATCATCTCGTTGAACTATAATTCTATTAGGAGTACTAAGATCTATTTCCGTTGCATCATGGAACTGAGTCTGATAAGTTGTCGGCATAATCATTGTTTGTGTTGTTGCTGGAATATTAGTTTGAGTTTCAATGTTTTGGGATGTCTGTGTATGAACATCTGTGATTGTCTGAGTTTGTGCTGAGCTGATAGTCTGCGTCTGTGATGAACTGGTTGTCTGAGTCTGTGCTGCTGATACAGTTTGTGTAGTGGCGCTATCACTAATGCGTGTTTCAGGTGTATGTTCCGTTCCCTCTGTAGATTGTTCAGTAATAAACATCTTGTCCTTTAAACTATATTCAAGTAGATTCAATTTCTCTTCCACAGGACTCATAGATGTCCTGTATTCCGTCTGTTCGTTCCGAATGTATTGGCTTTCTGTATCATCGAACGTCGATTTTTCTGACGTTTCTTGGAAAACACCCTGTGTAGTATGCAAAGAAACGTCCGGTAAAGTGTACTGTGCCTCGCCCACTAGATTATGCGAATCCTCTTCTTCTTCTCCGATGTCTTTAATAATTTCTTTGACCGATGTATCACCAGTTATATCCGTATTCTTTCCTAGCTGACTGTCAGCAAATACCTCTACTGTTCTGTCTTGGTTGTTTAAATATTCGTTTGATTTTTCATTGTCAATTGACTTTTCAGTTCTTGCATTGCTTTCGACTGTTCTTCCTTGTTCTGATGCATCAGCTTCCAAAGACACTGTTTTCATTTTCAAAGACTGTAACTCTGGATCATCTTCATTTATTTCCAACGTTTTATTTTGTTCATTTCTGGAAACACCTTGCTGAGTTTCCTTTGATAAAGCGTCTATCGCTGAATGTTCAAAAGCACCGTCTTTAGAGATAATTAATGTGTTTATGGATGAATTTGATATAACTAATGTACTGATTCCTGAAGAAGGCTGAGCTTGTGTCTGTTGTGTCGTTGTGACTAACGAAATATGTTCACTAGTTTCTGTCTTACATTTTGCTTCGATTCGTAGTTTTTCACTTTTATCGGCATCGGAGTTCTGAACTTGTGTCATCCCGGTAGTCATTTCAGTACGATATGGTAATATATCGTTTTTACATACAACTGAACTTTCTGGAATTTTGTTTTCTAATGTTGTAACAGGAACATTTAAATCTAGTTGTAGTTGAGTAGGTTCTTCCTCTTTCTGTTCATCTATTGGACTCAGGAATGGCAACGCCTTAATACTTGTTTCCTTATTAGATGAGTCTTCTTGTTCGAAATCATCTTCATATGTATATTCATGTGCCATTGCTTCGTGTTCTAGCTGCACATCTAAAATATTCGTTTCAGTCGTCTCTTTGTTACCTTCTTCCTGAACAGAAATATTTAATTTTTGCATTTCATCTCCGCTAACTGACTTAGACGCTGCTTTCCTTTGAGCGATACTGGCTTCATCAGCATGTGAAACTATACTCGAATCATCTTCAGATTTCAAACTGACAAGGCTTACATCTACTCTATCTGATATCGGAACTTCGTTTTTAATCTCAGCTTTCCGAGCCCACTGAGATTTTTTATCTTTTGATCCAACATAAATAGCTCGGACGTTCTTCTGTGCTTCTTGGTTATGTTTTTCTTTCTGGTCTTTTTCTTTATTTAGGTCGACATCTCTTTTGGAATGTTTTCTACTACTGCGCGGCTTCGATTCAAAGACCTTTATATCTCTGCGCCGTTCATCTTTATGAATATGCATTTTTGCCGAAATCTTATTTTCATTTTCTTGGTAAATTTCTGATTTGTCACTGAGTGGTGAGTTTGTTTTGTCTTCAGCATTTTTCCATTGTAAATCTTTGCTTTCATCAAGCCTTGCCTTCAGACTATCATCGTCTAATGATGAAGACAGTGACTGTTCAGTACTGTGACCATCTAAAGTTTGCTGTAAGGACTCATTGCTTTTGTGTACTTTATCGTTCTTAGAATCTTTCTCGTGTTCGGTTTCTTCAATAGCGGGGACTTCTAAATTAGCAGCTTCTTTTTCGGCATTGTTATTCATTTGATCGTCCCTGGACACAACTATGATCTGTTTGATTTTATATAACTGTCTATCTCTCTCAATTGTTTCTTGTTTGTGAATTTCAATATTGTTTTCCTCATTGTTAAATGTTACTTCTGTTCCCTTAGTTTCATCTTTTTGAATATCATATTTGTCTAATGTTGTTTCACTTTGGTTTAAAGCAGGAACGTTTTGCATCCCTTCCTGTGTGTCAAGTTTATCATTAAAATTCACTTTCACTGATGACTGAATAGATGAAATTGGTATAGATCGACCCCCTCTGCCAACGAAACTGGGTGAAAGTGGCCTATCTATGGATCGTGTCCCTCTTGCGACAAGACTAGGCGAAGGGGGTCTGTCAATGTCGGCTGGTCTAAATGGATCATGGCTTTCAGGAAAATGGGAATGTTCTAGTCTATGGCGTGACGTGGTGTATGTAGGAGTCAATGTTTCTTTTGACGAAAGAGACACTTCATTACTCCTTACTATCGTCTTAGGAGCAGTTCTGAAAACATAAAAATACACAATTATATTTAGGTTTGTCTGTGAAAAAAAAAAACTATCTTGCAGATTGTATATATATATTCTCAGGCACAAAGTGGGAAACAACGCATATGCAAACATCAAAGCGGATCAGAACTTTTGTTGTTCAAGCTTAGAACCATTGCTCAGTTCAGAACCTACACGCGAATAACAAAGACTTGTCCAACTGCAACCAATCTGAGCGTCGCATTCGCCTTTTGAATACCGCATTTATCCTAAATATTGGGGCATCTTAACTCCTTACTATACTCGTTCTAAAATTAAAACAAATCCATTTAAATACCTACTGCTGATGTCTAAAGACTGCTGGATGAATGGCAAACAGTGTATCTCCTGACTAGATGACATGTTCTTTTTCGTCTGTTCGCTCAGGCTTGTCTGTCCCAATACTTAAGGTAAATACGGTATACGCTGTGTCCAAAATTGTAGCAGACGACATTCTTTTTCTTTTTTTATTACCTTCCACAGAAAATAAGGCTTGCAAAGCAGACGATTCACATGAAATGTCAGTCTTACTTTCTTTGAAAATTGCCCAGAAAGTCAAACTATCATCTGCTGCGGTTGTGATTAGCGATTAAAGGGTTAATCACAGGTCCATAGCTCCAGATAAGATTTTATTTACTTCAACCCAAAAGTATTGATATTTTTCTCATTTCTCCATAAAAACATAAATTCTGGTACTCTCCAGAATCGGTTCGCCAAGGCAATTCTTGGACTGACGAGTAACAGAATGTATTTTCATAGACTATTTAGAGATATAATTTATTATTGTCCATCTAGATCGGACTCTTAATTATGATGATACGTCGAATGATATTTTCCAGAACATTAGTTGTATTATTTATTAGATTTGCCTCATCAACGCTAAGCCCCATCAACAACAATTTTGCATTTCAACCTGTATAAAACAGTAAATCTAACTATTCAGTTATACTGAGACAAAATATGTACAGAAAATGTAATGAACTGCCATCTTAGCAGGCCATTTAATGTTTGCTTTCAATTGCTATTCTTATTTTAAGTTTTATAACATCGCTTTCAATTGCTTTTTTTTTTTTAAATTTATAACATTGCTTCCAATTGCTACTCTTATTTAAGGTTTTATAACATCGCTTTAAACTGCTATTCTTATTTTCAATTTTTATAATTTTCAGTTGTTATTCTTATTTCATTTGTTATTTCGCTTTCAGTTGCTATTCTTATTTCATTTGTTGTAACATCGCTTTCAATTGATATTCTTATTTCATATAACCATTACGAAAACACGCCTATTCATATATATTGACAAGTTTACAACCAAAAATGGAAATTTCTCAGATAAAAAATCTGATATTTTCATATTCCTGCTCAAAACATAGAATGTGGTACTCGTTAGAACCGCCTCGGCGAGGTGGTTCTAACGAGTACCCACAATCTATAGTTTTTTAGCAAAATAAGAAAAAAAATGTATACCCCTATAAACCCCAGTTTTACTATATAAAAGTGGGGTTTAAGGGAGTCTAAATTACATAAGCGTGTTTTATTGATGATCGCTTTCAGTTATTCTTATTTGATTTTTATAACATCGCTTTCAATTGCTATTCTTATTTCATTTCGTTTTATATAATATCGCTTTCAATTGCTATTCTTATTTCATTTTGTTTTAGATAACATCGCTTTCAATTGCTATTCTTATTTCATTTTGTTTTATATAATATCGCTTTCAATTGCTATTCTTATTTCATTTTGTTTTATATAACATGGTTTTAAAATTCTTATTCTAATTTCATTTTGTTTTATATAATATCGCTTTCAATTGCTATTCTTATTTCATTTTGTTTTATATAACATCGCTTTCAATTGCTATTCTTATTTCATTTTGTTTTATATAACATCGCTTTCAATTGCTATTCTTATTTCATTTTGTTTTATATAATATCGCTTTCAACTGCTATTCTTATTTCATTTTGTTTTATATAACATCGCTTTCAATTCTTATTCTAATTTCATGTTGTTTTATATAAGATCGCTTTCAAATGCTATTCTTATTTCGTTTTTTATAACATCCCTTCTGTACCCAAAAGAATAATCAAAACCAAAACTAGAACAGTTAGAATTAAGGCAACATATTAAAAAGAACAGTAAGGAAAAATTAAGACTAGAGAAATATAAATTCCCTGGAAATTTCTAACAACGATCAAGAAAAAAAATAAAAAATAAAAAATAAATAAATAAATAAAACAAAAAAAAAAACAAAAAAAAAAACAACAACAACAACAACAACAACAACAAAAAAAAAAAAAAAAACAGACAGACGTAGATTCTAGTTAAGTGTAAAATATGTTGATAATCACGGACATACAAATTATCCATCAAGTAAACATGCTACGATCCTACTGAACAAAACAATGTTGTTTTTTTTGTTGTTGTTGTTTTTTCTGAAAAATGTTTATTGAATTAAATACCATCACCTGACACAAAATTAATCATAGCATAGGCCTACATCTGAGAAATATTTTGATAGGAATATCAGTCTTTAGAAATAATAAAATACCATGCATGCAAAGTACATAATTTGGCTATATAGTGCCAATATTTTTAGAAGCAGAGAAACGAGGGCCGGGCTGTATGAGTGATTTTCTACTAAACATATTCGCTGTTTTGTAGATTGCATAATTATATTACATATCTTACGGATAATGACCGAGAATTCCGGGCAAAATATAGTTGGTATTTCCTACTGGTACATTTTTCCTAGTGTGAAATTATCAATGCATAAATGATGTCATGTTACAGCATTATATGTCGTCATGTTACATACGTTTGAAGCAAAATATGACGTCATTTAAGTGAGTAGAATGACTAAAAGACATTTTATGGTAGATCTATATGTCATGCAAAAGAGTTGTTTTGAAATACAGGAAATAATGCCCACGGGCATTGAGAGTTCTGATAAAAACCTCGTGCTAAAGCACTCGGTTTTAATCGAGTGGACTAATCTCTATACGAGAGCGTGTCCTGACCATAACGCGTGGTTGAGTCAGATAGTCTGGGTTTACACTGTTCCGAAAATGGACATGACACAAATCCTCTGTACAAATCTCTTAATTTATCAGCTGAGGAACAGAAAGGATAAGCGGACAACGAAGGCCCTGATCACGATCAGCAAATGCTGTGAAAAGACTGCGCGGGTAGACAGGTTGATCCGTGCCTTCGCTATTAAAATACTACCCGCTAACCTTGTCTCATATTACGGTCCAAATGTGGTTTCGGGAAGCAACAAGGCTCCCAAAGGAGAAACAAAATGAAAGAGAGAGAAAAAAATGTTCAGAAAATACCATATTTACCCTACAAAGTGTGGCCACTTTAACCTTAATCGCTTACAATATTACTCCTAAAATTCGAACAAGTCCATTTTACTACCTCTTGAAGCCTCTAAAACTGCTAGATGAGTGGCAAACAGTGCAGAGCCAGATCAGACGCCGCGTTCTGCGGCGTCTGATCAGGCTTTACACTGTTGGCTCAGGCCTCTCTGTCTCAATACTTAGGGTAAGTACTTCATGCTTTCCTTTGAAATGCATATTTATTTCCTCGATGGTGCAGAATAAATGCAATGCCATGCGAGAAAAAAAAAAAAAAAAAAAAAACGCACTTTAAAGCATCTGCGCGAAGCGCAGAGTCGGATGAACCTGCGCATCCGCACAGACCTACTAGTCTTCTTTGTGTGAGCGAATAACTCTTGGACCACTTTACTAGCCAAAGAGTGCATTTGGAAGACTATGATCAGACTGGGTGGAAACACAGTCTGGTCAGAGTCTTCGCTGGATGCATTTGTCATAAGGTACATTGATTTCACGTTAAGGCTCAAATGTGATGATACATTCGAAGTGAGCAGAGAAGAAAAACTGAATTATAAAAGTAATAAACTGAGCCCTCTGACAGAACAGCGGCCTTATAACGTATTCAACCAGACTAGTTTCAGCTTATCTGCAACCATCTGCGTCCAGGCAGTCTGATCAGGATCTACTCTTGTCGCTTACATATTGTAGTGACTTTAGAGGGCAAATTATCAAACAGCGTAGTGCCTGATCAGTCTGCGCGGATGCGCATGCTGGTCTGGGTGTACGCTGGTCGCATACGTCATAAGATCGTTTACAGTCAGAAAGCTCTAATATTTTAGTGTTGAGATACATCACTGCAAAATCCTAAATTCTCAAAAACATTATTATTATTATTATTATTATTATTATCATCATCATGTGTCACTAAAATGAATATTGTCATGCAAACATGCAAAAGAAAAGATGACAGTACGTGGTGAAATTGGAATAAAATGAGAAAGACGACAGCACTACCGTAAAAAATCAAAGCACTGACAGCATTGGTGGGTCGATTGCCTCTGAGTGTGGGCTGGGAAAATGGTCCTGAACGGGAACTAAACACTGTTTTCTTCAACCTTAAACTTCCTGTAATTTAAGCAAACAATGCGGACCCAGATCAGACGCCGCGTTCTGCGGCGTCTGATCTGGGTCTGCATTGTTTCCCACTGTCCAAATGCCCCAGTCCACATTTTACAGATAACCCTCTATCAACAGAACTCTGACGTCACAGCGACAATGCGGCTATAAAAAACCGTTACCTGGATTTCGTCCAACGCGCGATTTGATTACATTGGTCAATGATAATCACGTGGACAACTACCTTAAGAAAATTTTGGCGTTTGTATACTATGGGTCGATTGTATACAGTCGACCCCAAAACAGATGCGAACAGTGGAGGTCCAGGAACAGTCTGCGCATTCAAGCAGTCTTTCACTCCGTAGTCCGTTTTGAATGGATTCATGGGATTGGATACACGTAATAGATTTTCTGATATTTTGAAAAGGGAGACAACTTCAGCATGCCCCTTCTGAAAAATGGGTCTACTCTAAGAATTTGCTCCCAAAGGAGATCCCTTTTCAGAAGGGAGGTAAAACCATTTTATAGAGTTGTCTCCCCTGAAACTGTATCAATTTCGCTTAGATTCCTGCTGTTGCATTACAAAAACACACCTATTCAAATATATTGAAACTTTCACCACCAAAATCTGAAAGTTTTCAGATAAAAATTCTGATATTTTTCATATTTCTGCTCAAAAACATTGCTTGTGGGTACTCGTTAGAACCGCCTCGTCGAGGCAGTTCTAACGAGTACCCACAATTTATGTTTTTGAGCAGAAAAAAGAAAAATAATGTATACCCCTATAAACCCCAGTTTTACTATATAAAAGTGGGGTTTAAGGGGGTCAATTTATATAGGCACGTTTTCGTGATGGTTGGCTCTAACCATGACAGCATTAGAGTGCGCAGATGTGCAGGCTGGTTTGACAGTCAATATTCTCACACGACTTAATACCATATTTGCTGTGATCTTTCTCATGAAAAAAAAAAATGTCACAGTTGTGATTTAATACTTATGTTCAGTTTTACCTTCACAACTCTGTGTTTGGGGAATTATGCATTAATTATTTAAGCCCAACGTCAGAAAATGTACCTTCGGACATATGCCCTCAAAGAAGACTCAGATCAGCCTGTGCATTCGCGCAGTCTGACCAGAATCTTTACTAGGCACATTTTGGACAGCCAAGGATGTAATGTTTCTTCATGCGGACAAGGAAGTCTGCGCAGTCTGATCTGAATCTTCGCTGGAGGGGAGGGGGATATGGCGGTGTTGGGGGGGGGGGGGGGGGGGGGTGGGCACCATGCCCGAAGGTGCGTTTTCTGATGTTTCGGCTCAATTATTTGTTCAGGGTTTCATTTTTTCTGAAAATTGACCTCGGATTTATTTGAGCAGTTTTGTCAAGCTTTGATTTTAGTGTGAGAACGTATTTGAATGATGGCCAAGGAAGAAATGTCCCGCTACATTGGTTGGATTAGCCCTCATTCCTCAAAAACGATTTGTACATTTAAAAATAAAACATTTTGTTTACATTTTCTGGCCACCATTGTTCAGTACGTGGTTAGGTTTTCTTCCTACTTGTAAACAGACTGTTCCTATTTTGCATCTCTGGCCAGCATAGACAGTTCGAGTCATGAAGACAACTGTAATTTGGCCCCGCCAAGCGAAAAGGGGTCTTCGAGTGGACAGCGAAGACTCAGGTCAGCCTGGCCATCCTACACACCATCACAACTTCAATAGCACCTTTATTTATCCTTTGTCTTCTTATGAGGAAATTTAAGGTAATCGCGGAATCTGTAAGCGGACAGCGAAGGCCTTGATCAGCCTGCGCGGATGCGCAGGCTGATCTGGGCTTTTGCTGTCCGCATACGACTCGAAGACACCCTTTTCCTAAGCGTGGCCCAATTATGTACAGAAATATAGCAGCCCTTATGCACTTAAGATATATTGACTTACAAAACAAAAAGACATATTGACTTGCAGATTAAAACCACTAACATTATGATATCAGAAAATTTGCAATCTGATATAATGCATGCATCGATGTAAGTCTACACCCTACATTTCAATAATCATTATTTCCCCTAACTGGTTATTTCAGTGACGTATAAATCGTGTAGAAATGACTGGTATGTTTAAAATAAGTTACTTATTCGTTGTCATAATGGAACTCGACTCGTGTTTTGTTTTCTTTGCACTGAGGCGCAGAAGTCTACGTCCGTATTAATAATTAACAAATACAAGCTCTTAGTTTTCACAAAAAAAAGCTTGGTCTAAGCTTAGCACACATTGTGTGCTAAGCGCAGTACAAGTTTTTTTTTTATTTTTGTGAAAGCCAATGCTTGTTTATAATAACGCTGAGCAGTCCGTGGAAAGTTGCATTGGACTAGTCCATGACCTTTCATAAAGTGCTTTCAGAGCAATGATGGGCGCAGGCAATAAAAAAAAATAAATAAATATTCTGACAAAACTTTCTCAAGCAAAGATTTTATATTTACAGAAAAGGTCAGTGTTTGTTATAAAAAGATATGGAAGCCCTGGAGGGGCTTCTAACTCAATCTTTTCTGACTTCTAAGTTAGAATTGAGGATCAATGAAATTAGAAGTAAGAAGTCTTTAATTTAGAAGTCAGAATCAAAGAAGTCCCTCTAGACCTCCATAAGAATACGATATATGTGTATAATAAAAGTCCTACCAAATTTTGTGTTGAAAAAATTACAAATATTGATATGTTTTAATATATTCAAAATAACCAATATATTGTAAAATCTCCAAAACATCGAGTATCAAAGAATAAAACTGAAACTAGCGATTAGTGAGATACATAGTGAGATACAAAAAGGGTAGTAGGGTTGGGGTTCAGAGAGCACCTAACTCACCCCGGGGAGGTATCTATTACACTACTAAACATGGTATTGCGTGACCGTGGGGCATCCTGGATTATATCCTCGGTCCGCCTAGGGCATGACGCCTGCTGTGTAGATCGGGCCTTTTTCTAGAAATGAAGGATGAATATGAAGCAACCTAGCAAACACACAATGTCTAGTAAGGTCGTTTCGACGTCGCTGCGACGTCAAACATTCAACGTCATAATAACGTCTTTTCGGGGTCTGTGTGACGTCATGATATCATAGCGACGTCGTAACGATGTTATTACGAATATGACGTCGCAGCGACGTCGTAACGAAGTTATTACGACGTTGTGAGTTTAATGGGATGGATAAAGAAGTATCCAACGATGAAACAACGTCGTATCGGCGTTGCTGCAACGACATACGTCGGTTCGACGTTGTTTTAACACTGGGTGTACACTGAGAAGTGTGATGTTACACAGCGAACAAGTGTATCATATTTACGCCTACTATGAACTGTCTTGTTTTATTAAATTCCGAAATCGAAGAAAGATTTTAAAGAGTTGTTAGAGGAAACTACTCACACACAACTAACTATATGAAATGAGAATTGACCACTTGGCTTCCCCTTTACCACTCTCTGGGCTAATTAAGCAGACGATAAATTGATGTTTTCTTATTATCCCCAGAAAACAACATTAGACATTACATGCAAATGGAAATGTCAAATCCTGTTTTCTGGGGAAAATAAGAAAAAAATATTTCAAAATGTCGTCTGCTAAAAATTTTACCCCGAGTGCTAAGCGTTAACGGGAATGGATACATCTGGTTATTTTTCAGCCATTTATACTTAGGGTGGGGGAATAACGTTACAAAATCTTTTTTGCTTTCCTACATACCAAGTACCGTCTGAAAAAGGTCTACTCTGAACAGAAAGAATTTGCTCCGAATTTGCTCTTAGGGTAAGCAAATTCTATTTGCTCCCAAAGGGAGCAAATTCTTTCCTTTTCGAGTAGACCCGATTTCAGTAGGGAGGCCAAAACAATTTTGACTGATGCCATTCCTGAAAATATATCCATCCCCCTTAATTAAAGACATTAACGCTTTGCATGCCGGGTAAAAAAATCAGCAGACGACATTTTGAAACAGTTTTTCTTACTTTTTCCCAGAAAATAGGATTTTTTTTCATGATAATTTGCATGATATATCAGATCCTATTTTCTAGGAAAAATAAGAAAAATGTCATCAGTTTGTAGTCTGCTGAATTTGCCAATAGCATGATAAGTGTTAATAGCTATATCAAATAACTGAGCCTCAACTTTAGAAAACGCACCTTATGACATGTCGCCCAATTGAAGACTCAGATCAGCCTGCACATCCTCACAGTCTGATCAGTGTTCACTCGACGCTCTGTAACTATCCAAAGGACCAAAGGTTTTAATTACCAGACTGTGAAAACTCTGATCAGACTGTGATGATGCGCCGCCTGAGTCTTCGCTGAGTGCATATACCATGCATTGCATTTTCTCATGAGTCTCAAATAAACAGTGCCACGTAAAACCAGTCTAACGGCATACGCTGTTTGCGCATGCCCAGAGCAGACTGTGTCCACGCGCAATTTCAACTGGGCATGCGCAGTTCCATTTTTACAAAATATGGTGCAACGCTCTTCTGGGAAAACTGAGAATGTCTACATGCACAATTTAGTCTGTTATAGTAGACGACATTCTATTTTATTATTATTGTTTTCAGAGAAAATAAGACTTGGCATTTTGATGTGATCGTCTGTTTGGCAGACGATTCGCATGAAATGCCAGACTTTAATCCCTCTGTCATTGCGTATGAATCGACTGTTAATCAGGCAGATGATTCACATAAAATGTCAAGCCTGATTTTCTCAGAAAAAAAAATCAAACTGTCGTCTGCTGCAGTTTTGATAAGCACATTACGAGCTAGTTGAAATGTAAGTTTCTACAGAGCAGTAAATACTGTTAATGTAACCGTTACCATTCTATGGACAAATTCAGAAGACGACAAATTGATGATATTTCTTCCCAGAAAATAGGCTTTGGCATTTCATGCAAATTGTCTCCTAAAGAAACAATTTGCATGAAATGCCAAAGCCTATTTTCTGAAAAAAAAAAAAGAATAATAAAAATATTTCAAAATGTCGTCTGCTTATTTTTTCCCCAGGACTGTTTAATAAACTTAGAAATGTTATCATGTCCTATATATCCAACATCCACATCAGGTTTGTGTCATACATAATATGAGATAATATACTTTGTAATATGCAGTCTGATCATTCTTTGCTGTTCATCACGAAAACATGCCTATATAATTTTGACCCCCACAAACCCCACTTTTATATAGTAAAACTGGGGTTTACAGGGGTATACATTATTTTCTTATTTCTGCTCAAAAACAAAGATTGTGGGTACTCGTTAGAACCACCTCGCCGAGACGGTTCTGACGAGTACCCACAATCTATGTTTTGAGCAGAAGTATGAAAATATCAGGATTTTTTATCTGAAAATTTTCATTTTCAGTATATTTGAATAGGCATGTTTTCGTAATGAAGAAGTGTTGGATCCTTGACTATCCAAAGCGCAAGTGCGCATCCATGTGGCCAGGTCATGCACACTTTGTGTTGTTTATTGGCATCGGAAACATTCATAAACAATATGATACCTGAGTTACTTTTTTATATAGCAGAAACGGCTAAATTACTTATTGCCATCCTTTTATTCCAATCTGAACTTTTCCCCACCTTTCTGGTAATTAGATTCTTTGTAAAATTAATTAGAAAAGATATTGTGATCCTATAAATATGTTCATGCATATGTATGCTCTCAAAAGCATTCTGAAGAATCTACAAACTCACTATGGAATTAATGCTATGTTTTATCGCTAAAGTAAATAAAATTATGACTATACCATGAAACGGTTTAAACGTTCACATCATTATCATATTTAATTGAAAATATATTTATCTCCCTTTACCCAGCTTGGCTACGTAGCCTAGTTGGCAAACTGTCTATTTAAACACTTTTTTCTTAAATAAAACACTGATACTAAATTACTAGTAGCATTTGTAATAAAGTCGAAACGTTTATTTTTCATTAGGAAATAGTACTTTTAGACAATACAAAATATGGTTATGTCAAACGTAACTGAGGTATCAACCTTTAGCCTCTGAATAAAATCTATCGCAAAACAATGACCATGACCAACATGCCAAAAAAACGGTCCCTTTTCGACGCTTACGCTACAGATCTTGTTTGAAACTGATGAACACTATGCCGGAATTATTTTGATACAAAAATCCCAAAAAACAATGGATAGTCAGGAGGCTTGAAATCGACGTACATTTTACACGTCTTGCTGAATGTTCTAAAAACATCGTCGGGATAATCACCCACACAACTACGCAAAAGGCTTCTACAATTCATCTATTCTTTCTAAAGGGAAACGACACTCTACAAAAGCTATTGTAATTCTTAGATTATTTTTCTACTGACCTTAGACGAGTGCGTTGTTCTTCTTGGACTATCCCTTTCTGCAGAATAGACTCCTGAAAGTACAAGTTCAAGGTGAAGTTCTTTATTTCCTAAGGTTTACATAAGTGAACAAAATCAGTTTTGATTACAATAATACCTTCTTTAAAATGCAACTCATTGTATACCGGTTGAACAATGAATTGTGAATCATATAACATGATAACGTATTGGCACGACAATCAACAATAGAAAGATGGCCCTTTACTTGCATCGTGAATCATAAAACGCAAATCCATATCGGCATGACAGTCAAAAGGTAAGGGATACACTTTATTTATTATGTGAATCATATAAAGCGATTCCATGTCGTGCCGACGGTCAAAAGAAGACGGATACCCTTTACTAGCATTGTGAGCATTGTGAATCATATAACAAAATTCCATATCGGCATGACGCTCAAAAGAAAAGGGACATCCATTTTTTGCTTTGTGAATCATAAAATGGCATTCCATATCGGCATGGTAGTCAAAAGAAGAAGGATACTCTTCGTTTGCTTCGTGAATCACATAAAGCGATTCCATATCGGCATGACAGTCAAAAGATTAGGGGTACCTTTTATTTGCTTTGTGACTCATATAACGCGATTCCATATCGGCACGACAGTCAAAAGAAAAGGAATATCCTTTATTTGCTTTGTGAATGACATAACGTGATTCCATATTGGCACGACAGTCAAAAGAAAAGGAATATCCTTTATTTGCTTTGTGAATGACATAACGTGATTCCATACCGGTACGACAGTCAAAAGAAAAGGAATATCCTTTATTTGCTTTGTGAATGACATAACGTGATTCCATATTGGCACGACAGTCAAAAGAAAAGGAATATCCTTTATTTGCTTTGTGAATGACATAACGTGATTCCATATCGGCACGACAGTCAAAAGAAAAGGAATATACTTTATTTGTTTTGTGAATGACATAACGTGATTCCATATTGGCACGACAGTCAAAAGATGAAGGGTATCCCTTCACTTGCACTTTGAATCATATAACGCAATACCATATCGGCACGACAGTCAAAAGATGAAGGATACCGTTTATTTGCTTTGTAAACCATTCATATAACGCGATTGCATATCGGCATTGCAGTCAAAATTTGAGGGATGCCCTTTATTTGCTTTTTGAATCATATAAAGTTATTTCATATCGGCATGACAGTCAAAAGATGAGGGGCATTTTTATTTGTTTTGTGAATAATAAAAGAAAAACATTCCATATCGACATGACAGTCAAAACATGACCCATTATTTGCTCTGTGAATCATATAAAGCGATTCAATTTCGGCATGACAGTCAAAACATTAATGATCCCCAATAATTGCTTTGTGAATCATATGACACGATTCCATATCAGCATGACAGTCAAAAGATGAGGGATACCCTTTATCTTCTTTTTGAATCATATAAAGTGATTCCATATCGACACGAGAGTTATCCTTTACCTGTATTGTGAATCATAACACGCAATTTCATATCGGCACAACAATCAAAAGAAGAGGGAGGGCCCTTTAGCTGCATTGTGAATCATATAACCTGATATCTACACAACAGTCAAAAGAGAAGAGACGACCCTTTCTTTGCATTGTGAGTCATACAACGCGATTCAATATCAGCGCGAATGTCAAAAGAAGAGATGTGTCTTTTTACTTGTATTCTATTCTATTCTATTCTATTCTGTATTGTGAATCATATAACGCGATTCCATACTGGCACGGCAGTTAAGCGAAAGGTCATCCCTTTACTTGTATTGCGAATCATATAAAGCGTTTCCATATCGGCGTGACGGTCAAAAGAAGAGAGGTTCACTTTACTTGTATTGTGAATCATATAACGCGATTTCATTACGGAAAGACAGTCAGAAGAACAAGGAAACCCTTTACCGTTATTGTGAATCATATTACGTGATTCCATATCCGCGCGACAGTCAAAAGTAGAGGAATGGCAGTTTGCTTGTACTGTGAATTATATGACGCGATTCTATATCTGAATGACCATCAACAGAAGAGGGATAGCCTTTATTTGTATTGTGAATCATATAACACGATTTAAAGAAAATGAAATAAAATAAAATTAATAATGTCTAACATACCGTCATAATAATCCACAAATTCTTTAGATCTGAGTATTGAACCAACATGTCTACTGTAACCTTGGTAACGACGCTCACTTTCGTCAGTGTATGAAGGTCTGTAGCGGTGGATTATTTGTAACTCATCTACAGGAATACTGGACTGAAATAGCATTAAAATTACATTACATTAACATATCTATGCAAAAGCTACCCTACAGACAAGGTGTTTTCAACCATGACTTATTGTTGTTAATTTTTCGTATTTCTTCAGGAAAACATATGTTGTTGGTACTCATTAGAAGCGCATTGAGGCGCTTCTAATGAGTCCTCACAACATATATTTTCATGGAGAAATAAAAAAAATTATTTATTTAAGCATTCCTTATATCTTGGTCTATGTGAGCCATGGCGTTTCCGGTATAATGTATGCATATAGAGAAAAGAGGGAATATTAAATTGTGTTGTTTTTTTTTTGTTTTTTTTTTTTTTTTTTTTTTAAGTGCAATAAACAAAATTTATATAAAGGTTGTCTTTAGAAACAGAAAAAAAAAAAAACAACAAAAAACATACAAGGACGAAAATGGGGAGCCTCGATGTTAGTGGGTGGTAACTATGTCTTAATTGAGCCAGCGCATGACGAAAACTACAAAATTGCATATGCACCTAGCGAAGACTCAGATTAGCCTGGGCATCACATTGAGTGCACAGCAAAGACTCTGATCAGACTGGGCGGATGCCCAGGCTGATATGAGTCTTCGCTTGGCGCACATGCCATTTTGTTGGTTTTGTCGTGCGCTGGCTCAACTGATCTTAGACAGACAGTTTCAAATAAGTCTTGGAAGTTTTTCTTTCCTTCTGAATCCTATTTGAAATACGTTCATGTTGCCATGTATTGTATCTCTATTTACATAAATACGAGTAAAATCCATTTAACACATTTATGCAAAGTGGATTCTTCTACCTGAACTCTTTGGACCAGTCCATTTCCAGTTTGAGGGGTATCTGGTCAGTTTTATTATCACCATTTCTTAATAAAATGCCTGTAATTCATGCAAACAGTGTAGATCCTGATCAGACGCCACGTTCTGCGGCGTCTTATCTGGGTCTACACTGTTAGCCAATGTCCTATTTATGGGACGCTAGGCATACATGGGTTAAGTTAACTGAATTGATTGTGTCCCCTTCTGAAAAGGGGTCTACTCTATAAGGAAAGTATTTAGATACCAAACCCTATTTTCTAGGTTAGATAAACTTGATTTTGTCCCTTTCTAAAAAGGGGTCTACTCGAAAAGGTAAGAATTGGCTCCCCTTGGGGCTTGGCGCGCAGAAAAATCAAACATAAGACATAAAAATTGTCTCCCTTGTCGGAAATGGCGAAAAATCTATCCAGTACATTATTGAGGGTCTTGAAGAGGTTTCATCACAAAAACACGCCTATATAATTTTGATCCCTTTAATCCCCACTTTTATACGGTAAAACTCGGGTTTACATTATTTTTCTTATTTTGCTTAAACATAGATTGTGGTTACCAGTTAGAATCGCCTCGCCGAGGCGGTTCTAACGAGTACCCACAATCTGTGTTTTGCGCAGAAATCTGAAAAATATCAGATTTTTTTTTATCTAATTTTTTTTTCTTTTTTGGTTGTAAAATTGTCAATATATTTGAATAGGCATATTTTCGTAATGTATTGACTACTGATTAACGACCGTATTTTTGTATTGACTACTGATGTTTGGCCTAAAATTTTAGTGACTTCTGATTTTTGTGATGTAAGCCAAAACAATCCAAAATATACTAATTTTTGTAAAAAAAAAAAAAAAAAAAAAAAACAGAAAGAAAAGCTTTATCGATTATCGATTATTGACTAAAAGGCTAAAATTTTAATAACTAGAGATTTTTGATACCCCCATTTAGACCCTCATTATTAGGATATTTGAGATACATACAAATATTTTCTCGGCGTAGTTTGACAGCCTTTCGTGCTCCCTGTGAAGGACCACTCGTCTCGAACTACTGTCAAGGCGTGGACGTACATGGTGACGAGGTGTGGATGTATCCGCGTCTGGAAATTAAGACAATGTACGATCAATTCAAATGATAACTGAATGAAATGATATAGAATAGAATCCTCAAGATGTCTGTAGGTTCGTATAGATACAAAGTATCTTTGATATAAAGCAAACTGTAGAAGTTTAGAAAATGTGAAATCGACGCAAATTGTAGAAATCCTTATGAAAGTCTCTCTCTCTCTCTCTCCCTTTCTCTCTCTCTCTCTCTCTCTCTCTCTCTCTCTCTCTCTCTCTCTCTCTCTCTCTCTCTCTCTCTCTCTCTCTCTCTCTCTCACTCTCTCTCTCTCTCTCAACTAAAGCAAATCTTCTTCATACAGTCGACTCTCGTTATCTCGAATTCAAAGGGACTGTCTGAAATACTTCGAGATATCCTTACCTCGACATATCAGATTTGCAGAATTGAGGAAAAAATAATTCGAACAACCACATTTAACAAATATATATGTAATTGGACTCATGAAGTAAGAGATATATTGAAAATATTGTGGAAAAGAGGAGAATTTCTCCTCTTTTCCACAATATTGCTCCTTAGGAGCAATTTCTCCTCTTTTCCACAATATTTTTACCTGCTGTTAGATTTTCATGTTTAAGCAGAGACAAGATTTTCACTTCGAGATAAGCGGTTATTCGAGATAAGCGAGGTCGAGGTAACGAGAGTCAACTGTATTTGTGGTCGGGCCCATCGTGGTCCCGTTTGTGGTTTTCTTGTGTTCTGGCATTTTTGTGATTGTATTTTTGATTATGTGTGTTTCACTGTAATGTTTCGTTGATAAGGTACGGGAGTAGAAAACCAATTGCGGTCCAAAATGGCTGCATCAGAATTAAGTGTGAGGTTTCGCACGAGTAAAACTGGTTTAAACTCCCCACTCGCCCGGCCCAGTAAGCATTCTACAAAAATCTATAGCGGGCCGTTATCGGTCCGTCAGGGTAGCTCGCTATAGATTTTTAAAGAATGCTAACTGGACCACTAGTAGTTTTTCTACTAACCGTTTTGACTGCTTCACTGTGAAGTTTTTATCAGACAAAATTTTTTGATGAGTGGCAAACAGTGTAGACCCTGATAAGACGCCGCGTTTGCGGCATCTCATCAGGGTCTACACTGTTTGCTCAATCCTGTCTGTCCGAAATCATACGATAAATATGAAATCTGAGCTTTTGTTTTGGGCAGAGTACTTGAATTATAAAACATTTGGAGTCTGACCATGCTAGACAATAGCGATTCTATAAAAATAACAGACTACCTGCAGACGCTCACGAATGACGTAGAGATTCATACTAGAATAAGCCAATGGACAGCGGGAGATAAAAGATAATGAATGAGTCACATTTGGTTTTTGACAGTCCTCTGTCTGGAAGCTATGTAATGGTCTTCTAACCGTTCCAAGCAACGATTCCTCTGTCGCAATTCTTCCGTGTACTTACGTCGATGGTTTCATGTGTTCTCATGTGTTGGCTTTGTTTGATCATTTTATTCCCCATCTCTACATTTTTGGTGCCTCCGGGGTGGGGCGGGGTGGGGCGGGGTGGGGAGTGGGGGCTGTGCTTTGTGATTGTGGCATTTCCTGGGTCTCTTCACTTATATTTGTGTTTATTATTGTTTCTCTACTTACTGGCAACTGAGGCTCCCTGACTATGATCGTGTGACTTGGCGGGCTTGATTCGCCCAACTGGTCTGTTTGAGCCGTCACTCCTAGGGCTGAGAGAATGAACGTCCTCTTGTAACCCTGCTACATTTTCTGGTGGTGGACGAGATCTGAAAAATCCGTGACATTCGTTGAAAGTGAGGTAAAAAAATTAGTGCAATATCCCGCCTTTGATTTTTTAGGCGGGTTTCGAAAGTATTAAGTTATATTCTTATATCTTTGATCATCATTGACTATGCTTAAAATTACTTATGTTATACAGTGAACTCATGGGTCATTGACCTTTAGTACAAATACAGTCTATTCTATTCTATTCTATAATTTTAAAGGACCAATCACAACAGCAGCATACTTTTATTTCTAGAAAATCAGTTTTGTTATTTTATGTGAATCGTCTGCATGGCAGAGAGAGAGAGAGAGAGAGAGAGAGAGAGAGAGAGAGAGAGAGAGAGAGAGAGAGAGAGGGAGGGAGCAGCTTGTGTTTTCGTATGTCTGTTATGTTTCCATGAAGAAGAAAGTTAAATGGACGTTACGAACGGAGAGAGAGAGAGAGAGAGAGAGAGAGAGAGAGAGAGAGAGAGAAAGAGAGAGAGAGAGAGACAGGGAGAGAGAGAGAGAGACAGAGAGAGCACAGTTTGCGTTTTCTAATGTATGTTATGTTTCCGTGAAGATAAAAGTAAAATGGACGTTACGAACGTGAAATACAGCTGTAAACAAGCGAAAAAACAAGAAAATGATTGAAGCATAAACAAACGTGTTTCTCAAAATGTTCTGTTTACATAAACACTTACATATTATAGATCATACATACTATAAATATTGACACGTCAAAGTCAAATATTAATCCATTGTTTAACACCCTTAACAACTCTCTTTAGGGTTTTACAGGCCCTTGTATCAATAAAGAGACAAATAACACGCAAGAATTTAGGTTGGGGTAAAGGGAAACTCTTTCACTGCCACAGCCGATAATAATAGGTTTTTGCAAACAGCGTAGATCCAGATGAGACGGCTCATTGAGCCGTCTCATCTGGATCTACGCTGTTTCATATTCAGTCTTTCAAGTTTACATATAATAATCTTTCCGAGCCGCAGTTTGTTAAAATAAAAAAAGCAGACGACAAATGTCGTCTGAAATTTGGCACCGAAAGAGTTAATATGTTATGGAATGTGTGAACTGCATATCTGCGTAGTCTGGTCTGTTCATTTGCTGTTCGTCTGCTACATTATGTCGAAATCAAACATAAAAAAATGATATCATATTTACCACAAATATTGGGACACATTAAAATGTCTTTCCATAATTGTCATAAAAATTGAACACGCCCTTTGCTGCGACTCAAAACTGCTGGGTGAGTGGCGAGAAGTGTAGACCCTAATCAAACGCCGCGTTCTGTGGCGTCTGATCCGGGTCTATACTTGTTGCACAGGCCTATCTGTCGCAATGTCCAAGGTAGGTTCCGGGCACATCAATTATACTACTTTTGATGAGTTAATACTGCTGGCTGATTGGCAAACGGTGTAAACCCAGATCAGACGCCGCGTTCTGCGGCGTCTGAACTGGTCTACACTGTTTGCTCATGCCTAGCTGTCATACTTCTTAGGGTATCTTTGGTACTTTATGTATATCTCCTGGGCTAACCTGTGACATGTCAATTTTGTTTGATTCAGAATAACACATAATTATTGATACAGGGAAAGCCATATTTTAAAAAAGATATATTGCTTTAGGCTGGAATGGACACCGCCCTAATCTGGATGTCATTTTGACATGCTATATTTATACCAGATGGTCGGAGAGACAGGCCTCTCAGCAAATAGTGTAGATCTGATCAGACGCTGCCGCACGCGGCTTCCAATCAGGGTCTACCCTGCTTGCTAATCTGTCGAGTTTTAGATGAACCAATCAAGCCTCATTTTCTCCAACAAAAAATTAGAATGTCGCCTGCTACAATTTTGAATTACGCGTTTAAAGATAAAATTATTTTATTTCCTCAAAACTGTTTTGACATAATGTACTAGCATGGATCTGAAAAAAAAATAAATAAAAAAATAAAAATAAAAAAACCCCAAAAAAACCCAAAAAACATGGATCTGAAAAAAAAAAAAAAAAAAAAAAATGTCGAAACGCAACCGTTCCGAGTTTCGGATCGGAATGTAAAAATTTTAACTACTGAGAGCAGTAGCAGTAATAAAATAGGGTCGAACCTCAATGACTCGAACATCTTTGGGGCTATGGAAATTTGTTCTAGACATGGGTAGTTCGTTCCACTGAGGATTTATCATAGCACCAGGTCAGGAGGTAAATAGGGATAATTTAGGGATTTTTGTGTCTTCTATAAATAAGGATATGTTGAGTGTACGAATTAGAATCATCTCGGATGAGGTTATTCTAATTACACACAACATACATTTTCATAATAATATAAGAAAAAAATGAATTGTTTGAAGAATTTCCTGGGGGCTTAAAAACGAGTTAGAATCACACACAACATACATTTTCATAATAATATAATATTTTGATTGACTGTGTTGGGGTTTAACGACACGTCAACCCTTGTGGGTCATTTTGTGTCGTCTCCCAGAGTAAGGGAGAAAAGAGATAGAAGAGATAGTAGAAAAGATGAAAGAGAGGGACAGGGAAGAAAGAGGAAGAGGAATGAAAGTGAAGAAACAGAAGAAATAAAAACATCCCCCCGCCCTCTATCCTTACCTGCTACAAGGATAGCAGGCCTTGCCCAACTGAAGCCAATATCAGTTGGACGCCCCAGTGACATAAGATACACGACACCTTCGCGCCACCCTACCACCCCCAACTTCAAGAAAAACGGGGATGGGGAAACTAACCTTTCATCTTTCTTCCGCCTCCTTTCTGCCGTCGGCGAAACTGTCCTCCTGGGCTGTCGTCTGTCTCGTCGAGCCGGACTGTAAGACGGTCTCACAAGTCCAGATTTGGTTCTTTCCTTGGACTTGCGAGCAGTAACGGATCGTTCCGGTGACTTGACGGACGTTTTGGGTCTTTCCGAACTTCTTGCACTACGCCGTGGGCTTCTTGTGGCATCCAGAACGGCAGAGTCCAAAACTTTGTATAGAAAGTCATACTTGTGCTGAAAAGAAATGTGTTTTATGGGGAAACAATACACGTTCAGGAGAGACAACTCTTCAAAATTATTCTTGTCTCTCCTTTGAAAAAGTGTGTCTGCTCTAAAAGAAAAGAATTTGCTCCCCTGGGAGCAAATTCTTTTCTTTTAGAGTAGACTCCTTTTCAGAAGGGATTTGGTTTGCGAGAAAGCAAACAGGAAGTCATAAAGTTATTTCCCTTGAAAAACATGGTGGAAAAAATCTACCAAGTGTATCCTAGGATCCCTTATACTAAACTATTCAAACAACTATTGCCTAACCTTTTGGGGCTATGTATAGTATGTTTTGCAATTGATTATTAGTACTTAACTTACACGCCCATGTGCTTTTCTGTGTTATTGTGCTAATGCTCTTCTTAAATGTGCTGTGGAGTTGCCATACCTTGCTGTACATTGCTATGCTGTGTTGCGCTATTCAGTGCCATGCTATGTTGTGCTGAGCTCTGTTGTGCTGGTACTAGACTTGGACGTACTTGTGCTTTTCTGTGTTAATGTGCTGATGTTATGCTTAATAAAATGTGCAGTAGAGGTGTCATACTGTGCTGTACAGTGCTAGCTGTGTTGGGCTATTCATTACCATGCTATGTTATGCTGAGCTCTGTTCTACCGGTACTAGACTCGGACGTTCTTGTTTTTTCTGTGCTGATGTGTTGGTGTTATGCTTAAATGTGCTATAGAGGTGTCATACTGTGCTATAAGGTGCTATGCTGTGTTGCGCGGTTCAGTGCCATGCTTTATTGTCCTTAGCTCTGTTGTGCTGGTACTGAACTTGGACGTTCTTGTGCTTTTCTGTGTTTTATGTGCTGATAGTACGCTTAAATGTGCTGTAGAGGTGTCATACTGTGCTGTAGATTGCTACGCTGTGTTGCGCTATTCAGTGCCATGCTATGTTGTGCTGAGCTGTGTTGCTGATGCTTATGATTAAATGTGCTGTAATGGTGTCATACTGTGTTGTACAGTGCTAGCTGCGTTGCGCTATTCAGTGCCATGTTATGTTGTGCTGAGCTGTGTTGATGGTGCTTATGATTAAATGTGCTGTAGCGGTGTCATACTGTGCTGTACAGTGCTAGCTGCGTTGCGCTATTCAGTGCCATGCTATTTTGTGCTGAGCTGTGTTGATGGTGCTTATGATTAAATGTGCTGTAGCGGTGTCATACTGTGCTGTACAGTGCTAGCTGCGTTGCGCTATTCAGTGCCATGCTATGTTGTGCTGAGCTGTGTTGATGGTGCTTATGATTAAATGTGCTGTAGCGGTGTCATACTGTGCTGTACAGTGCTAGCTGCGTTGCGCTATTCAGTGCCATGCTATGTTGTGCTGAGCTGTGTTTTACTGTGCTGGTGTTATATAGTTCTGAGCACTCATGCTTTCTTATTGTCGTGTAATTTTCAGGACGCTGTTGGAATTTATACTTGAAAGAAGCTGACCCAATACAGCTGATTCGAGTCTTTGCTGTGCACATATGTCGTAATGCGTACTTTATTGCCATGCAATTCAAACAGCCTCACAAAAAAGTGGGTTATGACTGAAGCATCCCTTTAAACCATGTAAACGTGCATAGGTATTTGTTTTAGCATTTTTGAGATGAATGTTTTCCGTATTGTCGCTGGAAGATGTTGGTCTAATTGCAGCCAATCAAAATAGGGGATGGTGTATGTGAATCACAATTGTGATGCAACGCAAGAAAGGTCTTAATGTACAAGGGACAATATTAAAGGGAACCCCCAAAGTCAAGCAGAAAGAAGCAACACTTCTGTGGAATAAGGAATGCTTTTTTCGCAAAGGGGATCAGTAACTGGTCCATGCCCCGCGAGCATTTATGTATAAGTATATAATGCACGCGTTCGATACCAATGTCCGATTTCAAAACAGCTTTGAATTTTCACGTACTATGAGAAGTCAAGGGGTTCCCTTAAATATTATAAAAACTCCTTGCCATCAATAAAACTAAGTTTTGGTTAATGTCTAATCAAATGCCATACCTGCATAATTCCAATAATACGTTTGAGCGGTTTCTATAGAGATATAACTTGAATATTTGTTGTAATAAAATTATCATTTGTCATGGAAACCAAGTAAAAAAAATAGACAAACGCAAAACAAAACTTCACTATGAGATAAACAAACAGACAATATTGTTAACTGTGCAAATTCTTATCTACAAAAGCGGTCTCCATTTGCAAAATGGCAGCAAAATCTTTCAGTTGTATCGATTCACCTAAAATAAGAACGTACCATTCGAGGGGTTGTTCTATAGTGTCCTCTCGGGTCGAACCTACTTTCTCGCCTCTCCACGTTCATGTAGAGTTCGCTGAAAAAAGAAAATGGAGTCAAAAACTTCAGAATTTGTAATCGTACCATTCTACTGCTTGGGATATATAGTCGAACCTCGTTATCTCGAACTCGCTTATTTCGAATTACCGCTTATCTCGAAGTGAAAATCTGGTCCCTGTTTTAACGTGAAACTATGACAACAGGTAACAAAATAATTTGGAAAAGAGGATAAATTGCTCCTAAGGAGCAATTTCTCCTCTTTTCCACATTATTTTATATATATATTTCTAACTTCAGAGTCAAATTACATATTCATTTGTTAAATGTGGTTGTTCAATTTATTGTTTTCCTCACTCTCTCAACTCTGATATGTTGAAGTACGGATATCTCGAAGTGTGTCAGTGAGTCCCTTGGAATTCGAGATAACGCACTATATGCCCCAAATATTCGGACATACATCTCAGGATAGATCTCGTTTTTGAGTCCCTAGAAAATTCTTCCTATAGCTCGAGAAAACAAATATTTAAGGATATTTTTAGGAATTTTTCCTATTTATCGTGAAAATGTATGTTGTGTGTACTCATTAGAATCGCCTCATCGAGGCGATTCTAATGAGTACACTCAACATACCATCATTTTATGGAAGCTCTAAAAACAGCCATATATTATTACCATTTGTCTCCCAAACTGGCGCTATCATTAACCCTCAGTGGCTCGAACTATGATCTAGAACAAATTTCGATGTTCGAGCCACTGAGGTTCGACTGAATAGTTAAGGGCCTTGATACACTTGGTAGATTTTTCAGATCTTGTTTACAAGGAAAACAACTTTTGTGACTTCCTGACTGATTTCTTTCATTGCGCACAAAGCCCCTTGTAAAAAGGAATCTACCCTAAAAATAAAGAATTTAATCACATACCTTAAAAGGAAATAATTTGCTCCCATACCCTATAAGAAAAGAATTGGCTCTCAACGGGAAAGGGCCACACTGTTACAAAAATCCCTTTTAAGATAATGAGTGAATGTTTCAAATAGTAAAATTATATTTTAAGAACAATAAAACAATATATGTCAAATTGCTTTTCTGTATACCAATCCCCTTCTAAAAAAGGGCCAATCCTAAGGCTAAGGAGAACAAATTCTTTCCTTTCAGTGTAAACCCTTTTTCAGACATTTCCCCATCCCCAGCAATTATGTTCGGTGGGACATAACAGTCAGTCAGCTGAGAAAATGTGTTAAAGCTAACACGTCACTAATACAAATCAGTCCTCTCCTGTGAAAGCCAGTGCTGAACCCAGCCTTTGAAGTTTATGAGATTGACCTACTCTCATTTTGACAGCTTTCGGAAAGTCGTTTTTCGCCTAGTGGTTTATACAAAAGCACATTTGCAAATTTTTGGCATGAATAAATGCTAACCATTTGTCGTAACTACCTTTACACAGAAAATTTTATTCTTGACTTTGGTTTTTTGAAAAAATGAATATTTCATTTCTGCCATAGTAAAATGGCTGCAAAATATGCATAAATTGATAGCGTAGGTAGTTTGGATGCAAGTTTTCAAAAGTTCTATTTGTTCAAAAGTTGTGAAATTTACACAATATATTATGGAACATCAATAATTTAAAATCAATGAAGAAAAGCAAAAACTGTTTTGTGAATAAAAATTCTAAAAGTCCAATTTACTATAGAAATCGCATAGGTCCGACCCATTTTTGGCCATAAAATTAATTTTTCAGTAAATATTAGAAAACTAAGCACAGGAAGAGAAACGACAAATGGTTTCTGATAAGAAATTGTCTATCATTTTTTTTTCTTTCTTTTTTTTTTTTTTTTTCAGAATAAAACGCCGAATAAAAAAACGTCTTTTTAAAGGATGTCGAAAGCACAGTAAACCAGGGCCCAGTTGTTCAAAGCGTCGTTAGCTTAACGAGCTCGTTAAGGGCCATTTCGTTAACTGTTTTAGCAGATTCAATATACAATATTATGATACTTTTGCTGAAAAATGTGCGTAGCTTTTGCAATGCAAAAGCTACTCACATTTTTTCAGCAAAAAATTTCAGCATATACGCGTATCACTTGATCTAAATTTTAACGAATCGTTAACTAACGACATCGTTAGCTTTGAACAATTGGGCCCTGAAAACTTAAAGTTGACACTGACAAAGCCGCTGCCGACGACGCCAGAAATGTTCTATATTACCCCATCTTCTTAGACGTCAAACAATGAAAAGAGAGCTCAATAATAATAATAATAATAATACAGTAAAACCTGTGTAAGACAGCCACCTTTGAAATTGACTTCAGCGGTTGATGTGGAAAGGTGGTTGTCTTATAAAGGTACATGTCATGTAATTTTGCTAGCAAAATTACATAACATGTACCTTTATAAGACAGACAACTTTTTCCACATCAACCACTATTTAAAGTCAGTCTTGAAGGTGGCTCTTTTACACAGGTTTTACTGTAATAATAATAGTAGCAGTTAAGATAATAACACGAGTAGGCCATGAGCAAATACAGCAGACGACAAACTGGTATTTTTCTTATTTTTTTTTTCCAGAAAATAGAATTTGAAATTTTTATGCCAACTGTCGCCTAAGTAGACGATTTGTATGAAATGCCCAATCCTATTTTCTGGGAAAAGTGAGAAAAGTATTTCAAAATGTCGAATCTGCTGAATTTTTTACCCAGCAAGCTAAGCGTTGTGACGTTTCGATAAGTTAATTTAATAGAATCGAAGTTATTCATGTAAAAAATAAATTCAGATGTTATTTAAGGACAGAAAAGATGTAAACATCTTTAACATAATTTTAGGAAAGAAAAAAGAAAAAAAAATATGGGCATGGTATGTAGAAGAAAACGCTCCCACGGTCGAAGGTTATTGAGCAAGAAACCGACTTTCCAAAAACCAAATTGGATTAAATGTAACTCTTAAAGTGTCAAGCAAAATTTGTAGCAGGCGACATTCAATTTTTTAAATTACTTTTCAAAGATAATAAGCCTTGACATTTCATGTGAATCGTCTGCCTGGCAGACGATTCACATGAAAAGTCAAGACATTTTTTTTTTTTTCAAAAATAAAAATATTTTCAAAATGTCGTCTGCTTTAGTTGTGATTGGCGCTTTAAGGATTAAAGGATTATGTTGTATATAGCTGTTAAACCGCCGCAAGTACATCATTTCGACACGATCTGCATTTAAAGAAGAACGTTACATTGAGAATGTCAGATCCGCTTAACATTAAATGCATAAGACAGCATGTAAATCTTTATTTCTTTAGTTTTTCACGTTCGTGCATAAAGTTTTGCACGAACAAATTGTTAGCATTCGAGCAGGGATAGATAAATATCTAATCAGACTAAAATCGCTTTTTTATGTTATACTGTTGGTAAAAAATTAAAAAGATAAGTACACTAGAAGCATGTTTATTATTATTATTATTATTATTATTATACATGTATTCTATTTTATTTTGTCATAGTCCAAATGGGAATTTAGCCAGATCTGGAATCTGGCTAGGCCAAAAAGGAATTCTTATTTTTCTTCGAACAATTTCCTCTATACTGACCAACAAATCAACTACAGTCGACTCTCGTTATCTCGAATTCCAAGGGACTCCCTGAAATACTTCGAGATATTCGTACCTCGACATATCAGATTTGCAGAATTGAGGAAAAACTAATTCGATTATAAACCACATTTGACAAATATATGTGTAACTTGACTCTTGAAGTGAGAGATATATTGAAAATATTGTGGAAAAGAAGAGAAATTGCTCTTCTTTTCCACAATATTTTTTACATGTTGTTAAATTTTCATGTTTAGGCAGGGACCAGAATTTCACTTCAAGATAAACAGTTATTCGAGATCGAGGTCGAGATAACGAGAGTCGACTGTATAAGGCTGTATCCTATTTCCCCATATTTATACTTTAATTTAAGAACATTTTTAAGTAATACAAGTTATCTGCTACGTATCATTAGTTGAGCAGGTAAACCAGAGACATTTAACCTATTTATGCCGAATGGACTCTTCTACCTGCACTCTTCCGACCGATCCAGTTCCAATATAAGGGGTGTCTGGTTAGTTTTTATCATTACCATGTTTTATAGAAATCTCTGTGTTTAATGCAAACAGCGTAGACCCTGATCAGACGCCACGTTCTCGGTCTACGCTTTTTGCCAATGTCCCTTTTATGGGACGCTAGGCATAAATGGGTAAATGGTAAAAAAAATATCAAAATGATACACTTTCATACTTGAAAATCAGTAACCCATTCATTGATCTGTACAGTATGTACAGTTGTGAAATTACTTGGGAGAAAAAACAGTCCCTTGGAAGACGAGATGAAGGTACAAATAAGAATTGCTATTTCGCCTAGCCAGATTCAGGATCTCTCTCTGTCTCTGTCTCTCTCTCTCTCTCTGTGTGCGTGTGTGTGTCCAGACTCAGAGGAATACTGCCACACGATTTAGAAACCAACCAAATCGTTGCAATTATGCGTCAATATCGTGGTCGTGTCTGTATGCACGTGTTACTCTGTATATGTAATGTATACACCACTGTATTGCGTTATATATATATATATATATATATATATATATATATATATATATATATATATATATATATATATATATATATATATATATATATATATATATATATATATATAACTGTGCCAAGTGTGGGCTGAAGTAAAGTGTTCAGTCAATAGGTAGGACTTAAACGCGCTACTACGGATTGGGTCCTGACACACATTGGCTGTCAATAACTATAACATATGAGAAGAAGGTGATTTAAGTAGTTTAAGGAAACATTTTTGTTTTGCATAATTCATGGCCATGTTTCCATTTCAATAAGTCTCTCAAAGCTCTATAACGCGCCATTCTGTGTTCCATTGTGCTGTAATGGTGCTATATGTATATTATACTGTACTTGTAAAAATATTCCGTGTTTATTTTTTTCTCTTTTTTTTTGCCTATTGTGCTGTTGTGAGCTGCAATATGATATGGCATTGCTAGTACTGCGCCGTACCGTAGTGTTGCTGGGCAGTGTTGGTCTGCACTGACTCCATGATATGTTGTGCAATACAAAGCTATATGTGGGAATTGAATTCATATAAGCCGAATGGCTTTTATCAAGTCCATTTTGTAGACAATACATATACCGATGTGTTGTGCAGTTTTTTGTCATTTTGTACATATTATACAAACAAATAACAGTTTGAATTAAAGTTATACTCTGTTGTGCTATTCAGTGCTATGCTATGTTGTTCTGAGCTGTGTTGTGTTGGCTTTAAACTTGGATGTTCTTGTGCGTTTCTGTGTTAATGTGCTGATGTTACGCTTAAATGTGCTGTGGTGTCATACTATGCTGTACAATGCTATGCTGTGTTATGCTATTCAGTGATATGCTTTGTTGTGCTGAGCTCTATTGTGCTGGTACTAGACTTCGATGCGCTTGTGCTCTTCTGTGTTGATGTGCTGGTGTTATGTTTAACGCTTAGCACTCTGGGTGAATTTTACAGTAGACGACATTTGGAAATATTTTTCTTAGTTATTTTTTTTCAGAAAACAGGATTCGACATTTCATGCAAATTGTCTCCAGATAATTTGCATGAAATGTCAAATTCTCTTTAATGAGAAAATATAACCAATTTGTTGCCTGCTGAATTAACCCAGAGAATGGTAAAGGTTAAATGTGGCTGTGCTGTACAGAGCTATGCTGTGTTGTGTTGCTGAATGCTATGTTCTATTGTTCTGTGTTGATGTTGTTGATGTGCTGGTGTTGTTTCCAAATGTGTTGTGAAGATGTTGCACTGTGCTGATGTTAAGATATACAGATACAGTGGCGTGCTGTGCTATTATAGTGATTTGCATTTGTTGTGCCGACGATATGCAATGCTGCGCTAATGCTGCACTGTTGTTGTGATATGTCTCTTCTGGTATTGTGTTGTGTAGCTGATGTGTGTGCTGTGCCGGTGATAAATTGAACTTGTGCCATTGTGATGCTAATGTTGTGCTGTTTAGATGCTGTGCTGGTATTATGCCATTTGTATGCTGTGTTGTGTTGGCATTGTGCTCTTTTGGTGTTATGTGTGCTGTTCTGCTTTTCTTCTTGGTCATTTCTGGTGTTGTATTGGTCTGAGTAAATGATGTCTCTTGCAGGCTTGGTGCTGTGCTCTGTGTGTGCTCTTCTATACTGGTGCTGTGCTTGTTGTGTACTGAAAATGCGTTTTGTAGATAGCCTTCGTGTGTTTTATTGATGCTGTTATGCTATGTTAGTGCTATAAAGGTGCTGTGGTGTTTTGTTACTGTGATGTCCGGATGATGTACTTCTGATGTGGTTTGTAAGGGGCGTGCTGTCTTGTGCTTTAGTTGTACTGTTATTGTGTTGTACTGTGTATGCCATGTGCTAGTGTTTCACTGAGTTGTTATGTGCTGGTACTGTACTGTGTTGATGTTGTGCTGTTCTGTTTTTGTTTTTTTTTTTTTTGTTTTTTTTTTTGTTTTTTTGTTTGTTTGTTTTGTCCATTCTGGTGTTGTATTGTTCTAAGCAGGTGATGTCCTTTGCCGGATCTGGTGCTATGCAATGCTGGTGCTATTCTGAACTGGTGCTGTGCTAGTTCTGTACTGAAAATGTGTTTTATGGGTATTGTTGTTGTACTATTTTGGTGTTTATGCTGTGTAGTGCTTTTCATGTGCTATGTTGTTGTGTTATTGTACTGCGCTGATGATGTATTGGTGATGTGAGTTATAGATGCGCTGTCATGTGCTTTAGCTGTACTACATGAATTCTAGTGCTGTAAAGTATAAATTTAAATTTTGTGTATGTGCCGTTGTTGTTATTATATGTGCCAGTGTTGTGCTGCGCGCCAGTGCTGTGCTGCGCGATGCTGCATGGTTAGGCTAAACTTGCGATCTGCAGTGTAGACCCCGTACTGTCGTGCTGTGAAAGTACTCTGCTGATACTGGTGATGCATTGTGGTTTGCTGTGTAGGCCTCGTGCTGTCGTGCTGTGCAAATACTGTGCTGATACTGTACTGGTGATGTGTCAGTGTGCTATACTGTGAAGGTGTTATGCTCTTGGATGCTGTCCATGTATAGTAGTTTGCATAATATTTTAACTCGAGTGTATGTTTACAGACAAATTTATCAAAATATTTGATCACCGATCGAGTATAGATCAAGCCATATAATTTACACCTTTTGATTATAAGCCAAATATTTTGTTGTGTTTGGTCTTACATATAGCTCCAGCTAAGAGGGGATAGCATATATTTTTTTTTCTTATTCCTCCACAAAATAACTATGTTGTGGGTACTCATTAGAAGCGCCTCGGCGAGGCGCTTCTAGTGAGTACCCACGACATATGTTTTCATGGAGTAACAAGAAAAACATCAACACTTTTCGAATGACAAGCTCCTTAGCTGGAGCAATGTCTCATGCACTTGGTTTATCTAACATTGTGACCTTTACAAACATTTCCATTCATTCACTCTTCTATTCTTAGTCCACATATAAGAAGCAAAATTTAATAGCTGATGGGGGAAAAAGTATGAGGTGATTAAGGTTTAGCACTATGGGTAAAAAATTTCAGCAAACGTTTTGAAATTTTTTTCTTCTTATTTTTTCCAGAAAACAGGATTTGACATTTCATGAAAAGTATCCCCATTGGAGACATTTTGCATGAAATGTCAAAACCTGTTTTCTGAGAAAAACAATAGAGACAATTTGTATGAAATGTCAAATCCTGTTTTCTGTTGAAAATAAGAAAAAAAAATCATGAATTTGTTGTCTGCTGAATTAGCCCAGATAGTGGTAAAGCTTTAACTAAACTTGCATCGTATTTTATTGGGCTTGTCCAACCGTCACATGCGCACATATGAGTACATGTACATATGCGCAGTCTGGTAAAAACATGAATTTTATAAAATCTACAAAGGAAAAAATATTGTTTATACGAACTGCGCATGCTCTTACCAAACTTGACATTTTGGTATCAGCAGTTCGCACCGGCAATACATCCGTTCGTTATTAATACATTTGTATGTGACCAGAGAAACCTGAACAAGCCTACGAATTCGTTATGAAGTGTGGATTCAGATGCACAGTCAAACCTGCCTAAAAAGGTCACTTATATTAAGCAATCACCGCCAGTATGAGGCCACAATTTAGATTTCCTTAGACGCAAAATAAACGTCAATTTATACCTGTACTAAGCATGCACCTGTCTTAAGCAACCACGTTTTGGCTTTCCCTTAGGTGCTTGCTTTATATAGGTTTAGCTATACATTCTGCTAGGCCTTAACACTGGTGCGAACAGCGATGGCCCAGACCAGTTGCGCGCATGCGCAACTGGTCTGGGCCATCGCTGTTCGCAAACGGCAGAAAACTTGTTTTCCTGCGGCATGGTACATATGCAAATTAAAGCACTAAAAGTGTGAAACTAATAATGTCTTTATTTTCTGAAGATAAAGCCACTTCAAAATATTTATATTTGATTATAGCTCAATTTGAATTCAAGAGACGCCTAATTCGAAGCAATTTCATGGAGCCGTTTTAAGAGAACACGTATCATATGGGGATTATACCGAAAGCTCAACAACAAAGGTACTTTTACATTTGAATGCAAACTACAAACTGCATGACCCGTAGAGTGTCCTATTATCGCCTTGGGGTCCGTCTGTCCGACTGGCCGTCCGTCGGTGGTCAGTTAGCGAAAATAGCCATAGCGCTTAAACCGTTGTGATTGTTTTGATCACATTTATAGATATTAACAAGATCTAGCTAATGCGCTTGCCAAATGCCACTTTTCTTTGACCAAGGCAACGCCGAAGCAAAAAAAAAAAAAAAAAAAAAAAGTAAAAATCTGGAAATCGCCGTAGGTCTTCAACTATATGGGATATTTTGATAAAATTTTGTATACGCCCTTATATTGACAAGCTCAAGACAAAGGAGTTGCCACTTTTCTTTGACGGTGGCCAAAATGTGACAGTTAGCGTAAATACCCATCACTCGTCAACCCTTAGGATTATTTTGACAATTTTTCGCATACAAATTGATACAGACAAGATGTAGCCAGTGGGTTTGCTGAATGCCAATTTTCAGTGACCAAGGCAAAGCCGAGGCCAAAGTATGGAGAAAAAAAAAGCCGTTTGTCTTCAACAGTATGGAATATTTTGATAAATGTATTTCGCAGATGTAGTGAACCGCGTAGAGACAGGCGAACGGCGTGCTTGCTCCATCATAGAACAATTTAAGAGGAACTTCTACACTTTAGGGGAGACAAATCTGACAAAATTGTTTGCCTCCCTTCTGAAAAAAAGGCTTTTCTAAAAAGAATAATAATTTGCTCCCCATGGGCACAAATTCTTTTCTTTTAGAATGGAGGGGGTGGGGGCAACATCTTTTCTTTTAGAGTAGATCCCCTTTCCGAAAAGAAATTCACAAACGTTATCCCCCTTGCAAAAATGGTGTATATTCTACCGGGTCTATGAAAAAGATGTCTTCAAGGCGTACAGTATATGGGAACATTGAAGATTCAGATCAGCCTTAGAAGGTGCTCAGTATGAGTGTCCAGTATCTTCGCTGCACTTCGATATAATTTGCAGCATTCAATGCAAAGGGGTGGAATATATCTATCACATTAGAGAGGTTCCGAAGTTAAAAGCTTAAAATAAAACACATTGTCTATTAAAGAAAGCCGATAGCAATTAAAAGTATTTGTTTTATTTTTAACAGAAAAGAAGACGACATAACATTCAAATAGTATCTTCGATATAATTTGAATGAAAGTCGTCTGGAGAAAAATAAGAAAAAATATAACTAATTTTCGTCAGATGATTTAGCCTGCACAGTGCTAAAGCTTCAAATGTAAATGAGACGTAACACGTCATCCTTTTTAGCTAGAAATTAATTTTATTAATGTCAGTTTTATCTCCTGAAGATAAAATATAAGAAAGCATTTTGGTCTAAATAAGTCCATATACGAGGTAGATAATATGTATGGATAATAGATAAGCTTTCACCCATTATAAGATTAGAGCCACAGTCATGTACATACGGGGATTAAATTAGCAGGACTCCTGTAAAGTCGCTCACTATATATGCATAATTCACGTGAATAGATATGGTAGATTTTTCGCTATTCTGACAAGGACGACAACTTTTGTGACTTTCAGTTTGTTTTCCTGTACATAAATATCCTTCTGAAAAGGGGACTACTCTAAAAGGAAAGAATTTGCTGTCAATGGGAGCAAATTCTTGAGAATTTGCTCCCATTAACAGCAAATTCTTTCCTTTTAGAGACTCTATTTCAGAAGGCAGTAAAATCAATTTTGAAAGGGTTGTCTCCCTGGACATTACGAAAACACGCCTATTCAAATATATTGAAAATTTTACCACCAAAAAAAAAAAAAAAAAAATAATAATAATAATAAAAAAAGAATGAAATTTTTCTCAGAGAGGCGGTTCTAACGCGTACCCACAATCTATGTTTTTGAGCAGAAATAAGAAAAATAATGTATACCCCTGTAAACCCCAGTTTTACTATATAAAAGTGGGGTTTAAAGGGGTCAAAATTATATAGGCATGTTTTCGTGATGAAGTGTATCAATTTCATAATTTCAGAATATAATAGTCTCATGGAAACATTATTATTATTATTATTAGTAGTAGTAGTATTAGTATTAGTAGTATAAAAAGTAGTAGTAGTAGTAGTAGTACTATAATAATAATAATAATAATAATAATTTTATTAAATTAATAATAATAATAATAACAACAATAATTTAATAAAATTATTATTATTATTATTATTATCATTATTATTATTCAGGCATATAGAGACTGAAAGTTATCTTAAAATATTTGATTCCACCCCGAGAAGTTTAGTGTATGTCATACCAAATCATTTAGTGGTTATTATTATCATTATATTATTGCTATTATTATTATTAGTAGTATTTTATTATTAATATTATTATTATTATTAATATTATTCAGGCATTCAGAGACTGCAAGTATGTTAAACAGAAGTTCTTATTCCGTTCCAAGAAGTTTGGTGTATGTTAAAATAAATCTTTTGTTGATATGCCTTATAGTAGTAGTTCAGGCGACTTGATACATCTGGTAAATATTCAGCCATTTTTACACGGGAAACAACTTTTGGGAATTTCTGTTTGCTTTCCTTTACACCAAGTCCTTTCCATAAAGGGTCTACTCTAAGAGGAAAAAATGGTCCCTTCTTTCCTTTTAGAGCAGACCTGGTTTCAGAAGGGAGGCAAAAACAATTTGATAGAGTTACCTCCCTTGTAAATGTATCAAACAGTTTGACAGTTGCCTCCCTTGGAAATGTATCAAAAAATTTGACAGAGCTGCCTCCCTTGAAAATGTATCCATTCATCTTAAGCAAGTGAATTAAAATTCAGAATTTGACATTATTTCGTCATCTGTATGAATTGTATACAGATAACCGATCCTTGGACGTAGGTAAAAAGAAAAAAAAAAAAACGAAAGAAGAAATGTTAATGGTAAATATTTGGCTATTATTTCCCCGTTTATTTTAAAATGATTAAAATGAGTTGACAGCAGACTTTTGAAGTTTTTAAGACCATTTGATTTTATCGTCTTATACAAATGGTCAGATGTGAACATCAAAAGATTAGACCATTATGGAAATCCCTGGCAGCCGTCAGTACGTGCTTCGATTAATCTACATTTTAAGCAGGCTAATTCATCGGATGAAAATTTTGGTATATTTTTTTAATCATTTTGCTAAGAAAATAAGGCTTGACATTATATTCAGAAGACAATTTGAATGAAATACCATGCTTTATTTTCTGTGAAAATAAGGAAAACTTTTTTAAATGTTGTTTGCTTTTATTTATTGTCTGCAGGTTTTAGTTCAAACTTTCAATTTCGGAACATCTCTAATGTGTTTGTGCAATGTTAGGCTCCGTCCATTTTCAGTAGGTGGTTTAATAAACAAATTTGATAAATTATTTCTGAGATTTTAAGCATTAGCACGAAAAGAAATGCTTCATTTATTCAGGATTCATTGGCCATTTTTTACCAAAAAAAGAGGGAAATCAGGGATCAGAAATTATGGGAAGATCAAGTGATTAATTACGTGTCTCACAGCGTAAGAAAGGGTCATAATACAATATGTGAACAGATCAGTCGATATTTTCTACTTTACGCACTGATTTCCATTAAGTTAATACACCTATATGAATAGACTGGCTCCAGCCTCCAGTATTTTTTTCGTATAATGCTGTTTGATAGTCCACTCAAATAAAACCAAAATAATATCATGACTATAAAGGCTGGTCACTTCTAGTGACCAGCCTTTATAGTCGTGATATTATTTTGGTTTTATTTCAGTGGACTATCAGACAGGATTATAAGCAAAAAATTGTCACTGGAGACTGGAGCCAGTCTACTATATGAAGTGTACAGCACTTAGTCATATCAGTAGATAACTTTTCAACCAAAAATATAAAGGTTTTTATTATCTATCCGCCTAAAATATATATTGTGGGAACTCATTAGAAGCGCCTAGCCGAGTACCCATAACATGTTTTCGTGGAGAAATGAAAATTATAATCTGACTATCGCTCTTATCAATAGCTATATAAGGTATGGCATTTTCACTATATAGTATAGGGAAATAAGGACAATGCGGCGGTAGGTTATTACGTGCAAAACTTTCATAGGATATGTAAGAAACATCGACGTTTAGCAAGTACCCTAATTCGATTGGGGTTTTGCCAGCTTATCTGGGTATCCTCCGAACATATTTTAACGTGGTGTGATTTAGAACCAAATTTAAAGCAAAGAATATGCGCAAATACATAAGTAATATGCGCGAAATTTCCAAATTCTCGTGATGTGACCCAACCACAATGTCATAGACTTATTTACGTTCAAGTAGTCAAATAATAATTCATCGAATTATCTATAAGTTCAGAAAAGCTTTTGTGTTTCAATATACCTGTATTTAAAAACAAAATGACCGTTTTGTATTGTGACTTATTAACCTTCACCATTCTCTTGGCTAATTCAGCAGACGACAAATCAGTGATATTTTTTCTGATTTTTTTTTTTCAAGAAAACAGGATTCGGAAGTTCATGCAAATTGTCTCCAATTTGCATGAAATGTCAAATCCTGTTTTCTGGGTTAAACAAGAAAAGTATTTCAAAATGTCTTCTGAAATTTTTACTCAGAGTGCTAAGCGTTAGTGGTCGATATATTGACAGAATCGCTTCAGCTGCAAAGAGAAGTCGAACAGAGACGACCCAGGTCAAACAAGTCATAATGGGCTCTTATTAAAGATATACGAATATTAACGGCAATTGTAGTTAATTCCATGAACATTCAAAGAAGACTCAGATCAGCCTGCCATCCGCACAGTTTAATCACAGAACATCACGAAAACATGCCTATATAATTTTGACCCCCTTAAACCCCACTTTTATATACTAAAACTGGGGTTCACAGGGGTATACATTATTTTTCTTATTTCTGCTCAAAAACATAGATTGTGGGTACTCGTTAGAACCGCCTCGCTGAGGCGGTTCTAACGAGTACCCACAATCTATGTTTTGAGCAGAAATATAAAAAATATCAGATTTTATAATCTGAAATTTGTCGTTTTTTTGGTGGTAAAATTTTCAGTGTATTTGAATAGGCGTGTTTTCGTAATGGAATCTTCGCCGTTCCGCCTGATAAAAAAACCCTCGATTCCCAGGCTACCAGAATCTGAATCTGCCAGGGACTCAAATCACCTCAGATAAAGTATTACATGACTGCACGGGGAATAAATGACATTAAAAATATGTCAAAATACCTAAAGAGTCCCTAGTGACCTGGTGGAAGCACAGGCTGATCCGAGTCTTTGCATGTGGATCATACTATACAACATATGCGACTGTTAACCCATTTTTGGCCCATTATCTTTAATGAGCTCTTCAAACATGACTGTTGGAAGTATAGAAATTGACTTAATGTATTCTGAGACTGAACATTGCGAATTTCATTGCAAACAGTGCAGACCCTGATCAGACGCCGCGTTTTGCGGCGTCTGATCTGGGTCTACACTGTTTGCAAATGTCCCTTTTTATGGGACGGTAGGCATAAATGGTTTAAAATAGACCCGAAGACATTTGCTAAAGCTGTACGAAGAATACTCTTGGAAAAGTTGCCGGACTTCTGAAAAGGAATCCACCCTAAAAGGTAATAAGTTGCTACACTTAAAGGAAGATAGATAGATAGATAGATAGATAGATAGATAGATAGATAGATAGATAGATAGATACAGTGGAACCTCGATAATTCAAAGTCCAAGGGACCAAACAGTTTTGTTTGAATTATTGAGACTTTGAATAATTGAGGGTTAAAATGCATATATTTATTTAAGCCGGGACTTCAAAATGATTTTGAATTATTCAGAATTTTGAATAATTGGAGTTTGAATTATCGAGATTCTACTGTAGATAGATAGATAGATAGATAGACAGACAGACAGACAGACAGACAGACAGATAGATAGATAGATAGATAGATAGATAGATAGATAGATAGATAGATAGATAGACGGACGGACCGACGGACGGACGGGCGGACAGACATAGACAGATACACAGACAGATAGATACGGATGGAAGCACGCACGGACAGACAGACAGATACGCATGGGCGAACGGACAGATCGACCGACGGACGGACAGACAGACAGACAGACTCACGATAGATAGATAGATAGATAGATAGATACGGACGGACGAACGAGCGGACAGACAGATACGCACGGACAGATCGACATACAGACAGACTCAGACATAATGCACGGACAGACGGACAGATCGACAGACAGACTCAGAGACAGACTCAGAGATAGATAGATAGATAGATAGATAGATAGATAGATAGATAGATAGATAGATAGATAGATAGATCACTGGGTGCCTGGTGCATAACTGCGGCACTAGTAAGCGCAGAGGATCAGAGGATCTATGAAAGCAAAGATGCACAAAAGCAAGGATAATACGCCATCCGATATAACCTGATGCTGCTAAAGGGTCGTACAAACTCAATAACACCATTATTACTAGTAATAACAGTTATGAAAGTGCATAAGTAACCTTGAAGTATCATATTTACCCTAATTAGTCGGAAATTCAGGCCTAAGCAAACAGTTTAACCCAGATCAGACGACGCGTTCTGCGGCGTCTGATCAGGGACTACACTGTTTGCCACTCAGCCACCAGTTTTTAGACACTTCAGCGTGTTATTTAATTAATATTTTAGGACAAGTTTGGTAAAGACACAATGTCTCCAAAATACGATAGTAAAACAATAACTTACAGTTTCTTTCTAATTAGTTCCGATATGTCCTTAATGTCTTTTTTAGAAACAGCCATGATTTTAAAATTTCACTAAATCTAGAACGAAAATTTGAAATTTCAAGGCTTTAAGTGACTTCCAAGAGCCAAACGAAACTCAAACTGACATTTTGTTGAACTGATTATTACAAAGTGAACGAGCACAATATAAATATATTAAGATATTAAGTATACATAGATCGCGGTTGGGTCACGTGATTTTAAAAACTGAATAGCTATAGAGCTTGATCGGCGATTGATCCTTTGATCTGTCAGTCTATCGTATAGCACCGGCCAAAAATACAGAACTGTTCGAAAAAAGTAAACAGATAAATAAGGATATGATACTGCGAGAGTACTTTCGCGGGTTCAAATTTCGTAAAAAAAAAAATAAAGAAATACCAGTTATGTACATACACCCATACGCACGTATGTACTTACAAGTGCATACAATTTGTATGTTCCAAAGTTGCAGGTACACATGTAATTTGGTAAATGAGGTGTCTAAAGTCAACGAAAATGTTTAGTTTGTTCAGAAGTCTATATCAAGGTATATTTATTTGTATGATTATTGAAAATCGGCTTTTATGAGAAGAGGCAAAATTGTTCTTTGTAAATCTCAGTCCTTAAAATCGAGGTCAACCTTATCTTAAGGAATAGTTGTAATCCTGGGTCCTGATTCATGACAAAATGGTACAGTGCAAGATTAAAAGGAAAATTAAAAATCTTGAGTAGGGATTATCATAGTAATAGTAAAATGGTTTAAGAAAGTACTATTCGATAATACTTGAATTGGAGACTACATACATACATACATACATACATACATACATACACACCTCCCCCGCCACACACACACACACATACATACATACATACATACATACATACATACATACATACATACATACATACATACATACATACATGCCTGCATATGCATGCATGCGTACGTACGTACGTACGTACGTACATACATACATACATACATACATACATACATACATACATACATACATACATACATACGAAAAAAAAGACATTGAACGGGATATACATCACGAAAACATGCCTGTACAATTTTGACCCCCTTAAACCCCATTCTATACAGTAAAACTGGGGTTTACAGGGGTATAAATTATTTTTCTTATTTTGCTAAAAAAACATGATTTGAGCAGAAATATAAAAAATATCAGAATTTTTATCTGAAAATTTTCATTTTTTGGTGGTAAAATTTTCAATATATTTGAATAGGCTTGTTTTCGTAATGCACATATGTGTGTTTTGTTTTTCTTGGTTTGGTTTAAACAATAGTTTATTAAATATAATGAGTACAACACAAACATACAAAAAATGACATAGAGGATCAGATAACAAGCTAATTAAAGCTTATGTGAAATCTTCTCCGAATTTGTTTTTCTTGTCTCTCATGTTGACTACCATATGTAATTCAATGAGAAACAGTGTTAGTTCACCTCTTTGTATACACTGATATTTTTTTATTTAATTTGGGTTTTACGGCCCTTTCAAGAATATTTCACTCATGTCGAGGTTGATGAACCCGGAGAAAAAACACCTGACCATCCGTAAGCAGACCTTGGCTTTTCCACGTGTGACCCGAGCGAGGCTCGAACCACAGCGGTGAGAAACCTAATGGATTAAGAGTCAACTCTCCTATCCACTAGACTACGGAGGCCCGCATACACTGACAATACTATAATAGGAGACATAATTTAGTGGACATAATCAAGTTCTTGAACTGGATCAAAAATGAAAGGACTTCTTTAATTGTATCTCTGAATTAATGTTGCCAAAATTAGTTCAGAGATACGATAAAAATCAGTTCATTTCAAGAACGAGAGATTAACTGAAATTTTACAGGCTGTCAGGTGCCACATTTTATGGTCGTATCTCTGAGGGTCGTATTAATACCATATATTAATTTATTAAACTTTTCTTGGATAAAAAAAAAATGTCTATTTTTGAGGAATATTGAGCCTTTTAAACTGTCTTTATTCCTTGTTGTTTTGCACAGCAAAGAGTACCGCATACAGGGGCTTGTTTCGTCGATAGCTGCATGCAATTATCTTCTGGTTTGCTACAGCTATTTCTTGACCATCATGCTATTTCCCCCATACCCAGACTATTGTGTGTAGCGCTTATCATTAGAGGACATAAAGATCTCGTTCTAACACAGGCCGTACCGTTGATTTAACCAGCTATGATAGGCAGTATGTGCCAGTCGCGCCTTCAGGTTTTATATAGGAGTGACTAAGTTTAGACATGTGCTGTCTGGACATTGGTCCACTACACGTTTCCAAAAGTCATCGGATTCTAAAAGGATAGTGTGCTTTGGCGCCACTAGATAGTATTTCGAGTTGCCACTTGATAGTGTGCTGAGGCATCACTAGAAAGTGTTTCGAGTTGCTACCGGATAGTGTGCTGTGGCGCCAGTAGATAGTGTTACGAGTTGCGCCACTAGATAGTTTTTCGAGTTGCAACTGGATAGTGTGCTAAAACACCAGTAGATAGTGTTTCGAGTTTCCTCTGGATAGATCAGGTAGTATTTTGAGTTGCCACTGGACAGTGTGCTGATGCGCCACTAGATAAAGTTTCGAATAGCCATTGGATAGTGTGCTGAGGTACCACTTGATAGAGTTTCGAGTTGCTACTGGATAGTGTGCTGAGGCACCACCAGATAGTGTTTCGAGCTGCCTTCGGATGGCGTACTGAGGTACCACTAGACGGTGTTTCTATTTGCCCCTGGGTAGTGTGCTGTGGCGCCTCTAAGCAGTGTATCGCGTTGCCACTGGATAGTGTGCTGATGCACTACTATATAGTGTTTCGCGTTGCCACTAGACACTATGCTGAGGCACCACTAGATAGTGTTTCGGACTGCCACCGAATATTGTGCTGTGGCGCCACGAGATAGTGTTTCGAGTTGCCTCTAGATAGTTTGCTGCGGCGCCGCTAGAAAGTGTTTCGAGTTGCCACTGGATAGTGTGCTGTGGCGCCACTAGATAATGCTTTGAGTTGCCAATGGTAGTATGCTGCGATGCCACTAGATAGGGTTTCGAGTTGCCACTGAATAGTGTGTTCAGGCACAATTACATAGATTTTCGAGTTGCCACTGGATAGTGTGCTGAGGCACCATTAGATAGTGTTTCGAGTTACCACTGGAAATTATGCTGATGCACCACTAGATAGTGTTTTGAGTTACCACTGGATAGTGTGTCATCACTAGATAGTGTTTTGAGATGCCACTTTAAGAGTTCTGCGGTGCCATTAGATAGTGTTTCAAGATGCCTCTGGATGGTGTCCTGGGGCACCATTAGAAAGTGTTTCAAGTTGTCGCTGGATATTGTGCTGTGGCGCCACTAGATAGAGTTTCGAGTTGCCACTGGATAGTGTGATGAAGCACCACTAGATAAAGTGTACGAGTTGCTTCTAATTGGTCTGCTGAGGCACCACTAGATGCTGTTTTGAGTTGCCACTGGATAGTGTGCTCTGGTGCTACTAGAAAGTGTTTCGAGATGCAACTGGATAGTGTGCTGAGGCACCACAAGATTCTGTTTCGAGTTGCCACTGGATAGTGTGCTGTTCCCCACTAGATAGTGTTTCGAGTTGCCACTGTATAGTGTGCTGAGGCACCACTGGCACAATTAGGTTAAGGGCTTTGACTATAAAATTTAACATATTAGCGTATGCGTGCGTGCGTGTGTGCGTGTGATACACACAAAAATACAATCTTATGTTTCAAAATTAGTCGAAAGTAAATGTTCTTCAGGTCATATATACTTAACGACATACCATCATACAAAAATCGTTTTCGATCTACTGTTACTGCAATTTACCATTATACCTGTTACTTTCGTGCGTAAACATAAAAATACACAATGATAGTCCATTCTTTTTTATTTTAGAAAACAAGCGGGCCGCATTGGAAAAAATAACTTTTTGACAGACCTGCACGTATCAAAGATCCACAAAGTCTGGTCAGTGTTTGTCTGTGCGCTCTATCATAGCCCAGCATGCAATGATTCTTAACTAGGACAACGAAGATTCTAATCAGTACGTACAGGCTGATCTGTGTCATCATGGGACATACATTACAGAAGGTACATTTCTCACATTGAGATTCAAACGAATGTGGTGGTCCGTTGCTATAGCATTTGACAAATAATAACTTTAAGGAACCTGATTTTCTGTTATTGCTCAAGGGAGACAACTTTTCTGGCATCCTGTTTGTTTTCCTATACATCAAGTCCCTTCTGAAAAGGGTTCTACTGTAAAAGGAAAGAATTTGCTCCCGTTGGGAGCAAATTCTTTCCTTTTACAGTAGAAGGTTAAAAAACAAGTTCGACAGAGTTGCCTCCCCGGAAAATGTATTAATCCCCTCTTAAGCAGAAGAAGAAAAATGCTGGCGAGTCTTACTTGGCCTGTCCTTACCCCTAGATGCCATAACCGAACATGTTGCTGAGACCCACACAATGTTATCCACCCATCAAACCAAACATATTCGAAATTTTTACACGCTCTTGTGTTTAAAAATTGAAACAATTTGTTTACATTTTGGATTTTCATTGATCTTATATGACAAGACGAGTTGAATTTCATTTACTCAGCAAACATGTTACAAAGTGATACTAATGTTGCATAAACGTGCAGTGACTGGCGAAAAGGGAACTTACTGCATATGTAATTTGCACAGACTCAGATCGACGACATATGTGCGCAGTCTGATCTGAGTCTGCGCATTTCGCACACACAATCTTTGGGCCTGGTAGAACCTCTGAGGGAAGAACTACATGGAAACAAAAATGACAGATTCTGAACGGACAGCCGCGCACCGCGCATGCGCACGGCGACTGGTTCCACATTGTTCGCATATTTCTGATAAAGTGTTTTCTCAAAGCTTAAAAAAATGCGGTCAGCAATAGATAGGTGAAAAAAAAAAGGAGGGTATGTATATAAGTACAGGGAGAAATATTTTGCATTGCTGTTTCCATGAGGAAAGCGTTCTAGCTGGACTACATTTTTGAAGGTCCAGATTGGCTGGCTTTATGTGGGTTCGAGCCCTGAATAAAGTACCCGTAGGAAATCATAACAATAGTTTTCTCCAAATAACTGCCTTTATCTGATAGTCCTATTTTAACCTCTGAAGCGATAAGCTAAATTGTAGCGTGTGTGTGTGTGTGTGTGTGTGTGTGTGTGTGTGTGTGTGTGTGTGTTTTAATTTATAAGTTTTCAGAGAAAATAAGACTTGCCATGGACTCTGCTACCGCAACTCTTTGGACAGGTCCTTTACAATTCTGGTTGGTTTTTATTATTACCATGTTTTATAGAAATTTCTGTATTTATTGTAAACAGTGTAGACACTGATCAGACGCCGTGTTCTACGGAGTCTGATCATGGTCTTTATTGTTTGCCAATGTCCCTTTTATGGGACGTCAGGCATAAATGGGTTAAAATGTGTAGTTTCCTTGGTTAAGGGGACTTAATACACCTGGTAGATTTTATTCATTTGTTACATGTCACCTCCTATTTGCTTCCCTGCTTACCAAGCCCCTTCAGAAATGGGGTCTAGTCTAAAAGGAAACAATTTGCTCCCCTTGGGCCTGTGGTCTGCACGCCAGTTTTCTCAGTCTCATATTTAGATGCTATTAAGGGGAATTGATGCACTTTCTCGGGTCAGGGGAGGTGGGGGGGGGGGGGGGGGGGGTTGGGGAGGGAACCCTTTCAAAATTATTGACCTCCCTTATGACAAGGTATGTTTCACTGAGAGCAAATTCTTTCCTTTTAGAGAAGACCATTTCCAGAAGTATGCAGGGAATTAATAAAGTTGTCTCAGGCGCTCAGTACATGTATAAATTAAGGCGAGGTCTGGTGACAACCGGCTGTCAGCAGACTTTTAGGTCTAGTGACAACCGGTTGTCACTAGACCAAAAGTCTGGTGACAACCGGCTGTCACTAGACCTAAAAGTCTGCTGACAACCAGCTATATTTTCTAATAAAATTATGGAAAATTTGTCCTTATCATGGAATAATAATGAATAAAAAAGTATAATAAGTTCCCATTGACAGTGTTTTCAAAGAAAAATACCGAATAACTTTTAAATGCTTATACAATGTAGCTTGCATTTTAACATTCAATTATTTTCTATCAGCTTATGTAATACTAGCATACTTTTTATGGAACAGATAAATGAATTTATATATAAGACAAGAAATAGAAACATGCACATGCACATAGGGCCCCTAATGGAATCTTTAAAACCATTAAAAACCTTTAATTTTGTTGAAATCCTTTAAAACCTTTAAAGTTGGCTGAAAACCCTGTATTTTGATGAGAAAAACCTTATATTTGGCAATTGTAAATGCAAGAGAAGGGCAGAGTAAATATGTAGCATTTCATAACAGCAAATTATAGTTCTGTGACTTAATGTTCCTAAACAGAAATGCAAGTTAATATTGTCATTTCCATTTAAAGATAAAAATATCAGATTTTCTCTGCACTTTTCTCCCTATTTTGCTTGAAAGGTGACGGCGCAAGGATTCTTTTGCTTGGGATCTGACAAGAAATTTAACCAGTAAATGCTCTTTATTTTGTATAAAATTCATCCTAAAAAACTTTTATTTGGCCAAAAATAGCTTTTATAAAAAGCCTTTATTTTTAAGAGACTCTCTTAGGGGCCTGTATACATGTAACAGGAAACAAACTACAATGTACTTCCAAATAACATGTTTTTGTAGTCATGCAAATTTGAAGGTTTTGGTTGAAGTATATTTCAGTTAAATAACCAATTCATAAAAGTTCATAAACAATGAACCCATCTTTACTGGTTTCTAAATCTATACTGGTTTCTTTTCTTAAAATTAGAGCTGTCAGAGGATCTCACTACATCCCCACTGCAGCGCTATCAGAGGAGAAAAACTTATAGTGTTGAAATATCGTAAATTCATGCTTACCAGATAACATCACTGTAAGATATGGTTACATGGCAACATAAATCTATGAAATGATTTAAATCCATGAGTTATGGACCCTTGGTCCTGATTCCGGTACACACAATACATCAACCCACCGTTCATGTGTGTACCAGGTTTCAACTTTTGTAACCCTTACAGTTCTTGAGAAAACTGGGACAAAAAATTTTTCATTAATTCCAAATTGTAAAACCTATCAAGGGATGTAACTTTAACATATTTCAAGACCATTTTTATAACAAATTACAAAGATCTAAAATGTTACTGAAATACACTGATCACTTATATGACATACAGAGGTTTCTACAAAGGCATTGTTACACAAGAAGGACTCTGGAGATAATTTTGAACCTGTTTTCCAAGAGTATTAAAACTTCCAAGCTGTGGCTTATGCATTAAAATAGTATTATGTCAGATACATATCATATTGAGAGGCAAGTATAGCGATACATATCATATCATGACTATATTGTTACAGCCCTAAATGCTAGTCAAGAGTTTACATCTATGTACTAAATATTGATACCCTCTCTAGATGCAGTCATTACTTAAAGGAAAATGTACATAAACTATTAAGCATGATTGGCTGAGTAATTGGGTGAAAAAAATATGAAAATTGGTTGTTAAGTAAGAAAGTTGTTGGATTTTAACATTCTATAAAATGCTGTCATGGAAGCTGCCATTTTTGTGAGTGAGTGATGTCATAACCACCCAATTAAATATGCAAAAATAGTAACATTTTGTTGCTGTCTAACCGTAAATGTATTCATTTGCATAAAAACTAAGAACTATTTCACATAAGCAGAAAATATTCCTGTCCATATACTTTTATTTGTGTTTTAAAAAGCTAAACATCTGATTAAATATTCAAAATATTTAATATTCAAAATGGCGACACCCATGCTCAGGGTTATATGAAATATAAAATATATCTTTCTTATTTCTTAACCGATTTTGATCAGATTTGCTCCAAAATTCTTGTTTTTTTTTCTAGAGCTTAATACTTTCAGAGATACATGTACATTGTATTTAGTGGGTGTTTCCCTTTGATTATTGTATTGGAAAGGAAATAAGTACAAAGTAAAACTGAATAAAATAGCAGTGCAGATGCTATTAAAACAATCCAGTCTTCTCAAAACTGACTAGAGTACAGTTTATATGCAAAAGCTCCATAGCTCTGATCGCTGAAACCAAACAGGGTTCTCACTAGGATTTTGAAAATTGGAGTAAAATGCTGTCGTCCAGAAAAAGTTGAAGTTTTACCATACTTTTCTATTGAGACTTTCCAAAAAGTTGGAGTCAGAAATGAAAAGTTGGAGTAACTTACTCCAAATCTAGAGTTAATGAGAACTCTGCCAAATATAGTAAAACATTACATTTAGCATTAAAAGTCTTCCATAACAAAGAAAAGTAATCATACTTTACTTCAAATGCTGGGGCGATCTCTTATAAGCGGGGGTCTTAAATGTATTCATGTAAATATTTAACCTGGTTACAAATGTATGTTCTGTGATTAATGCCATTTTTGCCTCCCACCCCAACAATAATAATATTTAAAGATCTTGACTCTATGAGATACTATTTGACTGATAAGTACCATGAGTTAAATATTGTTTGGATGCCTCACTTAAATGATTAATATACCAACAACTGTCTTAAAAATCTTATATAAAAGAAAAAAAATAGCAAAATAAATGCCTGGAAATGTAGAATTAACTGTGAAACCAATAATTATTACACAGGATTATTGGAAAAATACAGCTGGTTGTCACCAGACCTAAAAGTCTGCTGACAGCCGGTTGTCACCCGTATTGTATTTTTTGTATTGAATTTTTGTCATAGCTCCATATAAGAGGGGCCTCCAAAGATATTTTTCTTATACCTCCATAAAAACATATGTTGTGGGCACTTATTAGAAGCGACTCACCAAGGCGCTTCTAATGAGTACCACAATATATGTTTTCATGGAAATACAAGAAAAAATATCGATACTTTTCGGTTAAAAAAGTGCCTTATCTGGAGCTATGTTTTGTATGCTGTAATCATAAATTAATGGTTTGTTATTGGGAAAAACAGGGCCAGTTGGCACTAGGTATAGTTTTACAAGATATCTTTAGACTGATGCACGGTCTCATACTCTCCTTATTCAGGGTGGGATCCAGGATGCTTTTCTGAGGTATATTTAATCAAATTACCGTACTTGCTCTACGTATACGGACAGACAGGCCTGCCGCGGCGTCTCAGTGATCAGGGTCTACACTCACTCAGCAGTTTGATACTCTTTCACACCAAATAAAAAATGGACTTGTTGAAGAAAAGTATAAGATAAAGAGTAAGGGATGTGAATATTTAGGGAAAAAACGGTACCCCTATTTTTATCATATTTATCCAAAATTTCCCATGATACTAAAATTTTGAGTCAAATGCGAAAGGAAGTCTGAGGCGGAAGTCGACCCCCCCCCCCCCCCCCACACACACACACACACACCTCGAACGCCCTTTGAATCCGCTCCTGATATTCAACTTATTCCGAGTATGAAACCGGTTAGATTCTTCTTTAAGGGAATTGGAGACTGGTGCACTTCTATGGGCATGTGTGAGTATGGAGGCGGGGGTCGAAGCAGTGGAGTTGGTAGGAGAACGAGTCCGCAGGTTGCATTTTGTGATGAAGAAAAGACAGGCTATAATATAAAAATAGCCTTACGATCTTATTGGAGTGAATCTGTGGGACTGAGTGTGGGACCACTCTGTGGCGTCTGACTTCTGGGTCTACACTGTTTACTTAGGGTTATTTACGATAACTATTCTAGCTGAGTTTCCCCAGGGCAAAGACGTATAAAATTACAAGATTCGCAACTAAACGAAATCCCGCAATATCTCGTGCGTCCCTGTGTTAAGAGTCCTACGGTCGCGAGAGCCGCGCGAGACTTTCGTTACCAAGACAACACAGGTACGCTATCGCCGGTATCGCTCGAAAGAGCGAACAACCATGACCGTAATTCTTGATTGTTTTCTCTCACAGCATAAATAAACATTACCTTTTTTTTCTTGATTGTTTTCTCTCACATTATAAATAAACATTATCTTTTTTTTTCACAATGCGTCATTCATTCTATTTAATTGATAAAAAGGAGAAATGAATTTGTAAAAGTCGGCGATTTTCAAGAGGCGAAAGACATCGAAGATTCACAGCTGCCGGTAAAAATCTGTCAGGAGTTTTCATTTCGATTATTTTCTGTCCCGATCGGCATCAGAATCTCAATGATACTTGATTTTTTTTTTAAATTTATTCATTCGGGGTTTTACGTTTCTTTCAAGATTATTTCACTTATATCGAGGCGACCGTTTATCAGATGCGGGCCTGACGATGTTGAAACTCGGGCTATTTGAAATCTAAATAGAAAATTGTAGAATAACAGTAGACCTATGTCTAAGCAGAGCATGTAAAAAATAAATAAAATAAACAACTAAATCCACAATCATTAAAAAGTCAATCAGTCAATTCCCCGAGGTCAAACCAAGCTTATAATATGACACTGTAGTTTACGAGTACAGCAGATATCGGTATTAGACTTGAGTGTCAGTATCTTTACACCTGTGGGTTGAAGGTGCCAAGTGTCTGCTGATGTTTTCTTAGTAATGTAAGTTAGTAAATTTTGACAATAAACAATGTTATTTCCAGTAAATTCACATTGCCAGTAGTTGAAAATGTTTGAACCAAATTCAGTTTTGCAGTTTAATTCTAAGAAGTAAGCTCATTAAAATGGCATCTTCAGATTTTATTGCTTGGGACGATGAAGATTTAAATCTGGATTTGTTGCTAGGTGAATACACTGACTCTGAACAAGAGAATGTGGATGAGCCAGTTAGCAAAAAGACAAAACTTAATAGTAGTGATAATGTTACATATGTATGTCCAAAGTGTTCTAAGGAATTTAGGTCAGTGTCTGGTTTTCGAGGCCATATGACAAAGAAACATTCTATCAAGTCATTGAAAGGTATGTTGTGCGGTCCTTTTCTTCTTCAGTGGATTTGATACACTGTACACCATAACCTATAACACTATTGTTGAGGTCGAAAGCATAAACCATGTTAGTTATATCCAAACAAAAAAGTATAGATTATATAGAAAAATGACCAGTTATCTATATAATCTATACATTTTTGGGATCCCAAAAATGGCTTCGCAACAGCTCCAGATAAGAGGGGGTACCCACATATTCATTTCCTTATTTCTCCATCAAGACATATGTTGTGGATACTCATTGGAATCGCCTCAGTGTTCTTGGAGAAATAAGAAAAATACCAGTACTTTTTGGTTGAAAAAAGATGCCTTATCTGCAGCTATGGCTTTGTGTCATCATATATGATGACTTCCTTGAAGAGGGGGAGTGCTATGGCTTAGCACTGCTCCTTTGATTATCTGCCTTGGCAGATTACACATAACTTGTAGGCATATATTCAATCTCTGTCAACTGCGTCAGGGAGTCGACTCTTTGGCTCAGTGGTTAGAGCATTGGATTTTTATCCGGACAGACCAGGTTCCAATCCCACGAAATGCTGGATTTTTTTTTCAGCTATGCTTCATTCCTTTGTTACGCCCTTTCATGTCGTACGAAGTGAAGTTATCTGGTCTTATGTGAATGAAAACAACTGACATTGGACAGGGACCACTACCACTACCCTGCTTGGTTGCCACATATATCCCAGACTTGATATGCCCTGCACTACCCAAGCCCCTTTTGCCTGTCTCCAGGCAGAAGAATGTTAAATTACCTCATCAAAGAGAATCCATTCACCATAACTTTTGGTTTTCCAGCAAATCCAAGCAAACTATTTTTCTTCTGAATTCTAAAACTGGTGTAACAAAAAGCAGACAGTGCTGTGGAAATCCATGCCCTACTTGTCCAGCTTTTCCCCCCGTTTCCCTGAGGACATGTGGAAATTCAATTTACTTGTCCTTTGACAAGGACTTCATAGCCCTAGCTAAGAACAGTATACAGATTATGAGATTATATATATATATATATATATAATTATATATATATATATATCTTTTTTTTTATTTATCGAAAAAAAAAAAAAAAGATGTTGTGGTGCTTCAACTTGGTACCAACAACATATGTTTTCTTCAAGAGATAAGAAAAATGTCAACTTTTGAACAAGTAAATCTGGTTTGACATGTGGATTTTGACTATTTACTTGTCTGTGGACAAATAGTTTGATAATTCCACATCCCTGCCACTGAGACTTGTTACAACATTGGGATTCATGAAACAAGAACATTTTCAAACCAATATATAACAACAACACACATATGTGCTTTTAAATTTCTTGTTTTATTGTTAAGGGTACGTGCTAGAACCGCCCGTTTACAACTAAATCACATGATAACTTTTCATAATGTTTACAGAGGAATATACTGCCATTAATGTAAATGTTAGGCGAACAAATAATGGCCTAGTTGTTCAAAGCTAATTGATTGTCATTCATTGACACACTGTTAAACCTTTGATAATTAAATATAAAAATATCACTAGTACATGTATCTGAAAAATGTAAGTACTTACATTTTTTCACCAAGCTGTCAATGTATTAGATATTGTACTGCGGGAGCTTAGATAATGGTGGATATTTGGTTATTCATGTAATTGAAGGATAATTTTGCTTATCTCTCAACCAAAACATATGTTGCAGGTACTCATTTGACGGTTCAAATGAGTACCCACAACATGTTATTGTAGAGAAATAAGGGAAATTATCACTCAGTTATCACCAAATACCCACCCTTATCTAAGTTGCTGTTGTACTGGCTAGAACAGTTAAAATTTTGACCACTAATTAAGCTAACATGCTTTGAACAATGGGACAATGTCATACTAAAGAGGGTTCACCATCTATATACAATGTACATGTATACTACAGTACACAGAAACAGATAAGGTGGGTATTTTGTGAAAATTGAAGGACACTTTTCCGTATTTCTCAATATAGACGTCTGTTGCGGTTATTCATTAGAACGACATCACCAAGGTGGTTCTAATGTATACCCACAACATGGGTTTTTAAGATTTGCAAAAAATTATCCTTCAATTTTAAAAAAATACCCACCAACCAATTCAAGAAGTATTATTTTGTTTCATATGTGATGCATAAATTCAATGTAGACTGGCTCCAGTCTCCAGTGACTAAATATTTATTATAAATCCTGTTTGATACATCCACTAAAATAAAACCAATACAACATTAGAAATAGAGGCTGGTCACTAGACAAGTCAAGTGATCATCCTTCATAGTCTGATATTTTGGGTAGTACATTTGTTTTTTAATGGGCTATCAAACAGGATTATAAGAAAAAAATATTTAGTCACTGGAGACTGGAGCCAGTCTAAAATTCAATGTTGCAATGCTCTTACATGTAAATGGCTTGTGTTTTCACGATAATATTGCTTCCCGTAACTGAGTCAATTGTTAAAGAAATTGCTCCTTAATCCTTAAAGTGCCAAGCACAACTGCAGTTGATGACAATTTAGATTTTTTAATCTTACAGAGCAAACAAATCCTGACATTTCATGTGAACTGTCAGGCAACCAAATGATTCACATGACATGTCAAGACATATTTTCTTTGAAAAAAGATTGAGAAATTTTAGAATGTTGTCTGCTACAATTTTGCTTGGTGCTTCCAGGGTTAGAGCACAATGTGACCGAAATGTTTAGTCCTGTATTGACAAGTAGTTTTTGATCTCATTTTAGCAAGTGCTCATCGATGTGGCACAAAGAATGAGGTTGAAAAAACATCACCAACCAAGAAATCAACAGCACAAAATACATCTGAAACACCACCAACAAAGACATTTATCACAGCTGACATATACAAAGAAGTGTTCAATGAATCATATAACAAAGCTTTAAAAATGATTCAAGAAAGTCCCCTTCATAATGTGTTTGGCGAGTCAGCCATTTCAAAGATTGCTAGGTGGTGTGAGGATAAAGTGGAAATAGCAGATAAAGTTAGAAATCTTTTTTTAACCTTGACAGCAAACCCAATAGACATCAAGCTTTCCAGTGACAGAGAATCTTTTTTCAGTACAATTCATGTGCTTAGATTTTCATCCAATGTAAAGGAAATTTGTGGCCACTTTCAAAGTACTGACTGCCCAAACTTGGAAAGTGTAAATGCTTTTGTACAAGTGCTTATCATGGAATTCACCAATTCATTCTTGGCGACTCTAAGTAAAACCATGAAATCCAAGTCAGAAACTGAAGTCTCACAAAATCTCTCTGAAAATACCCAGAAGATTCTTTTTTATATTGCAGGCTACATTATTAACGCACTGAAGAAAAAATATTTTAAGCTGACGACCACAGAACTGAAAGAAAAGAAAATGGCTTTGTTAAAATCTCTTAGTTGTTCAACAAACAATTCAAAATTCATTGAAAATATTTCTGCCTGGTTTGAAAAGAAAAACAGGGGTGGTCTGAAAAGACCATGTGATAATTTCTTCCTCTTGCTTAGATCATCAGAATTAGTTCTGTTAAAAAACAATCCGAGTGTACTCCATACTAGAGCAAATTCTATCAGAAACTGTGAAATAAAAGAAAAAATAATGGAAGACTTCATGGTTAAATATTATCGAGAGAAACTTTTCAGAATTCCAGATGATGAGAATGATATCCATGACAAAGTTACTGATGTGGTATTTGAGGACATCATCAACTTATTTATCACCATTCGAGGATTTGCTGTACAGCGTGTGCAGCGCAGCAAAATATTAAAGACTGTGGAGAAGAAGAGATCAGGTGACAGTTTTAGACAGGCACTAAAGTCTAAACAAAATGTGAATACATAAAAGTACACTTAATCAACAATCTACATGAACATGTATGTTAGGAAATCCATAAATTTCATAAGCAGACAACTTAAATTAATATTTTCTTCTCCGTGCCAGTGGCCTTACTTAGCCTGATCACTTAAGGTTGAAGCTCCAGATAATAAAAAATTTGGGATAAGTTTCAGATTTTTTCAGTATGTTTTGGGTATTTGTTAGAACTGCCTCATACAGTAGAGGAGATTCTAACAAGTACCCACATAATATGTGTGCTTCTGACAATTAATAAGGAAAAATTCCCCTTAATTTTCTCGTAATAATGTTGAAGGTACTTGTTAAGACTTTCATCATAGAGGCTATTCTAAGTTGTGAGTACTTGTTAGAAATGCCTCATGAAGGCATTCCAAAATATACAAGAACTTTCTCAGGAATTTTTACAGGAACCCACATGCGACAATACTGAAATTTTCCCCTTAATTGTCCATTACCTTGAGGAGATCAGTTACATACATACAATGTACAGAGACAGATGGGAACTCAGTTAAAGACTCGTCCGAAGTCTGGAGGAAAGCCTCTGGAATGAAACCCATGGTTTATTAGACATATACATGTACATTTGTAGCTGTACCACTACACCACAAGGCTTCTACATTGTTTAAATGTTATATGCTGTCCTTTGGCCAAGAATGCTGACCAAAGATGAGGAATACATGTAGTTGTACAGTTGTACAGTTGTAACTGTTAATAGTGTCATACATGTTTGTCAGTAACACTGAAAACCAGGAAAGATTTGTCATTTTTTTTTGTGTGTGTTCCATAACAAATAATGGGTAGGGTGTATAAAATACACATTTTTATATGTTTTATGATGATTTAGGACCTGAAATGCTGGCCAGCACAGGTTAAGGTATAATTTTAACTAGAAATAATAATAAGTGACCGAAAACGCAGAAAACTGAAATGTTTTTTATGTTACAAAATGGACAATGTCCCCGTCAACTGTGTTCCATGACAAATAATGGGTACGGTGTAAGAAATACAAATTTTTACCTGTTTTATGATGATTTAGGACCTGAAATGCTGGCCAGCACAGGTAAAGATACAATTTTAACTTTAAATAATAATATCTGACAGAAAACATAGAAAACTGAAATGTTTTTTGGAGTTACAAAACTGGCAATGCCCTACAACTGTGTTCCATAACAAATAATGGGTAGGGTGAATGAAATAAACATTTTCACCTGTTCTATGATGATTTAAGACCTGAAATGCTGGCCAACACAGGACAAGATATAATTTTAACTAATAATAATAAAATCTGACATAAAAATCAGAAAACTGAAATGCTTTGTGTGTTACAAAATGGGCAATGCCCCGTCAACTATTCCATAACAAACAATGGGAGGGCGTTTGGAATAAACATATATAACTCATAAATATTACATATTTTAGGATGATACAGGGCTGGAAATGCGGGCCAACACAGGTTCAGGTATAACTGTAACTAACAGTAATAATACCTGACAGAAAATTTAGAAAACTGAAATGTTTTTTGGAGTTACAAAACTGGCAATGCCCTACAACTGTGTTCCATAACAAATAATGGGTAGGGTGAATGAAATAAATATTTTCACCTGTTCTATGATGATTTAAGACCTGAAATGCTGGCCAACACAGGATAAGATATAATTTTAACTAATAATAATAAAATCTGACATAAAAATTAGAAAACTGAAATGCTTTGTGTGTTACAAAATGGGCAATGCCCCGTCAACTATTCCATAACAAACAATGGGAGGGCGTTTGGAATAAACATATATATAACTCATAAATATAACATATTTTAGGATGATACAGGGCTTGAAATGCGGGCCAACACAGGTTCAGGTATAACTGTAACTAACAGTAATAATACCTGACAGAAAATTTAGAAAACTGAAATGTTTTTTGCGTTATAAAATGGGTAATGCCTTGGCAATAACCAGTGGTTCCAGTGCATATAACGGGTGGGGGTATATGAAATACAACACACGTTTAATGCATAGTTTGGCCGATTTAACACTTTAAAATGCTGGCCAACACAGGATCAGATATAATTTTAACTAAAAATTATAGTATCTGACAGAAAACGCAGAAAACTGAAATGTTTTTCGTGCTATAAAAAGGGCAATGATTTGGAAAACTCGCATCAGTCTTTCATCACTCGATGTGTACAGCACTGTTCAACGTCTTCTTTCTCAGTTGGTTCGGCAAGATGTGCAAAAATAACTGGGTAGTTAGTAAACTTGAGACATTCAAGGACCTATTTCGTTCCCTTAAATTCGCTACATAAAGTAAGAAGTTATATAAAACTTACTTGAAATCTGCTAAAAATTCATGCTCCAGTCTTCATGATGAAACCCGTTTTTGTTGGTAAAACGATGTTGTTTTGACTAATTCATGACATAAACGGACACAGTTGATTAAATAAAATCTATTGAAGGCAACAGTTTTTAACAGTAACGATCATCGATAGTATTTCATCAACAAATATTTCTTGGCGAAGAAAAAAACAAGATGGCGGCACGTGACGCTATCGGTTCTCGAACGTCTCTCGCGGTTTCTCGGGGTATGACGAGGTGTGTTGGTTCTTTCTATTACGCGGAGAACAAGTTGCAAATCCTTGTATTATTTACGTCCTTGCCCAGGGTCTCATCCCAAAGTCCCAAAACTGAATTTTTAAATATCCCTGAATATTCCATATGCAATAGTTCCTAGACATATGATACCGCTCAATAAAAAAAAAGCAAAATATCGCATAATCCCAAAATAGATAATCAAGTATTCTACTTCCCCTCAATCTGTATTCCGTTTCGGTTATTTTTTATACCATGAGTATATTTGTGCAGCCTTTGCGGTTTGTTGCGGGATTTCAAGCTTTCGAAGACAACGATTTTGATCTTCGTCAAGTAAAAGCTTTCACCCGCCAAAAAAAACGATTACCCAGTGTTTGGAAACAGCACAATGACAGACTTCTCAACGCCACGAATCAATGGTTCGATGATTCCTTCATACCAAGGAAGAAATGTTTGCTTGTTGGGACTGGCCAAAGACGTAATAATGCTGTTTAATATGAAATTATTCTGTATGGTAGTTTTCGTGCCCAGAATTTTCGTAATAAGGTGGTGGTTTTGGAATCATCACCTTATAATCTACTTTTTCATGCTGTAGCCATAATATTGAAGTATTTGTCTTTCTTTGTGACCATAATAAGTGTGATGGCTGAACTCTTACTGTTTGTGAATAGTATTTGTGGCTCATCAAATTTTGAAAGCGTGGTAGCTCAGTGGTGCACATGTCGGTAACCATTTTGTAATCATTGCCCAATTTACAATTTCCAGTGATTCCAAATTGGGTCGCCTGATTTTGAAATTTAGCGTCATTTCCTGTGACGTACCATCCGGTCCGTAATTACTTCATGTAAATTGTCTCCTGATCTGTTTATTAGTGTTTATTAGGTTTTTAATGTAGTTGTAATAGTGCAAAATTTTCTTTGAATAAAATTATAAACTTTCAGCTATTTCTTTGGCTATAATATGATCTGAAAAATAAACCAGAAAGTTATTTTTGTACAGAACTGAAACTGAAGTTACCCGGAATGATTCATAAACGGGTAGAATTGAAGATGTCTCTTAGAAATGAAATAAACCAGGAACGCATATAATTGATAGGTAACTGACGTTACCTAGCAAATGCCGGTTGCCTACTATGAAAATAAAGGAGAGAGTAACCTAAAACGTTGGCATACTACTTTTGGGTAGTGCGACTCCTACTTTTTGGTGGACACAATGTCCCAGTCTAGGACTTAAAAACTACTAGTGAGAACTATGGTTTAGTGTAATACCATTCTTGTGATTTGAGTATGCTAAAAGCAACAGACTTCACTTGAATTAAATAACAAATATCGGACTTAAATATTGGTTCATTTAGCCCAAAGCACAGATGAGGATGCACATGTATAACATATTAATAATGATAAGATTTGTAACCAAGCTGAATCCGGGGGTGATCAATGACTAAAACAAGTTAAAAAAATAATATATAGGCCTACACTTGTCAGACAAGGGCCTCTACTGGCTAGAGTTATGCTAGGGTTAGTGATCCAAACCCTAACCGTAACACATAGGTCCCGAAATAGAGGTCCCGAAATAGAGAAAATGTTGGCCTATAGAACATTATTTTAGTATGTTTAGGACATAGGCAATTCAAAAGCGTGTATATAAACACATTTTATTGGAATCAACAGTTCAACTTTGAGGTGCCTAATCGGCCAGGCAGTAACTATAAATGCTTGTCTTCCATCTGTTTTTAACACAAACTAGCTAGTAAAGCCACAATTATGGTACGTCCAGTATAAATGCTGGTCTTCCAGCTTTGGTTAGGGTTAGGAATAGGGTGCTAATCCTAACCCTAACATTGACTCCAAGGTAATAACTTTCCCCAATTTTCGTATAAATGTGATTCGATAAGTTGAGTTAAACTCATTTGAATAGTCAGTGACGAAAACTAGTTAAAAATATAGAGGACTATACTTGCCAGACAAGGTGCTCTACTGGCAAGGGTTTGGGCTAGGGTTAGTGGGGCCAACTCTAACCCTGACACATAGGACCCGTAGAGAAAATGTAGGCCTATAGAACATTTATCAGTGTGTTTAGGACATACAATTAAAATGCGTTTATATGAACACAATTTATCAGTTTGTTTACGACATAGGCAATTCAGATTCATATTACCTGACATTATTAGAATGTTAGTCCATGACGGCGTAAGATGAAGCCCTCTGTGTCACTACATTGTGAAACAAACCCCGACGCCGTCATTGATATCAATTCAACATTGAGGTCCCTAAACGCACAATAAATATATAAATGCGTGTCCACCATCTGTTGTAACAAAATCTAGTTAGTAAAGCTTGAATTATGGCTCTGGGTCAATGTTAGGGTATTAAAATATTTTAGTTTTTTTTGTTTTGTTTTTTTTTTAAATGTCTATCAAATTTAGGATGTAAGTTCTCAAATAAGAAGACAAAAAGGTAACTTACGGTTTTTGATGCGTATACTGAAACAGTATTTCGGTATATGGTACTCTCTTTCGGGGACAATTATAAATATGACTGACGATTCATTTTGTAATATTCAAGTAATGGGCCTTACTTAAAGTATGTATCAATTTTCCTGAATTGTCTGTCAAATTTATGACGTAAATTTCCCTGTGTAAAGACAAAAGGCACATTACAGTATTTGTTGCGAATTATGACTTAGTATTTCGGTATATGGTACTCTCCTTCGTAAACAATTATAAATTTGACTGACAATCCATTTTGTAATATTCAAGCAATAGTCCTTACCTAAACTATGTATCAATTTTTTCGGAATTTTTTGTCCAGTTGATGACAAAAAAATTTCCGTGAGAAGACAAAAGCCACATTACGGTAGTTGTTCCGCATTATGAATCAATAATCCGGTATATGGTACACTTCTTAGTAAAAAGATTTAAATTTGACTGACGATCCATTTTGTAATATCCAAGCAAACAGCCTTATTTAAAATATATATCAAATTTTCGGAAATATCTATCAATTTTAGGATGTAAATTTTCCTGTGAGAAGACAAAATGCATAATTACAGTAATTGTTCCGCATGTAGACCTAGTATTTTGATATATGGTATCTCCGTCGTAAACAATTATAAATTTGACTGACGATCCATTTTGTAATGTTCAAGCAAGAGGCCTTACTTAAATTATGTATCAATTTTTCTGAATTTACTTTCAAATTTATGACATAAGTTTTCTTGTAAGAAGACAAAAGGTACATTACGGTATTTTTTTTTTTTTTTTTTTTTTTGCATTATGACTCAATATCCGGTATGTGGTATACTCCTTTGTAAAAAATTATTAATTGGACTGACGATCCATTTTGTAATATTCCAGCCAAATGCCTAATTTAAAATATGTAGCATGTTTTCTGAATTGTCACTCAAATTTATGCCATAAAGTTTCCTATGTGAAGAATTACTTAGTAGTTCGGTATATAGTACTGTCCTTCGTAAACAATTATAAATTTGACTGACGCTACAATTTCTAATAGTCAAGCAAAAGGCCAAATTGAATTAAGTATGATTTATTCTGAATGGTCTATCAAAGTTATGACAAATTTTCCAAGCCTTATTTAGACAAAAGGCAGATTACTGTATTTGTTGCGAATCACGACTTAGTATTTCTGTATATGGTACTTTACCTGGAAAACAATTATAAATTTGACGGATGATCGAATTTGTAATATTCAAGGACGTAAATAATAAATTTTATACGTCTTTGTAATATTCAAGCAATAGGCCTTAATTAAATTATGTTTCAACTTTTCTTAATTGTCTATCAATTTTATGACGTATATTTTCCTGTGAGAAGACAAAAGGCACATTACGTTATTTGTATTGCAACATGACTCACTATTACGGTAAATGGTACATTCCTTTGTAAAAAGTTATAAATTTGACTGACGATCCATTTTGTAATATAATCAAGCAAAAGGCCTAATTTAAAATATGTAACAAAAATTTTAACTGGGCTAACGATCTAGTTTGTAATATTCAAGCAAAATGCCTAAATTAAAATATGTATCATGTTTTCTGAATTGTCACTCATATTTATGACATAAAGTTTCCTATGTGAAGCCAAAAGGCAGCATTACGGTCTTTGCTGCGCTTCATTACTTAGTATTTCAATATATAGTACTCTCCTTCGTAAACAATTATAAATTTGACTGACGCTCTATTTTGTTACGTTCAAGCAAAAAGCCTTATTAAAATCTGTCCGAGATGTCTATCCAATTTATGACGTACATTTTTCAATAAGAAGACAGAAGGCAACTTACGGTATTTTTGCGCATCATGAATCAGTATGATATCTTATTTACCAATATAGATATCTAATATACTTAATAAGATATCTGATATATTAAACAAGATATCTTATTTGATATAATAAATGAGATATCTTCTTTAGTAAATAAGATATATCCCATTTGAGATATCATATAGCATATCAGATATCTTATATAGCATACCAGATATCTTATATAGCATATTAGATATCATATATGTTAATCCAGTTATCTTATTTAGCATATTAGATATCTTAATTGACTAATGATATCTATTTTATATAAGATATCTGATATAGGATATCAGATATCTTATATATTATATAAGATATCTGATATATTAAATCAGATATCTGATTTATTGAATAAATAGTAAAACGGCTTGCTGGCATACTATTAATGATGAATTATATCAGATATCTTATGTAAGATATAAGATATCAAATATAGGATATAAGATATCTGAAGTAGTATATCAGATATCTTATATCCTATAAAATACACCTTGTATCCTATATAAGACATCTGATATATCATATTAGATATCATATTTAATTTCTCATATAAGATATCATATACCATATAAGATATCTTATTTGATAAATAAGATTTCAAATATATTAATATAGATATTTGATATACTAAATAAGATTTCTGATATACTAAATGAGATATCTTATTTAATTGAATAAATGAGATATCTTCTTTAGTAAATCAGATATCTTATATCCTATATTAGATATCTGATATAGCATATCAAATATCTTAAATAGCATAAAAGATATCTTATATGCCAATTAAGATATCTTATATAGCATATCAGATATCTTGTATAGCATATAAGATATCTTAATTGACATATAAGATATCTTATTTATATAAGATATCTGATATAAAATATATATAATATAGTACTCTCCTTCGTAACGGAAAGTTCGTTATAAATAATTCCAGATTTGAATGGTGATCTATTTTGAAACCTTCAAGCTCAAGTCCTTATCTGAAATGTCTATCCGATATCGGACGCATATTGTGGTAAGCTAAGACCAAAGGCAGCATTACGGAACTTGCTGCTCATCATATCCCAGTTTATACATAGAATAATTTCTTGATTATGAGTGGCGACTTTTTTTGGAATGGTTAAGCTCAAGTCATTACCTGAAATGTCTATAAATATTAGGCGCATAGTTTGGTATGATATACTAAATGAGATATCTTATTTAATTGAATAAATGAGATATCTTCTTTAGTAAATCAGATATCTTATATCCTATATTAGATATCTGATATAGCATATCAAATATCTTAAATAGCATAAAAGATATCTTATATGCCAATTAAGATATCTTATATAGCATATCAGATATCTTGTATAGCATATAAGATATCTTAATTGACATATAAGATATCTTATTTATATAAGATATCTGATATAAAATATATATAATATAGTACTCTCCTTCGTAACGGAAAGTTCGTTATAAATAATTCCAGATTTGAATGGTGATCTATTTTGAAACCTTCAAGCTCAAGTCCTTATCTGAAATGTCTATCCGATATCGGACGCATATTGTGGTAAACTAAGACCAAAGGCAGCATTACGGAACTTGCTGCTCATCATATCCCAGTTTATACATAGAATAATTTCTTGATTATGAGTGGCGACTTTTTTTGGAATGGTTAAGCTCAAGTCATTACCTGAAATGTCTATAAATATTAGGCGCATAGTTTGGTATAAGTATACAGAATGCAACTGTACGGCATTTGCTGTGCAACCATATTTTAGTTTATAACATGAATAATCTCCTTCTAGCAGCTAAAACTATTGACAGGCGATCTAATTTGAATTTGAAATTTTCAAGCAATTGTTCTTATTTGAAACGTTTATCTAATATAGGACGCCACTGTTGGTTAAATATGACCAAAGACAATATGGTGGATTTTGCTGCTCAGCAAATCCTAGAATATAATATTAGCCTCTTTTCTTTAGAAATAATTCCAAATTTGAGTGGCGATCTTTTCTGAAATCTCCAGGCTCAAGCCCTTATCTGAAATGTCTATCAAATATAGAACGCATAATTTGGTATAATAAGACTGAATGCAGCAGTACAACACTTGCTGCACAGCGGCATATCTTAGTTTATAATGTCAGAATAATTTTCTTGTAGCAACGTCCTTTTTAATTTTTATTTTACTCTGCAGTAGCTGGTGTTTGCTGCGTGGCGGCCGTAAAAAGTCTCCCCGTGCATCATCAAAGTGCAGGTTCTATTTTATTTCCTTTGGGATCATTGAGCCCATCCCTTTTTTTTTTTTTTTTTTTTTTTTTTTTTTTTGTTTACAACCAATACCAATTACGCCGGCGCTAGGAGGCGTATGCAGCCTCGCAAACTACAGTGTGCATATGAAATGACTCAATCAAACCGAGTCTCCGATTTTGTGTGTTCTTTGTTTCCAAAGGCTATCCTTTTGCCGTGTGGCGGCCATAAAAAGTCTCCCCGTGCATTATCAAAGTGCAGGTTATATTTTATTTCCTTTGGGATCATTGAGCCCGTCGTGTTTTTTTTTTATTTTTTATTATTTTTTTTTAATCGAATACCAATTAAGCCGGCGCTAGGAGGCGTACGCAGCCTCGAAAACTACAGTGTGCATATGAAGAGACTCAATCAAACCGAGTCTCCGATTTTATGAGTTCTTTGTTTCCAAAGGCTACCCTTTAATTTTTATTCCAAATCAGGCAATCTACTTTGAAATATTCAAGCAAACGTCTTTATTTGAAATGTCTATCAGATATTGGACGCAACTGTTGGTTAAATATTAACAGAGGCAACATTATGGAACTAGCTGCTCAGCAAATCTGAGAATATAATATTGGAGTACTTTAGTTTAGAGATAATTCCAAATTGGAGTGGCTATCAATTTTGAAATCTTCTAGCCTCAAGGCATTATCTGAAATGTCTATCCTATAAAGGAGGCAATTGCTGGTGTTAAAAGAACACAAGCAACATTACGGCAGTTTCTGCTCAGAATATAATAGTATATAACATAAGAGTAATTTCTTGAGTAAAAATTCCAAATTTGAGTGGCGACATCTTTTACAATCTTCGAGCTCAAGTTCCTACCGGAAATGTCTATCAAATATTGGACACATATTTTGGTATAATAAGACCGAGTTCAACAGTACGGCACTTGCCGCTTAGCATATCTTAGTTTATAAACTGGGCCTTCACTGCTCGTATATGTCCGACGACGCGTTTTAGCATATAACATGAGAATTACCTCTGTTGTAAAAAATCCAAAATTGACTGGCGTTACGATTTAAAATATTCGTTACGCTTTTAAATATTCAATCAATTGAACTGAACGAGATTCAAATAAACGACGCAAATTTCAATGTAATAGGACCAATGCAACACTAGAGATCTTAACCGGCGATCCATGAAGTATTCAAGCAAAATAGCGTATCTGAACTGTCCATCGAATATAGGACGCAAACTTTAATTGGTATAATATAAGAATAAATGCAACATTACGGAGCTTGTCGCTCAGCTTATCTTACTTTATAACATAAGAATAATGTCCTTGATCGAATTCTAAATATGACAGGCGACCCATTTTGAAATATTCAAGCTAAGGTCCTTGTCTGAGATGCGCATCAAATTTAGGGCACAATTTCGGGTGCAATAAGAAAAGGCAACAGTACCAAACTTGTCGCTCAGATTATCTTGACATTAAACGTAAGAATATTCTTCTTTGATCCGTATATAATAACTAATTTATTTAGAAGAAAATCGAAATTTGAATGTCTATCTTTCTTGGAATGTTCAAACGCATGCAATTACCTGAAAAGTATATCAAATATTGCACGCATGGATCGATATAACAAGACATAGTTTACGCACTTGCTGTGCAGCATATCTTAGTATATAACATAAGAATCTCCTCCTAACAACTTCAAATTTTGACAGGCGGTCTATTTTGTAATATTCCAGCAAAGATTCTATTTGCAACGTTTATCAAATACAGGACGCAGCTGTTGGTCAAAAATTATCAAAGACAATATTACTGAGCATGATGCTCAGTTAATCCTAGAATAGAATATAAGATTACTGTCTTTAGAAATAATTCCAAATTTGAGTGGCGATCCATTTTGAAATCTTCAAGCTCAAGTCCTTATCGGATATATATATCCAATATAAGACGCATATTTTGGTATAATATGACCGAATGCAACAATACGGCACTTCCTGTACAGCAAATCTTAGTGTACAACATAAAAAAAATAATTTCCTAGCAGCAACTTCCACATTTTAACGGCGATCTATTTTTTAAATATTCAAGCAAACGTCTTTATTTGAGAGGTCTATCAGATATAGGACGCAAGTGTTGGTTGAATATGATCAAAGGCAACATTATGGAACTTGCTGATCCGCATATCCTAGTATATTATATCAGATTTCTTTCTTTAGAAATAATTACAAATTATTTTTGAAATATTCAAGCAAACGTCTTTATTTGAGATGTCTATCAGATAAAGGACGCAAGTGTTGGTTGAATATGACCAAAGGCAACATTATGGAACTTAATTGCTGATCCGAATATCCTAGTATATTATATCAGATTTCTTTCTTTCGAAATAATTCCAAATTAGTGTGGCGATCTATTTTGAAATCTTCTAGGCTCAAGTCATCTGAAATGTCTTTTCAATATAGGACGCAAATGTTGGGTTAATAAAACCACAGGCAACGTTTCAGAGTTTGTTGCTGAGCGTATCCTAGTATAAACAAATGAGTAATGTCCGGAATAAAAATTCCAAATTGGATTGGCGATCGTTTTGGCAATCTTCAAGCTCAAGTCCTTACCCGAAATGTCGGTCAAATATCTGACCCATATTTTGGTAGAGTAAGACCGAATTCATCAGTACGGCACTTGCTGTTCAACCAACTTAGTTTATAACAAAAGAATAATATCCAATATAAAAGATAATCTCCTTGATCAATTCCAAATATGACTGGCATCTCATTTTGAAGTATTCAAGCGAAAGTCCTTATCTGAGATGCGCATCAAATATAGGACGCATGTTTGGTTGTAATAAGACCAAAGGCAGCATTACCAAAGTTGTCGCTCAGCTATTCTTGGCATTAAACATAAGAATAATCTTCTTTCATAAAATTCCGAATTTGACTGGTGATCTATTTGGAAATATTCAAGCAAACTCATTACCTGAAATGTCTATCAGATATATGACGCACATTTGGATAGATGAGTGCGAAAAGACAGAAAGGTGCGAACAAATAATGTAGATCCGGATCAAACTGCACCCCACACACAAACGAACTAGTTCATATTTTAGCATGAATAGAATGTGGAGTGTGTGAGTCCGATTATTTATCTATACAATACCATTCTGTTCTATTACGCGGTACAAAACTGTATGTAAAATATTAAAAATATTTTGTAAGTCATTAGTCATTACCAACGTATTGTTGTTATTGTTTTTGTTAAAATCGTTTAGACATAATCAAATTTGATCTACTATCAAAATTATTAAATTAAAAAAAAAATCACAGCTCAGCAGGGTATCTCAAATCGGGTCCGGTATACACTAAAGGACATTTATTTATTTATTTATTTTGCTGTTTTTTTTTGTTTTTTTTTTTTTGTTTTTTTTGGGGGGGGGGGGGGGTGGGCGGGGGGGGGGGGTGTTTTTTCTACTCCATGCAATTATTCTCTGATTCCAAGAATTTAGTATTACATGGCATTGAATAAACGAACTGGTATGGCTAGCTGCCGGTTGGCGCACCAGCCACTGCAGGTTTGTTTTGAATCGGCAAAACATGTAATTCAAATTCCTTTACAAAGCAGAATTAATGTAAAAATGTAAACAATCATAACCAACTCCTGTTTTTGAAGCAAACATCAATTTATCCTTGCGCTTTTAAAGTCGCACCCGAAGATAAATTTTAAAATTTATCGATTGAATTTGACATTACAAATTGGATAGCGCTCGATCTTAAAATCGGAACGATTGCAAAACAGTTACCGACACACACAGGCAAGGGAACTTTTGATGTACAAACGCGCTTCCCTTTGTGTCACTTGCAGGCAGGACTTGAAAAATGATGCACCGCCCTTCGGATTGGGATGTTGACTGGAGGTCCGCTTGTCGCTTAGAAACCCTGTGTCTTCAAACATTTCAGTGCGCGGGCTTGTCTGGGTCACCCAAGTGGTAAGGTACTACAGGTATTATACGAATCATCTGTAAACCTGCTGTTAGTGGGTTAATCACATTCTGACTGTTACGTATACCTTAACCCATTTATTCCTAGCATCCCATAAAAGGTACACTGGCAAACAATGTAGACCCAGATCAGACACTGCAGAATGCAGTCTCATCAGGGTGTACACTGTTTGCATTAAATTCAGAAATTCCTACAAAACGTGGTAATTAATAATAAAAAAGACACCCCATATATTGGAAATGGACCTGTCCAAAAGAGTTAAGATAGAAGAGTCCACTCAGCATAAATGGGTTAATTGGCAAGCTTCTTCAGAAGTGGGCTGCCTGAAAAAGTAGCCGCATACAAGTTCACTGACATCTTATTGTTCTGAACGGGTTTTGGCCAGATGTTTTCCATTTAGCTTCACCCACTACCAATAAACAGACAGTGTCAGGCATTGGCGAAAGATCAGATGCACAGATTTTCAATATCAACATTCATGGCACGCTTCTTGAATCTGGGTGTCCTTGACTATTTCACAAAGGACTCATACTTTTTAAATCGAGTTGCCATCCAAAGAACATCTCCTGGCATAAAAACGTCCAAAAGATCCGCTAATGCATGCGCTGCAATATTTGTAAGTGCAAGCAGAGGCTAGAAATTGATAGTATGTTTGGTTGATGTACTTTTAAGTTAGAAGGGAGAAACTCAGAGGAGTGTGGGTTTGGCAGGACTGCTGGCCCTGTTGGTAGAACTCCTGACTTACAAACATGGGATTACTGGTACAGTGTGTATGTCAATCAAAATAATATTGACTATCAAGTGAGATTAGAAACTGAGAGATGTAAACTTTACACCACAAAAATTTATGTTGCACTGAAATATACAGTCCCTGTCCAGTTTGGCTACTATAAATGTCTTAAGACACACAGTATCAGCCAGCACAGCACAAAACCCTTTGCTCAGTCCTGTTAGTCCCAGTATTTAGGGTTGTTTAGTTATAAAGAATACAAGAGAGAACCCAGTATGCAGACAATACAGTTATTAGTAGATGGTTCTGAAGAATCATCAAAGTAAACATAGTTGTTTTTAAAAACTTATACATAGCTGCAGATAAAGTTTTTTTTCCAGCCCAAATATTGATATTTTACTCTTATTTCTCCTCACCGTCAAAAATGTGGGTGTGGGCAGTATTTGAAGATGGACTTCTGATGGCTCCAGATAAGGCACTTTTTTAACCGAAAAGTATTGATATTTTTTCTTATATCTCCATAAAAACATATGTTGTGGGCACTTATTAGAAGCGACTCACCAAGTCGCTTCTAATGAGTACCACAATATATGTTTTCATGGAAATACAAGAAAAAATATCGATACTTTTCGGTTAAAAAGTGCCTTATCTGGAGCTATGTTTTGTATTGTGTAAGATAACATAGAATACTTTGTCATATCTTTTTTCAGGTTGACAGTAATGGTACATCATTTACTCTAACTACTAGTGATGACAAGAACATCAGAATTGTCATGCAGGAGCCAGTGAGTTAACTAGCCCTTCTCTTGCTGAACACGACATGCCCTGTATTAGCGAACAGTGTAGATCCAGATCAGTTGGCTTCTGAAGAAGCCAACTGATCTGGATCTGCACTGTTTGTTATTAAATATGTGAATTTCTAACAAAAATGCGAATCAAGTAATCTGATTGGCTGGAAATTAGAAGTGGGCGTGGCATCTTAATTTATTCAGCATGACAAAGGTTAACTATATACTTAGACTGGATACACTTGGTAGAGCTTCCACCTCTTTTTACAAGGGAGATGTCTTTTGTGACTTTCTGCTTGTTTACTTGTACACCAATCCCTTTCTGAAAACATAGCTCTTGATAAGATGCTTTTTTCAGTCCAAAAGAATTGATATTTATATTATTTCTCCATGAAAACATATGTTGTGGGTACTCATTAGAAGCGCCTTAGTGAGGTGCTTCTAATGAGTACCCAGAACATATGTTTTTTGTGGAGAAATAAGAAAAATATTTACCTGATACTTACTCTAATCTAGACCCATGTGAAAAACAGTCTGCTCTAATAAAGGAAATAATTTGCTTCCAAGGGGAGAAAATTGACTGTTTTGCCTCCATCCCTTCTGAAAGGGGTCTTTTATAAAAGGAAATAAAGATGGCCTCTAATGGTGTATCCAGTCCCTTTATCTTTTGCTTAACTATATACTTCTAAAATTTGATTGTCTGGTAATATATTCAAAATGTGCTGATTGAATGGTCAGCTGTATAGACTCTGATCAGATGGTTTAAAGGTGGACCCCAAAAGTGTTGTATCCAAACCTTAAAGATTATATAGAAAAATGAACATTTATGGTAATTTTTCTATATAATCCATACATTTTTCTATATAATCTATTCATTTTTGTTTAAATACAACATGTTTATAACAGGGTTTTTGCCTTGGATCCCAGCAATAGTGTTATAAAGAGGTTGTGTATTCAGGTTCCTGTTACTTGTTACAGAGAAGAAAGGTGTTAAAAAATCAAATATCCTAAAATACAGCAGTGCTCTAGGTAAGAGCGTACCAGGTTGATAGTTTAGCTTACCATGAGCTATAGTGATCAGTCTTCATTCATTATTGCAGCAAACCGTACATTGTGTGTACTTCTGCGACAATTTCAGGATTTCAGGAAGAAGTTTTGGTCCAAATTTTGGATTTCCCTATACATTCTATACATTTTCACTTCTCCCTCAGCTCAAGAGAGGGAGAAGTCAGCCAGCTTAGGGAGACTTTTTCTCCCAAATCTCCCTCTAGGATGACCCATGACTTCTTGAAGGGATAGATTTTTTGTCTACGGATCGAGACTGCCATGTTAAAGATTTCAACATACCAGTGAGTTCTTTCTTAAAAAATGCAGGAACCCAGCCCAAGATTTAGGGACCACAAGCAACTAGGATCTTGCTCATCACTATTCCTGCACTAGAATCAACTTGCTGAGATCATAGCAGCAAATAAGAGGGGTTTTCCAGATATCTTTTCATTTCTCTATGGAAACATGTTGTGAGTGCTTATTATAAGCACCTTGACTAAGCAATTCTAATGTGTACCCACAGCATGTTTACAAGGAGAAATAAGAAAAATACAAATACTTTTGGGTTGAAAAAGTGCCTTATCTAGAGCTATGCAAGAATGAACCGTCCCTGTACATACTAGCAATACTTTGCACTGCAAAACAATAGTCACCTGTTTATGTGGAGAAGTAAGACAACTATCAGTTTTTTATTTGAAAAACAAAATGTGTTTGTGTAGAACTAATCTATAATTAGTAAATGTTAATAACTTTTACTTTGAATATTTTCAGTTGAACGAGTATGTAGCTGGATTAACAGAAGTCCATGGTATGGTGGATGGAAGAAGCAGTATACAGTGCAAGAACTATATCACCTACTCACAGGAAGTCTCAGATGCATTTAGTAAGTCACTCATAGCTCTAGCTAAGATACGTCATGGCTCAGATAAGCAGAGGAGTTGTTAAAGACGAGTATTTGGTGATAATCCTGGGATAATTCTTCTTATTTTTTATGCCCCCAACTTCAAAGAAGTTGGAGGGGCATATTGCTTCTGGGTTGTTCATTCATCCGTCCGTCCCTCGCGCTTTTTGGTGCATAGTAGAACTTTAGAACCCTGAATGCTACCGTTTTGAAGTTTCTTATATGGATTTCTCATGAAAAAATAGCTGACACATATTTTTTTTCTTGACGGGATTATGCCCCTTTTCTGAGTTATGGCCCTTTGAAAAAATATGGATGCAATCTTGTCAGCAAAATATCTCAAAAACTATTGAAGCTAGAGCTTTGAAACTTGATGAATAGACTGGTAGTGATGAGAAGACAACCTGATTAACTTTTGAAGAAATTTTGAAAAATACTTCTTGAGTTATGGCCCTTTGTAATTTTGTGCATTTTTACCTTGTCAGCAAAATATCTCAAAAACTGTTAGAGCTAGAGCCTTGAAACTTAATAAATGGATTTGTAGTGATGAGTACATGACTCATAACTTTTGAAGAAATTCTGAAAAATACTTCATGAGGTATGGCCCTTTGTAATTTTGGGCATTTTTTACCTTGTCAGCAAAATATCTAAAAAACTGTTAGAGCCTAGAACCTTAGCAAATGGATTTGTAGTGATGAGTAGATGACCTGATTAAATTTTGAAGAAATTCTGAAAAAATACTTGATGAATAGACTGGTAGTGATGAGTAGTCAACCTGATGAACTTCTGAAGAAATTTTGAAAAATACTTCTTGAATTATGGCCCTTTGTAATTTTGGGCATTTTTAACCTTGTCAGCAAAATATCTAAAAAACTGTTAGAGCCTAGAACCTTAGCAAATGGATTTGTAGTGATGAGTAGATGACCTGATTAAATTTTGAAGAAATTCTGAAAAAATACTTCATGAGTTATGGTCCTTTGTAATTTTGGGCATTTCTACCTTGTCAGCAAAATATCTCAAAAACCATTGGAGCTAGATCCTTGAAACTTTATGAATAGACTAGTAGTGATGAGTAGACAACCTGATTAACTTTTGAAGAAATTTTGAAATATACTTCTTCAGTTATGGCCCTTTGTAATTTTGGGCATTTTTACCTTGTCAGCAAAATATCTCAAAAACTGTTAGAGCTAGAGCCTTGAAACTTAGTAAATTGATTTGTACAATTTTACAAACACCAGCTCTAGTTCATAAAAAAATATGTTGTGGATACTCATTAGAAGCACCTCACCAAGGGCATTCAAATGAGTACCCACAACAATCGCATAATTATCACCAAACACTCCTCCTTTTTCAGCACTTTTTCAGTACTGATTGGGTTGGTTGGATGAGGCAAAGTGGATTTGTAGTGATGAGTAGATGACCGGATTAACTTTTTAAGAAATTCTGAAAAATACTTCATGAGTCATGGCCCTTTGTTATTTTGGGCATTTTTACCTTGTGAGCAAAATATCTCTAAAAGCTGTTGGCGCCAGAGCCTTGAAACTTGATGATTAGACTGATAGTAATTAGACAACCTGATTGACTTTCGAAGAAATTTTGAAATATACTTCTTGAGTTATGGCCCTTTGTAATTTTGGGCATTTTTACTTTGTCAGCAAAATATCTCCAAAACTGTTAGAACTGGAGCCTTGAAACTTAGTAAATGGATTAGTAGTGATGAGTAGATGACCTACTTAACTTTTGAAGAAATTCTGAAAAATATGAGTTATGTCCCTTTGTAATTTTGGGCATTTTTTTCTTGTCCGGCATGTTTGTTTAGAATTATGCCCCTTTGAAAAAAATTCAGAATTAAATCTTTTCAACAAAATCTCAAAAACCGTTAAAGCTAGAGCCTTGAAACTTGACAAATAGACTGGTAGTGATGAGTAGACAACCCGATTAACTTTTGAATAAATTTTGAAAAATACTTCTTGAGTTATAGCCCTTTGTGATTTTGGGCACTTTTACCTTGTCAGCAAAATATCTCAAAAACTGTTAGAGCTAGAGCCATGAAATTTGGTGAATGGATTTGTAATGATGAGTAGACAACCTGATTAACTTTTGAATAAATTTTGAAAAATATTTATTGAGTTATGGCTCTTTGTAATTTTGGGCATTTTTGTCTTGTCAGCAAAATATCTCAAAAACTGTTAAGAGCTAGAGACTTGAAACTTGGTGAATTGATTGGTAATGATGAGTAGTTGATCTGATTAACTTTTATGTAAATTCTGAAAAATATTTCGTAAGTAATGGCCCTTTGTAAATTTGGGCATGTTTCCCTTTTTAGCAAAATATCTCAAAAACTATTGAAGCTGGAGCCTTGAAACTTGATGAATAGATTGATAGCAATGAGCAGGTGACCTGATTATGCCCCCAATTTCGAATGAAATTGATGTGGCATATTATTTTGCCTTCGTTTGTCCATCCGTCCATTTGTCCGTTCGTTAAGCTTTTTTGTGCATGCCATATCTTAAGAACCCTGCATGCTAGGGTTTTGAAATTCTATATTTGGGTTCCCAATGAAAAAATAGCTGACCTGTATTTTCTTTCTTATCCGGCATGTTTGTTTAGAGTTATGCCGCTTTGAAAAAATCAGAATTAAATCTTTTGAGCAAGATATTGGAAAAGTATTTAAGCTGGGTTCTTGATATTCAATATAGTGAGTGGGAATGATGTGTAGATTACCTGATTATATTTTGGGAGAATTCCGTGAAAAAATTGATAAAGTTACGGCCCTTTGCGGTTCTGCACATTTTGACCTTGTCAGCAAGATGTCTCAAAAAGTGCTTAAGCTAGGGTCTTGAAATATTATATGCTGATTGGGGATGATGTGGAGATTGCCTATTTGTTTTTTAGGGAATTCCATGAAAAATTGACAGTTATGGCCCTTTGTAGTTCTAAGCATTTTGACCTTGTCAGCAAGATATCTCAAAAAGTATTTAAGCCAGAGCCTTGATATTTGGTATACTGATTGGGATTGAGAGGGAGATGACCTGATTAAATTTTGAAACAATTAAATGAAATGTTTGGAGTTATGACCCTTCACAATTTCTGTTTTAGAGTCATTTCCCTTTTGATAAAATAACATTGAAATCTTGTATATTTGTACTGCTGTTACCATCATGGGCAAGCAGTGTTGGAGTCAAGCAGTGTTAGAGTTAGGCAGTTGGGAGCATAGTGTTTTACAAACACCAGCTCTAGTTTCATGTCAGAGATAGTTCTCTAGAAATTGTACTTTTCCCAGGAAGGGAATGGATACACTTTTAGGGGGAGGCAACTGAAAATTGTTTTATGGCCTTTCTGAAAAAGGGTCTAGTCTAGATGGAAAGAATGTGATGACAAATTCTTCCTTCAAAGTAGACTTCTTTTATGAAGGGTCTTGCAATTTGCAAACAGAAGGCAAAAGTTGTCTTCCTCGTAAACAATTGCAGAAAATCAACATAGCTGTAGGTAAGAGGTAAACATTTTTCTTATTTCTCCACAAAAAAAAAACAACAACAAAAAAAACAAAAAAAACAAGGTTGTGGTACTCAATAGAAAAGTCATGCCAAGGTGCTTATAACAAGTACGTTTTTGTGGAGTATTGATTGTGTTGGGGTTTAACGACACGTCAACCCTTGTGGGTCATTTTGTGTCGTCTCCCAGAGAAAGGGAGAAAAGTGATAGAAGAGATAGTAGAAGAGATTAAAGAGAGGGACAGGGAATTAAGGAACAGGAATGAAAGTGAAGAAACAGAAGAAATAAAAATATTCCCCATCTACCCTTACCTGCTACAAGGATAGCAGGCCTTGCCCAACTGTAAGCCAATATCAGTTCGACGCCCCGGTGACGTAAGATACACGACACCTTCGCACCACCCGACCCTTTTTGTGGAGTAAGGCCAAATAAAAATATGTTTGTTTAGGGTAACATGTTTGAAAAAATAGGTAGGGTAGGTAGGGAGGGACTCTTTTATTTTACCTTTCTTATGTAGAATTATATTATAATTACCAGATATATTTGGACTAAGCACCACATAATTCACATAGAATTTTACGAGTCTGTTTGACTGTCATTTGATGTATCTGAAAGTACTGATAGAATGGCAAACAGTGTAGACCCTGATCGAACCAGTTTAGTCTGGGTCTACACTATTTGTTTACCTACTTGTCCAAATATTTAGTATAAATATTCTATCCCAGTAACACCTATATTTTTTTTTTGGAGAAAACATGAAAAAATTGCTAGGTTTCACCAGGAAAATTAGGTAGGGTAGGGCAACCCTAAACACACATTTTTATGCCCCATGCATTGGATGATGCCGGAGCATATAGTTTTTCGGTTTTCCATACGTACTTGCGTACGTGGGTATGTGCGTACAAATGTACTTCCTTCTGTACGAATGTGTGTATGTACGTACATATGTGATCCTGTTAGACTCAGGTTAAGGCATTATTACCAGGTAGAGTTTTGAAGTTTTATAGTCAGGTACCCCACAGTGGGGGCATCCGTGTACTGTGGACACATTTCTAGTTTCATTTGGCCTTACAAAAAAGCACCTTATCTGGAGCTAGGTCTTGTTAGCTGTGATTATGCTTGTCATGATGTACTGGTTTCATTTCAGATCTACCTCTATATAACACAGCAGTGGAATTGATGGCCAGAGCCCCACAGTTCTATATACAGGGGATTCAAGAAGGATAACTTACTTGTGAATGTGAAACTACATGTACAATCTACTTTTACCCCTTAGAGTGCTAATCAAAACTGCAACAAAGACATTTTGGATTTTTGGGGATTAGTTTTCAGAGAAAATAAGACTTGGCATTTCATGTGTATTGTCTGCTAAGGCAGACAATTCATATGAAATGTCAAGCCTTATTTCCTAAAAAAAATGTATTCAGAGAAAACAAGACTTGTCATTTCATGCGTCATGACTAGGTAGGCAGATGATTCTCATGAAATGTCATCTTATTTTCTCTGAAAAGCACAAACAAATTAAAATGTCATCTGCTACAATTATATTAGCACATAAAGGTTAAAGATGCTTGTTTGACATGGCGATTTGGGTCGTGGAGAGGGACCACCTTCTGGCCATTCAGTGCTTCAGATAAAAAGGATATTTAAATAAATTTAATCATTGTTCCAGCAAAATCGTAACTCTAGATAAGAGGGTAAATGTATTTCTTCTGAAAAAAATATCTAGAGTACTCATTAGATGCAGAAACAATGAAACACCTTACTGAGAACCTTACTGAGAAGCAAATTCTACGTTTTAAGAGTCCTAAAATTTGAAACTCTACATTCCATCCCTTTTTGGCCTAAATTTTGATTTCATGCAGTTGTGTCTTAAAATACTTAGTGGAATGGCAAACAGTGCAGACCCTGATCAGACTGCTCCTTAGGAGCACTCTGATCTGGTTCTGCACTGTTTGCATAATGCCATTTGGTCAGACATTTGTGTGTGTGAAATTTTAGGACATTTACCGTAAACAGGAACTCAGTAAAGTTGTCCCCCTTGTAGAAAATGGCAAAACGTGTACCAAGTGTGTCAAGTCCCCTTAAAGCTCTAATATGTGCAACAATAAGTTCTGATACATTTGTCTGTACTCTGATGCAAATTTGGTCCATTTTGAGTTATCCCCATTGCCGAGTGGGGAGTTCTTGACTTGGCTCACAAGGCCTCGGGTTCGAATCCTACTAGAGGCTGAGTTCAACATATGGCTTGTATGCAATTCATTACACATAATTTTTCATTATTGCCCCGTCATAGTCTTGATATGGCTTAAATAATGTTGAAAGAGACTTAAATCACCAAAGTTGGATATTGGTGGATGAATCGGCAAGCTCAATTATCAGATTTTTAAGAAAATATAGCATTTTATATCTGTTAATTGATGCAATCACAGAAATCCGGCATACTTACCAAAATGTTTTAAAAACTGAATGGGATTTTGTTTAAGACAAAATTAGTCATTTTATTGTATTACATAGTCATCTATCATCAGAAGTGTATCAGGTATAAATAAAGACACAACTGTTTTTGTGCTTTTGTTTTATTTATTGTTAAAGCAGTTTGCCTGAAGTGTGTATGGGTCGACCAAAGTGATCTGTCACTTTGACGGTTTGATCATAATATTCATGACTGTGTTTACAGTTTAAATAGGGCATTACAAAGGTGAGCAATCAGCTGTCTTGCTTGGAACCCAGCATTTCTGACTGTCATTCCTAAAGGAGATATTGCAGTAAGGCAAGGATTTTCCCTAATTGGCTTAATAGGTGTTGAAGACCATAATTCAGAAATTAAAATATTCAAATTTTTATTACATATTCCGGTTGCCCAATGTCCGAATGATAGCAGAAAGGAAAACTTATGCTTCCGGCTTATTATTAAGGGGAGAAGTTTACGCCTTGTTTACCCCAACCAAAATCTCCTAAATTAATACTATGTTCATAACGATAGGAATTACATTTAGTTACCTTTCTTTCTCTTTTGGAAATATTTCTTGCATTAGAATGATAAGAACGCAACACTAATTGGAAATTATGGTTAAATAATACAGTCTGCTATATCTGACCCAAGCTCACATTCATATATATTAAGTATGTCGGAAATATCTCCACCCTTGGGTCAAGGGGGGGAACCTATTTTTTATAACACTTTTTATGAAACATTCAATTTTGCATTTTAACTGCAAATTAGACAGAGAATTCAAGCCAGATATACCAGACACAAGTTTTTTCTGGTGGGGTAAACAGGACTGAAGTGGGATCGCTAAGTATCAGTTTCTGCAAATTTACAGAGTTATGGCCCTTGGTTAAAAAAAATTTCTTAACTGATCAATATCTTCTGAATGAATATGCATGGACCTCAACCAAATCTAGGTTGGGATTGTAAAATGACAATTTTCACAAATCTACAACAGTTACGACCCTTGGTACATGTATTGTCAAAATCCTGTTTCAGCAAATATCTTTTGACCAAGTCAATGGAATTTGATTTCGTTTCTGCTCAATATCTTCTGAATGAATTGATGGAATTTGATAAAATTTTGCATATGCATTGACCTTTACCAGATCTATATTTGGATTGTTACGCATCATTTTTTGCAAATTTACAACATGGTTATGGCCCTAGGCTACAGGTCACACAGGTAACTTCCTAAGGGACCTTTTGGATTAAGACCCTATAAGACAACTGAACTGTCGTTTTTTCTGTGGAAGGTGTGAAATACAGAATAGAACAGCACATTATAGGTTAAGTATTGCTAGTTAAAGTATGTTTTACTTTTAAAAACTTCATTTTTCCTAATCTCAGCTGAACCCCAATGGCTCCATATTTGGGACCATGGAAATTTGTTCTAGGTATGAGTAGTTCGAGCCACTGATAGTTAAAGTTTGCGCCAGGTTAGGAGACAAATTGGAATAATTCATGGATGTCTTTTTAATCTGCTATAAAATAATGGTATGTTGAGTGTACTCAGAATTGCAATTCTAATAAGTACATACAACAAACATTTTCATGATAAAATAGGAACAATTCCTAAAATATCCCTAAATATCTGCCAAAAGCTGTCCAAAGAATTTCCTAGGGGCTCAAAAACGAGTTCAAACTAGCCAAGGTAACGAGTTATCGGTGTTTGAGTCACTGAGGTTTTACTATATTTGGTATCTTAACTCCTTACCATACTTGTCGTAAAATGTGATTAAGCCCATTCTGCTACCTGCTAACAAGTCTTAACACTGCTAGATAAGTGGTGAAATGTGTAGACTCATTAGATGCCACATTCTGTGGTGTCTGATCTGGGTCTACACTGCATGCTGAGGCCTGTCTGTCTCAGTGTTTTGGGGCAATACATTATGTAAATAAATACTACGTTCTGAGTACTCCTCTGTAGAAATAATTTAAACCAGACCAACTTTCTGGAATATCAGTCAAGGTTTTGGGTTACCTTTAAGGGATCACAATGATTTTGTGTTCTTTCTTGTTAAGGAGACAACTTTTGTGACTTGCCATTTTCTTTCTTGCACATCAGGCACTTCCTGAAAAGGGGTCTACTCTATAAGGAATGAATTTGCTCCTATGGGGAGCAAATTCTTTCCTTATAGAGTAGACCTCAGATGGGAAGCAAAAAGACGATTTTCAAAGAGCGACTCGCTTGAAAGTGCATGAGCCCCCTTAAGTTGTTATTTGGAAGAAAAGTATTGCTTCATAAGTAAATGGTATACATTTACAAAGACCCAGCCAGCAGAGTCAGATCCAAGGCTTCTGTTTGCTTAAAAAGTATACATAGCATAAGATGAATATCCCGATTAATGTTTTTCTTATTTATGCATATAAACATTGTTTTAGTACTAATTAGAGGGGCCGCGTTGAGACACTTCTGTTGAATACCCACGGTTTCCTGGAGAAATGAGAAAAATACCAATACAGTCAACTCCTCTTATCTGGACTTCACTTATCTCGAATAACCGCTTATCTCGAAGTGAAAATCTAGTCCCTGTTTTAACATGGAAATCTAACAACAGATAACAAAATAGTGTGGAAAAGAGGAGAAATTGCCCTCCTCTTTTTCACAATGTTTTTTATATATCTCTAACTTCAGGAGTCAAAATACATATTCATTTGTGATATGAGATTAGATTTATTTTTTTCCTCAATACTGCAAATCAGATATGTTGAGGTACGAATATCTCGATGTATTTCAACAAGTCCCTTGGACTTAGAGATAATGTGAGTCCACTTATTTTGACCTGTGCTGCAGATAATGGTAAAACAGCAAGAGCCCAAATTTGACCTTAAATGTGCAGGCTGACCTGGGTCTTTGCATATGCCTAAGAATCCTTTTTCTTAAATGATGCCATTTATTCCTACATTATATCAATATAAAAGCTTACAGATTATGCTAGGCAGTGTATGCATTGGACCTTACTAGAGAACTGCTTAACCAAAAGTAGTCCACCAATTCAGATAAGATAACTGAGGCAATAATCTGGGATATTTTTTGCACGAAGCTGCTGAGGCGACTACAATGAGTACCCACAAGATCTTTTTTGGTGCAAAAATAACAAGATCTGTTTTGGAGCAAAAAATAACAATGTTTTCAGAGAAAACAGATGTCCCCCCCAACCCCCTAACCGAATTTTCAGTTTTTCTACTGTGTGACCTTAAAAATTAGGTCAAGGTCAGCAAAATCTGATCAGTTCTTTGTTATGTCCCAATTATGTTTGTGTTGAGGTTTTATAGCCCACTCAACCCATAGGGTCATGTTTGGCTCAGATTACCTAACCACACCTTTTCCTGGGTAGGCTTAGTCCTCTAAGCAGTTAACCAGTACTTGTGCACATTCTTTTGCCAGAAACTGACAACTGCCCTTCTTGAATCAGCAGAAGGGAGAAAATGACCATAGAAAATATTTCATGATCAATATGAAAGAATGTTGCCGGACCCTGCAGGGATCGAACCAGCAACCTCCTGATCACCAGCTGGACGTGCATCCTACTGAGCAACCAAGGCCCCAATTATATATCCATGAAAATTTGGTAGGAATCAAACCACGAGTGCACTAGATATTGTGCAGACATGAAAATGTCACACCGACTTCAACAGAAACCACACCAAAATCAGTATGTCCCCCTCCCCATGTGGATGGGGGTAGGAAGGGGGAGGGAGACATAATTATCTTCTGATTACCCTGCTTATCTGACAATGTCTTAGACTGCCTATCTTCAGCCATAAAACCATTTAAGCACCAATTATCAAAGCAGCAGATGACACTATTTTCTTTTTATTTTTCCAAGAAAAAAAAATGCCTTATCTTCTTGGAAAAATAAGATAAAAGTTTTTAAAACAGTGTCTGCTACTATTCTGATGATGATTTGGTGATTTACATCTCTTTCAACATTGTTTAAGTCATACTGAGGTGATGTAAGGATGATAAGGAAAGGCTGTAATAAGCTGAATTCTGTGGCTAGCATGATATGATGAAGGGAGGGCTAACCTCTTGGACACTCGGACGCTTCACACTACTATTCTGAATAGCGTTTTATGTGTTAATAATTTGATCTTTGACTAGATTGAGCATCAAGTTTCACAAAGCTGAGTTTCAACTGTCATCTGACTTAGACTGTCCAATGTTGTACATTTACAATTACATCCTGTCACTGGACATTCTATATGGTCTTTAAACCAGTCTGTTATATGAGAACAATGGCCGCCATGCCGGCATGTCTGACACCATGTAAACCAACTGTCAAAAGATGACAACTTCCCATCAAATTCTGAAAAAAGAAAGTACAAATGTGAAAATCTAAACCAGTTTCGAAGATAACTTTATAAATATAGAACAAAATGGTAAAAACCTAAAATATTCAGTTGACAAATATCAGCTGCTAATAAAACCAGCTATCAGATCAGGGCCCATTTGTTCAAAACTTAAAGTTGTTAGCTAATGTGACGTTCAAAATTTCAGTAAAAGCCTTAAATATTCAGTTGACAACAAATATCAGCTGCTAATAAAACCAGCTATCAATCAGGGCCCAGCTGTTCAAAACTTAACAAAGCTGTTAGCTAAGGTGATGTTTAAAATTTCTATCTTGAAATATGCCAAATACATCAATATTTTTTGCTGAAAAAATATCAGTGTATTTGAGAATACCTTAACTACAACAGTGAACCAGTTTGTCATTAACAATCTTGTTAAACTAACAATGCTTTGAACAACTGGCCCCAGAGCTCTAACAATTTTCCAAATGGGAAAAGTAACTAATTTTAGGGGGTTTAGGGACGAAGCAAATTTTGCAAACAGATGAAATTTGTTATTCTTTGTAAAATTGGCTATTTAACTTCTTTACACTGTATAAACAAGAGGACCATAGTTGTCCTTAATGCTCACTTGTGCTGAAAAGTAGGTCAAGGTCACCCAATGTCTACAACATTTATTAATCTGGAGGACATAACTCTTAACATATCCATGTTCCCCTCGTCTGCAAGTTTAAGGAAGATCCAACTAAAACCTATCGAGCTATGCAGCAAACAAGGTTAATTGTAGGCACCTTTAGCAATCATGGGACATAACTCTATGTATCAGGGCCCAGTTGTTCAAAGCATCGTTAGCTTAACGAGCTCATTAAGGGTCGTTTTGTTAACTGTTTTAGCAGATTCACTATACAATATTCTGATATTTTTTGCTGAAAAAATGTGAGTAGCTTTTGCACTAAAGCTACCCATATTTTTTCAGCAAAACATTTCAGCATATTTGCGTATCACTTGATGTAAATTTTACCGAATCATTAACTAACGACGTCGTTAGCTTTGAACAACTGGGCCCAGATGGTGTAGTTTTCCAAATGTTTTCGAAATCGAATGTTTTTGAAAGTTCGTCCATGTCCTCATCTGCAGGAATATCCAATCAAAATTGAAAGAGGTGGTATAACCCTAAGTATTTTTTAGCAGTCAAGGTAAAACAAAATGTGAAAAGATGGCCAAGGCCACACAAAATGTCTATTATTCATCAATCTATGGGATATTACTCTAACATATCTATGTCCAGTTCCGGGAAGATCTGATCAAAACTGTACAAGTTATATATAAACTTTAACAAAGTTAATATTTGGTGTACTGTAACCTGAAACCCCCCCCAAAAAAAACCTGCTACTCCACCTCATGGTCTTACTATTCAAAAAGTCTCAGCTTGATAGATGAAAACTGTAGAAGGAGTTGGCTGGAAATGAAGTGTGTGAACTATCTTGAAAAAGTAATAACTATCAAAATTTGGTGCACTGTACTGTAACCTCGAAATAGTCCAATGAAAACTGTTGTAGGAGTTAGCCTGTAATGAAGTCATACCTCAACGATCTTTAAGAAATGACTCTACCAAAATTTGGTGTACTGTAGCCTCGAAACAATATGCACTGCACCACCTCATAGTCTAACTGTCCACCAAGTTTCATCAACCTCATTCAATGAAAACTGTAGGAAGACAAAGTCATGCCTGAAAAATCTTTAAAAATAGTGACAACTATCAAAATTTGGAGTATATAACCTCAAAATACTATCTGCTGTACAATCTTATGGTCTAACTGCCCACTAAGTTTCAACCTGATCTGACGATAACTGTAGGAGGAATTTGCCGAAAATGAAGTCAGATATGAACAATCTTTAAAGAGTAATGACTATATTAATATTTGGTGTACTGTAACCTCAAAACAACATATGCTGTACCACCTTACAGTCTAAGTGTCCAGTAAGTTTCAACCTCATTCGATGAAAACTGAAGATCTGATCAAAACGGAAGGAGTTAAGCTGATGACAAGGTCAAAAATGGGGGTTTTCAGCAATCAAGGGGACATAACTAACAATAATGATCCGATCTGGCCAGGTTTCACACTCATCCAAAATTTCATCCATGTCCACCTAATCTGCAAGTTTCAGGAAGATCTGATCAAAACTGAAAGAATTATGCTGATGACAAAGTCAAACAGGCTTTTTCAGCAATCAAGGGCATATAATTCTAAGATTAATGATCCGATCTTGCCAGTTTTCGAACTCATCCGAGATCTCATCCATGTCCACCTTATCTGCAAGTTTCAGGAAGATCGGAAGATCAGATTAAAACTGAACAGGTTATGCTGATGACAAAGTCAAACAGAGGCTTTTTTCAGAAATTAAGGGGATGTAACTCTGAGATTAATGATCCGATCTGGCAAGTTCTCAAACTCATCTGAGACTTCATCCATGTCAACCTTATCTGCAGGGAAGATCCAATTAAAACTGAATGAGTTATGCTGATGAAAAAGTCAGAGGTTTTTTCAGCAATCTAGTGGTCTTAATTCTAAGATTAAATGATCACATCTGGCAAGTTTCTGAACTCCTCCAAGAATTCATCCATGTCCACCTTATCTGCAAGTTTCAGGAAGATCAAATCAAAACTGAATGAGTAATGCTAATGACAAAGTCAAACAGAGGTTTTTTCAGCAATCAAGGGGATGTTACTCTAAGATCAATGATCCGATCTGGCCAGTATTCTAACTCGTCCGAGATTTCATTCATGTCCACCTTATCTGTTTCAGGAAGATTCCGATCAAAAATGAACGAGTAATGCTGATGACAAGCATTTTCCCATTGTAAGTATATGGGACCTTGTGGTTGCCATAGCAAGAAGGCAATGTGTCGGCACCTGCTATATAAACAAAAAATGTCAATAAGCAGCACTAATATATATATATTAAATACCCCCACTCAGTAACCCAAACTTAATGGACAGACAACATGAAAACAACAGTATACACCCAACCACACACACCCAATATAGCAATGTTGCAATTTTGACTGAAAAAGAGGTCATGGTCATAAAATGATTCTGCACTGTCTAGAAAGTGTATGCCAGGTAAGATGACTAGGTGCAGTAATTATTCAGATTGACATTTTTTAAAACACAAGTGTGGTCGCAAATATTGACAGGGTGGAAGACCCTATGACTATATCGCAGATGCAGATGCAACAGAAAACTTACCAGCTTTCTCTTTCTGCTGATATAAAGCTGAACCTGATGGTGTTCCTAGATTTGTAAGACAGAGAGCACATCTCGGAAGAGGTTTTCTACAACCTGGACAGCAGGCAATCTGAAATATGACAAACAGATTAGGCCAAACAGATTGGCTTAGATCCCGTCTCCTGGTATTGGATAGGTTGCAGCTCTAACAATACTTTTAACAAAGAAATGGCTAAATTTGCTTGGTTTATGCATTTTCTGATGTGAAAGACGTTTTAACATTTTAAATAGCTCCAGATTAAGCTTTTTTCATTAAAAAAACCCCCAAAAAACATGCCAATTCAAATATATTGAAAATTTATACCACCAAAAACTGAAACTTTTCAGATAAAAATTCTCATATTTCTGCTCAAAACACAGAATGTGGGAGCTCACTAGAACTGCCTTGCCAATGCGGTTCTAATGAGTACCCACAATCTATGTTTTTGAACAGAAATATGAAAAATAATTTATACCCCTGTAAACCCCAGTTTTACTATATAAAAGTGGGTGGGGTTTAAGGGGGTCAAAATTATATAGGTATGTTTTCGTGATGTTTTTTTTTTTTTTTTTTTTTTTCAACCAAAATGTTGCTATTTTTATTTCTCCATGAAAATGTATGTTGCTCACTCATTACAAGTGCCTTGTTATATTTTTGTGGAGAAATCAGAAAAAAAAATTATCTGCATACTCCTCAAGACTAGAGCTACAGCTGATGTAAAATATTGTAGAATCAGATGCTGCATAATGTGGTGTCTGCTCAGGGTCTACACTGTTTGCCACTCATCCAGAATTTACAGCAGCAATAGGGTCTTGTCAAAAGGACCAGTTGCGTGTTGTAATGGCAAGTGGCCTACTGAGAGAACGGTTTCTGGAAGTACTCAAGCAAACACAAAACCAGGCTTTTTTCAGTACCTAAAAGTTTCTTCTTAAGTCCGGGTGGTTTTATTTTCTACTTTTCATGCACTTTCTGTGAAAACTTTATGATCAAATATGTGTACTGGTTTTGACATTTAACATTAAGCCTATGTGAAAAATAACAACTCCTAACCACTTTATATGGATATTTCATTGATTCCTACCCTGTTAACCAAATTCTTTTTCATACTTACTTAATTGAAAAACATATGTTCATCATAAAGTCACAGTTTAATTGTGGTTAAGAGGGTAGGAGTCGACAAAAAATAACTTTATCCTAAGATTTTCACTCATTTATTTCAGACACTACTTAATGTTTACGCACTCAACAGAGTTTTGTCAATCGGTTGTTTCCTCTAAATGGTAAACCATCATTGTAATAAACATTTTTTCAATGTATTTATTTATTAAAAGGCATGTGTTTTGGACTTTTGTTTATTTTTGGTTATCAAAATACATTTCTTTTTCTAGAATATTTTAGACTTTGGAAGAGCAAAGTTAAAACAAGCATTTTCTAAATCTGCTAATTCTAGCAGATGTTTTAAGTGCTGTTGCAGACAGCATGCAACAAAAAATATGCAATCAATTAGCTTAACAAACTGGGGCTGAAAATTGAACCTTGAGGAAGACCTTCATAAAAATTAAACATACAGTCATTTTGAGATTAATTTTGTAGTCCGAAACTTCGAGTTGATGTCACAAGCTGAATAAGACTGAGTTTCATGCTTCTTTTTCTACCCTAGCATAACTGAATTCTTTGTCTGGAATATGTTCAAACCCGAATTATTGGTTTGGAATTATTTTGTTATGTATATATCGAGTAGTTCCCATCAGTGAAAGGAAACACAAGTTATCGATATTACATTAAATTTTAACAACAACATTTCATTCTTCTCAATCTTTTGTGCTTTTATCAGTGAAAGTTATCGTTATTGCATTAATTTTTCACAAAGTATTTTGTTCTTCTCAATCTTCTTTGCATTCCTTGTTCAGAGTGAATTAGCATTCCTTCTTGACGGTACCAGTTAGACCTTTATTTTGGGACTGTCAAGAGATTGTTAATGCTGTGTAATAAGTCATTCGCTGTTTCTCTCAGAATAAAATTCCATTCTTTCTATATGCACATATATTATTTTCTACATGGAGGGACTTCATTTTCGGATGCAAATGCAAAAGAAACCAAGTTCACTGCTTTATAACATCTGGTTTGGGTTTTTATGTCCTTCGAGGGTTTGACACTGTTGTACTGAATCAAATTAAATAAATAAATGGTTTACCTTATTTCTGCATTGAATATATCCTGTTTTATCAATCTGAATACTCTTTGTTTCATTTTATGTATATTCTTATCATACTGAATTCTTTAATCCCTAGTTCGTAAAAAATTCTTACTTTATATTTTATTTGTGACCATCTATTTATGTAAATAATATTCTTACACCATATATGAAAAAATTCTTAATTTGTAATATATATATATAGTCTTTTATTTTATACGTATTGAAACCCTGTATTGTATGGTTTATTGTCTCCTTCAAACCATTTTCCTCTACAGCCATCAAATTATCTATTGAAATCATTTCAATGAGAAACAGTCTCCTGAAGTAACAATCATTAGTATCTAGTGTGCATTTATGTAAACGTATTTGTGTCTGATCAAACATATTTGTGCCTGGCCAGATAAATATTAGTGTACTTTAGACTAATAGGCTGTGATATATAATCGAAAAAATAGCAATGTTTGTCTTATCTCCACTAAAAAATAGTAAGTAGTCAGCGGTTAGAACACCTTTAAAAATAATAATAAACACATGATAATCGGTAAAAATATCCTGGTTACGGCACCAAAAAACAAAAAGTGTGTTACCGGAGAAAAAATATATGTCGTCTAAATTGGTTCTATTTGTACTAGATGTCTTATTTAGCTTTTATAAAATAGTCATATTGGTTTACCGTTTTAGCGGACAATTTATAAGAACATTGTTGGTCATGAGACAGATTCGTAATAAATTCTACTGCGAACTACTCTAAAATTATCATTAAATGTATTTTATTGTATTTTTAACGTGCATGTGATTATTGATACAAAACTCTAACATTATATCAAGTATTTCTACATTTCAATAGTAAAATCAGATTTCTACTCAACAAGCACAAGTCACGTGACTATGCATGGCGTCGTTAATATAAAACTGTTCTCATGTGAAGGTGGATATACAGGGCTGTCTTGCATATCAAGCTCATCAAGATCCATCGTGGGCCAAAATACCCTTAAAGTGCAAGTCATTCTTTAACCCTAAACCTTTCTCTTGCTAAACACATGTCCTGTCTTAGCAAACAGTGTAGATCAAGATCAATTGGCTTCTGAAGAAGCCAACTGATCTGGATCTGCACTGTTTGACATTTGGTATGTGAATTTATATCAATAATCTGGATCAAGGACTCTGATTGGCTGACAATTAGAACTGGGCATGGCATCTTAATTTATTCAGCATGACCCTTGTTAAACTGCCAATCACAACAATTGTCGTCTGCTTTGTCATCTGCTTGTGATTTTAAAGCTAATTTTTGCAAACAGTGTAGACCCAGATCAGACTGCTCCTCTAGGAGCAGTCTGATCAGGGTCCACATGTTTGCCTGTATGGAAAAATTGGCTTGAAAAGTTTGCAAGAATATTCAGGAGACGACATTTTCAGATTCAAGTTCTTTTTTGGTATTTTTAGGATTAAGACAAGTACAGTAAGAAGTTAAGGTGTCAAATAAATATAAATAAAAGTATATATCATACGCAACAACCCTATTGATCATACGAAACAACTGTTTCATTTGACTAATTGTCATCTGAAGGTGTATAAACCCATTGTATCTGGTAAAGATTCTTCAATTGTTTAGAAAATGTGGACAAGACAATTTTGTACCAAGGGGAGTAATTCTGGAAGTATTACATCACTAGCACTAATGTTTTCACAAAACAAAACAGACTGGATATGCATGTTTGTATGTTTGTTTGTGTTGAGGTTTTACGGCCCAGTCAATCCAATGGGGTCATGTCGAGCGCGGTCAGTTTACCTTACCACACTTTTACTGGGCAGGCTTAGTCATCTAAGCGATTAACCAGTATTGTGTATGTTCTTTTGACAGAAACTGACAACTGCCCTTCTTGAATCAGCGGAAGAGAGAGAATGACTGTAGAAAATATTTCATGATCAATCTCTACGAAAGAATGTTGCCGACCTTGGCGGGGGATGAACTAGCAACTTCTTGGTCTCCAGTCGGACGGCGCATCCAGCTGAGCCAACCAGGTCAGCGCTTGTGATTTAAAAGTTGATTTTGCAAACAGTGTGGACCCAAATCAGACTGCTACTCTAGGAGCAGTCTGATCAGGATCCACATGTTTGCCTGTATGCAAAAATAGGTTTGAAATGTTTGCAAGAATATTCAGCTGACGACATAAACAGATGACATTTTCAGATGCAGGTTTTCTTGGCATTTTAAGGGTTAAGACAAGTACAGTAAGAAGTTAAGGTATCACAACATTTCGAATAATAAGATAAATAAAAGTATTGATAATATGAAACAACCATATTGATCATATGAAACAACCGTATTGATCATATGAAACAATCGTTTCATTTGACTTATTGTCACCTGAAGGTATATAAACCCATTGTATCTGGTAAAGGTTCTTCAACTGATTTAGAAAATGTGGACAAGACAATTTTGTACCAAGGGGCAAAATTCTGGAAGTATCACATCACTATGACTAATGTTTTCACAAAACAAAAACAGACTAGATATACAAGTTCCTCTGATTTTCATGTAAAGGAAAAGTTTATTTTCGAACAGCACAAATCATTAAATTTGTTTACCTTTGGTTTATGAGTTGAAGGAAGCATGGAATTCATGTTAGGCCTTGACCTTGAAGCCAAGGACATATTGCACGCAATAGATTTTCCACAGAAATTACAACTGACAAACGCTTGGCCTGGAACACGTTTACCATCCACTGAGTGATGGATGATGTCAAATTTCGCCCTGAAACAAAAAGCAAAAACTAGCTAGTCAAGTCAAAACAATGTGATGAGAGTGAAATATGCTAGATAATATCTAAAAATAAACTTTCAATCTACCTGTCAATGTACATGATGTCATTGAGTATATATGAAATGAACAGCACGTTCTTCTGGCAGCTTCCAGTGAAACGGGTAAAGCTGTCAAATAACTTTTTTGTTTTGAGGTTTTACTGTCCAATGGGGTCATGTCAAGCACTGTCAGTTTACCTAACCACACTTTTACTTGACAGACTGAGTCGTCTATAAAGCGGTTGACCAGTATTGTGCACATTCTTTCACCAGAAACTGACAACTGCCCTTCTTGAATCAGTAGAAGGGAGAGAATGACCATAAAAAGTATTTCATGATCAATCTCCACAAAAGAATGTTGCCAACCCGACAAGGGTCAAGCCTGCAACCTCTTGATTACCAGTCCACGCATCCAGCAGAGCCACTGAGGCCGACGTCAATTTAAGGGGTGGTGTCTGGTTAGTTTTCATTATTACCATATATTATAGAAATTCTTGTATTTAATGCAGTGTAGAATGTGGCATCTGATCTGGGTCTACACTGTTTGCAAATGTCTCTTTTATGGGACACTAGGCTTAAATGGGTTAAAATAGGTGACACTTTTTCTCATATTTACATTTATTTATTATAGATCCAGCAAAGGCACATTTTTTCAACCAAAAAGTATTAATGTTTTTCATCATTTCTCCACCAAAACATTGGTTGTGGGTGCTCATTAGATGGGCCTCTCATAGGTACTTCTAATGAGTACCCACAATGTATGCTTTCATGGAGAAGTAAGAATATGTTTACCTAATACCCTCTCTTATTTAGAGCTATGAATTGGCAATGTCAATGATTACTCACAACATAGGCTCATAGTTATAGATAAGAGAAGTACATGTACCCAGATAAACATTTTTCTCCTCAAAAATGTGTTTAACCCGAATGGACTCTTCTACCTAAACTCATTGGACAGCTCCATTTCCTATATAAGGGGTGTCTGGTTAGTTTTTATTATTATCATGTTTTGTAGAAATGTCTAAACTTAATGCAAACAATGTAGAGCCTGATTAAACGCCACATTCTGCAGCATCTGATCTGGGTCTACACTGTTCGCTAATATACTTTTTACGGGCAAAGGCAGATGCTCTACCGAGCCACTCAGACTGGGCCCAGTTGTTTAAAACTTAATGAAGTTATTAGCTAATATGTTGTTAAAATTTCTATCTTGAAATATGAAATATACATTGATATTTTTGGCTGAAAACAAATGTGAGCAGCTTTTGCATTGCAAAAGATACTCACATTTTTGCTGCAAAAATACCAATATATTTGAAAATACCTTAGCTACAACAGTTAACAAGTTTATCATTAACAAGCTTGTTAAGCTAACAATGCTTTGAACCACTGGGCCCTGGTGTATTATGCTTCTGTGCAAAATTAACAACAAAGGTCCCAATTTATCACCTTAAAGGGATTTGATACACTCAATAGATTTTCCACCATTTTTTTAAGGGCTCAATTTATACAAGACCAAACAAAAACAATTTGTGTGTTTAGGGTAAAAAGTTAGAAAAAAAATAGGTAGGGTAGGTAGGAACTCTTATATGTATTTATTTTAGGTATGATTATACCATAATTACCAGATATAATTCACGTAAAATTTTACCAAGTCTGTTTGACTGTCCTTTGATATATCTAAAACTACTGATAGAATGGCAAACAGTGTAGACTCTGATAAAACTGCTCCTGTAGGAGCAGTTTGATCTGGGTCTACACTGTTTACTCATACCTACTTGTCCAAATATTTTGCATAAATATTTTATCCCAGTAACACCTTTTTTTTTTTTTTTTTTTTGAGAAAACGTGAAAACATTTTGCCAGGAAAATTAGGTAGGTTTACCCTAGACAAGCATCTTTTATTTAGCCTGACTTCCGGTTTCCTTTCCTGCACTTGAATCCCCTTCTGAAAAGTGAAAAGAATTTGCTCCCAAGAAGAGCAAATTATTCTTTTGTTAAAGAGTAACTTATTTCAGAAAGGAGAAAAAAAGTTTTCAAAAGAGTTTCCTCACCCAAAAGTGTATCAATTCCCCTTAACTAGCACTCTTAACTAACACTCTTATATTTACCTTTGATGCCAGAGTCTCCATTGATCTAACATACTTCTATAACTGAAAACAGAAACGACAGTTCACTAAATTTGTGTATTTAACAATACAAGCAACAACAGATTTAGAGTTATGTATTTAACCGTGTGGAGTGAAACAGACTTATATTTGTGTGTTAACTAGACTGACAATAACATATTCATATTTACAGGACAATCTCTTTATAACATTATATTTGGAGTCCATGGAACAAAAACTGAAACATTACATAGCATTCTTACGAAAGACCGGTAGTGTCATTTCAACTACATTAATTCAAGGTTTCAACTTCACGAATTCATGATTTCAGCTTCACGAATTCACAAATTCAACTTCACAAATTCACGATTTCAACTTCACGAATTCACGAATTCAGCTTCACGAATTCAACTTCACGAATTCACCTTCACGAATTCACGAATTCAACTTCACGAATTCACGATTTCAACTTCACGAATTCACGAATTCAACTTCACGAATTCCACTTCACGAATTCAACTTCACGAATTCACGAATTCAACTTCATGAATTCACGAATTCAACTTCACGAATTCCACTTCACGAATTCAACTTCAGGAATTCACGAATTCCACTTCACGAATTCAACTTCAGGAATTCACAGTTGAATTCGTGAAGTTGAATTCGTGAATTCTTGAAGCTGAATGCGTGAATTCGCGAAGTTGAATTCGTGAAGTGGAATTCGTGAAGTTGAATTCGTGAATTCATGAAGTTGAATTCGTGAATTCGTGAAGTTGAATTCGTGAAGTGGAATTCGTGTGAAGTTGAATTTGTGAATTCATGAAGTTGAATTCGTGAATTCGTGAAGTTGAATTCGTGAAGTTGAAATCGTGAATTCGTGAAGTTGAAATCGTGAATTCGTGAATCTGAAATCGTGAATTCGTGAAGTTGAAACCTTGAATTAATGTAGTTGAAATGTCACTACCGGTCTTTCGTACATTCTAATGAGTATCCACAAAATGTGCTTTCATGCAAAATAAGTATAATATCAGCATATTTTAGTTGAAACAAGAAGTATCAATAAGCATGGCTTATTTGATATCCCCCACAAGGTAACCAGTGTAACAGACAGAAAAACGGATGTGAAAACAATACAGCCCCCACAAACACATTTAGTGTGTGTGTGTGTGTATGAGATGGGGAGGAGGGGGGAATGGTTGTGAGGGTTATACAAGTCCATTTATTAACCCATTTATGTTCATATTTCTCTAATACAAACAAGATCAAACTTCAGTCATGTCATTTATTAACACGTTTATGTTCATATTTCTCTAATACAAACAAGATCAAACTTCAGTCATGTCATTTATTAACACATTTCATGTTCATATTTCTCTAATACAAACAAGATCAAACTTCAGTCATGTCATTTATTAACATGTTTATGTTGATATTTAACCAATGGATGTTCCATTGTCTCTATGTAAATAAAACTAAGGTTAATTCTCAATAACCAAAAATTATACCATAACTGGACCAAGGGATAATTTTCAATTTTGAAAATTAACCCATGGTTTTATTTATAGATCTCACAGGTGTACTTTAGAATGACTCAACTCATCAGTCCACCTTAACCTTTTTCACTCTCTGGACTAATTCCGCAGGTGATGGCAAGTTGATATTTCCTCCAAAAAACAGATTTTTGTTTTCTGGGAAAAATAAGAAAAAATATTTCAAAATGCTGTGTGTTGAATTTTGTTTCAACAGACATTTTGAAACTTTTTTTATATTTTTCCTAGAAAACAGAATTTGACATTTCATGCAAATTGCTTCCATATGTCAAATGTTTATTGGAAAAATAAATGTATCATCAATATGTTGTCTGCTGAAAATGCCCAGAGTGCTAACCATCAATTTTCAGCAGAAGACATTTTTTAAATAATTTTCTTATATTTTTTTCTCAGGAAACTGGATTTGACATTTCATGTACATTGTCTCAACTAGAGACAGTTTGCATCAAATGTCAAATTCTGTTAGCTGGAAAAACTAAGAAAGTATCATCAAATATATTGTCTGCTGATATTATCCAGAGAGTGGTAAAGGTTAGAGGAACTTCAAATTTACTTCTGCACTGAGCAACTTTTTATTTAAAAATGACATATTTTGTTTAATAAAACACATGAAACCAGACAGTCTGTCTGGAGAATATTATAATGACCAAAGCTACAGCTGACCAACCAGATTGCACCAAAGTTTGACCAAATTAAGATGCTGATTGAATTTCTTTTGATTGACAAGATTGCAACCAATCAGATTTTAGCAGTAGTGCCTCAGTTAGTTTTATTCAAAAAAGGTGGGGTGTTGCATCCTTTTTAGTACACAAGGTCAATAGGTCCAGCATTACATCAGACTGCCTGTTACCACTTTACCATAAAAACATAAAAAAAAGAGAAATAGAGGTAAAAAAGTACAGAAAGATATACTAAATAAATAAAAGTATAGTTTTTGTAAGAAGAAAAAAACAGTCCCATACATTGGTTAAAACAGATAAACCATGTTATTGTCTCGGTTTTGGGAATACTGTAAATTATTACAGCATATTGATCTACAATAGGCTCCATTTATTTCAGCATTAAAATAGTAAGTCCAGTTCGCATTTTTGGTAATTTGGGTTGTTTCAGTACTTTGACTGTACCAACTTGTAAGGTCATTTCAGTACACATGTCCTTTGAGCACTGTAAAGGATTGGTTCCAGGCTTATATGTAGACATACTGAAAGTGTTTTGCACAGCTGGGTCCCAGTGCAACAGCCTCTTTCTGACGACAGCTGATTGCTGCAGCAAGGAAAAAGTTTTCAGTCCAGTTTTTTGGCAAATTTTTCAACTTTTTGAACATTTCAAGCCCAATTTTGAGATTATCTTGGTGCCTCCATAATCATGCCACCTAGAAAGAGGGCTAGGAAGGGTCAGGCTAGGGGCCAAGCAAAACAAAATCAGCAACAAACAGCAGCAAATGAGCCATGCCCTCAACCGGGGGCAACAGGAACACCAGAAATTGTAAGGTTATGTGGTGATGGCGGGGTTCAACAGTCAGGTAACCAAGTGTCATACTCACCTGAGATTAATGCTACAGGGTCCAGTATGTTAAATACTTGGAGTAGTGCTTTGGGGGTTCAGGGGACCCCTCTAGCACAAACAATTGCACAAAACACTCAGTCTGACTTTCAGATGCCGGATGTACGTTGTGCTGATGATGATATTGCGATGCATGTTCCGCAAGATATTTGTATTAAGATATGGAAAAATGAATATATAAATTTGGCTTCTCTGTTAAAGAAAAATCAAAAAAGGCGTGGGGAGGAATCTGGTAATTTATTTATAAATGAACATGGCTAAATTCAAACACGCCCTAAAGTATTAAAAGAAATAACCAATATCAGGGAGTGGACAGATGCTTTTTTAATATTCATGACTATATATTTGAAAAAGTATCAGGATAAAGTTTTTGAATTAATTCAGTACCTGAGCACCATCAGAGAGGCTGAAAGCAGGTGTCAAAATTTAGCATGGCGAGAATATGATGCTGAATTAAGGACAAGGCAAGCTTTAAAACAGGAGCCGTGGAATAAAATTTATTCAGATTTGTGGCTTAAATTAATGACAAACACAAACAAGCTAGAAACAACTACCTTTCAATCTAAGCCTAGCTTTGCTGGCCACTCAAATCAGTCTCGTCTTGCACTTGGCGTATGTTTTGATTATAACAAAGGCAAATGCTATTTCAAAAATTGTAGATTTTCTCATGTTTGTTTGGCATGTAAGGGGGACCATTCTGAAAACCAATGTCCCAGACACAGTCAAAATTTACAACAGAATGCATTCACTGCAAATAAGAACACTGAAATAGATCACACTCAAAGGTCCTCCTTTCGTGGTCCATTCAAACGGAAATAAATTTGAGCTCGGCTCCACTCCTGTAGATTTATCTGCCTTTGAGAAGGAATTGCAAGAATATCCAGACAGACAAACAGCGGAAGAGTTGAAAAATGGGTTTAAAAATGGCTTTTACATTAACTTTGAAGGTCCTCGAAAATTGGTCATATCAAAAAATTTACCTTCAGCAAATAAAGCCCCTGATATTGTCAGGCAAAAAATCACGAAAGAATTGGAAGCAGGAAGAGTTGCTGGCCCTTTTCAAACTGTACCTTTCACTGATTTTAGGGTTTCTCCTCTGGGTTTGGTACCCAAAAAACAGCCAGGTGAATATCGTTTAATACACCATCTATCATATCCAGAGGGGGATTCAATCAATGACTATATTGACCCTGAATTTTGCAGTGTCCAATATACTAGATTTGATCAAGCTGTTAAAATGATTCAGAAATTGGGAAAAGGTGCTCTGCTAGGCAAGGCTGATATAAAAAATGCATTTCGCCTAATGATTATCTCCCCAGATGATTTTCCCCTGTTAGGTTTTATGTTTGATGGTCAATACTTCTTTGACCGTTGCTTACCTTTTGGACTTTCATATTCATGTGCATTATGGGAGAAATTTGCCCATTTCTTACATTATGCTGTAAGAGAATCATGCACAGTGGGTGAACTTGAACATTACTTGGATGATTTTTTGTTTGGGGGTGAAGCTGGCACAACTGACTGTCAAGAAATTATGACTTCCTTTTTCAAGACTTGTGGAAAAATGGGCGTGCCTGTTGCAGATGAAAAGACAGAAGGGCCTCAAACAATCATCATTTTCTTGGGATTTGAACTTGATTCAATTCTTATGGAGGTACGAATTCCAAAGGACAAAATTATGAAACTACAAAGTCTTATTGAAGAAATATTACATAAGTCCAGTATTACACTAGAGGTTATGCAGTCTCTTCTTGGCTCACTGAATTTCATGTGCCGGGCTATCGTTCCTGGTCGTCCTTTTTGCCGCCGGCTGATAAATGCTACAAGGGGTATTACAAAGCCTTATCATCATATTCGGATTTCCAAGGCAATGAGGTTAGATTTGCAAACATGGCTGACATTTTTCAAATCGTTTAATGGTGTCTCTGTCTTTCATGACAGGTTTTGGCTGTCAAATGCTGACTTATGTTTGTTTACGGACAGTTCAGCAAGTTATGGTAAAGGCTTTGGAGCTTATTTTCAGGGAAAATGGACATATGGTCTGTGGCCTGCTGAATGGTTTCACCGCGGTATTACTGATGACATTACAGTACTTGAATTGTTCCCCATTTTTGTTGCTCTTGAAATCTGGGGTCAGCATCTCAGCAACAAAAAGATTCTATTCAAATGTGACAATCAGGCAGTTGTTCATATCTTGAATTCGCAAACGTCAAAGGCAGAGTATGTCATGGTCTTGGTCAGAATCATTACATTAAAATGTTTGCAGCTGAATGTTGTTCTCAAAGCGGAACATTTATCAACTTCTCGGAATGCCGTGACGGACAGTTTATCTCGATTGCAGATGAATCGCTTTCGACAGTTGGCCCCAGAAGCCGAACCAGAGCCAGAGCCTGTTCCAGACCATCTTTGGAGCGTCTTCAATCAGGAGCCCACCAGCTTGTGACTGCAAGTTTGTCAGTTAATACCCGTCATGCATATGCTACTGCATTGGCAAACTTTTCAACTTTTAGATCTAATTATGCTCTCCCTTTGCAGTGGCCAGTACCTGAAACTCATATTCATGCTTATATTACTTATCTTTTCCACAATGGTTATGCCCCATCAACAGCTGCCATGCACATATCTGCTATTAGCTTTCAACATAAAATTAACCATAATTTTGATAACACTTCCACTTTTGCCATTTCAAAAATGCTTGAAGGCTACAAGCGTCTTAGAGCCAATCCTGATAACCGTATGCCAATTATGTATAATACTCTGGTTGCTATTTGTAAAATTTTGGGGAGTATCTGCATTTCTGAGTATGAAACACTTTTATTTAGAGCAGCTTACCGTTTGGCATTTTTTGGTTTGTTCCGTGTTAGTGAGTTGGTATTTACATCGTCACAGCAACCTGATCAACCATTGCAAGTATCTGATGTATTATGTACCACCAAAGCTGGGCAAAATATATTACGAATCCGCCAGCGTAAGGCCAAATGCAATCAAACAGGAAAACCATATATAATTGACATTCCAGCTATTGAATCTACAGAATGTCCATTACTGGCCATGGAAGCGTTTCTCAAAATTAGACCTCACAAATCAGTATATCTTTTTTGTCATATTAATGGGCAACCTCTTACAAGATATCAATTTGGGGCAGTTTTAAATAAAGCTATAACTGCTCTGAATCTACCAACAACACATTTCAGAACGCATTCCTTCCGTATTGGGGCCGCTTCGTGGTTAGCCAGCAAAGGCGTATCGTATGAGACTATCAAGAAAATGGGCAGATGGCAGTCCAATTCATTTCTCAAGTACATAAGACTATAAAGTGGACTTGCTCATTGCTCCTTAGCCCTATTGATAATTTGCATCATAAATTTTGATTTCCAGATGTATGGTTGGTAGGGGACTCCTACATAAATAGATTAGCAGCCCGAGCCAGAACCAGGCAGCTTGAAAGTACGGTTGGCGCTTCCAAAGTTCAGAAAGTCAAGTGGATGGGTCAGGGCGGCATGAAATGGCAACAGCTTCTACCAAAGATTCAGTATGCTGCTCTCCATAATGCTGCTCCAAAGGCAATAGTGGTTCATGTTGGTTCCAATGACTTAGCTTATCAGAAAGGGGTGGTCTTGATCCATAATATGAAGGATGACTTAAGTAATCTAGTTCAAACATTCACTAGCAGTGCCATTTTCGTTTCTGCTATGTTGCCTCGTATTGTATGGTCAGGAACACAGGTTCCAGACAAAATGGAATCCAAACGAAAATTCATTAATAGAGTGATTCGTCGCTTTATAAAATACAATGGTAGGGGGGTCTTTATTGATCATCCAGAAATTACATCTGACACACCGGGCTTATATAAACCAGATGGCGTACATCTATCTGATATTGGTTCTGATATTTTAATGTTAGACATTCGGGAGGCTCTGCAGGATCAGTTGTGAACACCAGTTTTGTTTGCGGTGGAATTTTGGGGCAAACCAAATTATTGGTTTGTGTGGCGGAAAATTCCAAAGGGATGTGATTCTGACTGAAATCTTGTTATATATTTGGGAGCTGCTTTCTCATCCAACAGTTTGCTGGTAGATGTGTATGTACCATTTACTCAGCGGTGGTGTATATGATTTAGCGGGCATTCTGTGTACATACCGGAATGCTTTGCGGAGTTTTGTTTTGGTGGGTATCATGTGTCTGTACCGTGATACTTTGCGGTGTGCTGTTTAATAGAACAGCATGTGTATGTACCATGTTGTTTAGCAAGCATCATGTGTATACACCGTGTTGCTTTGCGGTGGTTTCTATGTAGAAACCAGTGGGATAAAAAGATGAGAAAGCATCTCCTTATTGATTGCATCTCTTCGAGTTTCCAACCACTGATCTGCAACCTTTACGCCACAAATTATTTTATGTGTATGTTAAACACTGTGAATAGTTATTACTTTGTTAAAACACTCAGGAAGAGTTGATAAAGGTTATTTCAACATATTCTTTGTTCTTATTTTAACCGTCTTGAAATAATACAGCATATTGATCTACAATAGGCTCCATTTATTTCAGCATTAAAATAGTAAGTCCAGTTCGCATTTTTGGTAATTTGGGTTGTTTCAGTACTTTGACTGTACCAACTTGTAAGGTCATTTCAGTACACATGTCCTTTGAGCACTGTAAAGGATTGGTTCCAGGCTTATATGTAGACATACTGAAAGTGTTTTGCACAGCTGGGTCCCAGTGCAACAGCCTCTTTCTGACGACAGCTGATTGCTGCAGCAAGGAAAAAGTTTTCCCGCCCTCCCTCCCAATTTTTATTCTTAATTCACTAATAACCATTTAGTATTGCAGCTAAAGAACAGTAGCTCTATGTATTATTTCAGATGGTTAAAATAAATAATTATGTCAATGTTTGTCATTATTTTGTGGTAGGATACTGCCGCCCAGTTTCTTTTATAATTTCAGAAAGAACAGTCATCCATGTCCTTTCATTCTCCTGCCTGGTGGATTAAGTAATGGTGTTATATTTTGGTGAAAAACAGTTATGCTGCTTTAATGTTCTACAGTGTATCATCAGATACATGAGTGTTAAGTATAAATTGCAATATCAGAAAGACTAAGCTGTTTTTAAATCTGTGGATTATTTGGATAACTCATGGGCAAGAACATTCCAGTCTAGTATGCAATCTAGCTGTTGCTGATTGGGGGTGGCGGAAAATTCCGAAGGGATGTGATTCTGACTGAAATCTTGTTATATATTTGGGAGCTGCTTTCTCATCCAACAGTTTGCTGGTAGATGTGTATGTACCATTTACTCAGCGGTGGTGTATATGATTTAGCGGGCATTCTGTGTACATACCGGAATGCTTTGCGGAGTTTTGTTTTGGCGGGTATCATGTGTCTGTACCGTGATACTTTGCGGTGTGCTGTTTAATAGAACAGCAAGTGTATGTACCATGTTGTTTAGCAAGCATCATGTGTATACACCGTGTTGCTTTGCGGTGGTTTCTATGTAGAAACCAGTGGGATAAAAAGATGAGAAAGCATCGCCTTATTGATTGCATCTCTTCGAGTTTCCAACCACTGATCTGCAACCTTTACGCCACAAATTATTTTATGTGTATGTTAAACACTGTGAATAGTTATTACTTTGTTAAAACACTCAGGAAGAGTTGATAAAGGTTATTTCAACATATTCTTTGTTCTTATTTTAACCGTCTTGAAATAAATCATAATTTGGTGACCTTTCACTGTCTGACCCAAACTCGGCTCCGCCTCGTTTGGGGTCAGACAGTGAAAGGTCACCAAACTATGGTATAATTTACAGTATACCCAAAACCTCGACAATAACCATGGTTTATCTATAACTTCTCTAATACAAACAAGATCAAACTTCAGTCATGTCATTTATTAACACGTTTATGTTCAAATTTCTCTTATACAAACAAGATCAAACTTCAGTCATGTCATTTATTAACACATTTATGTTCATACGAGGGTGGTTCAATAAGTTCGTAGAACTCGTTTTTTTTTTCTATACAATTCAAGATTTCTTTTTTCATTTTTGTGTAGTGTAAACCTTTTTCAGTTGAATGATAACAGCCTTTCAGTCAACATGTACATTTTTTACTCTTACTTTTTGTTTGAAAACCTATACCCATAGGCAAAAATGGAAAGTCAGAATATTGAGTTCAGAGCAGTCATAAAGTTCCTCACTAAGGATGGTGCAAAGGTCAAAGAAATCCATTGGCGCATGGCTGATGTGTATGGTGATAGTAGCCCAAAGTATTCCACAGTGGCAAAGTGGTCATCAGAATTTAAACGTGGGGGAGACTCCTTAGAAGATGACCCAAGGCTAGGTTGCCCCGCTGATGTCATCAGCCAGGAGATGATCGACCGTGTTGAGAGACTTGTGCTGAACAATCGCCGAATCAAAGTTGCCAAACTTGCTTCAGAATGTGGTATTTCTAATGGAAGTGTTTACACTATAATCCATGAACATTTAGGCATGTCAAAAGTATCTGCCAGGTGGGTACCCAGAAACCTGAACATGCAAAATCGTCAGCAAAGGGTGGAGTCAAGTCAAGAACTTCTGGAAGTGTACAATGCCAATCCAGAAGACTTTCACACTCGTCTTGTAACAGGAGATGAAACTTGGCTTCACCACTGGGACCCAGATACTAAAAAGAATCCATGCAATGGAAGCTCCCTGCTCATCCCCACCTAAGAAATTTCGTATCCAACCATCAGCCAGCAAGGTAATGGCCACGGTGTTTTGGGACTCCAAAGGGATTATATTGATAGATTACAAGCCTGCTGGTACTTCAATTACATGAGAATACTATGCCAATGTCATTAAACAATTAACGGTTGCTATTAAAGAAAAACGAAGGGGAAAGTTAGCTGCTGGTGTCCTTCTTTTGAATGATAATGCCCCTGTGCACAAGTCCAGAGTTGCACAAGAGGCTATTCGTGAGTGCAAGTTCAAGCAGTTAAATCACCCATCATACAGTCCACACCTAGCCCCAACTGATTATTATCTGTTTCGAAATTTGAAGTCCCACTTGCGTGGAACGAGATTTCAGGACGACGATGAGCTCAAGGCTGCTACATATACAGAGGCTTGGTTTGAGGACCAAATAGATGACTTTTATTTCAAAGGCATAGACTGTTTAAAAGAAAAGTGGGCCAAATGTGTTGAAGTAAAGGGGGATCATATTGAAAAATAATGTTGAAACCATCTTCCAATCTGTGAGTTAAACCAAGAGTTCTACGAATTTATTAAACTCCCCTCATATTTGTTCTAATACAAACAAGATCAAACTTCAGTCATGTCATTTATTAACATGTTTATGTTCATATTTCTCTAATACAAACAAGATCAAACTTCAGTCATGTCATTTATTAACAGGTTTATCTAATACAAACAAGATCAAACTTCTGTCATGTCATTTATTAACAGGTTTATGTTCATATATCTCTAATACAAACAAGATCAAACTTGTGCTTGCTTACTTGCATACATGTATTAAAGGCACTAGAAATACCAAGTGATCTATGGTGGTAGGTCAGTACCATATTTACCCTCAATATATGGACAGACAGGCCTGAGAAAACAGACTAGATCCACAGATAGTGGCATCTGATCATGGTCTACACTGTTTGCCACTTGTCCAGCAATTTTAAGACACATCATCAAGTAGTAAATTTTGAACAATGGACATATACTGGTTTGTGCATACTTGTGCAAACTAAGGATGCTGATTAAACTTATCTTATACCATTATATATGTAACTCTACCTTTCAATCCAAGTTCCAACTCTAAGGTCCTTGGCAATCTCATTAGGGAAGCTATATATAGCGGCTAGGGAGGCTGTTTGAACATCAGCAGTGAGGTCTACATGTCTCTGTAGTAAATCTACACCTTCACTTCTCATACCTGTAGAAAAAAGGAAACTTCATGAACCAGGAACAAAATGCTTTCTTTGCTTACTAACATAAATTTGGTCTTTTTTCTTTAACAGTTACCGTGCTAAGGGCAGATTCAGCAGACGACAAACTGATGATATTTTTTCCTATTTTTCCTGGAAAATAGGATCTGACACTTCATGCAAATTGTCTCCTGAGGAGACAATTTGAATCAAGTGTCAAATCCTATTTTCTAGGCAAAATAAGAAAAAAATTTAAAATATCGTCTGCTGAAATTTTTCCCAGCATGCAAGGTGTCAAGAGACTGGATACACTTGGTAGGTTTCACCACCATTTCTTACAAGGAGGGAGACAGACAACTTTTGTGACTTCCTGTTTGCTTTCCTACACCCCAATTCTTTCTGAAAAGGAGTTTACTATAAAAAGGAAAGAAGTACTGCTGACAGAAGCAATGTAAATTTGCCTACTAAATGATGGAAAATAAAAAGTATCAGTTTGGTAAATGTCCTAAAACACTTTATTCCATACCTTTTTGTCCTAAATTTTGCTTTTTATGTAGTTGTTTCTTAAAATACTAAGGGGAATGGCAAGCAGTGTAGACCCTGATCAGGCTGCTCCTTCAAGAGCAGTCTGATCTGGGTCTGTACTGTTTGCATATTCCATTTTGTCAGTCTTACAATTACCATAAACTGTGTAATTTTAGTTGCAGTGGACCTCTAATGACCCATGAAAACAACTTTTTCTAAATGGAATGTAATCGGACCTTAAATTTGGGTAAAACTGTCCATTTTTGCTATTGAAATGCATGGAAAATGGAAACGTTTTTATAAAATTCTGTTCCCCCCACCCAACCCTTGCCTCAGCTAAACTTTCTGTAGGCATTTGTATATGCATATTTTACACAATATACTACCTGAGGTGGCTACCTGAGGCAAGGAGGGGTGAGGGAATGATACCCTAAAGACAAAAACCTATTTTTTCACTCTCAGTGCAGTAGTTTTAAACATGGAAAGAATTACAACTGTTTTAAATTAAATTATCTAACTGCTTTGTCCTGGCGTGTTCATTTTAATATACATTATAATTAATCTGTAAATGTATTTAGCCATCTGCTTGACTTTAGTTGCAGAAATGCAGCCTCGACTCAGTACTTTACAGATATAAAGCCTGATTCAGTAATGTGCATTTGGAAGGCAATAGTATAACACAAGATACCTGTGCCTATATTGTATATATAGTCAGTGAAGTGGAACCCAAAGGTACATGTACTTTATGCCACACACCGAGTCAACTTAGATCAGCCTGCACATACCCAAGCGTTTAATCAGTCTTTTTGTCCTCATGTGTAAGCCTTGATCCTTGGCTATGCACAGAGTGCCCATTGAAGACTCTGATCAGACTGCATGGATGTGCATTTCACAGATACTCAAGGACACCTTATTTCTTGACACAGTTCATAATGTATTTCTGTTGAGTTTTGCATTTTACCTGTCAGCAGAATACCATCAAGGTCTCCTTTTTTGGTCAGTTCATTACTCAAGTCCTTCAGGTAAGTTGACAACTGCAGAGAATAAAAAACAATATGTTTCAGTCATGTCATGAATAAAGGGCATACATGTATGATAACAGTAAAACCTCATCAACTCAAATACCGATGGCTGGTTTACTGTGGCTAATTTGAACTCATTTTTGAGTCCCCAGGAAATTCTCTTGATAGCCCAAGAAAGCAAATATTTATGGATATATTAGGGACAATATTTAAGGGAACCCCTTGACTTCTCAGAGTAAGTGAAAATGAAGTTTTTTAAAAGTAAAACATATTTTAACGAGTAATACTTAACCTATAGATAATGTGCTATTCTATTCTGTTATTCACCCCCTCCACAGAAAAAACGACCTTTCAGTCGTTATAAAGTCTTAACTCAGAAGGTCCCTTTAACAGTTTCCTGTATGACGTAGTTCCTCCCGCTCAAATGATCACGTGTCAGTTTCTTTTATGTGTAAAACAATACACAATTAGGAGAAAGGAGCGAGGGAAGGGAGGTGGGACGATAAATACTTATCTATAGGTTAAGTATTACTCGTTAAAATATGTTTTACTTTTAAAAAACTTCATTTTAACTTCGTAATACATTAACCTATAGATAATGTGCTAGAATTTGTAGAATAGGAGGGAGGATTTCTCCTAATAAGTTAGTCCCAACTTCTGAATTAAGGCTTAATAAAAGGATTTATTTTTTTTTATATACAGTCAAACCTGTCTTAAGCAGCCACCCATGGGAAGCTTAAAATGTGGCTGCTGAAGGCAGGTGGCTGCTTAATACAGTTCAAATATATAAGTCTACGAATTTTGGGGCAACTTTCCTCTGGCTGCTTAATAAAGGTTGGCTGCTTAATAGAGGTGACCACTAACACAGGTTTGACTGTATATATAATGAGGACATAATTAGTGCTTAAGGCTATAATAAGATCCTTTAACCAAGGATAAAGTAATCCAGGGTTAACATATATATATAATAAAGATATAATTAGTACCTCTCTAGTATAGCATCAGGTCTAGGGGGGCTGTTGACGTTGTCTACACATCCATAGCTGATTGCTGTTGGCCCCCCACCACTTTTTGGGCCACTACAATGGGGCCCAAACTTTGGAGATTCTGTGCTTGTTGAGACATGTCTCTGAGATAGAATTTGGCAAAAGTTGATGAACTATTCCAAACCGCTGCTTGAAGTATATCATTGAGAGGAACTTTGTCGAAGAAAGCCCAAGAAGAGGAAAGAGCTCTAACTTCATGAGCTTTGATTTTAAGGAAAGAGATATCTCGTTTAGTGAGTTTCCTATAGGCAAGTTTAACAGTGTAAGATATCCATCTCGAGATAGTATCTTTAGAGATATCCTTATTGCCTTTAATAGGAAGAAAAAGTCTAGTTCTATTTTGGCGATAAGAGCTAGTCATTTTGAGATAGAATTTCAGAGCCCTAACGGGGCAAAGAAGTCTGTCAGTATGTTCCCATTTACATATTCGAGCAAGACTAGGAACAACAATAGGATCTGGTTTAACAGAAGGAAGCTGGTTTTTTGCTAAAAAACCAGACTTAAGAATCAAGGAAACTGAACCATCAGATTGATTAAATCTTAAATGTTGTGAATCCATAGCTAGAGCATGTATTTCACTACACCTTTTAGCAGTGGCAAGAGCTAAGAGAAAGGCTGTCTTAATAGTAACGTGAAATTTAGAAGCCTTATCAAGAGGTTCAAAAGGTGGTTTTTGTAGACATACTAAAACCCATGGTAAGTCCCATTTAGGTGTAAGAGATCTTTGTACTGGTCGTTGAAGTTCAAAGGATCTGATAAGTTCAGATAAAACTGGATTAGATCCGATTCTATTACCAGTTTTGAATTTTAAAGTGTTAGAGATCATAGATCTATAACCTTTAATAGTACTAATCTGATATTTCTTTTCCGAAAAAAGAAAGATTAAGAAATCGGCTATAACTGTAATAGGGGCCGAGATCGGATTAACCTTTTTTGTATGACACCAATTAGAGAAGATGGTCCATTTTGCATCGTAGACTTTTTGTGTAGATGCTCTTCTTGATCTGGAGACAAAATCTGCAACGTTTTGTGAAAATTTCTTATCTCTGATTGATTGTTTGATAACTCCCAAGCGTGAAGGTCGAGAATTGGGAGGTTTTGATGTACAAATCTTCCTTTGGATTGAGTCAGTAGTCTTGGAATTAGTGGCAGACGAATCGGAGCTGACACTAATAGAAGAAGAAGTTCTGAGAACCACTGTTGCTGTGGCCAGAACGGAGCTATGAGAACTATTCTGCACTGATGTTGTCGGATTTTCTCTAGAACAGCAGGTATCAGAATAAAAGGAGGAAAAGCATATGCATGAAGATGATTCCAGTCCATGGACAGGGCATCTATCGCTAGTGCTTTGTAGTCTTGTACTGGAGAGACATATAATTGGAGTCTGTGGTTGAATCTTGTCGCAAACAGATCCACATTTGGGAAGTTGAGCATCTGGAATACTGAATTCGCAACTGTTTGATCCAGAGCCCATTCTGTCTTGATAAGTTTGTCTAGTCTTGAGAGGCGGTCTGCAAGAATGTTGAATTTGCCTGGGATGTGACGTACTCTGATAACTATGTCTTGTTCCAGGCACCAATTGAGTATTTTCCAAACTTCTACGCAAAGATTGGGGGAATGAGTGCCACCCTGTTTGTTGATATATGAGACCACCGTTGTGTTGTCTGTGGATATCATGATGCAAGAATGGTGAATAAATGTTTTGGCTTGTTTCAGTGCTAATCGTATGGCCATCATTTCTAACATATTGATATGGAGCTGGGATTGGTTTTCTGTCCAGCGACCATGAAAGGACAGTCTTGTCGGCTCTAAATGAGCTCCCCATCCGTAATGACTGGCATCCGTATAAAGGAAGAATTTGGGGTCTGGAGGATGGATTGAAGTCCCTGTCTCGAATCCAATGGGGTTTATCCACCATTGTAAGTGAGATCGAATCATGCCGTTTATCGAGATCGGGTGATCGAGAGGAAGAATATGAGGTTTCCAGACTGACAGCAGGCACATCTGAAGAGGACGTAAGTGCAGTCTGCCCAGGAGAACAAGGTCTGCTGCAGCACTGAGTTTGCCCAAAAGAGAAAGGAAAGTTCGTGCCGATACATGTTTTGCTGACATTATTTTCTTGATTGTTAGAATTAGGTTCTGTACAGGATCCGCTGGAACCCTGACTAAATTTTGTTGCGTCAGAAATTCGATACCTATGAAGGTGAATTTCTGAGCAGGAAAGAGGTCTGACTTCTTGAGATTTGGCAGAAAACCTAGGCTTTGAATAGTTTGAATGCAAATCTTTGTCTGAGTAATCAGACGGTTGTGAATCAGATTTTTTATCAGCCAATCGTCTAGGTATGGAAAAACTGATATGGCACGTTGGCGTAGAAAAGCTGCAATAACGTCCATCAGTTTCGAGAAAATTAACGGACTTAGGGACATTCCGAACGGTAGGGCCGAAAAGTGATATACTTGATCTTCGTGTACGAAACGAAGATACTTCCTGGATTGACGATGTATCGGCACATGTAGATATGCATCTGTTAAATCTATGGAGACAGCCCAATCGTTGAGTCTCATCGCTTGTCTTACCGATTTGACTGTCTCCATTTTGAATGCTTGTTTCTCTATGTAACGGTTTAATAAAGACAGGTCTAATATTAAACGAAACTTTCCGTTCTTTTTTGGCACAAGGAATATCCGGGAATAAAAGCCGGGAGTTTCCGGATTCTGTACCCTTTCCACTGCCCGTTTGTTGAGAAGATTTTCGATCTCTTCTCTGAGAAACGGGGAGGAGGATTGACTCATTCTGATCGGAACAGATGACAAAAGAGGAATTTTGATGAATGGTATCCTGAATCCGTTTCGTACGATAGAGAGGACCCATTTGTTGTCTGTTATTTCCTCCCATTTTTCCGCAAAATGGGCCAATCGTCCTCCCACTGGAATGTCCGCGAGCGGAAGAGCAGGCAGTGGAAAGGGCGGGCCTTCATAATCTTGCGGAGGAAGAGGCAGGTTTAGAGGAGGGGAACTGACGGATGTTACCAGTCCTCTTGATATTATCTTTCTTAATGTGAGAAGATGAGCTTTGAGGAATATTTTTGGACCTATACGACTGCGTAGGTTTAGGTCTGGATGTTGTTTGTTTAGCAGGATATTTAGGTATCTTGAAAGCTCTGCTCTGCGAAGGAGGCTTATAAGAATGAGATTGTGACTGAATGGATGTAGAAGCTAGAAACCTTTGCTGTTGAGCTTCGAAGTTTGATTTAGCTATTTCTTTTATCCTGCCGTCAAATAAGGATTTTGAGTTAATAGGAGCGTTCCTTAACTCGTATGTGGAATTGTCGAGTAGTAGTTTAGACGAAGCTAGGGCTGCGTCCCTCCTAGCTTGGAATAATTCAGTAGTTAAAAGTGTAGACATGGCAGTAGCATGTTTAATCGATTTGGCTACGGCCTCCAGAAGTCTGGAAAGGGCCGCAACCGACATCGATTCCTGTTGTAATGAAAGGAAGGCAGCTGAAGAAAATAGATCAGCATGAGAATTAATAGCGACTAGTTTTCTAGCCTTCCTTTCCCATGCTTCTAGATTCTTGAGCGGAATAGAAGCTCTTCCTTTATTAGAAATGTCTAGGAGCGACGCATCCGCTTCTAATTGAGGGATATTATCAGTTGGCAAATATTGGTTTTGGCTCTTGTAGAATTTAGTCGGAGCAAGAGCCGAAACCAAGCTTTGCGGACAAATCCAATCTCTTGAACATTTGTCCGATTCTAGTCTATTTTGAATATATTTTGTTGTATTTTGTACTAATTTGGATTGTGGGAGGACAAGTAATGGAGTGGAACGAGACTCCATTAATTGTTCGATCCCAGAGAGAGGTTTTAATGGCGCTTGATCCTGCTGAGTTTTGGGGCATAACTCAGGAGGAAGAAGCCGGAAGACCTCGTTAATCGCACGATCAAATGACCAGACTTCGGATTCAGTTTCCGAATCTGACTCCTTATTCTGTTGAGTGAGATTCGGCTGAATCTGATCGTAATTAATAGGTTGATTTGTGATTTGACTAAAATTAGTCTCCTCAGGTTGTATTGGAGTTGGCGTTTGAACAACCTGGGGAGATTTATGAGCCCTTGTATATCTACCAATGTCAAGTTGAGATTGGGAGGAATTTGATGAAGAAGAAGGCGTCATCGATCGTCTTCTTCTCTTTTTATGAGAGTGCTTAGATCTCTTTGAATTTTTCTTTCGCCGAGAAGAACTCAAAGAGTCTGATCTGGAAGTAGAGATAGAAGAAGAGGACGATCGATGTCTTCTTCTCTTTTTAGATTTATGCTCTCTTTTAGACTGATCCTTCCTTGAAGGTCTGGAGATAGATAAATCATTTGAATTTGGAGGCTCAATCATTACACTCGGATCTGAGACCTGCGAAAAATCAGGTTCGAGTGGAATAATCTGTCTAGAGGAAGAAGCTGGATTAGGAAGTTCTAGTCTATTAGAACGTTTGTAACCAGGAATAAAGACATTGGATAGTCTGTGGACACTACCCTGTGAAATATGGCTACTTATGGACGGAGCGTAGCTTTGTACAGGCACATTTATAGGAATATAACCAGGCGGAATTTGTGTTTGTAGGTCATACGGGAATGACTGTAAACCCATGCCTGGTTGACTGGAGCCTAGTTGACTGGTGCATGGTTGACTGGTGACTGGTTGACTGGTGACTGGTTGACTGGTGACTGGTTGACTGGCGACTGGATGAACGGAGATAAGTTGCCCAGTGACTGGATGACTGGTGACTGGTTGACTGGTGACTGGTTGACTGGTGACTGGTGACTGGTGACTGGTGGGCTTAGTGCCCGGTCAGACTCTAAGTCCGCCAGGCTGCCACCTTGATGGGTCCTGCCCCGAGCAGTAAAGCTATGAGGGGCGGTGCTCCCATCAACTGTCCCGTTGTCAGACATGTCTGACTGGGACTTCTTGGATTTCTTTGATTTCTTCTGTTTTCTCTTCTGCGTCATAACTGATTTTCTAGTAGCATGAAGGCGTCTTCTTTCTGCTAGGTTCCAAACTTTTTCTGTCCAGGAACTACAAATATAACACGGAGAGATACGTGTGCAAGAATTACAAGTTAGACAAGATAAATGTGTATCCCATTTAGCTTTTAAACGGCCACAGTTGCCGCGGGCGAAATGCATCGACTGACGCGGAAACAAAGGAAGAAATTTAACATTGAGAAAACAAGAAATCTAAGATCGATATTTCGAAAATAAGTACATAGATAGTAGAAGGAGTGAATATAGAACCAGAGAAAGTCAAGGATATAAAAATTTTAACCGTGTAGAATAATTTTAATCCATTTTTTCTAACACAGAATAATAATCCTTGAACATTCAAAGTCCACAGAAAAGAAACTGACACGTGATCATTTGAGCGGGAGGAACTACGTCATACAGGTAACTGTTAAAGGGACCTTCTGAATTAAGACTTTATAACGACTGAAAGGTCGTTTTTTCTGTGGAGGGGGTGAATAACAGAATAGAATAGCACATTATCTATAGGTTAATGTATTACGAAGTTAAAATTCAAAGCTGTTTTGAAACTGGGCATTGGTATCAAACACGTGTATATATACATATGCATCAATGCTCGCAAGGCATGGAACAGATACCGATCCCCTTTGCATATAAACATTCCTTATGCCACTGAAGTCTTGCTTCTTTCAACTTGAATTTGTGGGTTCCCTTAAATATTGTCCCTAGTATATTCTAGGGAAATTTTCTTATTTTGTCATGAAATGTATGTTGTAAGTACTCATTAGAATTGCCTCATCAAGGCAGTTCTAATGAGTACACGCAACATACCATTATTGTACAAAAGACTGAAAAGACACCCCTAAATTATATCCATTTGCCTCCTGTCCTGGCACTATGATAACCCTCAGTGACTTAAACTACCAGTCTCAAACAAATTAACATGGTCCCAAAGATGTTCGAGCTATTGAGGTTGGACTGTATATGAAAAGCAAAGGCTGAGACCAGCCTGCATATCCATGCAATCTGATTAAAGCCTTCTCTCCAATATATTCTACACTATTTTATTGCAAGCTGTGAAATCAATGTATATCTGAAATGAATAAAAATGATATTTTCAGTAGTGAAAGAATATAATATTTTCACTAGTGAAAAATAACAAAATGTTATTTTCACTACCCATTTCTGATTACTTTGGTTATCTTCATTGTTTCCCTAACAGATGCCGATCCCATTTCGGTTTTTTGAACTCCTCTAACTTCTCTGTTTCTGGGCAAAACTATCAAGTGTTGGTATGTATTTCTGTAATTAGAATGTAAGGAACATTTTGGTAAGAAGATGATTTTAATCTGCCGACTATTTTCATTTTTGTCTCTATAGCACTTCACATGTTAAGCACTGAACATGGATGCCATAATTTTCATGTTTTGTTTGGTGATTTTAATTATGATGTTAGAAGTGTGCATTGACATGAAAACATTAAAAATAAAAAAAAAAACAAGAAGAAGAAAATTTACTCTTTTTCAGTGAATACCATAAAAATATCATCTCGTGTAATGAAAACATTCAAATTTTCACTTGTGCTTTGCACTCGTGAAAATACTGATGTTTTCATTACACTCGATAAAAATATTTATGGTATTCACAGCAGAAGATTAAATATCCTATATGTATCAATTCTGTAAGTGTACCACATATTTTCATGGAAAAGTAAGAAAGAAAATATTTATCTGTATGTGCCCCTATCTGAAACTGTCTTCAGTTGATGAAGCTATACTCAAGATCAATCTCCCTTCCCAATGGAGGCAGACATTTTTTCTGAAGTCTGATTCCTCTTAGTTTGTTGGATATTAACATCTCTCTCTTTCAACTGCACATTATATTGTTTCATTAGGTTAACTTAGTATCATATAAAATATTTCTCTGCAGTTACTGTACTTGTGTGTATATATATTACAGGCTTGATTTTCACATTTCAAAATTATATGGGGAGCAGATCAAAAAAAAGTCTTAACCCTTGTCATGCTGAATAAACTAAGATGCCACGCCCACTTCTAATTGTCAGCCAATCAGATTCCTTGATCCAATTGTTGATATAAATTCACATACTGAATGGCAAACAGTGCAGATCCAGTTCAGTTGGCTTCTTCAGATGCCAACTGATTTGGATCTACACTGTTTGCAAAGACAGGGTATATCCAGGTTCAGCAGGACAAGGATTAAGACTCATTTCTGGATCCCATTTGTATAAATCATATGTAACATGTATGCATCATTGTTATTGCCATTATTATATATATTCAAACAATAAAGATCTAGCTGTGCACCAAACTGGAATTCTCTAGCTTCTTTAACCCTAGTCCTGCTGAACCCCGATATGCCCTGCTTTTGCAAACAGTGTAGATCCAGATCAGTTGGCTTCTTCAGAAGCCAACTGATCTGGATCAGCACTGTTTGTCATTTAGTATGTGAATTTGTGTCAACAACCTGGATCAAGTAATCTGATTGGCTGAAAATCAGAAGTGGGCATGGCACCTTAATTTATTCAGCATGGCAAGTGTTAATATCTAGGAAAAATTCAGCACACATTTTGTGAATGGTGGAATCAATGCCAGGGCAAATTCAGTATACCCTGCATATGTAGCCAGTATAACCCCCATTTTCTCAAAGTGAAGATACAGTGATCAAGGGTCTTTGCTGTTCTAACAGTGTGTTAATCTTCAGTTTGTTTGTGATGATTACCTGCTGGACATGCATCCAATTGAGTAAACAAGGCCAGCATTAACCTTCAGCATTCCCTAGGCAAATTCAGCAGACAACAAATTAAATTTTTTCTCACTTTTTCTCTGAAAATAGGGTCTGAGACTGACATTTCTTGCAAATTGTCTACTTTAGGAGGAAATTTGTATGAAATGTCAAGCTCTATTTTCTAGGAAAAACAAGAAATGTCAATAAGCAGTGCTTATTAGATAATCCCCATTCAGAAACCAAAACAGACACAGTATGAAAACAGTATATCCCACCATAAACACAGTATGTACACAGGAGTGGTACAAGCAAAAATGTGTCCGAGCATACATGTATGAGAACAGTGTAGGCCAAGATCAGTCTGTGCATCTGAAAGATATCATTAGGGTATTTCCCGCCCGCTTACAGATATTGCAGAATGGATTAACAGACAGCAGTAGCCCTAATAAGGCTGGATACATATCGAGGGTTGAGCGCAAGACTGGTGTAAGTCAGATGGTTGTTTTTCCCCAAACCTAATCTCCTCACCATAAAGGCGTTATGAAGATTACAACATTTCTTTCTGTAAACAATGAAAATGAAGTTTTTTAAAAGTAAAACATATTTTAACGAGTAATACTTAACCTATAGATAATGTGCTATTCTATTCTGTTATTCACCCCCTCCACAGAAAAAACGACCTTTCAGTCGTTATAAAGTCTTAATTCAGAAGGTCCCTTTAAACAGTTACCTGTATGACGTAGTTCCTCCCGCTCAAATGATCACGTGTCAGTTTCTTTTATGTGTAAAACAATACACAATTAGGAGAAAGGAGCGAGGGAAGGGAGGTGGGACGATAAATACTTATCTATAGGTTAAGTATTACTCGTTAAAATATGTTTTACTTTTAAAAAACTTCATTTTAACTTCGTAATACATTAACCTATAGATAATGTGCTAGAATTTGTAGAATAGGAGGGAGGATTTCTCCTAATAAGTTAGTCCCAACTTCTGAATTAAGGCTTATTAAAAAGATTTATCTTTTATATATATATAATGAGGACATAATTAGTGCTTAAGGCAATAATAAGATCCTTTAACCAAGGATAAAGTAATCCAGGGTTAACATATATATATAATAAAGATATAATTAGTACCTCTCTAGTATAGCATCAGGTCTAGGGGGGCTGTTGACGTTGTCTACACATCCATAACTGATTGCTGTTGGCCCCCCACCACTTTTTGGGCCACTACAATGGGGCCCAAACTTTGGAGATTCTGTGCTTGTTGAGACATGTCTCTGAGATAGAATTTGGCAAAAGTTGATGAACTATTCCAAACCGCTGCTTGAAGTATATCATTGAGAGGAACTTTGTCGAAGAAAGCCCAAGAAGAGGAAAGAGCTCTAACTTCATGAGCTTTGATTTTAAGGAAAGAGATATCTCGTTTAGTGAGTTTCCTATAGGCAAGTTTAACAGTGTAAGATATCCATCTCGAGATAGTATCTTTAGAGATATCCTTATTGCCTTTAATAGGAAGAAAAAGTCTAGTTCTATTTTGGCGATAAGAGCTAGTCATTTTGAGATAGAATTTCAGAGCCCTAACGGGGCAAAGAAGTCTGTCAGTATGTTCCCATTTACATATTCGAGCAAGACTAGGAACAACAATAGGATCTGGTTTAACAGAAGGAAGCTGATTTTTTGCTAAAAAAACAGATTTAAGAATCAAGGAAACTGAACCATCAGATTGATTAAATCTTAAATGTTGTGAATCCATAGCTAGAGCATGTATTTCACTACACCTTTTAGCAGTGGCAAGAGCTAAGAGAAAGGCTGTCTTAATAGTAACGTGAAATTTAGAAGCCTTATCAAGAGGTTCAAAAGGTGGTTTTTGTAGACATACTAAAACCCACGATAAGTCCCATTTAGGTGTAAGAGATCTTTGTACTGGTCGTTGAAGTTCAAAGGATCTGATAAGTTCAGATAAAACTGGATTAGATCCGATTCTATTACCAGTTTTGAATTTTAAAGTGTTAGAGATCATAGATCTATAACCTTTAATAGTACTAATCTGACATTTCTTTTCCGAAAAAAGAAAGATTAAGAAATCGGCTATAACTGTAATAGGGGCCGAGATCGGATTAACCTTTTTTGTATGACACCAATTAGAGAAGATGGTCCATTTTGCATCGTAGACTTTTTGTGTAGATGCTCTTCTTGATCTGGAGACAAAATCTGCAACGTTTTGTGAAAATTTCTTATCTCTGATTGATTGTTTGATAACTCCCAAGCGTGAAGGTCGAGAATTGGGAGGTTTTGATGTACAAATCTTCCTTTGGATTGAGTCAGTAGTCTTGGAATTAGTGGCAGACTAATCGGAGCTGACACTAATAGAAGAAGAAGTTCTGAGAACCACTGTTGTTGTGGCCAGAACGGAGCTATGAGAACTATTCTGCACTGATGTTGTCGGATTTTCTCTAGAACAGCAGGTATCAGAATAAAAGGAGGAAAAGCATATGCATGAAGATGATTCCAGTCCATGGACAGGGCATCTATCGCTAGTGCTTTGTAGTCTTGTACTGGAGAGACATATAATGGGAGTCTGTGGTTGAATCTTGTCGCAAACAGATCCACATTTGGGAAGTTGAGCATCTGGAATACTGAATTCGCAACTGTTTGATCCAGAGCCCATTCTGTCTTGATAGGTTTGTCTAGTCTTGAGAGGCGGTCTGCAAGAATGTTGAATTTGCCTGGGATGTGACGTACTCTGATAACTATGTCTTGTTCCAGGCACCAATTGAGTATTTTCCAAACTTCTACGCAAAGATTGGGGGAATGAGTGCCACCCTGTTTCTTGATATATGAGACCACTGTTGTGTTGTCTGTGGATATCATGATGCAAGAATGGTGAATAAATGTTTTGGCTTGTTTCAGTGCTAATCGTATGGCCATCATTTCTAACATATTGATATGGAGCTGGGATTGGTTTTCTGTCCAGCGACCATGAAAGGACAGTCTTGTCGGCTCTAAATGAGCTCCCCATCCGTAATGACTGGCATCCGTATAAAGGAAGAATTTGGGGTCTGGAGGATGGATTGAAGTCCCTGTCTCGAATCCAATGGGGTTTATCCACCATTGTAAGTGAGATCGAATCATGCCGTTTATCGAGATCGGGTGATCGAGAGGAAGAATATGAGGTTTCCAGACTGACAGCAGGCACATCTGAAGAGGACGTAAGTGCAGTCTGCCCAGGAGAACAAGGTCTGCTGCAGCACTGAGTTTGCCCAAAAGAGAAAGGAAAGTTCGTGCCGATACATGTTTTGCTGACATTATTTTCTTGATTTTTAGAATTAGGTTCTGTACACGATCCGCTGGAACCCTGACTAAATTTTGTTGCGTCAGAAATTCCATACCTATGAAGGTGAATTTCTGAGCAGGAAAGAGATCTGACTTCTTGAGATTTGGCAGAAAACCTAGGCTTTGAATAGTTTGAATGCAAATCTTTGTCCGAGTAATCAGACGGTTGTGAATCAGATTTTTTATCAGCCAATCGTCTAGGTATGGAAAAACTGATATGGCACGTTGGCGTAGAAACGCTGCAATAACGTCCATCAGTTTCGAGAAAATTAACGGACTTAGGGACATTCCGAACGGTAGGGCCGAAAAGTGATATACTTGATCTTCGTGTACGAAGCAAAGATACTTCCTGGATTGACGATGTATCGGCACATGTAGATATGCATCTGTTAAATCTATGGAGACAGCCCAATCGTTGAGTCTCATCGCTTGTCTTACCGATTTGACTGTTTCCATTTTGAATGCTTGTTTCTCTATGTAACGGTTTAATAAAGACAGGTCTAATATTAAACGAAACTTTCCGTTCTTTTTTGGCACAAGGAATATCCGGGAATAAAAGCCTGGAGTTTCCGGATTCTGTACCCTTTCCACTGCCCGTTTGTTGAGAAGATTTTCGATCTCTTCTCTGAGAAACGGGGAGGAGGATTGACTCATTCTGATCGGAACACATGACAAAGGAGGAATTTTGATGAATGGTATCCTGAAACCGTTTCGTACGATAGAGAGGACCCATTTGCTGTCTGTTATTTCCTCCCATTTTTCCGCAAAATGGGCCAATCGTCCTCCCACTGGAATGTCCGCGAGCAGAAGAGCAAGCAGTGGAAAGGGCGGCCTTCATAATCTTGCGGAGGAAGAGGCAGGTTTAGAGGAGGGGAACTGACGGATGTTACCAGTCCTCTTGATATTATCTTTCTTAATGTGAGATGAGCTTTGAGGAATATTTTTGGACCTATACGACTGCGTAGGTTTAGGTCTGGATGTTGTTTGTTTAGCAGGATATTTAGGTATCTTGAAAGCTCTGCTCTGCGAAGGAGGCTTATAAGAATGAGATTGTGACTGAATGGATGTAGAAGCTAGAAACCTTTGCTGTTGAGCTTCGAAGTTTGATTTAGCTTTTTCTTTTATCCTGCCGTCAAATAAGGATTTTGAGTTAATAGGAACGTTCCTTAACTCGTATGTGGAATTGTCGAGTAGTAGTTTAGACGAAGCTAGGGCTGCGTCCCTCCTAGCTTGGAATAATTCAGTAGTTAAAAGTGTAGACATGGCAGTAGCATGTTTAATCGATTTGGCTACGGCCTCCAGAAGTCTGGAAAGGGCCGCAACCGACATCGATTCCTGTTGTAATGAAAGGAAGGCAGCTGAAGAAAATAGATCAGCATGAGAATTAATAGCGACTAGTTTTCTAGCCTTCCTTTCCCATGCTTCTAGATTCTTGAGCGGAATAGAAGCTCTTCCTTTATTAGAAATGTCTAGAAGCGACGCATCCGCTTCTAATTGAGGGATACTATCAGTTGGCAAATATTGGTTTTGGCTCTTGTAGAATTTAGTCGGAGCAAGAGCCGAAACCAAGCTTTGCGGGCAAATCCAATCTCTTGAACATTTGTCCGATTCTAGTCTATTTTGAATATATTTTGTTGTATTTTGTACTAATTTGGATTGTGGGAGAACAAGTAATGGAGTGGAACAAGACTCCATTAATTGTTCGATCCCAGAGAGAGGTTTTAATGGAGCTTGATCCTGCTGAGTTTTGGGGCATAACTCAGGAGGAAGAAGCCGGAAGACCTCGTTAATCGCACGATCAAATGACCAGACTTCGGATTCAGTTTCCGAATCTGACTCCTTATTCTGTTGAGTGAGATTCGGCTCAATCTGATCGTAATTAATAGGTTGATTAGTGATTTGACTAAAATTAGTCTCCTCAGGTTGTATTAGAGTTGGCGTTTGAACAACCTGGGGAGATTTATGAGCCCTTGTATATCTACCAATGTCAAGTTGAGATTGGGAGGAATTTGATGGAGAAGAAGGCGTCATCGATCGTCTTCTTCTCTTTTTATGAGAGTGCTTAGATCTCTTTGAATTTTTCTTTCGCCGAGAAGAACTCAAAGAGTCTGATCTGGAAGTAGAGATAGAAGAAGAGGACAATGATGTCTTCTTCTCTTTTTAGATTTATGCTCTCTTTTTGACTGATCCTTCCTTGAAGGTCTGGAGATAGATAAATCATTTGAATTAGGAGGCTCAATCATTATACTCGGATCTGAGACCTGCGAAAAATCAGGTTCGAGTGGAATAATCTGTCTAGAGGAAGAAGCTGGATTAGGAAGTTCTAGTCTATCAGAACGTTCGTAACCAGGAATAAAGACATTGGATAGTCTGTGGACACTACCATGTGAAATATGGCTACTTATGGATGGAGCGTAGCTTTGTACAGGCACATTTATAGGAATATAACCAGGCGGAATTTGTGTTTGTAGGTCATATGCGAATGACTGTAAACCAATGCCTGGTTGACTGGAGCCTAGTTGACTGGTGCCTGGTTGACTGGTGACTGGTTGACTGGTGAGTGGTTGACTGGCGACTGGATGACCGGTGACTGTATGAACGGAGATAAGTTGCCCAGTGACTGGATGACTGGTGACTGGTTGACTGGTGACTGGTTGACTGGTGACTGGTGGGCTTAGTGCCCGGTCAGACTCTAAGTCCGCAAGGCTGCCACCTTGATGGGTCCTGCCCCGAGCAGTAAAGCTATGAGGGGCGGTGCTCTCCCATCAACTGTCCCGTTGTCAGCCATGTCTGACTGGGACTTCTTGGATTTCTTTGATTTCTTCTGTTTTCTCTTCTGCGTCATAACTGATTTTCTAGTAGCATGAAGGCGTCTTCTTTCTACTAGGTTCCAAACTTTTTCTGTCCAGGAACTACAAATATAACATGGAGAGATACGTGTGCAAGAATTACAAGTTAGACAAGATAAATGTGTATCCCATTTAGCTTTTAAATGGCCACAGTTGCCGCGGGCGAAATGCATCGACTGACGCGGAAACAAAGGAAGAAATTTAACATTGAGAAAACAAGAAATCTAAGATCGATATTTCGAAAATAAGTACATAGATAGTAGAAAGAGTGAATATAGAACCAGAGAAAGTCAAGGATATAAAAATTTTAACCGTGTAGAATAATTTTAATCCATTTTTTCTAACACAGAATAATAATCCTTGAACATTCAAAGTCCACAGAAAAGAAACTGACACGTGATCATTTGAGCGGGAGGAACTACGTCATACAGTTAACTGTTTAAAGGGACCTTCTGAATTAAGACTTTATAACGACTGAAAGGTCGTTTTTTCTGTGGAGGGGGTGAATAACAGAATAGAATAGCACATTATCTATAGGTTAATGTATTACGAAGTTAAAATTTAGGTGCCATTGCTCGTATGAGCAATGGCACCTAAATTTGCATTGTTTACAAAGGGGTCCAAGTTGCCCCTAAACAAGGGTTTCAAAAATATGTTTGAGTTACCATAGTCTTGCGCTCAACCCTCGATATGGTGTGTGTGTCTCTGCATTCACATATTTTGAAGACACCCTTTTCCTTCAATATGGCACATATGGAACAGTCCATTATTTATGGGCCAAGGACACAATAGAAAGGTTTTCTGCCCTTTCACAGGAGAGACAACTTTGGTGACTTCCTATTATTTTTCTGCACTTCAAGCCCCTTCTGAAAGGGTTCTACTCCTTAATGTGTTGAGTAGATCCTTTTTCAGAAGGTATGCAAAGCATTGTTAGCTAAATGGGCTCGTCAGTGGTAAAAATGTTAACTGTTCTAGTAAGTACAATATCTAATTCACAGGTATTTTTGCTGAAAAAATGCAAAAGCTACTCAAATTTTTTCAGCAAAAATATTAGCATATGTTCCGTATTCAATGATCAAAGTTTTAATGATATACTAACTAAGGACATCATTAGTTTTGAACAACTGGGCCCTGGTTGCCTCGCCTAAAAATGTATCTTTTCCATTTAAAGCAAAGCAGATCTAAAAGGGTAAAACCACAAACCACTTACTTCTGAATCGCTTAGATATATGCAAGCAAAGGCCACTTTGTCTTTGACAGCTATTCCTGGATCTGCCTTCTGAAATAAATGTTGTAAGCCTCAAATAACAACCCAATAAAAAGTACCATATCTCAAGATTTACTATCCAGATTAACATTTTCTTATTTCTGTGAGGTGATTCCAGTGTGTGAAATAAGAAAACCATATTCGACCTAATTACCGCACATACCCTATAAGCGCACAGTCAAGCAATTCCGTAGTCATCAGATTATAGCCAGTGTACTTTTCGTCTAACTCTTTATAAAGGCATATGTTGTGGGTAATCATTTGAATTGCATCGACTTGTCAATGCATTTAACAAAATAGCCATCAGAAGAGATGGCAAATCCCCTGACCAAACCACAATTTCCATTTTTGGTGTATATTTTAATCATATATCATGGAAATATAGAAACAGAAGAAAGTAAAAAGATGCAAAGATAGTATGAAATGTGACCAAAATATGTGAAAACAATAATCGGTGTACTGTAAATGGTTTTATTTTTGCTGTTCTTTTATTTTTTATTTTGTTTTGGTCAAAAATTATCTATTAGTGACTTCTGATGAGATTACTTGTACAGGATACCCAATATTTGTATATACTTTGAATTTGTGAGTGTGCATATTCAGATATAGCAAAACTAAATGCCTTGTTTAGGTAAAGGTACTTACTGTATGTTTACTGGAATAAAAAAATCAACAGAGCAAAAGTTGTCCTTCTCACATGTGACACACTTACTTGACCTGACAAAGTTTTGTTTTGTATTATTTTTCAGAGAAAATAAGACTTGGCATTTCAAGTAAATGATCTGCCTAACAGATGATTAACTAGGCAGATGATTCACATGAAATTTGAAGCCGTATTTTCTCTGTGCACTTAAAGGTTAAGGCTTGGTATCTCCTTGAAAGTGCATCAATTCACCTAAGATATTGTTCCTTAAGTTTAAAATGTCAGCAAAAGTTCAAGGTCACAACTGCCAAAAAATACACAAGAGGACAAAGATGGCCCTGTATAGCTCACCTGATTACTAGACAAGCTTTGAGTCAACTGGCCATTTGGTTCATGAGAAGATATTCAATATAGATTTTCAAGATGGCTGCCATGGTAGCCATCTTGGATTTACAATCAGATAGATTTTAGCTATTTTTGATCTATACCTCACCTCCATACTTCCAATGAAGTTTTGAGTCAATTGGCCTGTCAAGATGGTGGCCGTGGCGGTCATCTTGGATTTTTTATTGGTATGATTTTAGCTATTTTTGATCTACAAGTGGCCCCGATACTTTTTATCATGTTTCAAGTTGATTGGTCTTTTAGGTTAAGGAAAAGAATTTCAAAATAAATTTTCAAGATGGCAGCCATGGTCTCCATCTTTGATTTCTGATCAGAACAATTTCAGCTATTTTTGATCTACGTCACCCTGATATTTCCCACCAAGTTATGTGTCAATTGGCCTTTTCGTTCAGAAGAAAAAGTTCAAAACAGATCTTCAACACGGTGGCTATGGAGACCATCTTGGATTTCTGATCGGAATGATTTTCTCTATTTCTAATCTACAAGTCTTCCAGACACTTACTACCAAGTTTTGAGTCAGCTGGCATTTCAGTTCAGGAGAACTTAATAACAGATTTTCAAGATGGCGGCCATAGTGGCTATCTTGGATTCCAATGGTACTGATTTTAGCTATTTTTGATCTACAAGTGACCAAAAAACTTCCTACCTAGTTATGAGTTAATTGGCCTTTCTGTTCAGGAGGAGAAGTTCAAAACAGATTTTTACGATGGCAGCTGTAATGGCAATCTTATATTTCCAATAAGAACAATTTTAGATATTTTTGATCTACAAGTTGCCTGGTTACTTCCTACCAAGTTTCAAGTCCATTGGCCTTTCCGTTCATGAGAAGAATTCAAAATAGATTATCAAGATTGCCACCATGGTGGTGGCAATCTTAGATTTCCTATTAAAACGATTTTAACTATTTTTGAACTGCAAGTCACCTTGATACTTCTTACCCAGGTTTCCAGTCAGTTGGCCTGTCAGTTCAGGAGAAGAAGTTCATAACAGACCTCCATGACAGCTGCTGTGGCTGCCATCTTGGATTTCTGTTTGGAACAATTTTAGCTATTTTTGAGCTACAAGTCACCCTGATACTTCCTACTCGAGTCAATTTGCATCTTGGTTCAGGAGAAGAAGATCAAAATAGATTTTCAAGATGGTGGCCGTGGCAGCCACCTTGAATTTCCAAACGTATCGATTTTCGCTATTTTTGATCTACAAGTTGCCCCAATACTTCCTATCAAGTTTTGAGTCAATTGGCCTTTGGGTTCGGGAGAAGAAGCACAAAATAAGATTTTCAAGATGGCTGCCATGGAGACCATCTTGGATTTCCAAAAGGAATTATTTTAGCTATTTTTGATCTACAAGCTGTCCTAATACTTTCTACCAAGTTTCAAATCAATTGGCTTTTCGGTTCTGGAGAAGAAGCACAAAATAGAAATCAAGATGGCAGCCATGTCGGTTATCTTGGATTTCCGATTGGAACAATTTTAACTAGTTTTGATCTACAAGCTGCCCTAATACTTTCTACCAAGTTTCAAATCAACTGGCTTTTCGGTTCAGTAGAAGAAGCGCAAAACAGAAATCAAGATGGCAGCCATGTACCTTATCTTGGATTTCCGACTGGAACAATTTTAATTAATTTTGATCTACAAGTTGCCCTGATACTTTGAGTCAATTGGCCTTATGGTTCAGGAAGATAAGCACAAAACAGATTTTCAAGTTGGCCGCATGACAGACGAGGGACACTGACCGATCACAATAGCTCACCTTGAACACTTCATGCTCAGCTGAGTCAAAAACATACCAGCACATCATCATAGTCAGCTTTCTTACTGGCAAGAAAAGAAAAGATTGCTTGTAGGTAGGGATTAAGTAAACTTCGTCGTAAATCACAGCATGTCTGTCTCCACAAGGCATTTTTCTCCTCTGTGAACCCTGACAGTGCCATAGCAACTGTACCGAGGGTAGGAACCTCTGAAACAAAAGGAGACACATGATGTCAGAGAAACATCTGAAAGAATTTGCCACCACTATACAAAGTGAGACAATTTTTGCAAGCAGAAAGCTGCCCCCTACTCCCTAGTACAGTGTATTTGAAATCTTTCAAAAGAGGGGGTTTCTCAACCCATTGTAGACTGAATGAGCTCCCCCACATTATATATTGGAAGAGTCTAATTTTGATTCAATCTATTCGGTGAGGCGGTTCTAACGAATACCCACAATCTATGTTTTTGAGCAGAAATAAAAAAAATATAAAAGTTTTTTATATGAAAATTTTCAGTTTTTGGAGGTGAAATTTTCATTGTATTCGAATAGGTGTGTTTTTGTAATGAAGCCCCTTTCTGGACAGTGTTATCATAAATCTCCCTTGGTGGTGTATCAGTTCCCCTCTTTACCACTCTCTGGGCAAAGTCAGCAGATGGCAAACTGATGATATTTTTCTTACTTTTCCCAGAAAATAGGCTCTGACATTTTGACATATTGCATGAAATTTCAAAACCTATTTTCTGGGAAAACAAGAAAAATTTGTCTTCTGCTGACATTTTTACCCAGCATGCAAAGCATTTAGTATGACTACAAAAAGCAGGAAGTGCTTAACCCTTGTCATGCTGGATATACCTTGCCTTTGCAAAAAGAGTAGATCCAGATCAGTTGGCTTCTTCAGAAGCCAACTGATCTAAGTCTGCACAGTTTACCATTAAGTATATGAACTTATAGCAACAATCAGGATCAAGCAATCTGACTGGCTGAAAATTAAAAGTGGGCATGGCATCTTAATTTACTCAGCATGACAAGGGTTAATAATATCTTTAGTATAAATTTTCTAGACTATCAACTTGCATTGCTCCAGATATGAGGGGGTATCCATATATTATTTTTCAGGGGCTTCTAATGGGGTCCAACAAAACATGCTTTTGTGGAGAAATAGGAGAAGCATCAGTACTTTTTTGGTTGAATAAAGCTCCTTATCTGGAGCTATGAAACCTTTAAAAATAAACTGACCTATATATGCACAGTGGGAACTCTACTACTTGTCATTCTCCTAACAAAAGCTGCCTCCTTATAACAGCCACTTTTTTGATCTCTCAAAGTGCTGATCTACAAATATTTAACCACTCTACAATAGCCATCCCAAGCATGGTTAATCTGGTACCAAGGGTGGCCATTGTAGACAGGTCACACTGTATATTTATCATTTCCTTTCACAGTCTTAATTGTTGTGTTCTACTGATACGGTAACCTTATATGTTTGTTTCCTATGCAGCGAATGTTAGAAATTAACTACTTATTCTTGTAGTGAAAAACTATTAATGCTTAGTATGCTAGACAAAAATTTCAGATGATGATATTTTGAAATACATGTATTTTCCCCGGATAACAGGGTTGACAATGGAGACATTTTGCATGAAACGTCAAACCCTATTTTCTGGGAAAAATGAAAAAAAAAAAAAAGAAAAAAAAAAAAGGATCATTAATCTGTTATTTGCTGGATTTGCCCAGCCAGTGCTGTAATAAAAGGTTAACTTAACCTTGTAATCTTTTTTTTTTTTGGGGTGGGGGTGGGGGGGGGGGAGAATATGCCTGAAAAACTTCATGTGAATACTAGAAATGTGTGTTTGTAAAGCATTATGCCCCTAACTATATGCTTGTCCTTACAAAATTCCAAACTTGGAAAGGGGCATAGCTCTCATAAAATAATCTTTTTTCCCCAAAAGTAAGTCAAGTAATCTGCTCCTCAGCCCCAATAAGCCTGACAAATATCAAAGCCCTAGCTTTAATAAATACTATAATGTTATTAAATGGATGTTTTCATATCAGCCTTGTTACAGGTCGGAGAGCAGTTGTATTGGTCTGAAGATTTGCTGTATTGGCCTGAGGCTATGCCCTCCGAAGGCCAATAGGACTGGCTGAGGACCTGTAACTGGGCCAATGAGAAAACATCTATTTCATGACATTTTTATTTATCAACTTCATGCTGTGTTCAAGTCTCATCAAGTGGTTAATATTGTAAAATATTGGTCCCGTTAATACCATAAAATATTAGCCCTCCTGAACTGTTCAGTTTTTATAGTCTTAATCCTTGTAACTTTCAGTATTAGCCCTCATATAAAGCATGAGCCCAAACCATATAGAAATCTTGCCAAACATTGCATTGGTATGATGCAGGCTGTTTGGCACATATTAGAACAATAATTAGCTAGTTGATTAATAATTTCTGAGATATCTTCTATACAAGGTAAAGTGTAATGAACTAACGAATAGACAAACAAAGAAAAAGTAATATGCCTCCTCAACATTTTCAAAGTTTGGGGCATAAAATATATTTAAACTAACCTTGTAAAACAGCAGTAGAACTGAGTATATCAATGGCTTTTCCTATCTTCAAATTGAAGAGTGCTATTGCTGCTGCTCTCTCATACTCCCCATTCTCCATAACCAGACTGTCAATAAAAATATTATAACAATGAACATTTAAGGGGAGACAACTCTGGCAAAATTGGTTTGGTCCCTTCTGACAAGCGATCTACTTTATAAGGAAAGAATTTGCTCCCAGAGGGAGCAAGATCTTTCCTTGTACAGTAGACTCCGTTTCAGAAGCAGCCTGGCATGCAGTAAAGCAAACAGCAAAATTATATGGGAAGATTCCCAGGAAATGCAACAATCACAAAGAACATTTTCCCTCCTAAAAATGGGGAAAAATCTTCCATGTGTATCCAGTCTCCTTAAACTAATACATTTATTTCCCAAATATTTCAGATATATTAATGTATATATTCTGGTTCAAATTCAACTTTTTTACAGCTTGCTAAAATTAGCAGGTTATGGTATGACTCACCTGTCGAGAAGTAAGTTCAGGTTATCTCTTCTATCACCTTTGTCTCTGTCATACCACCAACCACATACCTGTAATGCTCGGGACCTAAAATATTAAAAAGCTAGTAATAGTATTTTCTGAGGAAACAGATGTCCTCCACCACAAATTTTCAGTTTTTCTACTGCTGTGACATTGAAAATTAGGTCAAGGTCACCAAATCAAATCAGTTCTTTGTCATGTCCTAATTGTGTTCAAGAAAATTTGGTAAGAATCCAACCACTGGTTTAAAGCATATTGTGCAGACAATAAAGTGCCGTAGATTTTTTTTTCAGTTTTTCTACTGCTGTGACTTTGAAGAAATTCAGCCCAAGTAGATGTCGCATTGCATTCGGCAAAGTCACTTGAGTGTGAAATCTAGGTCAAGGGGACAGTGTCAAAGTGCGTGCTTGAAAAGTAAGTCAAAGATAATTACTATGCAATCTTCGCTACAGAGAAATGTACTTTGATGCTAAACTCGACATAAAATCATGACAAAATCACTCAAGCGCAATACCTAGGTCATGGGTAGAGGTGTAGGATGAGTAGGCTTTTAAAGCAAATTGTTGACCCTGCACAATGCGTAATGGACGTGGGACAATGGACATTGACCAATTACCATAGCTCACCTTCAGCATTTCTTGCTCAGGTGAGCTAAAAACATACACAAAGATGCTCCTGAATAGTATATTGTACCTGCAATTTATGATTTTATGGTGAAATAAGAAAGAATATCCCAGAATTATCCTGAAATACTCCTGCTAAACAAGTCCTCTGAGCATTCTTTGTTCATATATTTACATATATACATATACAAATGTTGTAACTTTTGATAATGAGCTGGTACCTTTGTTCACTCTTGTACTGGCATACAGGTTTCTGTTCCGAATTGTTAGAAGTGGTACCATCTGGATATTGCCAGTAACAATCAACACTATCACTGGGTCTCTCCAAGTTATCTAGGTCTAGAATTCCTTCCACTCCAATACAGTGAGTGTGTACTTGTTTTGTGGGTGTAGGTCTGGTCTCAACCTCTTTAAGCATTCCATCTTTAAGCATTAAAGCTTTTGATACTAAGTCTTTGTTAAAGGAAGATAAATAATCACGAATACAATGGACAGGTTTTAACAATGAAAGCCACAATCACAACTGCAACAGATAACATTTTGAAATATTTTTTTTTGTTTGTGTTGAGGTTTTACAGCCCAGTCAACTCAATGGGGTCATGTCAAGCGCAGTCAGTTTACCTAACCAAACGTTTACTGGGCAGGCTTAGTCCTCTAAGCAGTTAATCAGTATTGTGCACATTCTTTTGCCAAAAACTGACAACTGCTCTTCTTGAATCAGTGGAAGGGAGAGAATGACTGTAGAAAATATTTCCATGAAAGAATGTTGCCGACCTTGGTGGGGGTCGACCCCGCAACCTCCTGGTCTCCAGTTGGACGCACATCCAACTGGGCCACCATGGCCAGCTAAATATTTTTTTATTTGTCAGAGAAAATAAAGCTTGACATTTCATGTGAATTGCTTCTGATAATCAGGGAAGTGTCTCCATGCAGCATAACTTACAAAAAAAAAGAAATTCAGATTTACATGCTAAAGTATCATGATACACTGTGAAGCAAATCAGTCCACAAATCCTCGCAACTTGTATCACTACACATTAATATACACCACAACCTTTTTATAACACTATTGCTGGGGTCCATAGCATAAACCCTGTTAGTTTAACAACCGTGTTATATCCTAACAAAAATGTATAGAGTATATTGAAAAATGACCATTTATGGTCATTTTTCTATATAATCTATACATTTTTGGGATCCATCTTTGAACCGTGTAATATCTGAAACCATGTTATAATGAACTGTGTTATAAAGAGGTTGTTGTGTACTGATGTATCATCCAAGCCCTAGTCCTAAGGTACTGTTTACAGGCCTCCAACCTAATTATCTCTTTAACATTTTTACTCTAAATATTTAGAACATCTTGATACCCTGAAAATTTGAACAACTTTTTACTAAACCTGTCAATGTGTCTAAAAATTACTATCATGGATGAATGGCAAACAGTGTTGACCCTGATTAAATGCCAAACTCAGTGGCATCTTATCTGGCTCTATACTAGTTGCTCAGGCCTATATGTATCAATACTTAGAGTAAAGATGGTATCTAAAAACCTTAAGTTAACCGTTAGTAAATTACCACTCTCTGGACAGATTCAGCAGAAGATAAATTGATGAATTTTTTTTTTTAATTTTTCCCAAAGAACTTGGACATTTAGCAAGTTATCTCCTAACAAGACAATCTGCATGAAATGTCAAAGTCTGTTTTCTGTGAAAAAAAAAAAAAAAAAAATGTTTCAAAATTTTGTCTGCTGAATTTTTTACCCGGCAGGCTAAGTGATAAGGATACAGTCAAGGAAATGCCAGAGAGCATGAAGATGAGGCTCGTCTTCAACCACCACAGCATTGTTCCACGGCTGCTCTATCTGTAAATAACAAACTTCACATAGGCCAGACCAAACCTAATGTGCCTTTAAACCTTTATTACACTCTGACTAAATTCAGCAGACGACATATTGATGATATTTTTCTTATTTTTCCCAGAAAACAGGATCTGACTTTTCATGCAAACTGTCTCCATTGGAGACAATTTGCTTAAAATGTTAAATCCTATTTCCCGGTAAAAACAAGAAAATTATTTCAAAATGTCACCTGCTGAATATTTTACCCGTTTTTTTCATGGTAATGTCATCACAATATGGTGGACGTTTGCAATCGAAGTGACTGCATTATCAAGAAAGCTACTGTCAGAAATGGAAGGAATGAAAGAAAAAAGAATCTATCATGGTGTGAGGGACAGATGGAAAAATCTGTCCCTCAGGATCACAGTCTTACATCACGCGGCAAGCCTCATGGTGCCAGACAGTCACACTTGGGATGGATTTTACTATCTACCCCTCACAACCATGATAGATTCTTATAAGAGACAGCCTAGGCCTGATAAGACAGTGGATGTGCAGGCTGATCAGGGTTTTGCTGTCCACATAGAGAATCTTTAGATGCTGCAGAATATATCAAGACAGCAAAGATCCTGACAAGACCGTGAGGCTAGGGAGCCTATCTGCATATCATTACAAAAACATGCCGATTCTAATATACTGAAAATTTTATCACCAAAACATGAAAATTTTCAGATAAAAATTCTAATATTTTTCATATTTCTGCTCAAAACATAGATTGTGGGTACTCATTAGAACCCCCTCAATGAGGCAGTTCTAACGAGTACACAGTCTATGTTTTTGAGCAGAAAGAGGAACAAGAGCTGTCGTAGGACAGCGTAGCTTGCCTGCTGGGTACATTTTATATTGTAACATTTTTATCATTAAGAAATTCAAAATGTATAATAATAATAAAACACAAACCCAAAAGGCAAAATCACTGAAGCATGAAATATAGGTCACAATGACCTAGATATAGTATGTGGTCATTCATTGGGTCACATGGAACTAATATCCCAGCTGTGACATTTATCCAACAAATAGTATTCAAGATATAAGGCAAAATCACTGAACCATGAAATATAGGTCACACCAACAGAGATATATTTTGACGTCAATAATCGGGTCACAAGGAACTAATATCCCAGGTGTGACATTTATCCAACAAATAGTATTCAAGATATAAGGCAAAATCACTGAACCATGAAATATAGGTCACACCAACAGAGATATATTTTGACGTCAATAATCGGGTCACAAGGAACTAATATCCCAGGTGTGACATTTATCCAACAAATAGTATTCAAGATATAAGGCAAAATCACTGAACCATGAAATATAGGTCACACCAACAGAGATATATTTTGACGTCAATAATCGGGTCACAAGGAACTAATATCCCAGGTGTGACATTTATCCAACAAATAGTATTCAAGATATAAGGCAAAATCACTGAACCATGAAATATAGGTCACAATGACCTAGATATAGTAAGTGGTCATTCATTGGGTCACATGGAAGTAATATCCCAGGTGTGACATTTATCCAACAAATAGTATTCAAGATATAAGGTAAAATCACTGGACCGTGAAATCTAGGTGACCTGGACCGTAAAATGTAGGTCACCATGACCTTCACTCTCTTACACTTAAACCGATGTCACATAGTTAGCTGATGTATAACCAGTTGTGTCTATAACCTGTAGGCATATAAGATTTTACAAATGTGTCCTAGATTTTGACCCCTAGCCCCACTCCAAGGCCCACCCTGAGGTATGAACCCAGGGGTATGTTCTTTTGGAATCTCAGAAGACTCCTCCAGGTACCCAAATTCTAAATATGAATGCTCTATGAGGAGTGAAAGTCAAGATATAAGAATTTGAAAAACTTTAACACAGTATTACAAAGGTGTCCTAGATTCTGACCACTAGCCCCACCCAGGGGCATGAACCCAGGGGTTTATTCTCTTGGAATCTCAGAAGACCCTCCAAGGTACCTAAGTTCCAAATTTGATGCCTCTGTGAGGAGTGACTGTTGAGATATAAGCATTTGAAAAACTTTAACGCAGTGTAACGGGAACGCAAACGCAAACGCGGATGACCGGGGTGACTACAATAGCTCTCCTTGTACTTCGTACAGGCGAGCTAAAAATAATGTATACCCCTGTAAACCCCATTTTTACTGTATAAAAGTGGGGTTTAAGGGGGTCAAAATTATATAGGCATGTTTTCGTGATGTTTGATGTCTGCATATGCTTTGAAGACACATTTTTGCTTGGCCCATGTATTTAATTCAAAACACCTAACAAAATTGTACTGCCAGATAAAATGATAAACTGAAGTGATAATATCAGGTTTTTCTTTTAATTTTGTATCAAAGCATATACAGACAACCCTCTTTATAATGACACTCGATACAATGACAAAATTCGTTATAATGACAATTTGATTGTCACAAAACCTTTGCTTAAGAGGTAACAATTAGTCATTAATTATGTAAGAAAACTGTATTTAATACTTTAAAGAAACATAATTTTTGGATATTAGTTAGAATGGCCTCAGTGAGGCAATTCTAACAAATATCCAAAACATACGTTCCATGAGGAAATAAGAACAAAACAAGACCTTTCTTACATATCAATCTGCTCATTAAGTATTCATTAAAACAGAAAATTCATTTGAATGGAAACATCTTTGGGAACAAATGCTGTCATGTAATGAGGGTTCACTGTATTTATGAGAACTCATTTGATTCATTATTCCAACAAGGTAATTTCAAAGAGTAACCATAAGACCTATCGCAGGACAGCATAGTTTGTATGAATTGCCCATTGCCTCTAAAAACTTCAACCAAAAACTTTAACATAAAATCCCAGTGTTTAACATCAGTACAAATATGAATTACTTCCCTTCAGGAGATAACAGCCTTTTAAAAACTTTAACCAAAATCTTTAACAAATGCCGATGTGGATACCATGGTGACTGCTATAGCTCTATCTGTACTTTCGTACAAGGGTACCAAAAATCTAAGTGAAGTTACCCAGGAAATAGTACAAAAAATGTTTATTTACCCTAAGTATTCGGCCTGTCTATCTCAATACTTAGGGTAAATATGGCCATTCCAGACATAATCTTCAAATTCATCCATCCATGAATAACAGTACAATCACTTACATGCAGACCATAACCCTTCTGTGCCCTTTTCTTCATTCTTGTACCAATATCAATCTGTTCATCAAACTCCCTGTCACTGACTAGAATCTTCTTACCACACGCCCATGTTATATGCATAGATGGAGACAGAGCCTGGAAACAAGATCCTTGATTTATCCCAAGTATTTAAACCAACAGGCCTGTGCAAACAGTAAAAACCCAAATCAGATCAGATACCATATATGAGGGATGATTAGCCGCACCTGCCTGCCTATCTGTGGAATCTGCCAGGTACTTCTTGTTTAACCATATACATGTACATTGTGCAAGGTTCCTGTGTTGTGTATGTTTGAGGTCTTGTTAACTTTACCACTCTCTGGGCAAATTCAGCAAAAGACAGTGATGATATTTTTCTTATTTTTCCCTGAAGCCTGGATCTGACATTGCATGCAATTTTTCTCCACTGGAGACAATTTGCATGACATGTCAAAACTTGTTTTCTGGGAAAAATAGAGAGAAAGAAAAAAAAAGCAATATGTCGCTGGCTGAAAATTTTACTCAGTATGCCAAGCATTAATGTAATATTAAAACTTGTGGGTCATTTTGTGTCATCTTCCAAAGATAGGGAGAAAAGGGATATTGCATCAAAAAAAAAAAAAAAAAAGGATAGTTGCATAAAAAAAAAAAAAAAAAAAAAAAAAAAGTACAAAAAAATGTATTTCCCCGTAAAACGTCACAACATTGTTTAAATTGCACCAACCTATAGTAACCATGCTCTCTTACAAAAATTCCAGGTCTTGCTTAATATTTGAACATGTGAAAGTGACAGTCAAATAGCTCAACCAGAACCAGAGGAGTTGTTAAGGAAGAGTATCTGGTGATGATTCTAGGATAATTTTCTTATTTCTCCATGAATACATGTGTTATGGGTATTGGTTAAAAGCGCCTCAGCAAGGTGTACTTCATTGAGGTGCTTCTAATGAGTACTGACAACAAATGTTTTTGTCTTGCCCAGGTGCTTCTAATGAGTACCCCATGCCATATTTTTCTCTTAAAAAATTTGACTCCCACTTCCCGACTAATACTATATCAAAGTTGGGTTAGTGGGGCATTGCATTTCCATATGTTTCTTATGACTGAGACCATAAAACTTTGCCCAGATGCCAATAAAATTATGCTCTCTCATACAATTAGTTAAGTAATATAGATAAGACAATTAACTAGAAACCTACAAAACATTTCTTAACTATAAAACACAATGAAGTAGCTCAAAACTGATTTCAAAATCTAGATCTGCATAAAAAGTAAATCAAATTACACATTTTAAATAGTTTCCTACGTTAAATAATAAAGATTTTAAGAGTATATATTAGAGTGCAGGGAACCAGTGTTATCAGAGAAATGTAATCCCATGCGTAAATCTGGTAATGCCACTTGTTGTGAACAGTCTCATTAGTGAATGGAGAGTTGCGGACAGTTGCCATAAAACATCTGGTTAAATTATCAGTTGAGAATGAATTTTTTTGCCATTTTTTTTTTCTAAAAACTTATCACTGACAGCATTATTGTTTATGTTTTTGTAGAAAAATATTTATCTGGATACCCCTATTTGGGTTGATTGTTTACAACCGAGCCACAGTATACAACTGCCAAAATTTTCTTAAGGTAGTTGTCCACATGATTATCATTGACCAATGTAATCAAACTGTGCATTAGACGAAATCCAGGTAATGGTTATTTATAGCCATGCTATTCTTTTCACTGTGACGTCAAAGTGCTGTTGATAGACGGTTATCTGTAAAACCTGGTCTGAGACATTTGGGACATTGGCAAACAGTGCAGACCCAGATCAGACACCGCAGAATGCGGTGTCTGATCAGGGTCTGCACTGTTTGCTTAAACTACAGGAAGCTACGGGTTATATGAAACAGTCTTAAGTCCCTGTTCAGGAACATTTTCCCAGCCTACACTCAGACAATCAACCCGTCAACCAGCCTACACTTAGAGACACTCGACCCACCAGTGCTGTCAGTGCTTTGATTATCTGGAGATAAGGTAACTTACCATAGACATTTTCTCAAATATCTGGCTCTCCCTGAGAGTCCCAGTTGGGCTGACAGACAATAATCTGTTCTCCAGGGTTGGGTGCCATTGGAAGTGTACCACAGCATGGCCTCTGAATGCTGAAACAAGTATGAAGAAGAAGAACATAATTTTTTAGGGGGCTGGCTATTCCAGTTGATTTTTCACCATGTCAGTGTGTGTGTGGGGGGGGGGGGGGGGGGGGGGGGCGGATGAGGGTGTGACTTCCCATTTGTTTTGTTGTTTTTTTCTGTACACCAATCCCCTTCTGAAAAAGGTTTCTATAAAAGGGAAGAATTTGCTCCAAATTCATTCTTTTTAGGGTAGACTTTTGTAGAAGGGATTTTTTTTTGCCATTTTGCAACGAAGACAGCTTTTGTGATTTGCTGTTTGCATTTGTGTGCACAAATCCCCTTCTGAAAAGGGGTATTCACATAAAAGGGAAGAATTTGACCCCAAATGCAGCAAATTCTTTCCCTTTGGAGAAGATCTCTTTCTAGAAGGGAGACAAAACAATTCTGACAGAAGTGACCCCAATGAAAGTCATCCCACTCCAGTTCCCTTAAAAGGCTTAGCTGAAAATTGAGCATCTCTGCCACTACAAACTGTACATCCAGCCAGTCCTCTCTGTTTGCATACACAATATAGAACAGATTTTCATTTCAGATTTAATACCACATTCGACCTAATTACTGCACATAACCCTATAAATGCACATTTAAGTAATTCCGAAGTCTTCAGATTACAGCCAGTGTACTTTTTGTCTACTTCTTTATAAAGGCATATGTTTTGGGTACCCATTTGAATTGCATCAACTTGTTGATGCAATTTTAATGAGTACCCACAACATATGCTTTTATACAGAAAATCAGAAAAAAAAAACAAAAAAAAAACAACAAAAAACATGGTATAAGCATCATTAGATAAGGCCTTTGCTGATCTTTTATGTTAAGTGTACCTTTAGTACAGGTTGATAAATATTTAACCACAAGTTTCCCAGTAATTCTGAACAAGAGCGCCGCCAAGCAGGGCATTATACGCCCGTGGCAAGTAATAAGATGTAGCACATAAACTGGCTCCTGTAAAATCCAGAGCTCAGGATATAAACTGTAAGTGGAATTACAAAAAAAAAAAAATTTTTTAAATTTCATTGGGGCATATCTCTGCTGATATTTGGTGAACTGTAACCTAAGGGTCCAAGCTGGCCCAGAAGTTAAGGGAGAAGTGACTTCTCCCTCCTGGGAAAATAGGGAGAAGTTTGCTGCTTCTAGAGAGAAGTGCTTTCTAACAAAAGAACACACCACAGAAGCATGGCAATATTATAAGTTCATATGAGTCTTTGGCTGATTTGGCTATACTTCAATATCGGATCAAACAATAACAAAACAAAAATAAACAACCAAAAAAAAAAAAAAAAGTTATTTGCAAAAAATATACCTATTATAAAATAAAATTTGCACATTATTACCTCTAAACAATATGCTGTGAAAAGTTTACAAAAACATTCAAAGGGGCATAAATCTGCAAATATTTGGTGCATCATAACCTCGAAATAATATGTGCAGCTCCACACCATCTTGTAACTATTTATGAAGTTTCAGCTTGATTGGATGTAAACTGTAGGAGGATTTAGCCGGAAACAAAAAATTAATAGAAATTTTCAAAGGGGTTTACCTCTGCTAATATTTGATGGACTGTAACCTCGAAACAATATGTGCTGCTCCACATCATGGTCTAACTACAAATCAAGTTTCAGCTTGATAGGATGTAAACTGTAGGAGGAGTTAGCCGGAAACGAAAAGTTAACTGAAATTTTCAAAGGGGCATAACTCTGCTAATATCTGGTGGACTGTAACCTCGAAACAATATGCGCTGCTCCACATCATGGTCTAACTGTACATGAAGTTTCAGCTTGATTGGATGTAAACTGTAAGAGGATTTAGCCAGAAACGAAAAATAGAAATTTTCAAAGGGATATAACTCTGCTAATATTTGGTGGACTGTAACCTTGAAACAACATGCGCTGCTCCACATCATGGGCTAACTACAAATCAAGTTTCAGCTTGATCAGATGTAAACTGTAGGAGGAGTAAGCCAGAAACAAAGTCTACTGAAATTTTCAAAAGGGCATAACTCTGCTAATATTTGGTGGACTGTAACCTCGAAACAATATGCGCTGCTCCACATCATGGTCTAACTATACATGAAATTTCAGCTTGATTGAATGTAAAATGCAGGAGGAGTTAACCAGAAATGAAAAGATAACAGAAATTTTCTAAAAGGCATTACTCTGCAAACATTTGGTGGACTGTAACCCCGAAAAAATATGCACTGCATGGTCTAACTATATACCAAGTTTCAGCTTGATCGGATTTAAACTGTAGGAGGAGTTAGCCGGAAACGAAAAAGTTTACGGATGGAGGGAGGGACACCATACCTCGTAACATAATACGTCCCGTTTTTTAAACAGGCATATAAAAACCTAAGCGCACAATGCGGTAATTAGGTCGAATATAGTATTTACAATCCTGAGTCTAAATATTCAGCAGATGCCATTGGAAAAAACATTTTCCTTATTTTTTTCGAAGAACTGACATTTCATTAACAATGTCTCATTTTGGAGACCATTTAAATTTGGTATCAAACCTGATAAGGAATTGAAGCTCCAAAAATCAATGGTGGGGTAGACACTTAAGAAAGTCCTATTTAAGTCACCAACTTATGATGCTCTTGGAGCAATAAGAAAAATATTGGTAGTTTTAGTAGAAAAGAAGTGTCTTATTGGGAGCTATTATTTGTTTGTGTTGAGGTATTATGGCCCAGTCAACCCAATGGAGTCATGTCGAGCACAGTCAGTTTACCTAACCACACGTTTACTGGGCAAGCTTAGTCCTCTAAGCGGTTAACCAGTATTGTGCACATTCTTTCGCCAGAAACTGACAACTGCCCTTCTTGAATCAGCAGAACGGGAAGAATGACCGTAGAAAATATTTCATGATCCACAAAAGAATGTTGCTGACCTTGGCGGGGGTAAAACCTGCAACCTCCTGGTCTCCAGTCGGACTCGCATCAAGCTGAGCCACTGAGGCTGACTATTGGGAGCTATGTACTGACAATATTTGCATTATTTTTTTGCAAGCAAAAAGAATCCAAATAAAGTATCATATATATTGTACATCATGCCAAATGTGGCTACTCCTTCTTATCCGTAGCAATGTCAGTATGATTGAAATCTGGAGTTATATATAGAGGCTCTTAAATGAGCCGTCATTTCATATGAATTTTATGAAACTCGCCATAGGTGAGTTTCATAAATTTCATATGAAATGACCATGAGTGTAATATTCTGTTTATCATATGATGATTTTAAATTGGAGTTTATCACCTTTAAAGTTGACAGTTGTTCACCAGAAAATGCATGGTTCACAAGGACGTCATCATGACGTTACTTGTTCCCGCCAAAGTGTTATGTAATATGTGGTCATAAGATTTTTATGACAAGACTTTATTCACTGAATAATAGCGACGTCATATGATAAACAAGAATTCCGCGGAAGGCGTCATCGCACCTGCTGGCGCAAAAGTCACAGGAGCCACAATCAGAATGTGGTTATTAAATAAGTTTATTTCATTCTTAGCAGTGCTTACTTGGAAAACTGGGTTGAAAAAAATGTAGACAAAGTGCCTAGTGGGGCCGATATATTCCAGGCCAGTCCCATTCCCTCTAATGGCTATATCTTCAGCACTGACTTTTCCTATCATACAGCCCAATGATAATGGAACGCTGACGTAAAATGTGTAAAAGTCACTGGAGCATGAAATATAGGTCAAGGTCATGGGTCAAGGTACGTGCTAATTCAGTACATCAAGGAGAAGCACAATGCAAGGTATGGTGGTTGTAGGCCTTATAGTTGAGGAGTTATCAAACATCAATGGAAAATGTGTCAAATATAGGTCAAGGTCACTGGGTCAAGGTACCTGCCAAGCCAGTGCAATGAGGTGAAGCACTATGCAAGGTTTAGCGGTTGTAGGTCTTATATTTGAGGAGATACCGAACATTAACATAAAATGTGTCAAAGTCACTGGAGTGCACAATATAGGTCAAGGTCACCAGGTCAAGGTACCTGTCGAGTCAGTACATCGAGAAGAAGTGCTATATAAGGTTTGGTGGTTGGAGGCCTTACAGTTGAGGCATATGGAAGGGTGACGTAACAGGTGTAAAAGTCAATGGAGCATGAAATATAGGTCAAGGTCATCCAGTCAAGGTACCTGCAGAGTCCGTACATTGAGGAGAAGCACTATGCAAGGTTTGATGGTTGTATGCCTTATAGTTGAGGAGATATTGAACGTTGACGTAAAATGTATAAAAGGCACTGGAGCGCAAAATATAGGTCAAGGTCACCGGGTCAAGATACCTGCCAAGTCAGTACATATAGGAGAAGCAGTATGCAAGGTTTGGTGACTAGAGGTCTTACACTTAAGGAGATCTGGAACGTTGACGTAAATTATGTCAAAGTCACTGCAGCCAAAATATAGGTCAAGGTCACCAGGTCAAGGTATCTGCTAAATCAGTACATTGAGGAGAAGCAGTTTGCAAGGTTTGATGGTTGTAGGCCTTATAGTTGAGGAGACATCGAACGTCGACGAAAACATATGTCAAAGTCACTGGAGCGCAAAATATAGGTCAAGGTCACCGGGTCAAGGTACCTGCCAAGTCTGTACATCTAGGAGAAGCACTATGCAAGGTTTGGTAGTTGTACACCTTATAGTTGAGAAGATCTGGAACATCAACGTAAATTGTGTCAAAGTCACTGGAGCGCAAAATATAGGTCAAGGTCACTGGGTCAACATATCTGCCAAGTCAGGAGGTCAGGGAGATGTGTCATGCAAGGTATGATGGTTGTTGTAGAATTGTAGTTGATTAGAATACTAACTTTGACGTAAATGTCGAACTTCGACACAACAGAACTGTTAAGAGACAGACGGACGGATGAAAGGACAGACGAATGGAAAAGCGGGCACCTATGTCGCAAAGTCAGGAGGTCAGGGAGATATTTCATACAAGGTTTGATGGTTGTTTAGTCTTGTAGTTGATTAGAATACTAACTTTGACATAAATGTCGAACTTCGAAATAACAGAACTGTTAAGAGATGGACAGATGGACAGACGAAAAGACAGACGAATGGAAAAGTGGGCACCTATGTCGCAAAGTCCGGAGGTCAGGGAGATGTTTCATGCAAGGTTTGATGGTTGTTTAGTCTTGTAGTTGATTAAAATACTAACTCTGACATAAATGTCGAACTTCGACATAAATGTTGACAGATGGACGGACAAACAGACAGACATATGGAAAAGCAGACGCCTATGTAGCAAAGTCAGGAGGTCAGGGAGATGTTTCATGCAAGGTTTGATGGTTGTTTAGTCTTGTAGTTGATTAGAATACTAACTTTGACATAAATGTCGAACGTCAACATAAATGTTGACAGACGGATGGACGGACTGACGGACGGACGGTCTGACGGACGGACAGAAAATCGGACGCCTATATCGCACCCTGCTACAAGCAGGTGCGATAAAAACACTTACGTTGAACATTTCTCTCGATTATCACAGGATCAAATTCATCAGTACCCGTCATAGAATGTCTAATATCATATAATTTAACAACAGAACTATCTCTACACAGAACAGCCAGGAAACCATTTCTGAAACAATATAAACATATAATCATCAGGCTTAGCTGCATATAAGATTATTAATAAAGGAAACATTTAGAGGCAGTTTGATTTTGGTCCACTCTGTCTGCTCAGGCCTGTCTGTCTGAATACTTTGGGTAAATATGAAGTTTTTTAAAAGTAAAACATATTTTAACGAGTAATACTTAACCTATAGATAATGTGCTATTCTCTTCTGTTTTCACACCTTCCACAGAAAAAACGACCTTTCAGTCGTTAATTAAAGTCTTAAACCAGAAGGTCCCTTAGGCAGTTACCTGTGTGACGTAACTCTTCCCGCTCAATTGACCACGTGTCAGTTTCTTTTATGTGTAAAACAATAGACACAATTAGGAGAGATAAGCAAGGGTGGGCGGAGGGAGATAATTGATTATCTATAGGTTAAGTATTACTCGTTAAAATATGTTTTACTTTTAAAAAATTTAAAAAACTTCATTTTAACTTCATAATACATTAACCTATAGATAATGTGCTAGAATTTGCAGAATAGGAGGGAGGTGCTCTCCTAATTCTAACACCAATAATATCTCACCACTTCTGGTTAAGACTCAGGAAACTCAAAGGAATCAGATACATTCTAATTCTATATTTAATAGAAAGAATGATCTAGATTCACAAAATAGCATATCTTTAAGGTGTTATGATCTAACAACCTTATATATAATAGTAGACTCTAGAGGAAGCCAGTTCTTAAGTCTCAGAGACCTAACATTGGCGCCCCCATGCCCCCCCCACCCCCCCCCCCACCCCTTTTTTTTCTTTTTGGGAAACAACAATTGGCTTCAAAAAGAAAAAGGAGTAATTGAGACATAACATAAATATTCCATCGCAAAGTAAGCTAGGAATATAGAAATATTTTCAAAACAAAATTTGTAAAACAAAAAGCCAAGACCATACACTGTAAGTAGTCTATGTAGGGTCTTGAATAAATAAGGAAAAGCCTACTCGGTGGAGTTTCCTATAGATAACTGACATATGTAGATATTTTGGATAAAATTCTAGATATGTGAAGCTATGTAATTGTAATAGTCTAAGCTATTAGAATTATAAACTAATTAGATTCTGTTAATTGGAGCGACAGGACAGTTTCTGATGAACAGACACAGACTTAAAATAACCATAATGTGTAATTATTTCCCTTTGATCAAATTAAAGAAGGGGAGATAATAAAAGCAGATGGAGTTAACTTAACTATAACTAAGTTATCCATCAAAAGAAAAAGGTATAGACAAACATAATGGTTAAAACTATTGCTAGACTAATTGTATTACGAATTTTTAGTCAAGCAATAAAATAATACAGAGTTTGCATATAACTGCTGGGAAGAAAAAACAACCTAAACTATTGATAATTAGTTTTGTCATAGACATATAAAAGCGTTTGATGTCCTGACAAAATAATAAAGAATAAACTGTCAACATCATAACTTAAGAGTTTGACAGAGAATAAGAGAGATAAGAATAAGGTTGATCGCAGCAAACTGTAAGACGGTCATAGTTTGGCTAAATCTTACCGTATTGATAAGATTAAGCAATAATAAATAAGCTGGATAGAATCTTTCTATACCAGAAGATTGCCATGAAAAGTACTCCTGAGTAAATAATCATGGAAATCAAGAAATGTTAAAAAATCCACTTTGATACGAATCAAAATGTTCATAAAAAGAGAAGGACTCAGAGAAAAAGTAATAGTGTGATAATCTCTGAAGAAAGATTATACAATAATACTGATTAATAATCTCAAAAAACACTTAATTTATAAGTTAAGAGATAGTATTACTATTCTATACGCATATTTAAGAATAGTAAGAAATATATTAATACTAAATTAAAATTATACTACTGAACAAAATTCCCGCTATAAATAAAAGGTTAAGCGTAACTATTTATTAAGCAAGGAATTATTAAACATATAACTCTCTATAAAATTAATGCCCAGAAATTTTATAGATAAATATTCAATCAAATTTTTAGAATTGAATATTAATAGAATAAAATCTATGTCTGCATAATTGGTAATTCCTGAAATATCAAATTACGTACTCGCAAATGAATTCAGGAAGAAAATATATATATATATACTCTTGAGATCTATGCGTAAACCATAGAGAGTAATAATATTATTACCACGATCCCTGACGGAAGGGTAAAAACATATATATGAAAGAGATAATAATTAATTTAACGTCATATAGGTTTAAGATAAAATTTGTTTAATCTTTAACCAATATGCAGCAACAGTGACTCGATATTCTGTATTCGTACGTAGAAAAAGAGTACTTAGTCATTAGAATTTTGTATGACTGAAATAGAGATAATGGGATCTAAAGGATGTATCTCCATGAACTGAATCGAAGGATAATATCCATTCTAAAAAACTAGGGCTTGTTTTAGGCTTAGTTTAACAAGCGTAGAATTGAATTATTTCCAAGTATTCATGAAGTCGTTATGCTCTGAATACTGAGAAAAATGTTAAAATATTGTTTAGGAAATAAAAAAGTGACAGGTCCACAATGTTAGCTAGATTTAAACCTGGAACGTAGCGAGAAGGTCAATCTAATTTAAAAGTAAGATGAGAAAGATAAATAATGAAGATAGATCTATAAATATCGGTATAATATATTATCTCCAACAATTATCAAATAATCTGAATGTTTAAAAGCATAAATACTACTCGAAAGTTTATTTACCGAATGTATAATCGGAGAAAACTTTCAGTATGTTCAAAAACGTATCACAAAAGTAAGATCTGACCAGGAACGTAGGTGCAGCACTTACTAAGTTGTGAAGTTAATATAAACATATTTTATATTATAAATGAAGGCAGTGCATTTCAAAATCATCGAAACGTCTTGAAATGACTTATTGTGTGGAAAAATAAATAAATATCCAGTTTCGGAAAAGATATTTATCTATATATATAGACCATTTTTGATGCGGACTGGAAATCAAGATATTAATCTTTGGATTATTCGCAAACTGAACTTGAACTCTTAGCGAGAATTACTATGATCCCTTTAACGAATGTAAACATAAAGAAGGGGTAAAGAGATAATTAAGTGTGTCTTAATTCTTTACCGGCTCGTAATTAAGGATGTTTTCCCTTTTGTCTAAGCCTAGACTATAGATTGATTAATATAAATATAATAATATCTGCTATTATGAGGTAAACTCTCGTTAATTAACCTCTAAGCATATATCAAAAATATATATCAACATAATCTAGAGCTTCGGTAAGTTTAGAGGAAGGAAATGATTGACTTTGGCAGTTTCTGAATAGTTACAAAGTCAATAAAAAAAAAAAATATCAAAAGGAAAGTATTGTATATAATATCTAATTTAGGCAATAATAATCTGTCACGTACTGAATAATTAATGCCTTTACTAAATATGTATCCATTGTCAATACCAAAGTGCAAGAAAATTTTGATTGACATGGACTCTAGTTATAAATAAAATATTAGAGGTATAGAGATAGTCGAAGCAAAACTATTCCTCAATAAGATAAAGTAGACCTATAATATACGAGGATTAAATGGGTCTAGAAATTATAATCATAATAAAATTATTATTCCAATATGAAAAATCTTCAGCGTAATAGATTCTTACTGAGGCAAAAATATCTGGTATATTGCTATCGTAGTCTTAAATGATCCAGAAGAAAAAATAAAACAGGCAAAGTAAAGAACGTATCAAATTATATCTATGCCTAAATATAAGATTTTTTTCTTATTTATTATTTTATAGCAGAGTTTAGACAGAGCACGACTGACCTAGACTCTTATATAATCAATCAAAAGATAGTATAAAATAGAATAATAGCTTATTGGATCAACTATTTTCCATGTAGAAAAGGCAAAAAGAAAATATGTACCTCAACTAGAATTTTAAATCGTAGTAATCTAGAGAGGTAGCGAATAAATAAATAAACTGTTTATTTATTTATCTGGTTGGTGTAAATTTCCGATACCTTAAGAATGAAAAATTAATAGAAAGTAGAAAAGATCGATTGCTACTTTCTTGTCAATTTACTCCTTAGATTACATGCTGATTACATATCGGAGCATGTAGAAGAAAAACAGGGGAGGAAAGACGAAAATTTTTAGATTTCGTGTATATTTTTCTTCTTATAAATAACGATAGTTTTATAGTTCACCTTTGCCCTAGAGCCGAATAAGGTGAATATGTAAGAAGTTAATCTCTTTGTAGCGAATAAAAGAGATATAATTATAGCTGGAAGTATCTTCTACACTTAGTGAATGAATTGCGAATTTGATCGTAACCGATAATTCTTAATTCATTTTCAATAATAAATATATATATAGAATTTAAGTCAAGTTCAAAAGTGACTAGACAGAATTCGACAATATAAGTGGCTACTAGGTATTAGAACCCATCGCTGTCATTCAATAACCTATAATCCAAGACTATACATGTCTATAGTGGTTAATAAATAAATATATGTTGAGCGAATACTAGTGACTACTACTCGGACACTAGTAATCCGACACAAAGTCTACGAAACTACTGGCACTACTCTACGAAGTGCCTCCCGATGAAATTTTCATTAGAGCCGGAATTTAACCGCTTTCTAGCGAATGAAAGAGATAAAACATAATTTGAATGACCTGGCACTAGTCTACGAACTGCTGCCCGGTAAAAATTTTGTTATAGTCGGAAGTTTAACTCTTTCTAGCGGATAAAAGAGATAAAACAAGTTAATTTAAAATATTAATGGAATTACACACCTATAATAAGTCAATGGAATATTAAAGATTCTAGTCTGATTCTGGAAAGACTGTACAGAATTTTATGTATGAAAAGTTATTATGTATTTCACTTAATAACCTATATCCATTGACTTAAACGTGAATGGAGCTCTATGAACGATAATAGATTGTTCGGGAATTAGTGATCATTATTTTGACACTAGTTACCCGACATAATGACTAGAATACACTAGTATTCGTAACTGTTGCCCGGTAAAGTTACAAGTAATTTGACTAATTGATTGGATAGTAGTATTCGTAACTCTAGTCCGATGAAAAAGGGAGATTATATATGAAAACTGAGCGGGCACAAGTATTCGAAACTTTTTCCCGAAGATAATTAATTATTAGGCAAAAATTGACCAGACACTTTCTGTAAAAGTTTGCCTGGTGAAAAATCAGAAATAATATAATAATATGACCGGGTATAAGTATCAGAAATATTACTGATACTTTGCCCAGTGAAAAATTTTTTTAATAATTAGACATAATGACCGGAAGTTAGTATACGTGACTATTTTGTCCGGTGAAATATGTCAAAAACTAAGTCTTTCCAGAAAATAATTAAATTATTGACTGGAGACTAGTTGACTGGTGCCTGGTTGACCGGTGACTGGTTGACTGGTGCCTGGTTGACTGGCACCTGGATGACTGGTGACTGGTGCCTGGTTGACTGGCACCTGACTGGTGACTGGTGAAGCTGATTGACTGGTGCCTGGTTGACTGGTGACTGGTGACTGGATGACTGGTGACTGGTGGACTTAGACTTTATCGGATACTAAGTACCCAAAGATGCCACCTTGATGGGTCTTACCCCGGCAGTATAGCCATATGGGGTGGGGCTCCCATCAGTAAAGAATTGTCTTATAACCCATCAAGAGTTGACAAGTTCTTTACAATCAGCTTCTCCACCATGAGAATCTTTAGCCAACTGAAGATCTCTGCAAATAAAAGTCCAGGAAAAACATATCCTAATTGCTGAATAACCTGGAATGAAAAGAACAAAAATATTCTGCAGATATAAACACGACTATCGAACCGATCGCGCACGAGCGTTGTGCCGAATAGCGAGAGTCGCGAAAACGCATGTGGAAAAAGACCAGTCAAAAAATACATGAAATCGAAAATTGAAAATTTTAAATAATAACACAGAAAGTGAAAGGAGTGATAAATAAACAAAAGAAACACAAGGATACAGAAATTTATCCGTGAGGAAAGAAATAATCCAAATTTCTATCACAGGTAAATAATCCTTGTTGAATTTCTTTGTCCACAGAAAAGAAACTGACACGTGGTCAATTGAGCGGGAAGAGTTATGTCACACAGGTAACTGCCTAAGGGACCTTCTGGTTTAAGACTTTAATTAACGACTGAAAGGTCGTTTTTTCTGTGGAAGGTGTGAAAACAGAAGAGAATAGCACATTATCTATAGGTTAATGTATTATGAAGTTAAAATGGTTTTACCTGGGGAAAAAAAACAAAAACAAAAAACAACCAAGAATTCAGTTGATGGCTTTGTCGCACTAGAAGGTGCCTATCAGCATCATAAACCAGTAAAAAATTCATGTAGGGAATGACAAAGTCTTTGTACCTCAACAAGTTATGGTCATAAATTGATTGATTTATTGTGTTGGGGTTTAACGACATGTCAACCCTTGTGGGTCATTTTGTGTCATTTCCCAGAGAGAGGGAGAAAAAGGATAGAATAGTAGATGAAAGAGAGAGACAGGGAAGAAAGAGGAACAGGAATGAAAGTGAGGAAACAGAAGAAATAAAAACATTCCCCTAATACCCTTACCTGCTACAAGGATAGCAGGCCTTGCCCAACTGTAGGCCAATATCAGTTCGACGCCCTGGTGATGTAAGGTACACGACACCTTCGCCACATCCAGCCTACCCCACAGGGTCATAAAATGATACCTGTTTTTGTATCCCTGTAGGGAGGAAGTGTATGCTAGGTTTGATGACTGTAGGTCATATGGTTAATCAGAAATGGTGCTGAACGATAGTGTTGATGCAAAAAATGACAAAGTCCTTCAACTCAAAATACCAGTCAGGATCATAAAATGACACTACAGTGTTTGGGCTCATGTAAGGAATAAAACACATGCCATGTTAGATGACTGTAGATGTTACAGTTAATCAGAAATTGAGGCAAATACTTGGGCTGATTTACAATATGGCAATGTCATTAAACCATGAAAATAGTTCCCTTGTTAGGGAGAAAGTGTATGCTAGGTAAGATGACTGTAGATGTAATAGTACTCAGGAATGATTTTGAAAATTAGGGTGGTCATAAATGTTGACTTTTGGATGAAAACCAGATGCCTATATCTCATCTATTTGGAATGGACACTTAGAAGATTTTCTGCCATTTTTACAAGGATGATAACTTGTGTGACTTCCTGTTTGCCTTCCTGCACACTAAGCCCCTTCAGAAAAGGGGTCTACTCTAAGAGGAAAGAATTTTTCCTTTCAGATTAGATCCCATTTCAGAACAGAGAGAAAGCAATTTTGACAGAGTTGCCTCCCCTGGAAGTGTATCCATTCCCTGTAAATATGTAAACAGGTGATGATGATGATGATGATTATGATTATGATGATTATTTAAAGATAATCAACCCCTGAGGGTCATCTTCACCAGAATAGTGTTAGCTTCCATTACTATACAGTCTACTTGCGTTATCTGAAAGCCCAAGGAACCCTCTGAAATACTTCTAGATATCCATACCTCGACATATTAGATTTGCAGAACTGAGGAAAAATAAATCAAAAAGTACATTTCACAAATGAATATGTAATTTGAATCCTGGAGTTAGAGATATATTAAAAATATTGTGGAAAACAGGGGAAATTGCTCCAAAGGAGCAATTTGTCCTCATTTCCAAAATATTTTGTTACCTGTAGTTAGATTTCCATGTTTATACAGGCACCATATTTTCACTTCAAGATAAGCAGTTATTCGAATAAGCGAAGTCGAGATAATAAGAGCCGACTGCATTAGTCTATTAAATGGGTATGAGGTTGACATCAGGATCAGGCAAAAGAAGATAAACAAATTTTGTAACAGAAAGACAATCCCTCCATTTTATGTAGTTCATCGCGGAGGTGATAAACACTGCCAAAAATGCAAGGGTAATCTCCAATGAAAACTAGCCTAACAGTCACATCAAAGTAGGAAGACGTCAGCAGGTGGATATGTAAAATGAATGCAATAAAATATTATTCACCTTGTTGGGCACCAGGCAATTTTTATCACAGCTCTACTTTCAGGTAACATCAATAACTGAAGATCTGTTAAGGATAATATACCATGGTTCCAGATAAGATGTTTTTTTTTTTTTTTTCAATCCAAACTTAAATCTTGTCATGCTGAATAAATTAAGACGCCATGCCTACTTCTAATTTTGCAGCCAATATAATTACTTGATCCAGGCTGTTGATACAAATCAACAAACTTAATGACAAACAGTGCAGATCCAGATCAGTTGGCTTCTGAAGAAGCCAACTGATCTGGATCTACATTGTTTGCTAAGGCAGGGCATATCTGGGTTCAGCAGGGCCAGGGTTAAAATTATCTTTCTTATTTCTGCACAAAAACATATGTTGTGGGTACACATTAAAAGCGCCTCACCAAAGTATAAAGTATTTTTATAGATGGCTTGATGGACGACTGACAGCAAATGACAAGACTTTAGTTTAGCTCTTTTCAAATGAAGTTCAGCTCAAATGAGCAAAAACTGACATTTGTGCAGGCATGCTGATTACTCAATAAAATAAAAATGAACATCACAGAAGACTTTCTATAAAGGAGAAATGTTTGTTGATAATTCTGAGATAATTTTCTCCAATTCTCCATAAAAACATACATTGTGGGTACTCATTTGAACTGCCTTGCAAACACATACTCACATTGTATGTTTTTATGAAGGAGTAACAAAAAATATCCCAGAATTATCACGGGATACTCAACCATAACAAGTTATATGATAACACCAATAAATCTTCCAGAAACATGATACGAAAGGATACAGGTTTATCAAAACTTCTCACATCCCAAATAGATATAGAGTTCTGAAAAATAAACATTTAATGTTTTAATTATATCAAAAGCATTAAAAGTATGTACATTTCTATTATATCTACCCTAAATACTTGGACATGTATGGTCAAACAAATTTGGACATAAGTTTGCCATTTTATTTCCAAATTATGAACAAAACAGACTTTTCTGTCAAACTACCTCTATGAATTGCATATACTTTTCACCATATCACTCAATAATACATGTAATGTTGTCAACTATTTAACATATTCTAGACTGATTGAACTCTCCCACACTAACTATTGAAAAATTCTAACTTCAATTTTAGGTATGTCATGCTTTGTAATTTAGATATTCCTAGAGAAATATTTGCAATACAGTGGAGACCCTGATCAGATGCCGCATACTGCGGTGTCTTATCTGGGTCTGCATTGTTTGCGAATTACCTTTTTAGGGTCTCCAGTTTACAATGGGTTAAAACATTTCAGTTTGTTTATTAAATTTTCATTAAAATACTAAGCACAACTATGACATCACAGACAGGCGTATTATGGGTAAATATCTATCTTAATGTAAGATGATGATTTAGAGTTTTACATCCCTTGCAACATTAGTTATGTCATATCGTGATGAGAAAAGGATGATAATGAAAGACTCTGTGCAATGAAACGCCATACAGTCATGAGCCAAATTCTGTCTCTAGTGAGATTCTAACCCTGGATCATATGATCCACAGTTTGGAGCACTAACCACTCAGCCACCCGACATTTCATCAAAATGTATGAAAGATAACTCAAGCACTAAAATAAACAGGTGTGTATAAAATAAACTACCACAACTTTTGAACCGACAGGACTTTTATCATGCAGTTTTCAATGCATTTATCCTTCTTGCACATCCTATCAGTGCAGCAAAATTCAAAGATTAAGACTTTTTCTTTTATATATTTGATCTTTGCTAAAATAGCTTTACCGAAGTTAGAAAGAGAAGTAATCGGTTTTGAAAAAGGTGGCAAAGTGGAAGGTGGCTTCTTCCAATTACTTCTTCCCTCATTTACTAAAATTTGGCAGTACTGTCCAATTTTAGGTTATTTGCAGCTGGCAATTTCCTTACTTCTGAGAATGAAGCTATCCTGGTATCAGACAGCGGATCAGTAGAAACACCATGGACATATTTGGTATGAGCAACAAGGTGAGGCTTTGAAACATCTGAAAAACAAGTAATCAAAATTCAGTCTTATAATTCTACTAATGGGGCTATCAGCTCCCTAGTATAGGGTATACAACATGTAGTGTGCAGGTTGCCTATCATCTGATTGGCTGCTGACTGAAAGGTTATCAGGACTACAATCTAGTTCTCTTAGAAAAACTGGTATGATATTTGCTTTCACCTCTGCAGTACTTCATTAAATGTTAAAAAATAATAATTACACATGCCAGCTGCTCAGTCAAAGCTGGTTAGCACTGAGCATGCTGGGTAAAAATTTCAGGAGGACATTTTGAAATAGTTTAATCCTCAGAAAATGGGGTTTGACATTTCATGCAAACTGTCTCCTTAGTTTGCATGAAACATCAAACCCCATTTCTGGGAAAAAATAGAAAAATATCCTTAAATTGTTGTCTGCTAACTTTGCCCAAAGAGTGGTAAAGTTTAAAAGACCACAGTAAAGATAATAAAAATTGATATCATTTCTTAATCTGATCTTCATAATATGCAGTAAGGGCTATACAAACACATTAATGCCAGTCACTGCTGGAATCAGCTAGCCAATGAAATGGCACTTTCCTCGTGTAAGTCATTTCAAGGAAGTAGAATTATAAGCCTCTGTATAAGTGTACAAATAGACTAGCATTGCTCTAGATAAAGGAAGGTACCAGGAAAATATTTTTGTCATTTCTCTACAAAAACATATATTGTTGGTACTCATTAGAAGTGAAAGGCATTTCTAATGAGGCACTTCTAATGAATATCGACAGCATGTTTTCATTGGTCCACATAAGATGAGGTATCAGGCAAATATTTTTCTTATTTCTCCACAAAAATATGTGTTGTGTGTACTAATTAAAGTGCCTTGATGAGGCACTTCCAATGAGCACCCTCAATATAACTATGTTTTCGTAGAGAGACAAGAAAAATTAAGCAATACTTTTTTGTTGAAAGAAGCATGTTATCTGGAGCTATGGGACAAGAAAATATTTCAATTTTCACTTGCATATGCCATAGAAATGTCTTGCTCCTGCAATTCTAATGTCTGTGTATCTACAGTACAACCTCGATGGCTCAAACATCTTTGGAATCATGAAAATTAATTCAATTTTGGCAGTTCGACTCACTGAGGGGTAACTCATGGCACCAAATCAGGATGCAAATAACAATAATTTAGAGAAATCTTTTTGATTTTCTTCACAATAATTGTATGCTGAGTGTACTCTGACATTAGAATCACCTTGATGAGGTGATTCTAATGTGTACACACAACACACAATTTCATGATGAAATAAGAAAATTTCCCCTAAATTTTTGTTTTCTTGAGCTATTCGAAGAACTTCGTAGGGACTCAAAAACAATTTCGAATCATCCAAGGTATACAAGCCATTGATGTTTTGAGTTATCGAAGTTTTACCGTACAATGTTTTGCGGAGGGAAGAAAAAGATCATGGTTTCAATATTTTATTGTGACCTGATATATACATTTAAGAACTGTGTCATTAGAAAAGGTATTCTCTAGACATATATGTATGTAAACAGTACAAAATTCAGATCAGCCAGTAAAGTCACCCAGTCTTACATATTTGACTATGCAGATGCACAGGCTGATCTAGACCTTTGCTGTCTGCAAATGCCCTGAAAGCATACTTTCTTATTGGATAGCTCATATATTTAAGTCATAAAGGTTTACTTAGCTTTTTGTTATACTGGGACAGTATGGCTGTTCTTTGGTCTACATAACCATCATTTTAAAATATGAAATGGCTGTCATGTGTATACAATCAAACCTCAATAGCTCAAACACGGATGGCTCATTTACCATGGCTGATTAAAACTTGTTTTTGAGTCCTTACAAAACTCTTCCCATAGCTCCAGAAAACAATTATTAAGGGAATTTCCTTATTTTATCATGAACTTGTATGTTGAATGTACTCATTAGAATTGCTTCATCGAAGTGATTCTAATGACTCCACACAACATACTATTATTGTATAAAGATTCAAAAGACTTCTCTAAAGTATCACTATCTGCTTCCTGACCTGGCACCATGATTAACCCTCAGTGGCTCAAACTACCCATATCTCGAACAAAGTTCAATGGCCCCATAATTGTTTGAGCCATTGAACTTAGACTGTACATGGAATGGCTGTCATGTAAATATATTGATGTTCCATCTACTGAAGGACAACAGTCAATCATTTTATTAACATTTTATATTATGGCCTTTGCACAAGATGGAAAATTCATGTGTCTAAACCTGCTGGATGTGTGACAAACAGTCTAGACCCTGATCAGTTCAAATGACTTCTGATCTGGGGCTACACTGATTGCTCAGGCCTGTCTATCTGAATACTTAGGGTAAATATGGTACATTTCTGGTTTAATCTAGTAAGCCCAGTGCAAACAAGAATTCCGCAGAAGGCATCGTCGCACCTGCTGGGGCAAAAGTCACAGAAGCCACAATCAGAATGTGGTTATTTATTAAGTTTATTTCATTCTTAGCAGTGCTTAGTTAGAAAACTGGGTTGAAAAAAAATGTAGACAAAGTGCCTAGTGGGGCACATATATTCCAGGCCAGTGCCATTCCCTCTAATGGCTATATCTTCAGCACTGACTTTTTGGATTATACAGCCCAATGATAATGGAACATCAACGTAAAATGTATAAAAGTCACTGGAGCATTAAATATAAGTCAAGGTCACCGGGTCAAGGTACCTGCTAAGTCAGTACATCAAGGAGAAGCACTATGCAAGATAGGCCTTATAATTGAGGAGTTATTGAACATCAACATAAAATGTGTCAAATATAGGTCAAGGTACCTGCCAAGCCAGTGCAATGAGGTGAAGCACTATGCAATGTTTAGTGGTTGCAGGTCTTATATTTGAGGAGATACTGAACATCAACGTAAAATGTGTCAAAGTCATTGGAGTGCAAAATATAGGTCAAGGTCACCAGGTCAAGGTACCTGCCAAGTCAGTACATTGAGAAGAAGCACTATACAAGGTTTGGTGGTTGAAGGGCTTACAGTTGACGACATATGGAAGGGCGACATAAAAGGTGTAAAAGTCAATGGAGCATGAAATATAGGTCAAGGTCAGCAAGTCAAGGTACCTGCGGAGTATGTACATTGAGGAGAAGCACTATGCAAGGTTTGGTGGTTGTAGGCCTTATAATTGAGGAGATACTGAATGTCAACGTAAAATGCACTGGTGCACAAAATATAGGTCAAGGTTACCGGGTCAAGATACCTGCCGAGTCTGTACATCTAGGAGAAGCACTATGCAAGGTTTGGTGGCTAGAGGTCTTACACTTGAGGAGATCTGGAACGTTGACGTAAATTATGTCAAAGTCACTGCAGACAAAATATAGGTCAAGGTCACCAGGTCAAGGCATCTGCCAAGTCAGTACATTGAGAAGAAGCACTTTGCAAGGTTTGATGTTTGTAGGCCTTATAGTTGAGGAGATATCGAACGTCGACGCAAAATGTGTCAAAGTCACTTGAGCGCAAAATATAGGTCAAGGTCACTGGGTCAATGTACCTGCCAAGTCAGGAGGTCAGGGAGATGTGTCATGCAAGGTATGATGGTTGTTGTAGAATTGTAGTTGATTAGAATATAACTTTGATGTACATGTCGAACTTCGAGATAAATGTTGAGATGGACGGACTAACAGAAAAGAGGATGCCTATGTCACAAAGTCAGGAGGTCAGGGAGATGTTTCATACAAGGTTTGATGGTTGTTTAGTCTTGTAGTTGATTAGAACACTAACTTTGACATAAATGTCGAACTTCGACATAAATGTTGACAGATGGACGAATGGACGAACAGCCAGACGAACGGAAAAGCGGATGCCTATGTCACAAAGTCAAGTGCTCAGGGAGATGTTTCATGCAAGGTTTGATGGTTGTTTAGTCTTGTAATTGATAAGTATACTAGTTTTGACATAAATGTCGAACTTCGGCATAAATGTTGACAGATGGACAAACGGACGGATGAACGTAAAAGTGGATGCCTATGTTGCAAAGTCAGGAGGTCAGAGAGATGTTTCATGCAAGGTTTGATTGTTGTTTAGTCTTGTAGTTGATTACAATACTAACTTTGACATAAATGTCGAACTTCGACATAACAGAACTGTTAGACAGACGGACGGATGGACAGACGAACCGAAAAGCGGGCACCCTATGTCGCAAAGTCAGTAGGTCCGGGAGACGTTTCATGCAAGGTTTGATGGTTGTTTAGTCTTGTAGTTGATTAGAATACTAACTTCGACATAAATGTTGACAGATGGACAGAAGAACGGACGGACAAACTGAAAAGCGGATGCCTATGTTGCAAAGTCAGGAGGTCAGGGAGTTGATTAGAATACTATCTTTGACATAAATGTCCAACGTCGACATAAATGTTGACAGACGGACGGACGGAAAAGCGGACACCTATATCGTACCCTGCTACAAGCAGGTGAGACAATAAAATCACATGGCAAAAATGCATACCTATATGCAGACCCCTTCCCAAATCGGTAACTTATCAAAATGTATACATGCAAGCGACATGCCTTAAGATTTTAATATTGGACTTATGTAATGTAATATGAGTAATTATTAGAACCCACTCACCTTGGATATTTAGCTAGTAACCCTCCTTATCTAGATTACAGTATTTTACCTAAGTATTGCAACACCTAATCTACTTACCATACTTGTCCTACAATTTGAAATAGTCCATTCTACTGCGTCTTGATGTGTTTAAAATATTGCTGTATGTATGGTAAACAGTGTAGACCCTGATCAGATGCCACATACTGTGGCATCTGATCTGGGTCTACACTGTTTGCAAAGGCTTATCTGTCCAAATACTAAGAGCTATTATGGTAAAACGCAAGCTACATGTAATTAACAAGTGTTTTGCTTAAAATGGCATAAACCACTCTTACCTCTAATATCATAAACCCTGAGATTTTTCCCATTCATTCCAGTAACAAATGTCTTCGGTTCTTTATGAAACCATGAAAAAGATGATGTTGTTTCTCCCATCCCTACAAACAAAATGAAAATTCTTGCTTTTAATTTCTCTGGGAGAAATAAAATTTTCAAAAGAGGCATTTTCAATCAAATGTCAAACCCTACTGCCTGCAAAAAGACATAAAAAAATTCATTTATGCCATGTTTCTTGTTAAAGGGATTAATCAAATGATAACTTTTGTTATTTTGGCATCCAAAATATCTTATGGGTATTCAGTGAGGCACTTTCAATAAATATCCACAAAATATGCTTTGGTGCAATAATAATAATAAAAAAATGCCCCAAATTATCATTTCAATTATAACTTTATCTGGAGATATCTGAGCAGCACACAACAAAACCTACAATGTCCTGTGTCACCAGCAAAGACTCAGATTAACCTATTCATCTCCCAGTATGGCAATAGTCTCATTTATTCTTCTTTGGATAGCCCAGAGGCTGAAGAAGGCACATGTGATCAGCGAGGACTGAGCAAAGTGTGCAGATGTGCTGGCTGATCTGAGTCTTTGCTGCTTGTATGTCTTATTGTAGGTTTTGTCGTGCGCTGGCTCATTTGATATTTGAGATATTTGATACATTTAACGGTATATGGTACATTTGGTAGAATTTCCAGCATTTTTCACACGAGAGACAACTCTTCTGTTTTCCTGTTTGCATTCCTGCAAACCAAGCCCCTTCTGCAAGGATGTCTACTCTAAGTGGACAGAATTTGCTCCAAAATTTGCTCCCTCCCCTTTGGGAGCAAACTCTTCCATTTTAAAAGAGGCCAACTGTAGTAAATAATACTTTTAAGAACAGAATTTCAAAAAGCCAAGTTGTTTTTTCTTATTCTATAAAAAGGAAGAGCAAATACTTTTGAAAGGCTGAAATTCAAACTCAGATAATCATAACCCTAAATAGCCCAACCATCACAGCTTCAGAGAAGATATATACAGATAAATATTTTTCTTATTACTCTATAAAAACATATGTTGTGGGCTCTCATTAGAAGTCCCTTGTGGAGACACTTCTAGAGAGTACTTGCAACATATACTTTCACGGACAAATAAGAAATAGATCAATACTTTCAAGTTGAAAAAAGTGCCTTATCTAGACCTTGTTTGTGTTGTGGTTTTACAGCCCAGTCAACCTAATGTGGTCATGCCGAGCACAGTCAGTTTACCTAACCACACTTTTACTGGGCAGGCTTAGTCCTCGAAGCAGTTAACCAGTATTCTTTCGCCAGAGACTGATAACTGCCCTTCTTGAATCAGTGGAAGGGAGAGAATGACTGTAGAAAATATTTCATGATCAATCTCCACAAAAGAATGTTGCCATCTAGGTAGGGATCGAACCTGCAACCTCCTGATCAACAATCAGACCACATTCAACTGAGCCATTGAGGCCGGCTATCTGGAGCTATGATCTAGTTTTTCAGCCCTAAAATATGGATAAATATGGTAATATTTCTACTGGAATTATTCTAAATATTCAGACACATTGCAGGGAATGGATACACTTTCAGGGAAATCAACTCTGTCAAAATTATTTTGTCCCCTTCTGAAAAGAAGTCTGCTCTAAAGGGACAGAATTTGCTCCCCTTGGCTTTGGTATGCAGGAAAGGAAACAGAAAGTCACAAAACTTATCTCTCTTGTTAAAAATAGCAGAAAAAAAACTACCGAGTGCTTACAGTCCCTTTATAGTCTTACCATATTCTGAATAAGTACATTTGGGTACTCATGGAATGCAGCTAAGATGTAGTTACAGAGAGGCAAAAAGAGCAGATCCAGTCTAAATGCTCCTTTTTCTGAGTCTACACAGTTTGCTCAGCTATGCCTGTCCAAGTATTTTGGGTAAATACAATATTCATAGCTCAAGATAAGCAGGGTATCAGGTAAATAGTATTCTTATCCACGAAAACATATGTTGTGGGTACTCATTAGAGACTCGGTAAGGTGCTTCTAATAAGTACCCACAAAATATATTTTCTTAGATGATGAGGAATTTTTTTGGTGTTTTACATTCCTTTCAACATTATTTAAGTCATATTGTTATGACGGAAGGGTGATAATGAAAAGCTCTATGTAAAGCATTGTACAGTCATGAACTGAATTCCGCCTCCAATGGGATTCAAAATATGAAAAATATCAATAATGTTTGGTTGAAAAATAGCTAAGTATATTCCTACCAAGTTCCAGGAAAGGTTTGGTGATTGTATTTGACACATCACTGCTGTATCTCTGTCTCTCACTTGGATACATGGACTCGCTGGATGGTTTACTGTTTACATCCCATATTGCTATACAACAATCATTTCTGTGCTTGTCCATTCCTTCTGCCAGCTAAAAATAAATTAAAATAAATGGATCATGACAAAAATTGTCTACACATCATACAGTCGAACCTTGTTATCTCGATCTCCGTTATTTCGAATTACCGCTTATCTCGAAGTGAAAATCTGGTCCCTGCTTTAACATGAAACTATGACAATAGATAACAAAATAATGTGGAAAATCTTTTCCACAATATTTTCAGTATATCTCTATTTTCAGGAGTCAAATCATATATTCATTTGTGAAATGTGGTTGTTTGAATTTTTTTTTTCCTCAAGTCTGCAAATCTGATATGTCGAGATACGGTTATCTCGAAGTATTTCAGAGAGTCTCTTGGACTTCAAGATAATGAGAGTCAACTGTAGTTTAGGAGACAGGATATATTTGATAGATATTCTGCCTTTTTATACAAAGATGACAATTATTGTGACTTCCTGTTTGCTTCACAGTACACCAAACCACTTCTGAAAAGGGGTCTACTGTAAAAGGAAATAATATGCTGCCTTTTCAGTCAGAGTAGATCCCTTTTCAGACAGGAGCAAAAACAATTTTTACAGAACTGCCTCCCTTGGAAGTGTAACATTTCATGGAGAAATGAAAAAACATCAATACATTTTGGAAGAAAAAAGTGTAGTATCTAAAGCAATGTCTTAGAATTATATCTCTCTCATAAGTAAGTTAATACAGCGATAAGGACGTCTACATGATACTTACCAGATTACAGTGAACTCTGTTCCAGCTAAGATAGGAGCAGTGGCGTAGATGTTTTGGAACTGAAAGTCAGACACAAATATGCTTTACAATATGAAAGAGTAATAAAACAATGTTAAGCAAGCACTTACGGGAAAGTTAGAATATGGTTACTTAAAACAAAATGCTGCTTGAAACAGGAAAAATTTCCATTTATCTGCTTTATAAGGGATCTGGAAAAACTGACATTTTGCTTAATCAGACTGACAAGGCTATGCTGAACATAAAGTGAACTAATATAGCTGAAAGATTTTGCTTGCATTTTGTAAAATGAGACAACTTTTGTGGACAGAAAGTTGTCTCCCTCATATTTGGAACCTTTAAAATAAAGAGTTTGTTACCTGCCTCCATCTCCTCCCCGACACACCCAATATGAAGAGAGGCAAATATTTTCATGTCAAGAGTTATTTCCCTTGGAGGTGTATCCATTCCCCTTAGTATTCAATAGTAACTCTTTGCATGCTGGGTGATTTTGCATGCTTTTTTGTTGTCTGTAGATTTTTTTTTTAAATTAACTTTTTTCAAAAAATCTTTCAGGAATATTATCGACATTTTGTCAGGACTGATCTGGGTCCAAACTGTTTGCAAAGGTTATCAGCAGACGGCAAAAGTTGCCACTAGCTAGGAAAGAGTTAAAAGTCAAAATTGCATTTGTTTGTTTGTTTATGTTGAGGTTTTATGGCCCAGTCAATGTCGAGCACAATCAGTTTACCTAACCATATTTTTCTGGGCAGGCTTACAGGTAGTCCTCTAGTTGTTAACTAGTATGGTGCACATTCTTTCACCAGAAACTGACAACTGTCCTTCTTGAGTTTGTGGAAGGGAGAGAATGAACATAAAAAATATTTCATGATCAATCTCCACGAAAGAATGTTGCCAAACCGGTGGGGGTCGAATCCGCAACCTCCCGATTACCAGTCGGAGAAGAAATATGAAAAATATTTCTCTTGATATGCCTTCTTATCTGGATCTATAGAAATGAATTACAGGACAGAGGGACAACAAAAAGATGGACAAAGTGATGAGTGGATGCATGGATCCCTAGGAAGAAAACAAAATACCCTAACATTATCAAGTGGTGCAATATTAAAAAGATATTTTGTATGCAAATTAAGTCTTTACATACCAAATTCTTTGCCAACAAGGTCACTGTCTGGCTTCTGACCAAAACTGTAAAATCAGAATGAAATTTTAGTTACAACTTAGCCTGGTCATTTGTTTGTTTGTGTTTAGGTTTACGGTCCAGTCAACCCATTTGGGTCATGTTGAGCATGGTCAGTTTACCTAACCACACTTTTACTGGACAGACTTAGTCCTCTAAGCTTTTAACCAATATTGTGCACGTTCTTGAAATCATCAGAAACTGACAACTGTCATTCTTTAATCAGCTGAAGGGAGAATGTTGCCGACTCGGTGGAGATCGAACCCGCAACCTCCTGATCACCAGTGGGACATGCAACTGAGCCACCAAGGTGCAAGCCTGGTCATGAAAATAGGATTTAGAACACAGACAAAAAATACTCTCATCAGACTATGTTTATTGTAGACACATAGGCTCATGTGGGTGTCTCTATTCATTTATACAGCCCAGTGTCCATTGCGACTACTTCAGAAGGCAGATCTAGAAAAGGCTGTTGAAGACTGCATTTTACACCCTCATAAGAGGAAGCCAATTCTTTCCTTTTAGTGTAAACCCCTTTTCAGAAGGGATACAAAATGATTTTAACAGAGTTGCCTCCCTTGATGTTGTAATTATTCCCCTTTAGGGGGTTTTAGTTACTTTAACACCAAAACATATCATGAGGGTACTCATTGGGTACCCATCAGAATCGCCTTTAGTGATGTAGAGAATCCAGTGAGAAACTACAAGATATGCTTTGATGCAAAAAATAACAAAAAAAAAAAAAATATATATATTTTCTGAATATGCCCTTTATCTAAGGTTATGGAGGCAATCTGTATAAAATGTCAAACCCTATTTTCTGCAAAAAAAAAACAACAAAAAAAAAAACAAAAAAAAACAAAACAACAACAACAAACAAACTAGTAACAGAGTTTTCAGGGAAAACATATGTCCCCCGCAACCACATATTTCAGTTTTTCTACTACTGTGACCTTGAAAATTAGGTCAAGGTCACCAAAATTTAATCAATTCTTTGTTATGTCCCAACTATATATCCATGCAAATTTGATAACAATCAAACCACTGGTTCACAAGATATTGTGCAGAGAAGAACGTGTGATGACACCGCTAATGCCGACACAGACGCCAATGCCGATACTAACAGGATCCACCCAAAAAACAATAAGTCCCCCTCACCTGAGGCAAGGAGACATAAATATTACTGACTGGGTGAGTTTGCCCAGAAAGAGCTACGGTTTAAACAGAAGACTTTCTGCTAATTATTTCAGCTACAGGATTAACATGCTAACAGGCCATATAAAACCACTTACTTTGATAGGAGAACTTTGCCATTAGCCTGTCCAATTGCTATCACATGTTCCTTTGTTTCTCCTGGATACCAGGACACACACTGGAAATGAAACAATGGTAGCATTCTAAGTTCAGTATGATCATAAGTTTCAGGTAAAAATGTAGGACAAATGTTGTTTTGTTGTGATAACATTGTACTTGGTATGATCACCATATATCCTGTGATATGTGGCATAGGCTCATCACTTTTGCTGTGTAGGTTCATATAGTGAATAAAGTATTTCAAATACTAACAACTAGGTAAACGTGGCCTTATTTAGAGCTCTGACATATTACACACATAAACAAGAAGCCACCGCCTCTGAAATCGCACACCTGAGAACATCACCCAATGAACATTTTTGTGAAATTATTTTGTAATCTGGCCATTGGCCTAGGAGGAGATGTCGTTTAAAGGTTTTTCTATTTTTAGCTCTGGTGGTCATTTTGTTCAGCGGAGCAGAACCGTTTAACAATTTTGGTAGAGGGTCACCCAAGGAACATTTCCGTGAAATAATTTTGAAATCAGACCACTGGCCTAGATGTCGTTTTAAGGTTTTCTATTTTTAGCTCTGATGGCCATTTTGTTCAACAGAGTGGAACCATTTTAGCAATTTTGATAGAAGATCACCTAAGAAACATTTCTGTGAAATTATTTTGAAATCAAGCCATTGGCCTAGGAGGAGATGTCATTTAAAGGTTTTTCTACTTTTAGCTTTGGCAGCCTTTTATTCAGCAGAGCAGAACCATTTTAGCAATTTTGGTAGAGGCTCCCCCAAAGAACATTTCTCTGAAATTATTTTGGAATCGGGGCACTGGCCTAGGAGGAGATGTCATTGAAATGTTTTTCTATTTTTACCTCTGGTGGCCACCCAAGAAACATTTCTGTTAAATTATTTTGAAATCAGGACATCGGCCTACAAGATGTCGTTGAAAGGTTTTTCTATTTTTAGCTCAGGTGGTCATTTTGTTGAGTGGAGCAGAACCATTTTAGCAATTTTGATAGAGGGTCACCCAAGAAACAATTCTGTGAAATTATTTTAAAATTGGGATACTGGCCTAAGAGAAGATGTCCTTTAAAAAATTTTTAATTTTAGCTCTTGCTGCCATTTTGTTCAGCGGAGCAGAACCATTTTAGCAATTTTGCTAGAGGGTCACCCAAGAAACAATTCTGTGAAATTACTTGGAAATCGAGTCACTGGCCCAGGAAGAGATGTTATTTAAAAGTTTTTTTCTATTTTTCGCTGTGGTGGCCATTTTGTTCAGCTGAGCAGAACCATTTTAATAATTTTGGTAGCAAGTCACCCAAGGAACATTTCTGTGAAATTATTTTGAAATCGTGCCACTGGCCTCAGAGAAGATGTCTTTTAAAGATTTTTCCATTTTGAATCTAGCGGCCATTTTGTGCAGGTGAGCGGAAAGATTTGAGCAATTTTATAGAGGACCTCTAAAGGAACAAACCTATCAGCTTTGGTTAAAATCTGCCTAGTAGTTATGGAGGAGATGTCATTTGAAGCAAATTCTGGACAACGGACGATGGGCACAGGGCGATCACAATACAGTAGTAGCTCACCCCGTGCATGTTGTGCTCAGGTGAGCTAAAAACCCAAACATATCCTGTGTGTATATATATATATATATATCTCCTCCTGTACAGTATGAGAATTATTATGAATTTGTTTCCCACGACTTGTTAAACAAGAGTATTTGATGATAATTCTGGAATAATTCTTCTCCTTTCTCCTCCCTAACCCCACATCCCCAACCCTACACCCTGCCCCCACCTCTCAAAAAAAAACAAAAAAAAAAACATGCTGTGCATGTACCCATTAGAAGTATCTTGGCAAAGCACTTTTAATGAGTACCCAAACATATGTTTTTTATTGAGAAATGGTGAATACTATCCCAAAACTAGAAATGTCTGTTTGTAAAATGTTATGCCCCCAACCATATGCTTGTCCCTACAAAATGCCAAATTGAAAAGGAGCATAGTCTTTCAAAACATTTTTTTCAACATTTATTCAGGTGATCTACTCCTTGTCCCCAATAAATTCATCAAGTTTCAAGACCCTAGCTAAATGGTATCCAGGGCCCAGTTGTTCGAAGCTAATGATGTCGTTAGTTAACGATTCGTTAAAATTTACATCGAGTGATACGCAAATATGCTGAAATTTTTTGCTGAAAAAATGTGAGTAAGTGCAAAAGCTACTCACATTTTTTCAACAAAAAAATATCAGAATATTGTGTATTGAATCCGCTAAAACAGTTAACAAAATGACCCTTAACGAGCTTGTTAAGTTAACGATGCTTTGAACAACTGGGCCCAGATATCTTGCTGACAAGAAAATTATGATGAACAAATGGACAAATGAATAGACAGATGAATGACCCAAAAGCAATATGCTCCTCCAACTTCTTTGAAGTTAGGGGCATAATAATCACCAAGCACTCCTCTTTAACAAGTGCTCTGATTATGGCCCTTTCTGCACTGGGCCTCTTCCAGAAACATCCCTGTCAGATACTGCCTAAACGTGGGGTCAAGAAGTATTATTTGTTTGTGTTGAGTTTTTACGGCCCAGTCAACCCCATGGGGTCATGTCGAGCGCAGTCATTTTACCTAACCACATGTATACTGGGCAGGCTTAGTCCTCTAAGCGGTTAACCAGTAATGTGCACATTCTTTCGCCAGAAACTGACAAGTGCCCTTCTTGAATCAGCGGAAGGGAGAGAATGACCGTAGAAAGTATTTCATGATCAATCTCCATGAAAGAATGTTGCCGACCTCCTGGTCTCCAAGTCAGACGGCGCATCCAACTGAGTCACTGTTTCACTGAGTCACCGAGGCCGGCAATCATGAAGTATTAACGACTATGATTGCAACACCCTAATTTTAAACTTAAATGGGTATTTGGCCAAAACAGATGTATAATTTACTCCAATAACTCCCTATCAAAAGCTCTGAGAGAGTCCAAATACTGAATAGGTTATACCGGCCCAGTCAACCCAATGGGCTCATGTCAAGTGCGGTCAGTTTACCTAACCACACTTTTACTGGGCACTTAACCAGTATTGTGCACATTCCCTAGCCAGTAACTGACAACTGCCCTTCTTGAATCTGTGGGAGGGAGAGAAAGACCGTAGAAATTATTTCATGATCAATGATAAAAGGTTGCTGACCCTGCAGGGTTGAACCCGCAACCTCCTGATCACAAGTCGGATGCGCATCCAACTGAACCACAGAGATCAATACTGGACCTTCTCAACTTCTAAAGCTATGCATGCTGGGTAAAAAATTCAGCAGACGGCATTCTGAAATATTTTCTTATTTTTCCCCAAAACTAAACTTTGACATTTCATGCAAATTGTCTCCTTTGGAGACAATTTGCATGAAATGTCAAAGTCTAGTTTCTGGGAAAATTGAGAAAAACATTATCAATTTGCTGTCTGCTGAATCTGTCTACAGAGTGATAAAGGTTAAGTGTTTAGCCCTATGCTTTTCTCATAACATAAAAATGAAGCATTATAACTGAACCTAACAAAAAACATGAATTCTTCTACAAGAAGCTTACCTTTAATAACTGTATGTCATTGAGACAGGCAAGAGGTGTGGCAACACTGTCATCTGAAAGACTGATGCTTCCTGCAAATAATTACAACAAACTTCAATGATATCCTTACTTGTACAATATCATAACTCTAGGTAAGAGGGGTTATCAGGTAAACATTTTTATTTCTCCAAGAAAACATATGTTGTTGGTACTCATTAGAAGCACCTCATTAAGGACCTTTTAATGAGTACCCACATTATATGCTTTCATGGAGAAATAAGAAAAAAATTCAAAACTTATTGACTGAAAAAAGTACCCTACCTGGAGCTATGCACATACTGCAACAACTCTAAGTATATAGGTACAAGGAAAGGATCTCCTTGGCAAACTGTAGACCCAGATCAGAGTTTACACCATTTGCTACTACTCATCCAGCATTTCTGTGACACATACATGTAAGCTTATAGTCAAATCAACTAAGGGGACTGTGGTAAGTTGGAATATTTGTTTGTGTTGAGGTTCTATGGACCAGTCAACCCAATGGGGTCATGCTGAGCATGGTAGCAATATTTAAAACTATTAAGGCAGATCTAGATAAGGTGCTTTTTTTTCTATCTGACAGCCAAAAATATTGATATTTTTTTCTTATTTCTCAAATAAAACCTATAATTTTTCTTATTTCTCAAATAGAACCTATGTTGTGAGTCATATTGTGTCACAGTTCGGCCTGTTCTTATTTTTCCATTTTGCAGGTACTTATTAGAAATGTCTCACTGAGGCAAGTCCAGTGAGTACCAACATCATATGTGTCTGTGGAGAAATAAGTACAATTTTATATGGATATCCCTCTTATATGAAGCTATGATGCCTCAATTTGTGGTTCAAATTCGTCAGACATCACACTTAGTCTCAGCAGTCATTTATGATTACAAATCAATAATATATGTTACATATATTCTAGTCTTTCTAGGGGATTTTGTACACACTACACAGCTGTGTGTTCAAACTGTGGAAGTACCCACAACATGTTTTCATTGAGAAATAAGAAAAATATTATGTGGATACCTCCTCTTATCTGTAGCTATGGAACACTGATATTTTTTCTTATTTTTCCATGAAAACATATCATGTGTAATAATGCTAGTCATTTGTGTCCACTACACCCCCCACCTCCCCCAAAATCCCCCAATGGGGGAAGGGTGGGGATGGCAGGCTAATGAGTGGGCTATGACCTTTTGATTGCCCCCAGAGGTGATGTATTTAGCAGGGCTGTGATGGATGGAAAGCTGCTGTCCCCTCTATTCCCCGTCGGTGAGTGGCAGTGGATACAATGACTGGTGCATAATTACAGGTGCATCACCAATGAGCTTCTAATAAATATCCACAACATATGTTTTCATTGAAAAATAAAAAAAAAACTATTATGTGGACACATGTTCTTATCTGCAGCTATGATTTCAGCCATTTGTATATGCCCCTTTTTTTTGTGACCTACCTTTAGGTATTTCTTTCCTAGCTGTTGGACTGGTCTGATATAGGTTTACTGTGTTATTACTGTAGGTCAGGAATTTATCCTTCTCTGTCACTGACCAAGCCACTTTCATACTGAAACTCTAATCCTAGGAAGAGAGAAACTGAAATAAGAAAAAAAAAATTGATAAAACCGACTGATTAGTGGCAGATTTATAGGAGGTTTCGTGGCTCCAGATAAGGCACTTTTTTACAAGCAAAAAGTATTGATATTTTTCTTATTTTCTCTGTGAAAATATTTGTTGTGGTGCTCATTAGAAGTGCCTCATTGATGCACTTCTAATAAGTATCCACAGCATAAGTTTTGCGGAGACAAGAAAAAATCTGTGGGACAAGGGGAGGAAAAAAATAAATATGTACATGTATGTGAAAATGCTTCAGCTGATAAAATAACAACAGTTTCAATTCATAATGCACAAATATACATTTAAGAATTAATATTTTTTTATCCTAAAAGTTAATTGAATTTCTCTAAATGAACACAGCTACTATCTTTACAGGTATATAATACTTAACAAAAAATTGTTGTGATTTTATGACGTCACTTATTCACAAACACAGTGACTTCCCTGAGTGGCACTGACCTTCTCACAGGGGTGTAAAATTCCACTTGCCCCTTGCATTTGTGAGTAAATTTCTAGACAGTGTAAGTCAGAGTTTCAGAATTTTCTTCACTTTTTCTTCAATTTTAGCATCTAAATGAAAAATGTAGACCTTAAGGCAGCTGCTGATCAGTTTTGAGGGAATTTTTCACCTCTGTTTAGTTTTGAGGGAATTTACACCTCTGTCGTGTCTATCTAAGCTAAAATTATAAACCAATTTTGAAAAAGAAGCTTCACCAAAATGCTCAGCTAAACAAGATTTTTGTTTTCTTAAATGTTTATCATTTTGCAAGCAGTTTCCCATAACTAGCAGTTAAGCTTTAACACACCCAATCAGAGCTCTCATTAGGATTTCAAAAACAGGAGTTCAGGACTCCCATCTTGCAAGAAGTGGGAGTCCCACTGGAAAAAGTGGGAGTCCCATCCTGAAAAGTTCGGAGTCCCACAAATTCACGCATTTCACTCAGAGTGGTAGTATATTTAATAATTCTTTGATGGACTAATTTTAATTAAATTGAGACAATATAACTCAATCATCTTTATTTCTTTCAAAAACAATACATGTGTAGATGCAAATTAATGCTGAATTACTACAGTAAATATTCTTAAATGTCCTGGAATAACAAGAAGTACAGACCTGATGTATCCTATATCAGTCTGATCCAGTCGGATCACTGACTGTACTGTTTGCTCTCAATCCTTATTCCAGAAACTGTTAACACCGTATAAATTATTAGGACATTTACTGTCGCATGCTCCAAAAAGCACATAGTTTATAGCACATCTGAATTGTAATTTTCATAGGAAAAAAAAAACAAAAAAAAAACTCAGTAAATAAAACATAACACTGGTACTAGAATATTCTTTATACAGTTGGTATAGGTATTTTGGCATTTTCACGTTCGAACAAAAACACAGACGTAAGAAAGAATAAAGAAAAACAAAGACTTTAGCTTCCATGTTTATGTTGCTCATAATGCAAACAAAAGCAATTAAAATATTTTCTCCGTCATCCCTAATCAAACGAAGTCCGAAGTCGGTAACTTGACATGAGTTCCGATGTTGTTTACATCACTTACCTGTTTTTTCACCTTTAATTATGCTACCGATTAAATATGAGTTTGTAATTGTCAAAACAGCATGATTTGAAAACGATTATCCGATTCTTGCGTAATTACTTTAATCATATCGTTTGCACATCAGTAATCCTGTCTATCACCTTTCACACTTTGCTTCACTAAACACTACACATGGTCCGAGTTACCGGATTGGTCAACACAGAATGACAATGGATCACGCCTCCTGCGGCTCAGTAAGCATGGCACAGTTTTTGATCTGTGGGTGTTTATTTGTCTCTCAGCTCCTGGATTTTTGACATGTGCCAACAAAAAACAAACAAACAAAAAAAAAAAAAAAAAAAAAATGTGCGTACGGGGGACTCCTGCATGGTGAAATTTATGCGTCCCTGGGAAAAAGTTTGCATCCCAGTACACATAATCCTGCATTTCCGAGAGCTCTGCCAATGTCATCCATATCTCAGAGTGTTTGTTGTACATGATATGTACCCACTGAATCAATACATACTTTGGCAATGTCAGCATTAAGCTTATAAAGTCTAACACATGCAGTATCAAGCTGACTAGAATGCAGTTTGCTCTACTTGTTTTTAGGCAACGACAGGCCCAGCTCCAAGGAGCTTGGAATGCTTAGTTCTTCTATGATGAGCCATCATGTTAATTGTTTGTGTTGAGGTTTTACGGCCCAGTCAACCCAATGGGGTCATGTCGAGCGCGGTCAGTTTACCTAACCACACGTTTACTGGGCAGGCTTAGTCCTCTAAGCGGTTAACCAGTATTGTGCACATTCTTTCGCCAGAAACTGACAACTGCCCTTCTTGAATCAGCGGAAGGGAGAGAATGACCGTAGAAAATATTTTATGATCAATCTCCACGAAAGAATGTTGCTGACCTCGGCGGGGGTTGTACCCGCGACCTCCTGGTCTCCAGTCGGACGGCGCATCCAACTGAGCCACTGAGGCCGCCATCATGTTAATAAGTAATAAATAAAACTTAAGCCTATTAACTGAAACTGATATTAATGATTGGTCTTTTTTAACAAATTAATGACAACCTTTGTAACATTGAATGGCAGCTGATTATAAGCACACCAAAAGCAGTCTGTCTATCATGCCATTTTCATAAATAAACAGCAGAACATCTAGGCCACAGAAAGTTTCTACTGTCATTTCTAATTTTTGGGTGCCAATTCATAGCTTTTGCAGAACACTGTTTGTTTGTACATAGAAAGGTTGATATACTGGAGATATAAAGATATATATGTTGAAGACATGTTTCCAATGTTGATTACTGAACAAGCACTTTACTGGTACAGCTGCACATTTACCTCACCTTGTGGCAGTTGTACATGTTTAAGCCTTAGCCAGTTTTACATTACCAGATTTAAAGTTCTAAAATGGGATAACATGGATAGACAGACGTCTTATACTTCTTGTATGAACCTGATTTCAACTTACAGCTCTGGTGCTGTCTTGTCTCGCTTTCACGAAATTATGTGACATTCGGTTATATATTCCGCCAAAGTAGAAACAAAGTTTTCAGCTTACAATGAGAATACTTGTGAGCAAGATTCATACAGTTTTCTAACAGAAACCTTTTAAGTAGCTTCTGACTAAAAGTTTAAGACTCAAGCAATGTTTTCAACCAACCTCGAAAATTATAAATAGCAACACATCAACTTTCGTTTCCTTGAATAAAGGGAAACAACTACTACTTTTTCTCTTCGTTTCGCATCGCACTCAATTGAGCCGCAATGTAAAACGAGACAAATTAGTTTATCAGTTATAACCAGAAAAAGCTACAAACATTCTTTTTATTCCCATGGATAAATTTATTTGTAGATAAGCAGAGCCTTCATATAATCATTGACTAGAAATAAGTGAAACAATAATAGGGGAGACCGGAACTTGTTGATGCTTTCTTTAAAAATCTTATTTTGGACTTTTCTTTCCAACCAATTGGCCTATTTAGATAATTTATGTATCTGTGTGAACATCCTTCTTTACTGAATTTAATTTCGTCTAATAACTAGAAACAGTCAGCTGCTTCTTTGCGAACCAACTAGACTTTTGAGGTTACGGTCAGTGCATCAACTTGCCCCGATGTTCTGTTTTCTGGGAAAAATAAGAAAAACAGTCATCAATTTGTCGTCTGCTAAATTAGCCTAGGGAAAGGAAGTGGTTTATTTTTGTTCAACCCTCAACATTTCTGTTATATTACGGAAACAACAGGACGTTTTTCACCGATGATTTTCGTAATTAATATCTTCTAAATCGAAAACGAGTCTCATGTCTTAAAGTCTGGTTACTCATAACAGCAGCAGACGTAATTTAAACTTGACATTCCATGTGACTCGTCTAGCTGACGAGTCCAGATGAACTGCCAAATTTTATTTTCTTTGAATAATAATAAAAATAAAAATGTCGTCTGCTACAATTTTGTATAGCGGCAACATATTTATTAGGGAGTAAACCTAATTGTTTGCGAATATAATATATTTTGTGATATCACTAATTCGACTTAGTGATATCACTATTTCGTCCATATTTAGTGATATCACTAATTTATGAGGTGCCGTTTTACTATAAATCCCCTATTTTGTGATATCACTAAACCGAATTAGTGATATCACTAAATAGAAATGGATTTGCGATATCACTAAATCGAATGTTATATAAAAAATAGATTTAGTGATATCACTAAACAGAATTAGTGATATCACTAAATCAAATCTATTTTATGATATCACAAAATCGAATTAGTGATATCATTAATTCGATTTTGTGATATCACTAATTCGATTTGTGATATCACTAAATAGACATAATTAAGTGATATCACAAAATCGAATTAGTGATATCATAAAATCGAATTAGTGATATCACAAAATCGATTTAGTGATTTCAAAAATAGGGGTTTTATAGTAAAACGGCACCTCATACTAATTCGAATATGTGATATCACTAATTCGATTTTGTGATATCACTTAATCATGTCTATTTAGTGATATCTCTTAATTCGATTAAGTGATATCACAAAATCGGATTAGTGACATCACTAAATCGAATTAGTGATATCCACTAATTTGATTTTGTGATATCACAAAATAGATTTCATTTAGTGACACCACTAATTCATTTCTATTTAAATCGAATTAGTGATATAAAAAAATCGATTTAGTGGTATCATTAAACAGAATTAGTGATAACACTAAATAGAATTAGTGATATCACAAAATCATGCCCATTTTGTGATATCACAAATTCTATTATCTGATATCATTAAATCGATTTTGTGATATCACTAATTCAGTCTTCTTTGTGGTATCACAACATCGATTTTGTGATATCACAAAATCGATTTTGTGATATCACAAAATAAAAAGTGATATCACATAATAATTAGTGATATCACAAAATCGATTTAGTGATATCACAAAATAAATTTAGTGATATCAAAAATAAGGGATTTATAGTAAAACAGCACATCATACTATTCTATTTAATGATATCACTAAAACGATTTTGTGATATATTATAATTCGATTAAGTGATATCGCAAATTCATCTCTGTTTAGTGATATCACTAAATAGAATAAGTGATATCACTAATTCGATTAAGTATTATCACAAAATATGGGATTTATGGTAAAACGGCACCTCGTAAGGCTATGGCAAGAAGTGAAATAAGTATATTTACTTAAAAGTTCAGCTAAGAAGTATACATTTCACATAGTTGCGTTAATGTAATGATTTACAATATCCAAGTATTTTTAAAGAAAGCTTTGAAGAGTCTGATCAGACTGCTCTATGTAAAATTTCGTTGTCCACATTTGCGATAAGGGCCTTTTTTCACCATGGTGCTGCGTATCGCCCAATATCCAATATGAGACTCATCAAAAGGTCTCTTCGGGATATATGCATATGAATTTTATATGAGGATCCAGATCAGCAAGCGAAAACAGTCGAATCAAGGTTCGAATCCTGCTGGAAGCGAAAGTCAGCCCATGGCTGTACGTCACTTCTTTTCTCAACGCCTATGACTAACATCTTTCCGCTATAACTAAAATACCGTATATACTAAAGTATTCGGAAAAATATGCCTGAGCAAACAGTGTAGATCCAGATCAGACGCCGCTAAATGTCAAACAGTTTGAAGACACAGCAACATGCCATTACGAAAACACGCCTATTCAAATATATTGAAAATGTTACAACCAAAAAAAAAAAAAAGAAAAATTTTCAGTTAAAAAAATTCTGGTATTTTTCTTATATTTCTGCTCATAACATAGATTGTACTCGTTAGAACTGTCTCGCCGAGGCGGTTCTAACGAGTACCCACAATCTATGTTATTTTTAGCAAAATAAGAAAAATAATATATACCCCTGTAAACCCCAGTTATCCTATATAAAAGTGGGATTTAAGGGGGTCTAAATTGAATAGGCGTGTTTTCGTGATGTTATAAAATGAACTTGTTCAAAATTTAGGACAAGCGTGGCAAAGAGCTATCATGTCCGAAAACCAGGAATACGCTGTAAACCAGGATTTTTAGCCACTCCATCAGCAGTTTGAAGACACACCAACGGGGATTAGAAAGAACGTTCAAATTTTAGGACAGATAAGGTAAGGAGTTATGGTGTTCGAAAACTTTGGGTAAATACTGTTCTGTCGAAAGGTACATGAAGCATAAAATCGTGTTGATTTCCTTACAGCATGCATCATTACGAAAACACGCCTATTCAAATATACTGAAAATTTTACCACCAAAAAATGAAAATTTTCAGATAAAAAGTTTGATATTTTTCATATCAATGCTCAAAACATAGATTGTGGGTACTCGTTAAAACCGCCTCGTCGAGGCAGTTCTAACGAGTACTCACAATCTATGTTTTTGAATAGAATAAGAAAAATAATGTATACCCCTGTAACCCCAGTATTACTATATAAAAGTGGGGTTTAAGGGGTCAACATTATATAGGTATGTTTTCGTGATATCTTTGGGCGCCACATTTGAAAAATATTAGAAGACAATATTTATTTTTTTTTTCTGAAATAAACAGGGCTTAACTTAATCTATGTGATCTTCTGAAATGAAGTGTTAAGTTATTTTTCAAGATATATCTACAAAATATGAATAATTTGTCGTCTGCTAATTCCGTGAACATGGTAATCTGTTCATTAAACGGTTGATACATACATGTACATTGTAATTTATTTTATTGTTAAAGTAATTATTTCAGGGGCAGTTGTAAGCTGATGCGCCTCTCTTCTGTTCCAACATATCTAATTTTACATGTATAAACCTTTACCAGCAGACGACAAATTGATAATATTCTTGTTATTTCTTTCCCACAAAACAGGCTTGGAAAGTTCATGAATATTGTCGCCTTCGGGGACAATTTTCATGAAATGTCAAGCCTATTTTCGGGGAAATAAGATTTCAAAAATGTCGTCTGCTAAATGTTTTATCTGGCAAGCTAAGCAATAATCTAATTAGTACCAAAACAAGAGAGAGAGAGAGAGAGAGAGAGAGAGAGAGAGAGAGAGAGAGAGAGAGAGAGAGAAAACACTGAAAAGAACATACTAAGAGAAATCCTTGGGTAACGAAGCATTTAAGGTACAAACATAAATATTCACTTGGCATTTCATACTTCAATTTGGTTAAAACAATACAAACAAGGAAGAGCGCAATAAAACAAGCAATAATAATTGAAATCGGTACAGCAAGTATACTATATATCATTTCTTAAAGACACATTTTGGATTGCATAACACGCTAATGACCATAAGGAGATTAAGATAAGAAATTCTTGGTGACTTTGGCAACCATTACAGGTAGGGGCCTGATAAGGGGAAATTAGATTTGATATAAGCAAAGTTTATGATGAAGACAGAGAAACAGATAAGGTGGGTAATTTGGTGATAATTTGATGATTTTTTTTTTCTGTTTATTCAATAAAATATAGCTGGTTGATATTCATTAGAATTGCCTCTCCCAGGCAGTTCTAATGAATACCCACAACATGTTTAATGGAGAAATACAGATATTTATGCCTATATGCTAATTTTATCATCAAATGCCCTCTTTGTCTGTTTTTTTTTTTTTTTTTTATCAAATACAGAAAATTAGTAAGATAAATAGTATTTATTTATTTAAGAAAAGAGAAGCTTTATAGCATAAAATGCACATTCTAAATTGTCTTTCTGACATGGAAAAATAAGGAACATATCAATACTTTGAAAAAAAAAAACAACAACAAAAAAAACATCTTATAGGCTCTTGAAGAAAACTTTCTTATAATTCTGTTATGTTTTACTTTCATGAATAAATATTATTTAGTATTCCTTTGTTCATCTTTCCTAGTGAACTCTCATAATTAGTCTCAAGACAAAATATTTGCAGATTCAATATGATTGAAGCTAAAATATTTAGTTTTTAGGCAGCTATGGAATAATTGCGCAGTGTTCTTATTTACTTTAGAAAATAAGTAAATAAATAAATAAATTAATTAATTAAATTTTCTATTTTATATTTCTATTTCAGTTTATTTGTATTTTTCACAATGCAAGAAAAAACAACACTTTTATTTTGGAAAAAAAGAAAGAAAAAAAAAACTATCAAAAATAAAAAAAAAATAATAAATGAATAAAGTGATACAGTACAAATCAACAAATTAAATGCAAAATTTGCAAATGAATTTATTTAGTTCAAATGTAACATATTGAATACTGCTCAATTACATGAATTAACCCTTATAGGGCCCCACCCAAGGAGCCTTAACATCCTTATAATGGCTTCATAATCACTTAGATAAGATAAGCCTTTGATGTGCGCTCTGTTATCAGGACTGTATATTGGGGGTGATCATGAAGGGGGGTGAAGGGGGGAGGGGGGAGGGGAGCCGGACGGGTCTAGCCAAAGAAGGAAAAAAATGTGTCTTTAACTGTAGAGCCAATTTGATAAATTTGTTGAGACTAAGTGTCTCACTTCGATTTTTCGGATTTAACAAAAGGGACAATATCCATATATACCTGAAGATGTTACATCAATATCAATGTCTTCATATTGTTACATCTGGGTATGCAGTTCCTATGTCATTCTGTGAAAAAGTGAATTTCATTTTCTATAAAAGTATAATGTGAACATATACGATCATTCCTTGGTGTTTTAGGTTTTGTAAATCAACCCCTTTCAATATTTAAATCATTACGAAAACACGCCTATTCAAATATACTGAAAATTTCACCTCCAAAAACTGAAAATATTAGATAAAAATTCTAATACTTTTTTCATATTTCTGCTCAAAACATAGATTGTGGGTACTCGTTAGAACCGCCTCGGCGAGGCGGTTCTAACGAATACCCACCATCTATGTTTTGAGCAGAAATAAGAAAAATAATGTATACCCCTGTAAACCCCAGTTTTACTATATAAAAGTGGGGTTTAAGGGGGTCAAAATTATATAGGTATGTTTTCGTGATGATGGCTTAAATGCACAAACACACCGGGCGCGTCTTGGGTTGAGCAGTGGCGGTGTGCGTTGACTAATAAATTTACCATTAAATTTTACAACATGAATAATTTTTATATAAATATTAACCAACACTAATAATGTGCGACGACGCATGACGCGACTGGCTAGATGTGGGTTAATATAAACAATTATTAATGTTCTGAAAAACAGTAAAGTTTACGACACACACTGCCATTGCTCGACGCAAGACGCGTCCGGTATGTTTGGGGCCACTGAATACATAAGACACTTCATATAAAAACCTAAAATTTAGAATATGCAAAAACAAAACAAAACAAAACAAACAAAAAAAAAAAAATATGTAATTTGATGTTAGGTCCCCAGAAAATAAGGGTATAATAAATAAGGAATATACATATCTACTGAAGTCATTGGTCTCTTAATATAGCTTTGGATTTTTACAAATGGTAGACATTAGTGAGCTAAACGAGTATTTACATATGGTAGCTAGACTACTCGTTTAGCTCACTAAGGACGTTTTATATTTGCCGGGACGTCGGTTTGTGACGATCCCGGCAAATACAAAAGTCTTAAAACAAACTGTGTTAGATAGATTAATGTCTATTTTAATTTCATTTCAATCAAGAAATTTCACAAAGCTTAATAAAAGCAAACATCAAAGAATCACATTGTTGTTCTTTTTTATCTGTTACATTGAAAATTTATTTAACTTTAGTATACCCTTGTCCCATATCTATGGCAAGCCGTTTTACTATTTATTCTATAACTCAGATATCTGATTTAATAAATCAGATATAAGATATCTGATATATTATATCAGATATCTTATATAAATAAGATATATTTTATGTCAATCTTATATGCTATATAAGATATCTGATATGCTATATAAGATATATTAATTGGCATATAAGATATCTTATATACTATTTAAGATATCTGATATGCTATATAAGATATCTTATATAGGATATAAGATATCTTATTTACTAAAGAAGATATCTCATTTACTCAATTAAATAAGATATCTCATTTAGTATATCAGATATCTTATTTAGTATATCAGATATCTATATTAATATATTAGATATCTTATTAAACAAATAAGATATCCTATATGATAAATAAGATATCTTATATGTGAAATCAAATAAGATATCTAATATGATATATCAGATATCGTATATAGGATATAAGATGTCTTATATAGGATATAAGATATCTGATATACTAATTCAGATATCTTATATCCTATATTAGATATCTTATATCCTATATAAGATATCAGATATAATGCATAATAAATAGTAAAACAGTTTGCCAGCAAGCCGTTTTACTATTTATTCTATAAATCAGATGTCTGATTTAATATATCAGATATCTTATATAATATATAAGATATCTGATATACTATATCAGATATCTTATTTAAAATAGATATCTTATATGTCAATTAAGATATCTATTCAACTGATATGCTATATAAGAAATCTCATATAGGATATAAGATATCTTATTTACTAAAGAAGATATCTCATTTATTCAATCAAATAAGATATCTCATTTAGTATATCAGATATCTTATTTAGTATATTAGATATCTATATTGGTAAATAAGATATCTTATTTAACAAATAAGATATCTTATATGGTAAATTAGATATCTTATATGCAGAAATAAATAAGATATCTCATATATTATATCAGATATCTTATATAGGATATAAGATATCTAATACAGGATATAAGATACCTGAATTACTATATCAGATATCTTATATCCTATGTTAGATATCTTATATCCTATATAAGATATCTGATATAATATATCAGATATCTATTTTGCTTAATAAATAGTAAACCGGCTTGCCATACATATCTCTATGTAAACATGAACAAAATTTGCGCCGATACTTAGACGTTTATGTCTAAATATTTTGTTTTTTAGACTACTACAATAGCTACCTCTTCATAAATATCTATTGAAATTTTTAATTGCTTTTTTTCTTTCTTATGTTATATTTTAACCTCGTAGGAGGACACAGGCGGTGTACATTGTTTTACAAAGATTGTATAAGTGCTGAGCTCATTCCGCATTCCTCTCGTGCTAGGACTGACAAGTCAAACATGGCCATAAAACAAAAACATGAAACATACACGAAAAACACCACCTTGGAATATTAACCTTTTTCAGCATGACCCCCTCCCCTCTACCGGGATAGAGTTAAAGGTGACCACCCTACTAGCTGCATGAAAATTCAAAGGACACACTTTTAGCAACCCCCCCCCCCCCCCCCACAAGACACACACACTTAAATAATGAACGGTCCCTTATGACAGTAACATGCTTTCTAATGATGGTTTTGATCCCTATAAGCCTAAATACAACGTTTCCGCAACCCCGTTGGTAGGGGCGGGGGAGACTGAGACCACAACATCGTTTCAAAGTCTCTACAACCGGCAACGATGTGGAAATAATGCAGTCGAAGAATTACAAATATGCTCTTTTGAGATGTCCATGCAATATTTGAGAATTTGAGCCAGGGCACAGTATTTCCTAAGAGACTGCGTGTGCGCCAAGCGAAGACTCAGATCAGCCTGCGCATCCGCGCAGGCTGATCTGAGTCGTCGCTGGGCGAACATGCAGTCTTGTAGGAAATGCTGTGCCACCGCTGAGATTTTTTTTCTATTATTTTAAATTTACGTTTTACTTTTGACCACACACTATATATAAGTTTATGCAGTAAACTGACATACATTCGTGATAAAGTTCTCATTATAATCTATAACTCTACACTACACACCATAGCAACATGACTGAATCCGGCGAAACTGTTGTGCCTCTAAATGAATTCCATGCATTTGTTGTACGTATTATGGGTGCTGTAGGAGTACAGGACAGCGATGCCGGGTCACTTGCCGACCTACTGGTGTCTGCCGACTACAGAGGTCATTACAGCCATGGCTTAAATCGCCTCGGTAAGTTTTTTTCTTCCTGTTGATAAGCGACAAAATACACTTGAAAACTATTAAAATGTGGAGATTGAGTGTAGAGATTACACAAAAAAAAACATTTATCACAGTATAGTAGCCGAAATTCCTGACATTCAACATGAAATATACAGTCGACTCTCGTTATCTCGAATTTCAAGGGACTCTGCAACAGTTCGAGATATCCGTACCTCGACATATCAGTGTTGCGGAAGTGAGGAAAAAAAAATAAATCGAACAACCACGTTTAACAAATGAATATGTAATTTGACTCCTGAAGTTAAAGATATATTGAAAATATTGTGGAAAAGAGAGGAAATTGCTCCTTTTCCACACTATTTTGTTACCTGTTGTTAGATTGCCATGTTTAAACAGGGGCCAGAATTTCACTTCGATATAAGCGGTTATTCGAGATAAGCGAGGTTGAGATAACGAGAGTCGACTGTATCTCGCGATCTGGTTGGTCTGCATGCATGAAAATAACCCGAGTCTTCTCTGATGGTTAGTGGCTTTTGTTTTTGTATTGATATTTGCCACTAAAGTAAGTGGTAAATATCAAAATAAAGAAAAGCCACTTAAACGTAAAAGAAGACTCGGACTAGCATGAAAATTGATAAATCAGTTACAGGCTATGATGGTTCTGCGCATGTACGTGCGATAATGCACTCGCTCACGCGCGTGCATTATCGCATCGTACCATGGTATAAATTAGACTTATCCAAGCAAGCAAACAACGTCGCTATGTAACGTTGTTTCGACACTGCGACGTCATCGACGTCTGCCACGACGCTGCGACATCGAAACGACGCGGTCGTTGCGATATTGTATCTTTACGGCGTTCCTGTTATTTTTATTTATTTTGTATCCTGTTTCTACCGTTAAGCACACAACGACGTTTCTACGTCGCTGCAACGTCTGTTGCAGGACTGGGTTTTGTTAACCATAACCAGAACAAGATCCGATTAAGCTAAGGTAAAAAAAAAAAACCTTGGTCTAAAAAAAACCTGGACCCAGTTGTTCAAAACTAACGATGTCGTTAAAACTTTGATCATAAAATATGGCATATACGCAAATATTTTTGCTGAAAAAAATGTTAGTAGCTTTTGCATTTTTCAGCAAAAATGCCTGTTAATTAGAAAGTGTACTCACTTGAATATCATAAGCGCACAATATTTTTTACACATATATTTTTGCACAGTTTATTTCACAAATCTCAACGTTTCGGCTGATTAAAGCCTTTTTCAAGAGAGTTAAGTTCTTTCAATGCTACACCATCTTCTCATCAATACTGTCAACCATTTTAAATACATCTACATCTGTATTCAAAATGGTTGACAGTATTGATAAGAAGATGGTGTAGCATTGAAAGAACTTAACTCTCTTGAAAAAGGCTTTAATCAGCCGAAACGTTGAGATTTGTGAAATAAACTCACTAGAATAGTTAGCATTCTGACCACTAACAAAATTCGTTAAGCTAACGATGCTTTGAACTACAGGCCCAGGCCAGTAAACACACAACGTCATGTTGCAGAAACGTCGGAACAATTTTGTCACGGCGGTGTGTATTTACTGGGTATATGCAGTACATCTGTCTCAGACTAGATGTGCCCTTGGTGAGTATAAAGTGGACAGAGAGGGGCCCTATGACAGATCGCGGCACCAGCCGGGCATGGGTGATCCACGAAAGTAACGCAGTAAAACGCTCGCACACAACATATTGGACGACGCCTTCATGTACTTTGTGTGCCTGGTAGCATTTAAAACATGCAAAGCAGCGACAATGTAAAATGTAGCAGAGGACTTGTTAAGGAGGAGTATTGAGCGATAATTCTGGGATATTTTTTCTTATGCGCTTCTAATGAGTACCCACAACATATGTTTTTGTGGAGAACTGGAGAAAATTATCCCAGAATTATCACTAAATACTCCTCCTTAACAAGTCCTCTGATGTAGGTGTAACAAGAAACAAATGTTTCTCCGTTACAACTTCATATATTCTGTATTTGTTTTTAATTTCCTTTCCTTAAGTTTGAAAACGTAATCTTAATTAACATACTTACCTGTATCATTTGTATATAACTTAAAAATAATAAAGTCGACGTTAAATGGAGAATACTCAATTGTGTTTCTTAGATAGGCTTATGTGAAGTCTGTCACGAAGGGACGTGGAAGTTCGTAAAAACGAGTTCAGAAGGAACGAGTATTCTTACCGATTTATTCGCGCTCCTGAGTGTCAGTTTTACATAGGCCTATCTGTCAAACATTATTGATTATTATACAGAATTAGGGTGGGGCTTGGATATAGCAGTTTGGACAGGTAATTTTACAATGGTTATTTTTCTTTTTAAATGGCTTTTTTTAAGCAATGTTGGTATTCAACTGGGGTGTTGCGATCAATCCTGGACGGTGGTTACCAGCAATGATAGTAAAGTTATAGCTGATGGTGTTTGATGGTCTCAGATGAGTCAAAAATGCTGTGTAACAAGAGCAAATCATCACAAAAACAAGCCTATATAATTTTGACCCCCTTAAATCCCATATAGTAAAACTGGGGTTTACAGTGGTATACATCATTTTTCTTATTTTGCTAAAAACATAGATTGTGGGTACTCGTTAGAACCGCCTCGCCGAGGCGGTTCTAACGAGTACCCAGAATCTAAGTTTTGAGTAGGAATTTGAAAAATATCAGATTTTTTTATCTGAAAGTTTTCCTTTTTTTGGTTGTAAAATTTTCAATATATTTGAATAGGCGTGTTTTCATTATTTCTAATTACTATGTACAAAATGCCTAGAATGAGTGCACTAGTTAATCACACCCTTCCTTAACTGCACATCAACAACATGTTGGTAGTGTGATATTGTGTGTGTGTGTGTGTGTGTGTGTGAGAGAGAGAGAGAGATTGTGTGTGTGTGTGTGTGTGTGTGTGTGTGTGTGTGCGTCCGTGTGTGCGCGCATAATGTTCATAGTATTTTGAGGGGTATGCTGGACTTAGGTATTTTTGTGCGTATGGGAGAAGGGGGTGGGGTATGTTATATTTTACTGGTACAGTAATTATGCAAACGTCATTTATTTTATATCATAGATGGGTCCCATTCCTTGTAGCAGTTAAACACCATTTCTTTATTTTTCAGATATGTACGTAACGGACGTTACATCAGGAACAACAGAGAAACAGGGAGAACCAAAAGTCATTAAAGAAACCGTCGCTACAGCGCTTGTGGACGGAAACAATATTCTAGGTAACAGATAGGCAATTTAACATGATCTTTCTGTCTTAGGTTTATGAAACTGGCCTCCATTCTCAAATATCTTGTTTTGGCTGGGCATAAAATTATTCTGTACTTGGCGCCACATTTTGAAAAGTTTCAAAAATTGGAAATTTTCAGTCAGATGATATGAATACATGTATCAATAGAAAGTATAGGGTCATTTGGCAATTTGAGGACGCTTTTAATCTACTGTACATGTACTTCGTTCAGTGAAAGTGGACGTGCTCTTTCTGTATTTACCCTAAGAATTCGGACAAACACCTGAACAAACAGTTTAGACCCACATCACAAAAACACGCCTAGATAATTTTGAGCCCCTTAAACCTCACATTTATATAGTAAAACTGGGGTTTACAGAGGTATACATTATTTTTCCTATTTTGCTAAAACATGGATTGTTGGTACTCGTTAGAACGGCCTCGACGAGGCGGTTCTAACGAGTACCCAACAGTCTATGTTTTGAGCAGGAATATGAAAAATATCAGAATATTTTATCTGAAAATTTTCCTTTTTTGGTTGTAAAATTTTCGATATATTTGAATAGGTATGTTTTCGAAATGAGAACAGATGCCACAGAACTTGACATCTGACCACGGCCTACACTCTTTGTCTCTTATCCAGCAGCTTTAAGACTTTATAATATCTTGTGTGTACCACAGCAGAACTAAGAGTGAGGGTTGTGGCCACATATAATCAACTAAAGCCACCCCCTTCGCTCCCCCCACCCCCGCCCCAGTAATATTTTTACAGCCCGTTCCAAGGCGGTGCTTCTATTGTGGTTTACTATTTCTGTCATTGTATGTCTTTACATGGATGTCCTGGTGAAATTTTTATTTATGATAGCCGTTTGGCCATTTTTTGAGAAAGAAACTATCCTTTTGGCTTTCTGCTTGTAGTGTTTTGATTGTGGTGCCGTTGCTTTAAGTGTGTCCTTCTTTCCCTTTGGTGTCTTGGACGGAAGGCGTTAGGTAATTGTATCGATTCCTGATCATTGCCTTACACGTAGTAAAATGAACTGATAGTAAAGAGTTAAGGAACCCAAATATTTAAAGGAAATACGGTAAACAAATTTTAATGTGTGGTGTGGTCATTTGACTATTTGGGGTCATGTTGAACTTACACGACCTTCTCTCATGCATGTACAATGTATGTGGGCCGCAGCATGCGAAAACGTGTCTTCGAGCATATGCGGACAGCAAAGGACCTGAGCCTGCGCATCCACGCAGTCTTATCAGGGCCTTCAGTGTCCACTAACAGGACCATTTGATACTACAGAATTTATAAATGGAGAGCAAAGGCCTGGATGAGACCCGCGCATGCGCAAGATGATCTTAATCTGCGTATTTTTTTCATGCTCGAAGGTACTTTTTTGCTTGACGCGGCCCAGTTATGTAAGTGCAAGATAGCAGCTGCGGACATAGAGATGCACTCTATGACCCTGCAGGGATTAACCCGTTTTAGTCTGGAGAGCCCCAAAAGGGTAACTGGCAAACAGTGCAGACCCAGATCAGTCTGCGGCTTATGATCGGGGTTTCCGTTGTTTGCAAATAGTTTGGCATGCGGCGTCCGAACAAGATCTTTACCGTTTGCAAATAGTTTAGTCATTTTTCTCTAGGAAAATCTCAATCGCCTGACATACCTAACATTGAAATACGACTCTTCTAATATATATATAATATATAAGATCTCTACTGTTTGCAAATAGTTTAGTCATTTTTCTCTAGGAAATCTCAATCGCCTGACATACCTAACATTGAAATACGACTCTTCTAATATATATATAATATATAAGATCTCTACTGTTTGCAAATAGTTTAGTCATTTTTCTCTAGGAAAATCTCAGTCGCCTGACATACCTAACATTGAAATACGACTCTTCTAATATATATATAATATATAAGATCTCTGCTGTTTGTAAATAGTTTAGTCATTTTTCTCTAGGAAAATCTCAATCGCCTGCCATACCTAAATTGAAATACGACTTTATATATATATATATATATATATATATATATATATATATATATATATATATATATATATATATTATATATATAATATATATATATATATATATATATATATATATGTGTGTGTGTGTGTGTGTGTGTGTGTGTGTGTGGGTTGGGGTGCGGGGGTTGGTGTGGTGGGCTGGTTTATCGGGTCTAAATTGGACAAATAACGCCGCCATACGCGAAAAGGTGTTTTTGAGGCAAGTGCAGAGAGCGAGGATCCTGATACCTTGCGCAGCCACGCAGTCTCATCAAAACCTTTGCCGCCCGTTGATATATTCTAAAGAACCGACTTTTCTATAAGCAGACAATGAAACCCGTAATGGAACCGCAGATACATAGGCTAATTAGTATTGCGCTATTCGTAAACACCCCGAAATATTTTTGCATGGTGGGTCTTGTATCAGTGTTAACCCATTTTACACTGATTAATACAGAGCTCTAGATAAGAGGGAGTAAAGGGTATTTCAGCATTGAATTTTTGAAAATCAGCATTGAAATTTAAGTTGAGGGGGTAAAAGTACTCAATGAAATTTTGGATTTCAGTATTGAAATTAAATTTCTGGGATCAAAATTTTCAGTGCACTTTATATCTTTTACTATAAAGCAATTTCCTTCAAATTTATTCTTTGTGAGCAGTAGCAGGATTTAACCCTTTAACCACCCATGACAAATGTATGCATTCTAGGTTATTTTGCTGTTGTTGTTATTGTTTTTCAGAGAAAGTAGAGCTTGGCATTTCATGTGAATTGTCTGCACATGAAATGCCAAGCTTTAATTTCTCTGGAAAAATTGAATTTTGAATGCTACACTTGTGCTTGGTGCTTTAAGACTTAAGCAATGTAAATGGGCATTTAAGCATTAAGCTATAAAGCAGGGGGTAAACTACTCATTGTACCAAAATCTTATCTAGAGCACTGTAAACATATAACTATGAGGGGGTGGACAGGGGGTAGGCATTCCCCACTTCCCTCCCCCCTTACTCCCACTTCCCTCCCCCTTGTTCCCCACTTCCCTTCCCGTTACCCCCACTTCCCTCCCACAAGCAAACTATTCCCTCCCCTAAATCAAAATTTTTAATATCCCAACGGTATAATTAAATTCTAACATGACTATGCAATCTACATTTATGCAGATTTTGACCCCAAACTCACTTTACACCCCTAATTTTAGCCCCCAGATCGGTATTTCCGTAGCATTTGCACCCCTTTACAGAATAGCTAAAGATTTTCACCCTCCATTTCAAAAGTCTGCGTAAGGGCCTGCATCTGAGTCATAGGAAAAACAGATATCACAAGGGGGTGCGCCTTGATCCGGTCCTAAATTGGTTAAGAAAAAAATGCGGTGGGCCTAGGTCGGGCCTAAACTGATCCACATTGGCACAAAAACAGTCGTATTATTTACTAAAATCAAAACTCAAGAATACCCTGTAAATCTGCACCTTCTAATAATATTCTTGATAAGCATGGTTCCACACTTGGGGGTCTGTGAGAACAATCATCTTTTTCGTGGTTTTTCTCAAAACATGAGAGTTGCATGTCGAACGTGTGCTGGTTGACAAACAAGGACCACTTACGGACACGGATTCAAGAACTTACGGATCTATTGACAATACACGGACTGCATAACAAAATACGGACCAATTATTCACGGATCACTTGACAAACCATGGACCTACAATTCACGGATTTGACAAACCACAGACCTGGTATTCACGGACTTAATAATTGAGTCCTCCGTGAAATCACCTGACCAGTAAATGACACCAAAATCTGACCAACCAAAACAGCTTACCAGTTAACGGTTAATGTTATTGCTTAGACAAACAATATTACCTATGTACTTTTTCATTGATAAATACAGGTACGAATGCAGTTTTTATTGACAAATGCAGGTATCACGATATTGTTTGTCTAAGGATTTACGCAGGGGCTTGGTTATAGCCTTCTGACGGAGGAGTCAATTACATTCCCTCTAAGACAAGTAGATCGGTAGCTAGTGTCCCTTGGATTACATAAGAGATTAGAAGGAATAATCGAAAAAGGAATGAAACCCATGCAAAAGCAAAAAAGACTGGCAGTAGTAAACTCAGATCTAAGTTTCAGAACGGAGACAGCAAATCAAAGCTGATATCAAGAAGCAGCATGATTTGTATGTTAACAACATGATTGGTGACATTAAGGTTTACCAGCAGTCAAAGGAAAGAGACAACCAGGGTATCCCTCCTCTCAAAATGAGAAAAGGTAGTGGTTTGACTGAGTCTGAAACTGAGCAGGCTGAGGAGTTCAATGGTCAGTTTACAGATGTATTCTCCAAAACTTCGGAAAGTGAGGTCCCTCTACTTGAGAAGGCAGCAGAGTGACATTCACAATCAAATGAAGGTGTTATAAAAATGATGAAAGGTTTGAATCCCTCAAAGGCTTTGGGACCTATGAACATCCTAGAGTCCTTAAAGAACGCGGTAGAGCTTGGTCCTGTATTTGCTCGTTTGTTCCAACAATCTCTTGATAAGGGTGAAATCCCCAAGGAATGGTCTTTGGCTAACATCTGTCCACTTTATAAGAAGGGCAACAGAGCTTTACCAAGTAACTGTCGTCCAGTGTCCTTGACATGTGTTCCTTGCAAGATGCTTGAACACAAATATGTACAAATATTATGGCTCAGCTTGATGAACACAAACTTCTGTCAGACAGACAACATGCTTTCAGGAAGAACCTTAGCTGTGAAACCGCAGTTGGTCACAGTAATAAATGATTGGGCAAAAGATTTTGGATGCAGGAGGTCAAGTAGATTCATTTATATTGAACTTCGAGAAGGCCTGTGACACTCCTCATCATGAACTTCTGAAATGCAAACTTCATGTATATGGCATAAGTGAGAAAACTTTAATATGGACTGATTCATTTCCGTGCAATAGGCAACAAAGTTGTAGTTAATGGAGCACCTGTTTTGTCTGGTGCGCCGCAGGGCACTGTTCTCGGTCTACTCTTGTTTTCCTTATATATAAATGACATTATAGTTGGAATATGAGATTCGTTTATTCGCTGATGACTGTGTCTGCTATCGTCAGAATGATAGCACTGAAGACACATCGAAATTTCAAAAGGACATTGAGCAACCAGGCAAATGGGCCAGGAAATGGGATATGAGATTTGTGAAATGTAACATTATGCAGCTTACTAGGAAGCGAATCAAAAAAGATCAATGCAGTTTACTCCTTAGAAGGAACAGTCATCGAAAATGTGGATAATATTAAATACCTTGGTGTAACAATTTCCAAGGATTTGAAATGGAATACGCACGTAAGCAGTGTTTGCACAAACGCAAACAAAACTCTTGGATTCTTAAGACGTAACCTATCGTCATGCCCCCAAGATGTTAAGGAAATGGCATACAAGGGGTTGGTGCAACCAATCCTGGAGTATGCTAGCCCTGTTTGGGCCCCACATGGAATAGTAGTCCGGGAAGAATTTAGAAAAGGTTCAGAAATTCAGCTAGGTTTGTGACTGGAAACTACAACTTTGAAACTGGCAGTATGACTAGCATTCTTGAACAGTTAGGGTGGGAGTCTCTTCACAAGAGACGCAAAGGTAGTAAACTCGTGTTGCTATTCAAAGGTCTGAAAGGTAGAGCTAGTATACCTTCTAATGACCTTCAATCCCAAAATAGGCGCAGTAGGAATCAGCATCCAATGGCATTTCAAGTCTCATATTCTAGAACTGACGTTCATAAGTACAGTTTCTTCCCAGACACCATTAGGGATTGGGATGCACTCCCTGAATCTATAATCTCCTCTGCTGAATGTTCTGAGGACCCCGTCTCTAGATTCACATCACTTGTGATATCTAGAGACTAGTTTTTGCAATCGTTGGCTCTGGTGAATGCATGTCTAATGATGTATCACTAGTAAAATATTCTGATTCTGATTCTGACAAAGCACGGACCATTGTTTAAATTACGGACGCTACTTATGATATATGAAAAACTAGGAGTGATATCAAAATTAGAAAAACATGACTTTACGTTATGGATAACGTGACGTTATATTGTCATAGATACCTACATGTACGTTGAAGTAATCCAATCCTACAGATTGTTGATGCCCATCCTAATGATATAGGTCTGCACTGGATTTGTTTCTCAAAATTCAACTGCGACAATGGTGCTGTCAACTTGTTTGATAGTACAGGCGGTACTTACATTTCAAGTGCCGCTGAAATGGCAATTGCAAACATGACGTTTAGCCCTATGCCGAAAATCTTTGTTAGACACTTTAAATGCTCTGTACAAACGAATACAAATGACTGTAGTTTTACACTAGTGCAAATATGATCAGCATCCTCGATGGAATTGATCCTGGTGGCATAACATATACTGTCTCTAAAATGAGAGATCATCTTATCAAAGGACTTGAGAATCAAAACATAACAGTTTTCAAACACAGAAAATTATCAGTTGAGCTTCATTATAAGCTTTATCTGCGGTTTGTTTGTTACCCGTAATGATAAATGGATGAGTTAGAAGACCTCTACACGGACCGAACAAATATTTATTTTTACCACAATGGAAGCTGAGGGCGAGGGTTAGGATCCCGTAAAGCTAGCTTAAGCCACCCATCCACCCCCACGCCTCCAGTAATTCATTACTGACGTTCCGAGGCGGTATTTTGTTGATTGTTATGTAGCGTTTCGCTTTCTAATGTTTTACTTTTATCAATTTTGTATAGTTAAGATAATTCAGTTAAGTTTAGTATGTTTAAGTTCAGTAACAGAGTTGACATCCTTTTAGGAAAAAGTTGCCAACTCTGCTCGCCATCTGTTCATTTTGTGGCTGTTTAATTGTATTGTCTGTCTTTTCCTTTGGTGTTGGGGGCTAGATGTGGATCTTACTGTGTCAGTTCCTGTGTTTACTTATGTACTTTGCTTAAAGTGACCGGAATTCCACTTCTTTGTATCTGCCGCATGCCGGATTCTGGCTACTCACGGACCAATTAGCAGTTAGGTTTACAATATTTTGCAATTGACTCCTCCGTCAGAAGGCTATAGCCACGCCCATGCGTAAATCCTTAGGCAAACAATATCGTGATACCTGTATTTGTCAATGAAAACTGCATTCGTACCTGTATTTATCAATGAAAAAGTACATAGGTAATATTGTTTGTCTAAGCAATAACATTAACCATTAACTGGTAAGCTATTTTGAATGGTCAGATTTTGATGTCATTTACTGGTCAGGTGATTTCACGGAGGACTCAATTAATACAGACTATTCACGGACCACGGACACAGAATTTTTATTGGTCCGTAAGTCGGTGAATGGTCAGTGTTTTGTTAACGGGCATAGGTATTCCATGTTTGGAACGCCTATCAGAAAATTCATCTTGGATCTTGAAGTTTTTTTTGAACAGCGCAAAGTCCTTATCCAACAATAAGTAAATAAATAATTGTCTACGGCAGACGGATAATTATTTCTAAAAATGTGGATTGTCACCGAAACAGACTATTTTGTGAACTTTCGGAATCAAAGGGATGTCATCAACTAGAGATAAACCGAAATAGGACGTTAACCGAAATCAGACGTGAAAGAAGTGAATGCAAACAACGGTTGGCGGAACACTCCTCGTTGATGAAGTAAAATCAACGTGGGATACATTGTAAATATACCTGAATTTACTTCATACGTCTATTAGACACTTCTGATACCCAGTTAATGCACAGAAGTACATAAAAATAAATTAAATCAGTAAAATACGACAAATTTTGGTACAAACCCCGCCCCAAAAATCTCCCTACCCCGCCTCCTCTTCCCCCGTCCCCCGCCCCCTCATTACCCCCGTTCCCCGCCCCCCTTATCCCCGTATCCCCGACCCCCCTGTCCACCCTGTCAACTATGATAGGGGCGGGGTATCAGGCCATGTTTTTTGGCGATGCTGTATTAACAAGCCAAGACGTCAGTTTTGGGGTCGATTGTTTACAATCGAGCGATAGTTTACAAACGCCAAAATCCTTAAGGTAGTACATAATTGTCATTGACCAATGTAATCAAAGCGCGCATTAAACGAAATCCAAATAACGGTTATTTAGAGGAGCGCTATTTTTGTCGCTGTGACATCAGAGTGCTGTTGATAAGAGGGTTATTTGTAAAGCCTAGACTAGGACATTTGCAAACAGTGCAGCCCTAAATCAGACGCAGCAGAACGCGGCGTTGAAGAAAACAGTCTAAAGTCTCCGTTCAAGACCATTTTCCCAGCCTACACTCAGAGACAGTCGACCCACCAGTGCTGTCAGTGCTTTGATTTGTTTTTACTGAAATACTGAAAATATTATCTTTCCAATTTCAGGGCCGTCAGTTGGTCGTTTCTGTATTGATCTGGCTATTAAGAAGGCAAAAGAAGCCGGCGTGGGATGGGTATCTGCGAGAGGTAAGTATAAGTGACATTTGTTGGCATGTTCTGAATGTTTCATTCGCCAGCTAGTCAGAGAAACCTTGCCAGTGTCGTTTGGTATCTTGAGATGTAAGCGTAACCGATGATTGTTTTGTATCTTCGTATGTAAGCATACAGATGGCCGTTTGGTAACTTGATATGTGAGCATAACCGATGACCGTTTGGTATCCTGATATATAAGCGTAACGGATGGTCGTTTTGTACCTTGAAATGTAAGTGTTACGGATGGTCGTTTTGTATTTTGAGATATAAGTGGAACAGATGGTCGTTTGGTAACTTGAGATGGAATCGTAACCGATGGTCAATTAGTATCTTGATATATAAGAGTAACCGATGGTTGTTTGGTACCTTGATAGGTAGGTGTAACAGATGAGATGGTTGTTTGGTATCTTGATATGTAGGTGTAACAGATGGTTGTTTGGTATCTTGATATGTAGGTGTAACAATTTGTTGTTTGGTACCTTGATATGTAGGTGTAACAGATGGTTGTTTGGTACCTTGATATGTAAGTGTAACAGATGATTGTTTAGTATCTTGATACGAAATAGATAATAATCACTTGGGGCCAGGTCTGGACTGTATGGCGGGTGATTTAACTGCTTGAACTTGCACTCGTGAATAGCCACTTGTGCAACTCTGGACTTGTGCACAGGGGCATTATCATGCAAAAGAAGGACACCAGCAGCTAGCTTTCCCCTTCGTTTTTCTTTAATAGCAATCCTTAGTTGTTTAATGACATTGGCATAGTATTCTCCTGTAATTGAAGTACCAGCAGGCTTGTAATCTATCAATATAATCCCTTTGGAGTCCAAAACACCGTGGCCATTACCTTGCTGTCTGATGGTTGGGTACGAAATTTCTTAGGTGTGGGTGAGCCAGGGCGCTTCCATTGCATGGGCTCTTTTTTAGTATCTGGGTCCCAGTGGTGAAGCCAGATTTAATCTCCTGTTACAAGACGAGTGTGAAAGTCTTCTGGATTGGCATTGTACACTTCCAGAAGTTCTTGACTTGACTCCACCCTTTGCTGACGATCTTGCATGTTCAGGTTTCTGGGTATCGACCTGGCAGATACTTTTGACATGCCTAAATGTTCATGGATTATAGTGTAAACACTTCCATTAGAAATACCACATTCTGAAGCAAGTTCGGCAACTTTGATTCGGCGATTGTTTAGCACAAGTCTATCAACACGGTCGATCATCTCCTGGCTGATGACATCAGCAGGGCGACCTGGTCTTGGGTCATCTTCTAAGGAGTCTCGCCCACGTTTAAATTCTGCTGACCACTTTGCCACTTTGGAATACTTTGGGCTACTATCACCATACACATCAGCCATGCGCCAATGGATTTCTTAAGCCTTTGCACCCTCCTTAGTGAGGAACTTTATGACTGTTCTGAACTCAATATTATGACTTTCGATTTTTGCCTATGGGTATAGGTTCTCAAACAAAAAGTAAGAACAAAAATGTACGTGTTGACTGAACGGCTGTTATCATTCAACTGACAAAGGTTTACACTGCACAAACATGAAAAAAGAAATCTTGAATTGTATAAAAAATACCGAGTTCTACGAACTTATTGAACTACCCTAGTATCTTGATATATAGGTGTAACAGATGTTTGTTGGTACCTTGATATGTAGGTGTAACAGAATGTTGTTTTGTATCTCGATATATAGGTGTAACAGATGGTTGTTTGGTACCTTGATATGTAAGTGTAACAGAATGTTGTTTAGTATCTCGATATGTAGGTGTAACAAATGGTTGTTTTGTACCTTGATATTTAGGTGTAACAGATGGTTGTTTAGAACCTTGATATGTAAGTGTAACAGATGGTTGTTTGGTATCTTGATATGTACACGTAACAGTTGGTTGTTTGGTACCTCAATATGTAGGTGTAACAGATGGTTGTTTGGTACCTCGATATGTAGGTGTAACAGATGGGTGTTTGGTACCTTGATATGTAGGTTTAACAGATGGTTGTTAGGTACCTTGATATTTAATTGTAACAGAGAGTTTTTTTGTGTCTTGATATGTAGGTGTTACAGACGGTTGTTTGGTTTCTTGATATTTAGGTGTAACAGATGCTTGTTTCGTATCTTAATGAGTAGGTGTAGCAGATGGTTGTTTAGTATCTTGATATGATTGTGTAACAGATGGATGTTTGGTAACTTGATATGTAGGTGTAACAGATGTTTGTTTAGTATCTTGATATGTAGGTGTATAAAATGGTTTTTTACTATCTTGATATGTAGGTTTAAGAGATGGTTGTTTAGTATCTTGATATGTAGGTATAATAGATGGCCGTTTGGTTTCTTGATATGTAGGTGGAATATATGGTCGTTTAGTATCTTGAGATAAAAGTATAACCGACGGTCGTTTGGTTTGTTTAGATGTAGGTGGAATAGATGGTCATTTAGCATCTTGAGATAAACGCATAACCGATGGTCGTTCGGTTTCTTGATATATAGATGGAATAGATGGTCGTTTAGTATATTGAGATAAAAGCATATACGACGGTCATTTGGTTTCTTGATATGTAGGTATAATAGATGGATTTTTGGTACCTTGTACATTGATATTTAGGTGTAAAAGATGGTTGTTAAGTATCTTAATAAATAGATGCAACAGATGGTTGTTTAGTATCTTGATATGAATATGTAACAGATGGTTGTTTGGTACCTTGATATGTAGATGTAACAGATGTTTGTTTAGTATCGTGATATGTGGTGTAACAGATGGTTTTTAGTATCTTGATACGTATGTAGGTGTACGAGATGATTGTTTAGTATCTTGATATTTAGGTGTAACAGATGTTTATTTTTTGGTACCTTGATATGTAAGTGTAGCAGATGGATGTTTGGTACCTGGCTATGTCGGTGTAACAGATGGTCGTTTAGTATCTTTTGATAAAAGCATAACCGACGGTCGTTTGGTTTCTTGATCTGTAGGTGGAATAGATGGTCAAACGTTTAGTATCTTGAGATAAAAGTATAACCGACGGTCATATGATTTCTTGATATGTAGGTGTAACAGACGTATTTTTGGTACCCTGATATGTAGGTGTAACAGATTGTTGTTTGGTATCTTGTGATAAGAGCATAACCGACGGTCATTTGGTTTCTTGATATGTAAGTGGAATAGATGGTCGTTGAGTATCTTGAGATACAAGCATAACCGACGGTCGTATGGTTTCTTGATATGTAGGTGTAACAGATGATTGTTTAGTATTTGAGGTAAAATCATAACTGACGGTCGTTTGGTACCTTGATAGGTAGGTGTAACAGATGGTTGTTTGGTACTTTGATATGTAGATGAAATAGATGGTCGTTTAGTAACTTGGGATAAAATCATAATCGACGGTCGTTTGGTTTCTTCAGATGTAGGTGGAAGAGATGGTCGTTTAGTATCTTGAGATAAAAGCATAACCGACGGTCGTTTGGTTTCTTGAGATGTAGGTGGAATAGATGGTCGTTTAGTACCTTGAGATACAAGCATAACCGACGGTCGTTTGGCTTCTTGATATGTATGTGGAATAGAAGGCCGTTTAGTATCTTGAGATAAAAGCATATCCGACTGTCGTTTGGTTTCTTGATATGTAGGTCGAAACAATGGTCGTGTAGTAACTTGATATGTAGGTGTAACAGATGGTTTTTTGTACCTTGAGGTAAGATCATAACCGACGGTCGTTTGGTTTCTTGACATATAGGTGGAATAGACTTCGTTTAGTATCTTGAGATAAAAGCATAACCGACGGTCGTATGGTTTTTTGATATGTAGGTGTAACAGCCAGTTGTTGAGTACCTTGAGATAAAAGCATAACCGACGGTCGTGATATGCAGATGGAATAGATGGTCGTTTAGTATCTTAGGATAAAAGCAGAACCAACGGTCGTTTGGTTTCTTGATATGAAGGTGGAATAGATGGTCGTTTAGTATCTTGAGATAAAAGCATATCCGACTGTCATTTAGTTTCTTGATATGTAGGTGTAACAGATGGTCGTTGAGTACCTTGATATATAGGTTAAACATAGGTTGTTAAATATAGGTTGTTTGGTACATTGATATGTATGTGTAACAGATAGTTGTTTAGTATCTTGACATGTAGGCGTAACAGATGGATGCTTGGTTCCTAGATATGTAGGTGTAACAGATGATTGTTTGGTACCTCCTTACGTAGGTGTAACAGATGGTTGTTTAGTATCTTGATATGTAGGTGTAACAGATGGATGTTTAGTATCTTGAGATAAAATCATAACTGACGGTCGTTTGATTTCTTGATATGTAGGTGTAACAGATGCTCGTTTGGTATCTGATATGTAGGTGTAACAGACGATCGTTTAGTATCTTGAAAAAAAAAGCATAACCGAGTGTCGTTTGGTTTCTTGAGATGTAGGTGTAACAGATGGTCGTTTTGTATCTTGAGTTGAAAGCATAACCGCTTGTTGTTCGGTACTTTGAGATGTAAGCGTAACCAAATTTCGTTAGGTATCTTGCGATGAAAGCATATCCGATGGTCATTTGGTACCTTGAGATGTAAGCGCAACCTGTGATCTTTTGATGTCTTGAGATGTTTGCGTAACAGATGGTCGTTTGGTATCCTGTGATGTAAGCCTAACCGATAGTCGTTTGGTATCTTGAGATATAAGATTAACAGTAACCGATGGTCGTTTGCTATCTTGAACTGTAAGTGTGCAGTGGTCGTTAGGTATCTTGAGAGGAAAGCATAACCAATGGTCATTTGAAAAGCATGACCCATGGTCGTTTGGAACCTTGATATGTAAGAGTAACCAATGGTCGTTTGATGCCTTGATCATGTTAGCATAACTGGTGGTCGTTTGGTACCTTGATGGTCATTTGATGTCTTGAGATGTAAGCATAACCGATGGTCGTTTGATGTCTTTGGATGTAAGCATAACGGATGATCTGTCAAGGTGTCTTTGAGATGTAAGCATAACGGATGATCTGTCCAGATGTTTTGAGATGTAAGCATAATGGATGATCTGTCGAGATGTCTTGTGATGTAAGCATAACGGATGATCTGTTAAGATGTCTTGAGATGTAAGCATAGCGGATGATTTGTCCAGTTGTCTTTAGATATAAGCATAACTGATGGTCTGTCAAGATGTCTTGAGATGTAAGCATAACCGGACGATCTGTCAAGATGTCTTGAGATGTATGCCTAACCATTGGTCGTTTGGTATCTTGAGATGTAAACGTTTTGTATCTTGAGATGGTATTTTAACCCTTAACGCGGTTGGTTAAATTCAGCATATTGTTACGACCTTGCACTCCTACCTTCGATTATCTGCCTTGGCAGATTTAGCATAACTTGTATGTATATATTCAATCTCTGACAGCTGCGTCAGGGAGTCGACTCATTGGCTCAGTAGTTAGAGTATCGGATTTTTATCCGGACAGACCGGGTTCGAATCCCACGTAAGGCGGGAAATTTTTTCAGCTATGCTACATTCCTTTGTTACGACTTTCATGTCGTAAGAATTTGAGAAATGGATGTTTGTATTATTTTCAGGGTTTGCGATTTCAAACAATTTGCCTCCTAATATTTCAAGATTATACGGCATGACGGTCATGCGAATTTTATTCTTAGGTGATAATTTACATAAAATGTCAAAACCTATATTTCAGTATGGAGACAGTTTGCGTGAACTGTCATAGCCTGTATCTCAGGATGAAAAAATGCACGAAATGTCAGCTATGTTTTCTGATCTCTTTATAAGTTGACAATGTACAATAAATGCTGATCTTCTGAGAAAAATAAATGGCGTCTGATCTAGGTCTTCACTGTTTGCAGGTGTCTTTCTGTACGAATAGTTAGGGCAAATAGGGTATTTCATGTCTTGTAGGATCAAACCATTTTGGAATCGCAGGTTGGTATGGTATACGAGCTGCCGAACAAGGGATGCTGGTAAGTAAGAGACATACTTTTGTTGGTGAGTCTCGTTCGAGAAACAAGTAAAAACCGGAATATGCAGTGTATTTGACAGTGGCGTTTCAGGCTACCCAGCAGGCCACATCACGCTTATACAACGTCGTATCGACGTCGATGCAACGTCATGTTACTCAAAAGCGCGTTTTCGCATTTGTCAAAGATATAGATCCACGAGGATGTTGTTCAGCCTGAATGGTGTGTCCTCTACATATGACAATATTCCATGTCCTACTGGGAGCGCACTAGTTTGTCTAAAAAGTCTGAACTACTCCAATATGAGCCTTTATAAATGGAAACCGACCTTATGACATATTCCATGAATAGTCTTTGCTCTTTATTTTCATCTATAACAAGAGGAAATTCTCTTAAGCTTCATAAACCTCCTTCAAGACAAAACATCAGAGAGAGTTTCTTTCAGCTTCCTGAGCGTATAATTTCATGTGATACCGTAAACGGATTCAAGAATGCCATTGACAGACATTTACGGGATATACATAGGGTTTCTATGACTCGGTCGCTTAACCACTAGACTGCTCTTTAGGGAGAGGCCGCATGTATAAAGGTATATGCGACCTCTTGACCCTGATCTGCTCCAAAGGGGGCAAATTATTTACTTATAGAATAGACTCTTTTCAGTAGAGGTGGCGGAAGGTAATTTTGACGGGGGCGCTTTTCATAAAAAAGTGTATCCATTTCTTTTATTTACGCATCGGACAAGCCCAACGAGTATACAGTCGACTCCCGTTATCTCGAATTCCAAGGGACTCACTGAAACACTTCGAGATATCCGTACTTCGACATATCAGAGTTAAGAGAGTGAGGAAAACAATAAATTGAACAACCACATTTAACAATGAATATGTAATTTGACCCCTGAAGTTAGAAATATATATATATAAAATAATGTGGAAAAGAGGAGAAATTGCCCCTGGGGAGCAATTTCTCCTCTTTTCCACATTATTTTGTTACCTGTTGTCATAGTTTCATGTTAAAACAGAGACCAGATTTTCACTTCGAGATAAGCGGTAATTGGAAATAAGCGAGTTCGAGATAACGAGGTTCAACTGTACCTATCAAATACGTTTGGCAATATACATTCAGTGATACCCATGTTTTGTGTGTAACAACATTTGTAGACTAATCGAATGTCGTGTTTGATCACAATGGGCATAAGATCCAGTGAAAAAATTGAACTTCTTATTTTATTTGTAGGGGATGGCGTTCTGTAACACTTCTCCACTTCTTGTGCCAACACGAGCAAAACAGGTAAGTTTCTTTGCCTTCATATCGGCCGCATCACGCGAAAAAGTGCTTTCAGACACGCGCAAAGAATCGTCTGCGTCTTTGCTCTCTGTTTATACATTCTGTAGTATCCAATAATTCTGTTAACGGGCAGTGAACGCCCTGATCAGACTGCGCAGATGCGCATGCTGATCTAAGCCTTCGCTGTCCGCATATTGCCAGAAGACACGTTTTCGCTTCACGCGGCACATATATATTTGTATTATACAATTATTGACTATTGAGGTTCTTGATATGACGTGTTATCCAACAGAGAATACCAATACTGACCGAGGCGATAGCCGAGGTCAATATTGGTATTACATGGTGGATATCAACATCATATCTAATACCTAAATAGTCAACAATTGTTTTGTTTATAAAGTTTGTCTTTTATCTCGATAATTGTGGCAATAACGCTCAACAGCAGACCCAATTTATATTAAAAGCGCGCGAAGACGTCGACGTCACTACTGGCGACGTCACTAAAAGTTGATATCTAATTCTAGAAACTAATATACACTGGAAGACGCGCGCAAGCCAATGTATATCAGAATCAGTGGAGTGGACTAAATGCGGCTCTGAGCAAATTAAAATTAATCTATTTATAGCATATAGTATACTGTCTTTTATCATATGACGACGCAGTTATTCAGTGTCGTAACGTCGTTTCATAAAAAATCATGTGACCACACGTTGCATAACACTCTAGCGTATCCAAATAACTGCTGGAAGAATGGCAAACAGTGTACATGCAGATCAGACACAGCCATATGGGTCTGTACTGTTTTTCCCGAACTTGTATGTCCAAACACTTAAGGTAAATACGGTATGTCAGAGGAATTATTATTAAGGAGGGGTATGGGATATTTTTCACCAGTTCGCCATAAAACCACATATTGTAGGCACTCATTAGTAGTGCCTCACCAAATCATATATTGTGGTTACACAATATATGATTTAGCGAGGCGCTTCTAATGGGTAGCCAAAATATGTGTTTTTATGGGGAAAGTAGAACCCTTATCCCAGAATTGTCAATAAATACTCCTCCTTGGCAACTCCTCTGTTCAAGAAGGGTAAATGAACCTAAATAAATTGTTGACAATTCTGGAATATTCGTCTCCAGTTCTGCATAACAACATATATTTTGGGTACTCATTAGAAGATCCTCGGCGAGGCGCTTCTAATGAGCATCTACAATATATGTTTGTTTTTTTATGGAGAAATGAGAAACATCACAGAATTATCAATAAACACTCCTACTTAACAAGTACTCTGCACACGAGTTGTAAATAAACATGAATAACAGATTTTTCTTCATGATTATTATCTGAAATGTCAAGTGCTTTGAATAGACTTATAAAGTCTGATGAGATATGAAATTTCATTCATAATGGTATCTTTTAGTATATTCTATGAATAAATGTATCCTTCCTCTCAATGACTATATAATATCTCGTTATCTTATCTATGCATTGAGGTGCAGTGGATAAAAATAAGTATTTTACCAGGCGTATGCATTTTGGGAAGTGTAAAATGCGTACAAAAAAACAACAAAAAACGATACATGAACGCATCTCTGAGGAACGCATATGGAATGCTGACCCGGGTTTTCACTGGTCGTCGGTTTCCTCAAATATAATTATGCATACATTATAAAACCTATTCTATGTTTGAAAATAGCCCTTACGTCATATGCGAACAGCATAAAACCCAGATCAGCCTGCATATCCGTGCAGGCGTTCAAACGACCAAGTATGTTGCCGGGATATATTCTGATGACCATGTCACTAAAACATTGTCACCGGTTTGTAAACGAAATAAATATATCAAGTAACATCGACACCGGTTTGGAAGCTTAGACGTACAGTAGGGTGACAAAATCGTTTTCCCAGCTGCAATACATTTAGTGATCCCAAGTATGCAGATATAAATAGTCCGAGGTCAAATACCGGTCATATTCCATAGCTCCAGATAAGAGGGTGTATCGGTAAAATACTTTTCTTTCTTTTTGTTTTTGCACAAAAACGTGTTGTGGGTATTCGTTAGAAGGGCCTCAGCGAGGCCCTTCTAATGAGTACCCATCAGATGTTTTTGGGCAGAAATATGAAAAATAGCAATACTATTGGGTTGAAAAATAGCGTCTTATCCGGAGCAATGCCAACCCAACCTAATATATCCTTAACCACTGTATTGTATAGGGATGGCATTTAGCTAATTATATTATAAGAGCGGTGGGTGTCCTGCTAAGGAAGACTGTGTAATGCCGCATTGTGCATGTCTTGTGATATATAAATGCTGAAACGAATCTACACCTGGGCAGTGAAAGCCCTGCTCAGACTACGCAGGTGCATTGGCAGAAGGGCTTTCGCTACCGTTAATTTTGTAATTTGATAAAGGCTTTTTGTTTCCTGACCAAACCAATATTTAATGGATAATAATAAAAAACAAAAACAAAACAAAAAAGTCTTGTTTTCTAGCGAACCACTATCATTCAGGTATATGTCAATAAACAATAATGCAAACAATGGAGATGGGGCATGAGCTCTCAGAGCACGAGCTGGAGTTTGAAAACTCTTTGTCCGCTTAGAAAACATATCAAGTTAAAAAATAAAGTTGATATGGTAAAAATTCTGTGTTAATTTAAGCCTTAAAACTCGCCAGAAAATATCACTTGAACTAGATATCTACCCACATGTTACAATTTTGTAGGAGAATGCTTCATTTGAGTACCGTAATTATCTAGACTGGCTCCAGTCTCCAGTGACTAAATATATTTATTCTTTTCTTTTTTGATAATCCACTAAAATAAAACCAAAATAATATCATGACTATAAAGATTGGTCACTAGTGACCAGTCTTTAAAGTCATGATATTATTTTGGATTTATTTTAGTGGATTATCAAAAAGTATTATGAAGAATAAATATTTAGTCACTGGAGACTGGGGCCAGTCTATGTATTTACCCTAAACATTGGAATAACTTAACTACATACCGAACTCAGTCCATTTGATTATCTGTTGATGGTTTTAAAAACTGCTGGATTAGTAGCAACCAGTGTAGACCCAACTGATCAGACACTGCTTTCTTCGGCGTTTATTGCGTGGCAGACTCTGTAGCCCTTGATCAGACGGCGCATTTGCTCAGGCATGTCTGCCTTGATCTGCGGGTCTATTCAGTTTGTTCGGGTCTGTCTGACCCAATATATAGGGTTATTACAGTGGGTTTTTCTGTAACTTCCGAAAGATTTCTTTTTCCTGTAGGTGACACTAGGAACAAATCCAATTAATTTGGCTGCCCCGGCTAAAGATGGCGACAGCTTCGTTTTAGATATGGCGACAACAGCAGTAGCATTAGGAAAGGTTGGTTTTGTTTTACGTTTGCTTTTCGTCATTTGTTGTTTTGTTGTAAAGTTATTGTTTAGTTGCTTCATTGTGTCAAATCCATGTGATACTGACCTGCATGGTAGTTTTAGATTTTGTTACAAGAAGATTTCGATATATGTACGTAGGTATTCTTGGAGCACACAATTTCTTCACACATTTAAAATGGAAATATGCTAAATTTTGATAATTATACACTGATAATTATGTAGTGAAATAAGGGGAGACATTTTATCGCCGACGGTCAGCACTTAACTCCAGCTGTACTGAAGGCCATTAAGGGAAGTCTTGGAGTCAGAGACTCCCAAAAAATGCCCTAGGACTTCCAAAAATCAGTGCCAGGAAGTCTGGGACTCCAAACTTTTAAAGATATTTAGTCATTTATAACAAAAAAATTTAGAATGACTTTATGTGTTTTTAGCTTAAGAATGGCGGTTTTACTCCATAAGTGAGAGTTTAAGAATATTGAGGTTGAATTTCTGAAAGTGAGTGAAAAAGAACCAAAACTCAGCCCGCGGCTTTCTGCCAAAAATGTGTGACTAAGTGCAAACAACAAATGAACTTTGTGTATTTTACAGGTGGAATTAGCTGATAGGAAAGACCAATCCATACCACCTGGCTGGGCTGTTGATGAAACAGGAAAGGTAATTTTATTTAAATAATACAATGCTACATAAACGTATAGTTGAAGCGTCCGTGTGGCAGAGCGATTAGTACTTCCGACTTCGAATAACGAGGTTCTGATCGAGTTCGAAGGCAGAATTCAGCTCATGAATGTTCGGGCCTTCATTTCAAAGAGCCTTTCATTCTCACCGTTCCATCGTATCGGTATGACTTAAATAGCATTGAGAATTATGCATCACGAAAACATGCCTTTGTAATTTTGACCCCCTTAAACCCCACTTTTATATATAATACTGGGGTTTACAGGGGTATACATTATTTTTCTTATTTCTGCTAAAAACATAGCTTGTGGGTACTCGTTAGAACCGCCCTATGTTTTGAGCAGAAATATGAAAAATATCAGAGTTTAATATCTGAAAATGTTCAGTTTTTAGAGCTGAAATTTTCTATAAATTTGAATGTTTTCGTAATGGTAAAAAACCAAATGTTCATCATCATTGCTAGATGATTTGAATCTGCGCAGTTATCATATGTTGACAGAAGCATTTTTGTTTGGCACGATCAGGTATTGATTCAGTACTACTACAGAAAGCCGTTTTGCTGCTTTTGAAAAGGGGTCTCCTCTAAAAGGAAAGAATTTGCTTCGCTTGGCAAGCAAGCAAACGGGAAGTCACAAAAATTGTCTTCCTCATAAAAATGGCCGAAAAGCAAGCAAGTGTGTCAAGTCTCTCTAAATTACCATATCGTCAGTATAAGTAACGAATGAACCTTCCACGTTCTTTTATGCAAAATCGTAATACTTAGAATAGCCATCTAACTGAACAGGGAACAGTTTATATACATACTGAACTATAAACAAATTTGTTTGTCCAGAGGTTTAATCGTAATTTTACGCACTGCAGATAACAACTGTGACAACTATCATTATTGTCCCCATGTTTTTGTACCTGATATGACAAACTTCATGAACCGTTTTAAGTTTCGGATAAACAAATGGTTTATCTGAGGAAAACCTTTCTTTTAAACTGTCTCCTTTTTGTTGAAATGGTACAGTCTTAATTCTGCAAAGACATGATGCGCCACGCAATAATATGACCCTTATGCCGGGCTTTATAGAGCAGTTGAATCACAAGTTCGAATCCCAGCTCGGCTACATAACTGTCATGGAAATTGATCATGGAATAATCTCTACAATCTTTGTTCCAGTTCCGCTGATTCAAGAAGAACAGTTGTCAGTTATTGGCAAAAGCATTGCCAGTTACTGGCGAAAGTATATGCATTAAGTACTGGTTAACCGCCTGGTGGCCTTCAAATTGTGAATAGGTTAACTGACCAGCTCGACATAATCTTAACAGTGTTGATTAAGCTGTAAAACTCAAAATAATAAAAAAAGGTCTGTATGCCAAATGCGGACAGTGAATGCCCAGACCATCCTGTCCATTAACATAGTGTGATCAGAGCCTTCGTTTCCCGCTTACTCGATGGATTCCGTATAATATATTGGCAAACAGAGAAGGCAGTAATGAGATTGTGTCGATGAGCAGGCTTGTATGATGTATCGCTATTAGTGTAAAGCATAAATGACATTCATCACGAAAACATGCCTATATAATTTTGGCCCCCTTAAACCCCACTATTATACAGTAAAACTGGGGTTTGCAGGGGTATAAGTTATTTTTCTTATTTCTGCTCAAAACATAGAGCCGCGGCGGTTCTAACGAGTACCCACAATCTATGTTTTGGGCAGAAATATGAAAAATATCACAGTTTTTTTTATCTGAAAATTTTAAATTTTTGGAGGAGAAATTTTCTTTATATTTGAATAGGTGTGTTTTCGTAATGGTCATGCGTTGTAGATAAAAAAAATAACTGTTTTAACTGTGTTTCAGTCCACGACTGATCCAAAGGTAGCTCAAGGCCTCTGTCCACTTGGTGGTGCAGAGAACACATGTGAGTAGTACATGAACACGCTATTGAAATAATAAAATTTTTCTAAAAGCGAATCACAGAAATTGATGTATTAATGTTGACTGACAATGACCTAGTATGGGATTCCTATGTTTCGCATTGAAACATTCGACGTATTAGCAGTTAACATTCATTCTATTTATATAATAACTATCTCTACTGGATTTCTGGGGTCTTTAATTTATCGTCAATATTAGAACATCTTAATCTTAAGTTAATAATTGAACTCGGGAACTGATATAATCAGATCCACACCAAGCCCCTAGCACCAAAGGGAAAGACAGACAAATACATTTAAGTAGCCACAAAATGGAGAGCTGGCAAGCAGAGTTAGCAATTCTTTCCAAAAAGGAGGGAGCCCTGTTACTACTTTTTGCCAGCCTTGTCAAAAATTCAAGTAGTTTTTTTGACGACTTGGTCGTATGTTTAAAATATTTTGTGCTAAACACCGCATATTAATTGTAGAAATTTCTATTTAAGGGGATGTGAAACTCTTTTAAGGGAGGAGGTAACTCGGTTAGATTATTTCCCTCCTTTCTAAAAAAGGGAAGGAGTTTGCTCCCTTCATTCCTTTTAAAGTAGAACCCGTTTCAGAAAGGATTGGTGTATATGAAAGCAAACAGGTTGTCACAAAAGTTTTTCACAGAAGGCTTCTTATTTCATAGCATAAAATCGATACATTTTACAAAGATAAATTTTATGTAGGCATATGCACCGTTCCAAATTTTCTAAAGATCTCAGTATAGTTTGTTTGTCTGTTTCTTCACACTTTTTTTACTTTTCTACTTTAATAAATAAATAATAAATGATTCTTTCCCTTAAGAACTGCCCTCATGTTTTGAAATATTTCAAGTACTAGGGAGGGGATTTTCTGTTTGTGAACGTTAAACTCCTATTTGCCAATCTAAATGAATGTACTACAAACTTCATCTACTTTATATTTAATTGGTAAAGTACAGTGAAAATGCCCAGGTAAGGTCATATTCACAAACCAAAGTTTCTCTCAAAACATTGAAAATGGTGGTATAGAAAGTGGGATCCATACAGTTAGCACAGAATGCAAACGCGTTATACCGATATAGCGAACGCAGACGTTGACATTCAAGTGCATTATTCATGAGTGAGACTGTCACTATACTACTATACTATAGTTAAAACTCACTTTCAGAAAATGTGTTTCTTGATTTTGACGCTATTTCGGAATTAAATTGCCTTAAAAAGACATATGTAAGGAATTGCTATTTGAACTGGCATTTGCGGTAGCAGCAACCACCGGGAAAGAAGTAGGCGGGGCTTATTGATCACTGGTCAGCTGTTTATATGTTTACCTGGAGTCTGCTAGCTCAGGATGCTACAAAATAATGTATATACTCACTACTAGGTATGAATATGGCAAATAAGATTTAAATTTGTGCCTTACATGCCCGGCTTATAGGGGACACAAATGGTTGTGACTTTTAATAAATTGTACTCAGCAAACAGTTGCTAAATGGCATACTTTTTTACTATATTTCTTTTAGTTTAAAAAACAGGATTCACAGTATATTACATGTATTAGTGTAATTTCCATTGCTGGAATAAAATTGTAACTGACTACTTAAAATGTCTCTCTACATGTATGCAGATTGCATAACCTCCTATAAATGCCTGTTAATGGGTTTAACGATTTTCTGTTTGAATCATGGAATATGAGTGGCAGTTTCCTCTGAAGGAATCTAAGATAGGATAACTTATCTGCTTTTACTGTGATTGCCATCTTACAAGTGGACAGTGTTTGTACTCAACACTCCAGGTTGCTATGTTTACATCACATGACACGGGTTAAAGTTTATATCTAGTTTGAATTTCTCAGCACTTTCAGGTGATTTTATTCAGCTTGCTCATTTAATAATCTTTTATAACAATATTTTAGTGTTAATTTATAAAGTATAGACATGCCTTCTAGCAAATTAAATTTTGTGTATGAAGGTTTTCTAGTTCTTTTTTCTTTTATAGAACAGGTGGGGGTTCAATTGGCAAGAGTGATGCTATTTCATTTTCTAACAAGAGTTCATTATATCCTTGAATGACAAAATACATGACGTAAAGCAGTCGCCTCGGCGAGCTTGTCTGTATTTGACCAAGGTCCATAGGCAAATGAAAACTCTGAAAATTGTAGATATTTAAGAAATGCTTTGATGATTTGTCAACCTGTTGTATATAGTTTCATACAATGTATCTTCCTTGTTTCTAGCTGGTTATAAAGGATACGGCCTGTCTATGATGGTTGAAATATTCTGTGGCATTCTTAGTGGCGCTAGCTATGGACCACATGTTCGCAAATGGAAAGAATCTCACTTGAAAGCCAATTTAGTAAGTTTTGTATCTTTGAATTGCCTTACATTGAAAGATATGAAATGCTAAAGAGAATGATAAAGACTAAAGTTTAAAAAAAAAAAACCCGGATTATTCTGTGGAATATTTTCCTCCTCTCTATACAATGCACTATAATGGGCTGCTGACTGTTCTAATGGGTTTTGACATTTGTGATGAAACAGTATGAACAATATTGTATAAAGAAAAAACAACTATGAAACATGACGCAAATTCAGATCAACCCTTCGTAGTCGTAGTTATTGTATCGCAGTTTTTCACAATTTATATATACTGTTCAATGTTCATTTACGTTAAGATTTCAGTGTATGAAGGATGCGCTAATATAAGCAACATTACACACAGGAATGACCACAGTCACATAGCAGTCTTCCCCAGTAAAAGAACTAGAAAGGAATGTGAAAATGACCATAAAATGCAAAACCAAAATGTATTGGCAGTTAAAGATGGAGAGAAACGAACTCAGTGGACTTGCTAAACCAGAAAAAACTATATACGAAGCTTTAATCAGATACCTATAGTATGATTTATATTTTCAAGTTAAGGTCATGTTTTAGTGAGGAAATTGGAAAAAAATGAAATAAATTATTCTTTCGCACAGAGATATATAGATCTAATTGTTTTGGTTAACATTCTGTAGATATTAGTGGTCTAATACGATAAATTATTTTTGTCGATGGTTCGCCAGATGATGTTTTGAGATTTTCATCCGTTATTCCTTACAGCTTTTCAGTATTTGAGCTAGACACAGGAACGCTTCTGATCTCAACCTTAGCTAACCCCAGTTAGTATTGTGTGTGTGTTTTGCTGTGGTCAGACTGAATTATTCAATGTTTGCAATGTTTATGTAGGTGCTACAAGACAGATTAATACTGCGGGCAGATCCAGGGATCGCAAAATCGAATCCAATCTCGGCTACACAATTTTCGTGGAGACTGATTATGAAATCATTTCTACAGTCACCTTCACCCTTCCGCTGATTCACGAAGGGCAGTTGGCAGGCACTGGTGAAATAATGTACACATGTATTGGTTAACCGCTAAGCCTTTCCAAAAGCTTTAACAGTGAGAACAAATTCTTCCTTTTAGGGTACTCTTTTCAGGAATTCGGGGAAAACAAATATAAAGTCACAAAAGTTGTTCCTCTTGTACAAATTATGGTGAAAATCTCTATATAACACCCTTACTATTTTTTAACTGCTTCAGGGTCAGTGTTTCATAGCAATAGATCCCAGTGCCTTCGAAGAAGGGTTCGCAGACAGAATGAGTGAATTGATGAATTACTGTAGAAATCTGGATCCAGTAAGTGTTTGTAATACCGTATTTACCTTTAATATTAGGACAGGTAGACCGGCCCTTGCAATATAGACCCTGATGGATTGCAACATGACGCGGCATTTAATCAGGTTTTACACTGTTTGCCATCCATCCAGTACTGTTTTAATTATATGGAAAAACTGATATTGTGATGTGTGTAAGCCTCGTTGTACTGGACTTTAGTGTAGTTTATAGTGCTTCTTTGGGATCATTGAACTTATTGGTATGTATCTGAAAATAGAATATCACCCAGCTATGGACTTGGTGTGAGCAGTTACATTACTGTTCATAAACAGTCTCAATGACACCGACTCTGTTATTTTCGTTTATTTGATTTTTTTTTCAGAACTTACTGTTCAAGTTTTAGAAGTATGGTTAGGAATTATGATGTCCCAGTATAAGAGTAAATACGAGGATCTCTTCATCCAATAATTTACTCCTGCAGTAGAAAATATTTGGTAGTAGTAATTGACAGGATAGAATACAGTGACTACCTATGGCTGCTATAATGGCTAATTAAATACCTCCCCCGTTCAGTACCCTTAAGTTTATGATCGCGCCACTGTGATTTGTAGACTTAATAAATACATATATCACTGTTTTCAAAAGTATAGCAAACTGTTGAAATTTTGTTTAAATGCTTCGATATATGGATTTTTACATTCAAGTGACAGTGTACTACCTACGTAACAATTAGCCATTGTTGATGGAAAACTGCCGTGCTAGTGTCTTCTATAGTTTCAAAATATAATAAAACAAAGAAAATGAAGTTGATTGATACTCAACTGAAATATCTCTACTGCTCGTGTAATCTTTTAAGTTACGATAAATAAGTTCTAAACATGTTATCAACAGGAAAGTACAACCAGGTTCTATACTTTTAATTTTATGATCGTATGAAAGTATGTGAAAAAATCTGCCATACAGGAAACATGTAGTATAACATTTACAAAGAGAATCAAGTTTCTATAAAGATAAATTAAATTAAGGAACAAACTTATGTAAGTGCTGCCGTTTTTGATGTCGTTTTTCTGTTAACTTTCCAGGCGGAAGGAGAAACAGAGGTTCTCGTAGCTGGTGACCCAGAAAGAAAACACATGGCCCTATGTGACAAATTAGGGGGCATACCTTATCACAAAAACCAAATTATATTTGCTGTAAGTATTCCTTTATTATCCATCCCAACACATTCAGAACACATAATCTAGCTAAGAAAATTCAATGAATTACGGACAGTCCATCCATGTAGCACTAGGCAGTACACGAGGCAACCGACGGGAAGTTGAAGCGATAACTAAACATAAATATAAAGACAAGTGGACTAAAGGTCACAATCACGCAACATAGCCCTCCGAAGGTGTCAGACAAGAGCTCAGTCACACACAACAACAACACAAAGCAAAAGGACTATATATAAGGGACTAAAGCACTTATGATGGAAAGGATTCTTTTTGAACTTAAGAAGATCATTCAGCCTGGCCCCGAGGTTATAAAACATTTTCATGCTCAACTTAGCTAAGCATGAAATTGGTCCTAGTAATAAACCTCAGATTATTAACAATTGCAAACCATTTTTGCTACATTGTAAACATAGCAGAGCATGAACATATCTTTGCTAATAAATATGAAAATGTTAACTATTGTTGGCATTTTCATATTTATAGCAGAGAAAATTTCATGCCGAGCTGAGTTGAGCATTTAGAAGTTCTATAACCTCGGGGTCTGGTCTGTATTGCAACTATATTTATCCTACACCGTTTTTACCCTATAACTCCTTACCATGCTTGTCCTTAATTCTTAAGAAATTCATTTTGCATACGTATTGGTTTGGCTAAAACTGTGGATGATTGACAAACAGTGAGGACCCTGCCGCTTTTGTATGGCGACTTGGCCAACTTATGCAACGAATCATTTCACGAGAGCGCCTTACAAAATGGCCACTATTTCGGTCCTTCAGTTTCAGTAAATATAAATTTTAATTTTATTGATTGGAACTTCTGTTTTATACCACACGAACGCATTTCGTCGCTGTGGTGATCAAAGTGTTGGAATCACTGCATTCAACATTTAAAGTAAATAAGTGAACTCGGCCTACTAACAACAGTATTGTCACCATTCTGTTGTGTCTCCTTACTGTGCAACGGTCCGTTTCGCAAGCGTTTTATGAAAGGCAGTTCCGAATATGCCACATACATCCAGCAAGCGCTTTTTAGCAACACACTGTTGCATAGCAATATGCCACAAAGCACTCTATAGTGCTAGCCTTATGCTACTCTCCCTTGATCAGACGCTGGGTTCGTCGGCATCGTGTCTGGATCTACACTGTTTGCTCTGGCTCCGAGGTTATAAAACATTTTTCGTGCTCAGCTCAGCTGAGGATGAAATTTTCTCTGGTAATAAATATAAGAATGCAAAAAATAGTTGCAATTTCATATTCATTAGCAGAGAAATATTCATCAGCTTCGTTTAGCAAGAAAGAAGTTGCATTGTTAGTAATTTGAGATTTGTTAGCAGGAAATAAATCATGCACAGCTGAGTTGAGCGTGCAAAAAAGTTTTATAGCCTCGGGGTAGGTCCTTTGTTCCAAATTCTTCGGATATAATAGGAGGAATGTTTTTTGACCAACTATGTTTAGCACTGAAAGTTGAGTATTCCCCATGTGCCTTAATGCTTAGGGAACATTTATCCGTTTATAAATTCTGCAGAGAGCATGATGCTTGTTTTCTTTTTCAGAATGAACTTGCTGAGAGATTAAAAGTTAAACCAATGAAGACATTGTGTTGAGGAACACATATGTGTCTATATAGACACGCAAAGACACTCAGATGATTAAATAACTAAGTAAAAACGACGACATCAGATTCGTTATGACTTGTGATTTAATTAACCTTTACTGATCTCTTGGCAAATTCACCAGAAGACAAACTGGTTATTTTATTCTTATTTTTCTGAGAAAACAGGCTTTCTCATTTCTTGCAAATTGTATCAAAACCTATTTTCTAGGGAAAATATGTATTCTTTTATGATGTTGTCTGCTGAAATTTTTACCCAGTAGCTAAGCGTTGACAGGAGCTTGTGCAAAAACGAGAGTAGATAAATGTACAAAATGTACAGGGATGTAATATATGCATCTCGTTATTACCAGCGAAAAAGAACATGAAAAGTGTCTATTTAACAGTGCTAGCCAAAATCATTGATACACAACGATTGGAATGACGACATTATTTCTGGAAACGCCTACAACGAGCATGCGTTTTCAAGCTTCTAAGAAATGTTTCTGATATCAGATCCCCTTGTTGACTTAAATTGCTGTATATGAATAAAAACGAATCTCCGATTTATCTTCTTTTGCACTTTGTTTCCGAAGGGACCTTTTAGATTGTAATTAAAGTATGTATTAATGTATCGTGTGTTTATATATGATCATATAGAATAGGTGACATAATGCGAATATCTTTTTAACGACTCTAGATAAAGGAAACTACGAAAAATAGAAAAGGAGGTAAAATCAATACACATTTTGTGAAAATAAAAGCTGTGATATATGAGTCTGACCCAAAAACTTGACACTTCAGGTTTTTCAGTTTTATGATTGTGTTTATTGCTTTCAATGGTCATTACTTTAGTATATATTTATCTTCACAACAGCTGGTATTATATGGTTGTTATTAACAATGCAGTTTATTAAGTCTACGAGAGTCCTGCAAAAAGTTTTGTCACTGGGTTCGGATTACTTCACTGCTGCGTTGTATCAAACATATTTTTATTACAAACCCTCAAAGTATTCCCCTTTATTGAAACACATTTTACCCAGTCGCGAAAAGCAGATAAATAGTCTTCTTTTGGTATCTGTTGGAGACACTGATAAATAGCGCTGCCAAGAGAACATCTAGACGTATACTTATTTCCAGAAAGCATTTTCTTCAGCCTTGGAAATAAAAAGAAGTCACAAGGACTCAGGTCAGGTGAATAAGGTGGATGGTTTAAAACTTTCACCTTTTCAGAAGCCAAAATAGACTTAACAACCTCACACTTATGAAAGGATGCGTTGCCATGTAAAAGGTGGACTCCTGACCATTCTTTGCATGGTCGTTTCTTATTGTAAAACTCTTTCACTTTCTTCAGTACAGAATTCTTGTAGAATAGGCCAGTGACTGTATGACCAGATGGACAAGGCACTTGAACGACTGGCCCATTTGAATTAAAGAAAATTGCATACAACATCTTTTTCGAACTTATGGTTCTCTTGGCAATACATGAGCGTTTTTGATCTTTTCGCTTCCATAGCTTATTATCAGCCCTTCTTTGTGGCACAAACATGTGCGCCAGGTTTCATCACATGTTACCAAGTTAGAAATAACCCGACTATTACAGCCTTTGTATGTTTTCAAAAGTTCCTGGGCACATTTAAGGCGTTGTGTCTTTTGCTCCTCAGTGAGCAAATGAGGTACCCACCTAGCGCAAACCTTTCTCAGGTCCAAACGCTTTTTTAGAATCGTATACTGCCTTCTGATATGCCAGTACAACTAGCTATATCTTGTACAATCGCGCATCCTGTTCGACCACAATCTTTACAGCAGCGATGTTAGCCTTGGTAGCAGAGGTTTTAGGCCATCCAGGACGGGTATCATCTTCAACAGAAAATTTTCCAGCTTTAAAAACTTTAACCCACCTAAAAACTGTGCGCATTAAAATGGTCTGAGGTCCATATATACCACACAATTCATTAAATATCTGCTTTGAATCTGTATTAAGCCTAATGCGGCATTTAATATAGCTACGAATTTCAGTCTTCTGGTCCATGTTCCAATGTAACAAGCAAATTGGCCAGTGTACATGACTGCATCTATTTCAGTTTGAAATAACTCGGTCAGTTGGAAAGCAATTTGTACAAAATAAACAGGTATCGTTAGCTATTCAACACACCATTCAAGTGCAGTGAAGCATTTTGAAAATATACCCGGGATAAAATTAAGTAAGCCTATTAGTGACAGAACTTTTTGCGCGACCCTCGTAGTCCATAGTGTTCTAAAGGGACTGTCCTGACCACAAAATTTCCAGTGATTGTTCTGAAACTAAGTGGACTGCTTCATGCAAAATGGGTCTTTGTACGTTTGCAGATATCTAAATCTCATATCAGACTGCGCATCTAACCAGATTTCTTTTCTCTTGGCATTGTACACGGACGACTGTGCTCGCTTCGTGCAAAATGGGTCTTTGTACGTTTGCAGAGATCGAAACCTCAGATCAGATTGCACATCTAATCAGGATTTATTTTGTCCTCTTATGGAATCACTGAATATGACTAGTAAATTTTGAGCGAAACAAGCCTTGATCTAACTGCATAGATACGCAGGGTACTCTAGGCATTCGCTATTTACACATACTCTGAGATTTCTTTTCTCCTGGCATTGTACACGGAGACTGTGCCCTCTTCATACACCATGGGTCTTAGTACGTTTGCAGAGACTGAACTCTCAGACCAGACTGCACAACTAATCAGAACTTATTGTATTTTATGAAATCACTGAATATGACTAGTAAATTATGAGCGAAACGGCCCTTGATCCGACTGCATAGATACGCAGGGTACTCTAGGCATGCGCTGTTCACACATACTCTGAGATTTCATTTCTCCTGGCATAGTACACGAACGACTGTGTCCACTTTTTGTACCTACTTTCTTAAAAACATAGTATTTTTAAAACAAAGATATACAAAAAAGTGAACGAAGACTTGCTTCAATTGACTGATATATGATATTCTTTGCTTAAAAAGTGTTTTGTCTGGGAAAACATATTAAAAGGATAGCGAGTGTTAAAAGGTATATCGATACCTCATATTAATCCTTGTCATGCTGAATAAATTAAGATGCCACGTCCATTTCTAATTATCAGCCATCAGATTAATTAATCCAGATTATTAATATAAATTCACATACTGAAAGACAAACAGTGCAGATCCAGATCAGTTGGCTTGCCAACGGATCTGGATCTACACTGTTTGCAAAGGCAGGGTATATCCGGGTTCAGCAGGACAAGGGTTAATGCAGACTTTCACAAAATAAAGTCGATTTTGATGTAACGCAGCCTAGTATAATGCGCGAACGACATATTGGCCGCATCAAGCAAAAAAGTGGCTTCCAACATGCGTTAAATGTGTATATTCAGATCACCCTGCCATTTGCCAAATGTCATCCAGGACTTTGCTTTCCATTTACACCTTCTGCAGTGTCCAAAATTCTATTAGCGGACACTGAATAATATGAACAGACTGCGCGGATGCGCAGGCTGATCTGGGCCTTCGCTGTCCGCATATGGTCAAAGATTTAGCGTGACGTAGTCCATACATTCATCCTCATTCTATGTTCAAATCATCTGTGAAGTTTCAAAACGACAGATAAGAAGCGAGATGATTGAAAGTACTCAATATATATATATATATATATATATATATATATATATATATATATATATATATATATATATATATATATATATATATATTATCAAAGCATTCCATCATGAAATCATGAAATATTTTCTACGGTCATTCTCTCCCTTCCACTGTTTCAAGAAGGGCAGTTGTCAGTTTCTGGCGAAAGAATGTGCACAATGCTGGTTAACCCCTCAAGCCTGCCCAGTAAAAGTGTGGTTAGGGAAACTGACCGCGCTCGACATCACCCCATTGGGTTGACTGGGTCGTAAAAGCTCAACATAAACAGAATTAAAGCATTCCAGTAAAACAAATAATGGCAGACTCCCAGCGCTGAAAATGTGAGAGAAAATTATCAAATGAGTATACCCAAACCACATGCACAGCTTCAGTTGATGAAAAAAAATACCTGTTAATTTTGAAAATGATCGATTGAAAGCTGAAGGAGGAATTGCTTTCACAAGGTACGCACTGTCTAAATATTATGGTAGCATTGGAGTTAAAAAATGACTAAGTTCACAAAGCAGAAAAAAATAGTAATCGTAAGGTGATAAAAAGCACATGCGCATCTTCATTATATAAAGAAAACGTCAGCAAAATTCAAAACAATTGATGTCAGCCTTTAGGGGAGTTGATTTCACAATGTAACCTCTATTTATACATTATTATTGCCTTTGAGATCAAAAATGATAATCGACTTTTTTTTGAGTAGAATATTCTAAATGGAAAGTCTCTCTTTCAACAATATTCTGTTATTTTGAGGTGACGGGAGAGTATCACGGGAAAAAATGTATGCAGTATGACGCGTTTCTGGATATAAATTTATAATTATCTAATTATGTAATCACTACTAAAATTCGTGACATGCTGGGGGACTTTGATTTTCATATTACTAATTTTCCTTTTTGGAGGGCGACCTCCATCATGCTACATATAGACTGGCTCCAGTCTCCAGTGACTAAATATTTTTCTCATAATCCTGTTTGATAATCCACTAAAATAAAACCAAAACAACCATCATGATTATAAAGGCTGGTCACTAGATCTAGTGACCAGCCTTAAGAGTCATGCTATTACTTTGATCTTATTTTAGTGGATTATTAAACAGATTATAAGAAAAATATTTTGTCACTAGAGACTGGAGCCAGTCTATGCTACATACTATGGGGTATGTATTTCTCAACTTATTTGTTTCACTAGAGCGTCTTTAATAATCGGAATAATCTTTTAAGTGCTAAACTTCTGAACAGGCGTATCGGTATCAACTACTTTCTAGGTTTTATCGCTGTCATTCAGTTTAGAATATTATGTTTACTTGAAACCACTTCTGCAGGAAGATCTGTCGAAACCCGAATTTTATGGCAACTTAGTCTATAGATTGTTGGTAATACTGATTTTTCAGTGCAATCTAAAGCTTGTTAGTCATTACAAAAAGATAGGTCACAACATAAATGCTATGCGGCAAACTGCATGCATCGTTATTTACACATGTATTCTTAATCACTTTCTTTCCCTCTTTAATTGCACGAGGGTGAGTCGGTTCCTCAGACTGAATGACGGCTCCATTCTTAATCTGTTTCAAAATGTGGCGTTTGCCTTTTGATGTTTGTGGTGGTCGGACTCACTGTGGACGTTTCTTATGCTCTGGCTTCAGGTTGCCATTGTGCCCGTCTACAGTCGAACTTCAATGGCTCGAACATCTTTGGGACCATGGATATTAGTAGTTCGAGCCACTGAGGTTAATCATGGTGCCAGGTCAGGAAGCAAATAGCGATAATTAAAGGAAATCTGTTCGATTTTCTTCTACACATCAGTTGTTTATTGAGTGTGCGCATTAGAATCGCCTCGATGAGGCGATTCTAATGAGTACCCACAACATACAATTTCTTGATTAAATAAGAAAATTTCCCTATATATATTTTTTTTTTCTTGAGCTATCGGAAGAATTTGTAGGGACTCAAAAACAAATTCAAATTAGCCATGGTAAACGAGCCATCGGTGTTCGAACTATTGAGATTCGGCTGTATTTTGTTTCATCGCCGTTATGTGATTATTTGTATTTTACTCTAATATTTCACTGATGAGGTAAAGGACCAGTAACCATTTATTCATTTAGAAGTGAGAAAAGTAGTTGCGCATTAGTTGTTAGCATAATCATGCTCATGACGATCTGATTTATAATATCCTTTGGCTACATGCATTTCATTTCTATTTTAAACATTAATGCCTGTGGTCGGGTTCATCGTGGTTCTGTTTGTAGTTTTATTGTGTTTTGACTTCAGATCGCCAGTGAGACCTTTGCTTTGTTTTACCACAGTTTTTCGTTATATGTGTTTCACTGTGATGTTTCACAGATGAGGTAGTGGGCCCCAATGAGAACCAAACATACATTTGTAATTTGGGAACTGCATCAGAATCAAGAATGCGGTTTCGCATAAGTACTCCCATCACAATAACGTACCTTTATAATTTTGACCCCCTTAAACCCCACTTTTATATAGTAAAACTGGGGTTTACAAGGGTATACATTATTTTCTCATTTCTGCTCAAAAACATATATTGTGGATACTCGTCAGAACCGCCTCGTCGAGGCGGTTCTAACGAGTATCCGCAATATATGTTTTGAGCAGAAACATGAAAAATATCAGAATGTTTTATCTGAAAATATTCATTTTTTTATCGTAAAATTTTCAGTATACTTGAATATGCATGTTTTCGTAATGCTTAGTAGTTTTCCTACTGATCTTTCCAAGGCGAAACCTCTGTTGCAGTTCTTTGGTTGTGCGTCTTTGGCTTCATATATGGAGTTTGTTTTATCGTTATTTGTTCCTCATCTATCCTTCTTTTCGTGTCGCGGGAGGGATGTGCTTTGTGATTGTGGCATTTCCTGGATATCTTCACTTATATTCTTGTGCAGAATAAATGTGCTGTTGGTATCTACCCTCATCTTAAAGCTGTCAGGGGATCACCAGTCTTAATGTAAATTCGAATGAACTGCAGAGTCCTACGCGATCTTGTTGGACTATTTACCGCATTACGCACATGCAAGGACTTCAAATATTGTATTGTGTTATTAATATGGGGAGACACCGACCACATTAACAAAGGCTGACTAAAAAGTAATTCAAGTGTTTGTTCGAGTGTACGTTCAACATGTTTGGTTTCTTCCAAGAAAGACTCAGTTATCTCTGTTCTTTTTCGGTAACCCGGTCAAAACGTCACCACAATGTAAACTTTACACTTAGCATTCTTGATAAAATTTCAACGGACGACTTTCTGAAATATATCTTTCTTTTTTTCCAAGAAAATAGGCTTTGATATTTCCTGCAAATTGCTTCCTTATGAGACAGTTTGCATGAAATGTCAAAGACCGTTTATTTGGGGTCATAAGAAAAATATAAAAAATACGGTCAGCTAAATTAGCCCAGAGCGTTGTAAAGGTTAAAGTACATGTTGGTATTTGTACGCGTGACGCGTCCTACAATTTGCCCATGACCCCTGTGTTATATCGACATGACCAGAAATATATTATAATTTCAAATGTATTAGCTAATATATCAGATAATAAATTTAGATGATAGAAAGTATTTGAGTACATTTTCAAAATGGCAGACGCGGTAGACCCTATTGTTCCCTTACAAGAATTTCATTCGTTTGTTGTGCGCATTATGGGCGCAGTTGGAATAACAAAGAGCGACGCATGCGCACTAGCTGATTTACTGGTGTCTGCTGATTACAGGGGCCATTATACTCACGGCTTGAACCGCCTTGGTAAGTCTTTATTTAAATCGAAACATTTACCGACACGGGTTCTGTACAATAATTAACAATAGCCACACGAACCATTCTCCGAAAACAAGAGCATAATTTTGTAAGTGCTTTTAACTTGCCTTAACGTAAGCAAAGTCGGAGCGCCATTGGTTTTCATGACGCTCTCTTCAACATCGTTAAGAAGCGTAACCTCCGCTGGTATGGTCTTACATCAAGTTCCTGTGGCATGGCATGGACAAGCTTGCAAAGGGCAGTTGAAGACAGACTCAAGGTTATCGACGGCGCAAAGACCGGTAAGATTAAGGCACTGTAATGAAGTGAAATGTATCCAGTCAAATCAAAGTGATATACAGTCGTTATCTCGAATTCCAAGGGACTCACTGAAACACTTCGAGATATCCGTACGTCGACATATCAGAGTTGAGAGAGTGAGGAAAACAATAAATTGAACAACCACATTTAACAAATGAATATGTAATTTGACTCCTGAAGTTAGAAATATATATATAAAATAATGTGAAAAAGAGGAGAAATTGCTCCTTAGGAGCAATTTTTCCTCTTTTCCACATTATTTTGTTACATGTTGTCATAGTTTCATGTTAAAACAGGGACCAGATTTTCACTTCGAGATAAGCGGTAATTCGAAATAAGCGAGTTCGAGATAACGAGGTTCGACTGTATTCTAAATAAAATTATCGTGGAAACACAATGTATCTCGTGTTTTTTGTTATTATTAAATTAGACATGTTTCTATATAACTGATGCCAGGTTAGACTTCGAGAACCACTGCAAGAGCTACATCAACAATACAATGAGAAATTTATTAAAGGCGTTTCGGACGTCCTTTATCTGTGTTGTTGTTTTTAAAAGAAAACATTAATTTCACATGCAATCATGACAACATTTAATATATGTAATATCGAAAGGAGTGACAACTGAACTGGTCGAGTGCATTTCTATTTATAACGACATTATACCATAATATGCTGTAAATCAAGAGTGCTAACAACACATTTTCGATATGAGTGGTGTCTGAAGAAAACGGATATTAGCGTATTCATCATTTGTGTACTAAATATGCGTATATTACTCTACATTTACAACGCAGCAGGCCTGTAATTCTATGCAATTTTAGTGGTCCATAGCTAATTCAGAACAGCATTTATACTTCGATAAATCCACTGAACAAGAACCTTGGAATTATTTTCTTCGCATAGATTTCTAAAATATTCTATTTATAACACTCGATTTCAACGTCAACAGGTCGAATTTGAATTATATAAGAAGCGAATTCTATTTTTTTGTGGATTTTATCGATTTGTAAACGCCGTTGATTTACTTAGAAATTAATAAAAGCCTAAAGTCAAGTTTATGAGTGGTTTGCCGGCCTCTACTGCTTGCTGAGACCCGGCCCAGAGATTATATATTTCTTTTTTTGTGCTCAACTCAGCGGAGCATGAAATTTTCTCTGCTAATAAATATGCAAATGCCAATAATAGATGGCATTTTCATATTTATTAGCAGAAAAATTTTCATGCTCAGCTATGTTTATCAAGAAAACAATTGCAATTGTTAGTAACTTGAGATTTATTAGCAGGACAAATTTCATGCTCAGCTGAGTGGAGCATGAAAAATGTTTTATAACCTTGGGGCCCGTTCAATACCAGTTTTATAATAAGAGCCATACAATGCAATCTCTGGCTGTGTTGGTTACCGGGCCGGAGCTGTGGAAGTGGCTCGATGCGGGATGATGTTTTGCTGACTTCTTGCGCAAGTATATTTTTCCCCAATGTATGTTGATGTTGTTTTTTGCGGATCATGGCAGCTGTGGTTAGCTCGATGGGGGATGCTCAGCTTGCCAAAATCTGCACTTAAACAACGTTTTTGTGATGTTACTGATGACGATGTACTCAGAAATTTGGTTCGGATACGTTTGTCACTACGACCTATATCAGAAAAGAATTTTGAAGAAAATAAATTCTAAAAGGATTTCAGTTTTCATTGAGTGTATTCATTGCTTAAGAGCAATGAATACACTCAATGAAAACTGAAAACAGCTGAACTATTAAGTTATCTGGACCAGAATAGCTAGTTTTGGCCATTTGGGCATCATAAGTGACACTCACAAGATATCAAAATCCCGGAATGAGCTCAATGATCACAAAGGACCAGAAAATACATACATGTACTGTGCTATATAAAGATATGGGGCGATGTTTCAAGGCCGCAAACGGTGCATGAAGGTCGATTTATCGATGTTATCGCACGTTCGCTGATACTTGATCAGGGAATTTTATTCACTCTTCCAACACCCTTTTACAGGCTACCAGGATCTTAACTGTTCGCCCATTATTTGTAGCAAATGTCTACTTAATGAGGTTTATACTTGTCATTTTCAGAACTCTATGTGAAAGACGTAACTTCAGAAGCAACAGCTAAGAATGGACAGCCAAGTATTATAAAGGAAAGCATTTGTACGGCTTTAGTTGATGGAAATAACTTATTGGGTAAATGCAACTTTGCATTAGCTCCTCTCTGTCTCTCTCTGTCTCTGTCTGTCTGTCGTTCTCTCTGTCTGTCTCTCTCTTTCTTTCTGTCTGTCTCTCTCTGTCTCTCTCTGAATGTTTTATTTCTTTCATTTCTAGGTGATGCTTATGTGATAGCATGAACCGTCTTCGCTTATCTCCAATAACCGTTTATCTCGAAGTAAAACTCTGGTCCATGTTTTAACATAGAAATGTAACAACAGGTAACAAAATATTGTGGAAAAGAGGAGAAGTAGCTCTTATGGAGCAATGTTTCCTCTTGTCCAACAGGTAATAAAATATTGTGGAAAAGAGACGAAATAACTCCTATTTTTAATATAACTTCAGGAATCAAATAACATATTCATTTATGAAATGTAAGTGTTCGATTTATTTTTCCTCAATTCTGCAAATCTTATATGCCGAGGTACAAATATCTCGAAGTATTATAGAGAGTCCTTTGGACTTTGAGATAACGAGAATCGACTATTTTATCCTGAAGGACATGTCAGTTTAGTTTTTGGAATACATTGACTCATGCTTCAGCTTGTCATAAATATCTGTATTCAGGTCCTGTGGTAGGAAGGTATTGTATGGACCTTGCTATAGAGAAAGCAAAGAAAGCTGGAATAGGATGGGTCTCAGCAAGAGGTAAGCTTTACATTCCATTAGGATTCAAGAGGGATACTCATGAAGAGACTCAGTCGAACCGATTCTGCTATTTTTTCGTCTTGTTTTGTTCTGTATTTCCAATTATTGATTCTGTTCACGATCAGTAATACATTCCTAGCTCTTGGTTGAACAAGATACAATTTTCAAATAAAGACAAATGAGCTCAGTGATCAAACACAGGCGGTTTACGAAAACCCGCCTATTCAACTATATTGAAAAATTCATCACCAAAATCTGAAAGTTTTCAGATAAAAATTCTGATATTTTTTTTATTTCTGCTCAAAAACATAGATTGTGGGTACTCGTCAGAACCTCCGAGCCGAGGCGGTTCTAACGAGTACCCACCATCTGTGTTTTGAGCAAAAAAGAAAAATAATTTATACCCCTGTAAACTCCAGTTTTACTATATAAAAGTGGGGTTTAAGGGGGTCAAAATTATATAGGTATGTTTTCGTGATGGGAAATAAACTAAACTAACAAGGAGTACAAGGAGACTATACAACAGTACCACCAGTTAAACTAATGGTAAATAGGTGCTGAAAAAAGAGAGAACATATACAAAAACAGCACCCTTTGGAAGTTAAAAAACACATCAAATAAGCAAAAACAGCTCTCGCTTTGATAGACTTTCGTCCTTATGTAATTTGCAGAAATCTTCACGATTCCTAGTCCCGGGTGTATTGATAATCCATTTGAGCTCAAACGTAACTTGACTAAAAATTTACTTAGAAGTTTACAGCAGCACTGACAATATTATGTCACATGATATTGCCTGAATAGTTTTTGTCTTGTGCATTTGTCATTCAGCTCTATAATATTCATTGCATGTGCGGACAGCTAAGGCTCGAATCATTCCCTTCTTCTGCAAAACCGATGGGGTTTTCTACAGTCTTGATGGTAAATGTGTAGATAAGAACAGATGTGTTAAATCAATTGACGAACAAATGTGGAAATGAACTACTGCCGACGTTAGTGCCATGTGGCGACCTGAACGTCTCCCAGTACTTCACTATGGCATACTCTAAGATCATTGAGCCCAATCTAGTATTTTTCAAACTTATATGAGGGTCATTGGTGAGGCTTGACTGACTGATCAAAACTACCTAGTCTGGCCACTAGAATTCGGTCTTTTGCTTTTTGTAATTTGGCATGTGTCTTCATTGTTCTCAAGGACCATTCTTAGTCATATCTCTAGATAAGCCATTATAAACCATTACTATTGCACGCTTTTTATAGAGATATAAGAAAATAAATGTCAATACTGTTCTGTTATTAATGATGCAGTTTATACCTTGTGTTTTATTCTTGTATCACTGCGCATGCGCATTTTACCATGCTTTAGCAGTCTTTGATTCAGTCGCATATTAAATGCATTCAGGAACACACTTGTGTTTTTATTCCAATGCATGTTCTCATTTTAGATTATTATAATTAACACTTAAATATAAAACAGATACCATCTGGTCCAGACCTATGTAAGCAATGCCATTTTAACTGTATAACGTAAAAAATATGAATTTGATTATTTAGCACACTTAAACAAGCTGTATGCAGTACAAATGTTGTAGAAGTAATAGACAAATTGAAAAACTGCAAAAAATTCTGAAAATTATATAAAAAATGTAGTCTACTGTATGCCACCACCCCCTCCCTTTTGTATAATTGTATATTATCTGAGAACATTACGGTACACATTACATACACTTGTTAGCGTAATGTTTTATTCATGCCATATGTGAACAGAGCGGATGGATATGCCGTAGAGGGCGCTTACTCTAATTGTAGTTCATACGTAATTGAGTTGTTTTCTTTAAAGGTTCAAACCATTTTGGCATCGCAGGATGGTATGGTATACGAGCAACGGAGCAAGGAATGCTGGTAAAAATGTTCTAAGGTTTCTTAGAAAAGCATATAAACATAATCATACCAATTTTAGCATGCTGGTGGAGCACTCCATTCTGCTTTTGAATTCATCGCAGCACTTAATCCCAAACGTTTGAGATAAAAACAAAATGTAAAGAAAAAAAAAAAAAAAAAAAGAAAAAACAACAAAAAAAAAAAAAAAAAAAAAAAAAAAAAAAAAAAAAAAAAAAAACGGACGCGCCGGCGAGCAGAACACAATCCATCGACTACACATCGGCTGCCATGACTTAGCAGTGATCTTATTATATTAATTTGCGTGGAGAAAAATCTTACTATTTCCTCAGTGTTGACACATTCACAGGGACTCAACAGTTTAGTGTGTCCCCCGGCGTACCTCAGATTATTAGATTCGCCAGAGCTTCTTCAAATCTTAGTGACTTTAACTACCGTAATAAAGCCCTTACTGCCAAACTGCCAAACTTCTTAGGCAGGGCTGTCGTTATTTTAAACTTCGTAAGCGTTTTCGAACTTTTATCGCAGACACAGTGCCTTGGTAGCATCAGTCTGAAAACACTTCCGCATCAAGGTTTATCGGAACCATAATATTACGGTGACTTAGTGTACAGATTTAGAAAAATTGTACGAAAATCTAACTTTTCGGAGCAATTCAGAAAATTTATTAACCATTCTAAAAGAATTGGCTATAGCCCGGATATTATGCGGCAGACTGCATGCTTAGTTGTCAACCCAATCATTGTTGATGGCTATGCTTCACTCTTTAATTGCATATCGGCGGTTCGGGCCTCGGACTCAATGACGGCCTCTTCGTAAAATTTAACCAGTGGGTTTGGGCTTGGCGATATGTCTTTGGCTTGGCCCGCCGTGGTTCAACTATTGGTTTTTATTATCTCTGGCATACTGTAGAATTAGCCATGAGTACTTGTTTATTATAGTGATTAATTTGATTTTTATGTTTTCACTTTGACGCATTGACTGAGTTGGGAGCCTTTATGTGAACCGATTTTTTTTATGTATTTCTATATTAAGAGTAGCATCGGGACCCAGGGTGAAGTTGGCTAGCTGTAAAAGTGCTGCCCTGCCACCCCCGGTGGTTTACTCTACTGACCGTTATAAGGCGGTGGTCCCGGTGTTAGTCTTACCCTTTGTTGCTTTGTGGTTTATTCTACGAGGCGATTTGTTTTATGTCTTACCTTGTGTCATTTTGTTCTTGTGTTTTCAGTCCTTTTAGCATTGCGATTACCTCGCTTCGGGAAGAGAGAGCTACTCTTAGTGCTTTTCGTACGTTTGTTCGATTTGTTCGATTGGTGTCTGGGAAGAGCTGCGGTTTGTGATTGTGGCACTCCCTGGAATTTCTCTTACCTTTTTGTTTTTACTAATTTACTAATTTATCTAAATAAGTTTTATGAAAACTTATATAACCTATGTATTTGCTGGTCTTATCTTAATCCCATCATTCGTACAACGTGGAAAAGTGTTCATGTGCAATTAAGGTATTCATAACAGTATATTGCAGTTTGACACTGATAAGCTGTTAGATAACCGTAACGGTGTTTCGGTGTTCAAGTTATGCGTATCTACAGATATAATGCATAACGAAAATATCGATGAAAGGCCATTATCACGAAGTAAAGCTTTCCCGCGTTACCAAATAAAAGCAGAGACGAAAAAACAAAACCACAAAACAAAATAAACACAACAACCAACACACGAACATAGAGCCATAAGAGGAATCACCCTGGAGAAGTCAGCAGAAAACACACACACACACACACACACACACACACACACACACACACATTGGTCTTTATAGTGCTTTATGGATGACTTTATTGATTTTATATGTGTTACGTTTTTAAAGGGTGTAAAAAGTAAAAAAATGATCGTTTTGAAATTAAATTCTTCTTTCTCGAAGTGCCTGTTAGATTAAAATACCTTTATCAAACAGCAAAAATCGAATATGTATGGAATAATGGAAATATTAAAGCATACATATTAAGCCATTTACAGAATCCGTAGGCTGTATTTTAAAACGAAGATATGTTAAACCAGTAGAGATATATTAAACATGGATGTGTTAAATCAAATGACGATTAGTTAAACTAATAGAGGTACCAAAGCCAAGAAAGTTAACTTGTATCTGTTTAACGGTATAACCGTCCTCGAACAGCTAATATCTCCAATGTAGGCAACAAGTGATTGTTACTGTAAAACGGTATCAAGGTAATCTTCTTTCTATAATGACAATAAATCTCTACTATATAATACAACATATAACACTTCTTTATTAAGCAGTAGAACCATTTGTGTGCATCAAATGATTTGTTAGCTACGAAGTATATATCATGAATATATATTTTAGGGTTTGGCTTTTACCAACACATCTCCGATGCTTGTTCCAACACGTGGGAAACGGGTAAGGCTTTTTATATCTTTTTTACAGTATATAAATTATTTAAAATAAAGTACGGCAATGAAGTTGAGGTTTTATATTTTTAAAACTGATTTCGCGATGTCCTTTTATATATGGGAATTAAGAAACAGATATCCCTGATAAAAGTTTTCAGGAGAACAAACAGTGGCCTCCGATATGTCCAAAGGAAGCGTTTAGCATATAAAACTTTTTGTTAACTCCACTTTTCCTGAAAACATTCGTTTGCATATGCACAATCTTGACCAACTGTATAACAGATTATTGGTTCATTGGTTGATTGCGACTATGACAGATTATAACTAACGGAAAGCTATGCGGATCATCTAAACTTTCTCGTGTATACATGAAACATGAACGGATAAACAATAATATAAACAACGGTTACCAATTACTTTATTTCTGTTTTACTAAGCATGAGCCCAGTCTCTGTCCTTATTACTGTAGGCTCTGGCCTGTGTGTATTTAGTGACTATATTTTTATACAGTTTTTACTCAATCAGCATACTAAAACACGTGTAAGAAACAAAAGTCTTGTAACGGCGCTCCAGCGGTAGGCTCCGTTGAACCTATTGTGTTCTTATATGGAGAAGGTTTGAAGTAGGGTGTGATCATTTCTATACATTTCAGTGGCGTGATTGACATTATCGAATATAGTCTATGCTCAAAATTAATAATTCAGGACTCTTTGTCTAATCTGAGCAAAACGTACAGAAATATAGAAAATGTAGAAAATACTTAAGAAGATGTCCAGAAATTGCGATAATCACAGAACGTAGTGTACTTACGTCATCAAGAGGAACAATAAACACACTATGACGACATATAGTATATACGTCACAAACCAGAGAAAAGCAAAACAATCGGCTTTCTTTTCCTTAACGAGATGATCACAATGTTAGACAGCACCCAACAACGACAACATGCCAATAACAGGACCGAACACGAATAAACGTTCCACAGAGAGTAGTCATAAAATCCCACTAAGTACGAACAACACAAGAACCAGCCGTACATTTGCCCTTGGTCTACACTCTTTGCCAGTGTCCTCATGGGACGCTAGGCATTAATAGGCTAACGTTGGTCTGGGATACATACACTGATAGTCCCGTTTTACATAACTGAATATTTCAGTTAGTAAATCAGTTACAAACAAACACCTCTAAATTATATTAAAGAATTTGCCGATTTCGTAAATAAAATGGTGATTATGATTCCCGGAAAATTTTGAATCCCTCATAACAAATAGAACGATGCTTATTCAGAACATGCCACACTCTCGAAACACAGCCTATCTTAGGCACCGAAAGAAGAGCGGAGGGACAAACAATGACAAAACAAAGTAGCTTTCATCTGCTTTAACTGACATAGTAACAAAGAGCTTCTAATAGAGGAACCATCACTAACAATATGATGTAACAAAGTAGAGGACTTCATGTCGATCTGAAGCCAAAGCACAAGAGAATCATAAGCAGCACACTATAAACCCGACTTCAGTCATTGCGTATTGGGAGCTAACCTTCTAAGGCCTATTGAGGTGAAGTTATATAATGTACGTTGATGTAAGGGTTTCCCGAGTTTTATTTTCGTTCAGTGGAAAGATGACTTTTACTTAACAATGACTTTTGCAATTATTTGCAGGATCCCATAGTAACAGCAAGTATTATTTAACAACACTGTGTTTGTACCGGAATTGCTTTGTTTTCCAATAGATTATTTTGCATCCATATATTTAGTGGCTAGGTTTAAGTGTTATTTTAATGCCAACAAAATTAAATTCAAGCGAGTACCGTATTTATCCTATATAATCGTACACGTTAACTTTTTTACCACACTTGTTCTAAAATTAAAATAAATCTATCTTATTGCCTGTTGATGTGTCTAAAACTGCTGAACGAGTGGCAAACAGTATAAACATCGATCAGACGTATGATCGTGGGCTACATTGTTTGCTCAGGCTTGTCCGAATACCTAGATGAAATACAGTACATGTGCCAACATCGACAAGGGCATTGATTACATATAATTATAGTCATATACATACATGTCTTTATTTTAAAAATTCACATTGCCATATGCGTGTCAGTGTTTAAAATTTAAAATATATTTTAGGGTATTTTAGGAACGAATCCTATCTGTGTTGCCGCACCAGCAAAAGATGGTGACAGCTTTGTCCTAGATATGGCGACGACTTCTGTAGCATTTGGAAAGGTAATATGATGTTTTAGGTGCTTTGGCAGAGAATGAATAACCGTATTTGGGCCGCTGTCTAACGAAAGGTAGCCTAGCGACAAATTTTGATAATTTGTGACTTTATATATCTCTTCGTAAAACGTTAACCAGTGGGTTGGGGCTTGACGATATGTCTTTGACTTGGCCCGCCGTGGTTCAACTATTGGTTTTCATTTACTCTGGCATACAGTAGAATTAGCCATGAGTACTCATCTGTTTATTATAGTGATTAATTTGATTTTTATGTTTTCGCTTTGATGCATTGACTGAGTTGGGAGCCTTTATGCGAACCGTATTTTCATGTATTTCTGTATTAAGAGTAGCATCGGGACCCAGGGTGAAGTTAGCTAGCTGTAAAAGTGCTTTAACCCCCCCCCCCCCCCCGGTGGTTTGCTCTACCGACCGTTCTAAGGCGGTGGTCCCGGTGTTAGTCTTACTCTTTGTTGCTTTGTGGTTTATTCTACGAGGCGATTTGTTGTATGTCTTTCCGTGTGTCATTTTGTTCTTGTGTTTTTCAGTCCTTTTAGTATTGCGATTACCTCGCTTGGGGAAGAGAGAGCTAATCTTAGTGTTTTTCGTACGTTTTTTCGGTTTGTGCTTGTTTAGATTTGTCGGTTTCCTCTTCCTCTTGGGGTCTGGGAAGAGCTGCGGTTTGTGATTGTGGCACTCCCTGGACTTTTCTCTTACCTTTTTTATATATTCTGACAAATTCATTAATATAGAATCATTTCTTAAAAGTTCAATGGCAGAGATGTGTGCTTTTAAATTGTTATTTCAAGTCTGAGGACCTCATTTTAAAACGTCGTCTAACCTTATGAGGTTATAATAACATTCCCAAATTTAGTTTGAAGACGAACGAAACGACGTGACTATACAAGTTATAACATTAATATATGGATTGCTATATGTCTCTTTTATAAATATTGCTAATGATATGTGGTTGCAACAATTACGTGACTTTTGAATACTTTCAACATTTAGAAGATAGGATGTGCTACTATGCACGGAATATAAACAAAAAGTAATTGAAGGCAATGAAAATATGATTGTAAAAGTTTAAAAATATAAATATTTCAAAACACTGCAGAATGTTGTAAGGTCCCTTTTGTCAGCTCAATTTTATCCTAACTATTGAGAGAACTAAACAACTTATCGTACTTATCCCTAAATTGGAACAAAAAATCATCATGTAAGGGACAGTTACGGAACAGAGCCTTCAAATGGCACCGGATAAGGGTAAAATTACAAGACATGACAATATAAAACAGCACTTCGTTGAAAACAAAACAAGTAAAACGCTAAAAGAACAAACAGACGAAGAGAATACCACCGTGGAACGATCAACTGTAAAACCCAACCGTTGGGGCCTTAAACCTATTATATATCGCCCTTAATCCTGATACAGTTCCAGATACACAGTAAAAGCGAGTTAATTATTATTATACTTTGGTGTACTTAAACTATTGTGACTGAATTACTTCTGATTGTTCTGTGTTCCATGGCAAATGTACATTCAGCAATTTGTTAAATAAAAGTCTAAAAGGTTGGCTTTGGACACAAAGGGTAACTGAGGAACTAAAACCAGTTTTATTACGTAAGTCTCTTCAGATGCAGCAATGCCGTTTGCGAGTTTGCATACGCCGTCGTTAAAAAATAACGACTATTCTCTTATTTGTTGAAGGCTGAAATACCATAAAACACTCCCATAATGAACATAATATTTAGGATGAATGTATCATTTTAAGAGTGGCAACTATGTCAACTGTTTTGTCTGCCTTCTGAAAAGGGCTCTATTCTTTAGAATAGAACAATTTTTAGATGGTTTATTGCTGTGCAAAAAAGCAAACAGACAGTCATAAATGTTGCCTCCATTGTCATAAATGGAGGGGAATGTACCAAGTGAACCTAAATGGAAAGCGAAAATGAAATGTCCGGTCAGGGCCACCGATGTTCACAACTTAGTATTCGTTCCAAGATACAATAATTGTATGTGCCGTCAGCGGATGTATGTCCGGATTTTCTCCGTGGGTTTAATTTTATTAATTTTCGTATGCCTCTGCACTCTCAACAGTTGTTTAGTTATACAAGTATTTTATAAATACCACTGACTATTTGATAGAGCATGGAATTGCATTAAAATGCCTTCTAAGAAACTTTTACTGCTTTCTGTGTTTTATTTTAATTGACTTCAACTCGACTGTAGAAAACAACGCGATGTATGATAGTACTTAAGCATGATTTTCGACGAGAAACGTAAATCTGTGTAGTATCGCTACGCCGAAGGAATACTAAAACATTGAATTAAACGTAAAGTCCTAGTATACTTATAGAGACAACAGCTTAGAATACTTATACAGACAGTAAAAATATCTACTTGAAAAGTAAAAAAAAACAACAACATTTTAATAACTGAATTCTGTTCGATATAGCAGAACAAAGAATTCAATTATCAGACTGTGCGGATTATAGGCGCGAGTTTATCTCGGCATTCGCTATTCAAAAATTTATACTTAGAGCATTTTGTTTCGTTTCGGCTCATTTGTATGCAATTTATTAGTTATTTATATATTGCAGGTGACAAGGACTGACAGAAAAGACAATAAAATTCCAGTTGGCTGGGGTGTTGATGCAGAAGGAAAGGTATTTATAATTTCCCTCTAATAAAAGTTTATTCTTTACACACAGTGACTACCAATGTCTGACCTTGAACTTGTATGTTTAGTTAGTCTTTACAGTGTATTTCAAACAATGTGCAAATCGTGTTATATTTAGCGATATAAAACTTATAATCCTCTGGTAATCATTATACGGCATCTTGTGGCCAACACTTCTTTCAAGATAAAGAATAGCACTATTTATGATACATCAAGCGGTGTTTCATGGAAGCTGTCGGAACAAAATGCTTGTTCATTTCATGTATATTTCAATGACATCAACTTACAGGTAGACTGAAAGTTTATGTTTAGATATTGTCTTGCATAGTTTCATCTCATCACATTGTTCTACTTTACTAGCTTACACAGGAAAAGTCGGTAGAAAAATGATTTGTTGTATTAATCATTGCTTGAATTCTCTGCTGTTTTTCAAAACAAAGCACAACGTTTACGTTTCATTTACATGATGGCAGACTCTCAGTGATAGACAAAAATCGTGCTATGGAACTCTTATAGGCTGCCCGCTCGAAGAGGCCGCTCAATGCAGCATACTTGTAATCCTGACTGATCAGCTATAGGTGTATACTTTTTTCTGCCTCTGCGTATCTATTTTGTTTAAATAGATAATCATTTTCTATTACTCGAACACGTCATCATCGGCGGAACTAGAAATAATTGAGTTTTCCAAATAGCAAACAGTCTTATTACATATACGACCAGTTTAGACAAAACTCAGTCTGTTCATCCCACCTTGGAACAATCAGCAGAAGAGGAATTGGGAGAGGAAGATGCTTAAACCAGTTTAAGTTTTGCATGCTCTTTGTGTGCGAAATATTTGCCATACTGAGCTAAGTTTATGAGGTGGGATAATCTAGCTATTCATGTCCGTATCAAATATGCTACAAGCAATTTATTACTGACGTTTCAAGGTGGTACGTCTTGTTAAATGCCCTGTAGTGTTTTACTTTCAAAAGTTTTCTTTTACCAATTGTGTAAGTTAAAATATATTCAGTAAAGTATGCGTAACAGACTTGCCACCTCTTGGAAAGGGCTACAAATTCCGCTTGCCATCTGATCTTTTTAGGCTGTTTAATTGTATTTGCCTGTCTTTCCACTTGATGTTGAGAACTTGATGTGGATCTGATTGTATCAGTTTCCGAGTTCACTTATTTACTTTACCACTTATCAAAGCGACAAAACTAGGCACGTAATCTTTTGTTGTATGCCGGTATGCACGCAATAAAAAAGAGAGTGTCCTTTTCTGAGTTTATCTAAAAGCGATTTTGTACGTATATAATGGTTGTATTGAATAAACGTTATTGGAACCTTTTTGTCGCACCTGCTTTAGCAGAAGAGGCATGCAAGTTTCCGTCCATTCGTCCGTCCGTTCGCCCGTCCGTCCTTCCGTTCGTATTTCCATCAACATTTACCCTAGGTGTCTTGTGAGCGCAACCCCTCTTACAGTTTTGTACCGATCATTTTGAAACTTTGCATGTGTTTTCTGCATGTGCTTTGGATATAATTGTTAGATTATTTTTGTCACTCTTTCCACATTGTGAACTTAGTCAAATTTCACATCAATATATAGACAGTGGGTACCTCTTGTGATCGCAACTCCTCTTACAGTTTTATACTGATTGTTTTGAAACTTTGCATGTGCTTTCTTCATGGTATGAGGATGTGCATGTAGTTTGGGTATAATTGTTAGAACATTTTTTGTCACTTTTCCCACATTGTGAGCTTAGTCTTTTTTGATCCTCAATATATAGACAACGGGTTCCTCTTGTGAGCGCAACTCCTCTTGCAGTTTTATACCAATTAGTATGAAACGTTGCATATGTTTTTGTCATGGTATGAGGATGAGCATGTGGTTTGGATGTAATTGTTAGGTTATTTTTGTCACTTTTTCCACATTGTGAACTTAGTCATTTTTCACCCTTTATATATAAACAGTTACAGTTGGTACCTCTTGTGAGCGCAACTACTCTTACAGTTTTTGTACCGATTATTATGAAACTTTTCATGCGTTTACTTCATTGTATAAGAATGTGCATGTGGTTTTGATGTAATTGTTAGATTATTTTTTTCTTCATTTTTTTCCACATTGTGAACTTAGTCATTTTTTACCCTCAATATATAGACAGCGGGTACCTCTTGAGCACAACTCCTCATACAATTTTATACTAATCGTTTTGGAACTTTGCATATGTTTTCTCCATACTCTGAAAAAGTGCATGTGCTTTTCATATGATCCTTGCCGTAGTTTTTTTTTTTTTTTTTTTTTTTTTGTACTTTTTGGCGTTGCCATTTACTGATCTCATCTCAGATGTATAGACAGTGGGTACCTTTTGATTGCAACTTATCATATAATTTTAAACCGGTCTTTTTGAAACTTTGCACATGTTTTCTCCCGGGTCTGCAGAATTGTACGTGGTTTGGATATGATTTTAAAATTAATTTTTGTCACTGTTTCTACTTCAACTTTGTCATTTCCTTACCCTCAGATTTTATGGAAGTGTACAGACTGTGGGTACTTTTTGAGCCCAACTTCTCAAGCATCATATGAGAAAATGCATATGCTTTCAATAAAATTCCTATATTAATTTCTTCTACCTGAAATGTGTGTGTGTGGATTTGGGGGCGAGAGGGTGAGTGAGGTTGGGGGTGGGGGTAGGCGGGCAGGTGCGACATCGACTTCACCGAAGTTTGATCTATTTTCTTCATTATCTTACAGCCGACCACAGACCCTCAGGCAGTGAAAGGACTCCATCCTCTTGGAGGGCCAGAAATCTCATGTAAAGTATATGTCAGCCTTGCAGACCAAGATAGACGCTTTTGCAGAACAGTGTAGATCCAGATGAGATGATCTGTAGCAAAACATCTCGTCAGGTTCTACACGGTTTGCCGTTATGTTCCTGACTTATGGCTTAAGCCTTTATTTGCACTAGTTTATGTCTGAATTCCGAGATGCCAGTCTTCTACAGAAACGCACGGGTTAAAGAATATGATTGTTCTAGAGCTGAAAAAAGTAATAAACTGCCAAAAGCAAAAATGAAATGTCCGGTCAGGGTATTTTATGGTCCCAAGTGTAGTGTTTGTTCAAAGATGCAATAATGGTATGTGCCGCCAGCCGGATTTTCTCCGTGGGTTACTTTCTTTAAATTTCTTTAAATGCAAACCTTTTATAAATACCATTGATTATTTGATAGGCACGGGATAGCAAAACACCTTTCGTTCAAAGAAACTTTTACTGTTTTCTGAGCTCTGTTTTAGTGGACTTTAACCCGACAGTAGATACAACATGACGTGTTATGTTAATACTTAAGTATGAACTTCGATGAGAAACTTAAACTTGGGACGTGACGTCATTCCAAAACATGGAATTAAATGTAAAAAAAAAAAAAAAAAACCTTGTATACTCATAGAGACAACAACCTAGTATACTTATAGAGACAGCATCCTAGTGTACTTAGATAGGCAATAAAAATGTCTTATGTGCAAAGTCAAATCTTACATTTTAATAACTGAACACTTATTACTTTATTATTTTTTATAGTGGCGAATTCTTTGCAAATTATCGGAAGCAACACGAATAAATCGCATGCTGTTGGTAACTTGTTTTTAATTTTCACATGAATAAACTGCGGTTTCATTTCCCCGCTACACAGTATAAGATAATTTTGTATACAGAAGGTGTCTTGTGTGTACCATTGTGAAAGCTAGGTATGTTTTGTATGTAACGTTGTACATTGTAGCTGGCTATAAAGGCTATGGTCTATGTATGATGGTAGAGATATTTTGTGGTATACTTAGTGGCGCAAATTTTGGTCCAAATATACGACAATGGAAAGAAGCCCATAGGGAGGCGAATTTAGTAAATATCATTATTACTCATACTTACCAGATACTAAATATTGATTTAGCCATCCAGTTCTCGGAGATATTTGGCCAGTTCAAAAACAAATTCTGAAAATTTGAAACGCTGTACCATCATTGTCATCGAATGGTACAGAAATGACATGATATATGTTGTATTTTTTTTCTCGACAATCCAGTTTATTTCTCAGCAATAATTGATCATACATCACGCAACATTAGCTTCAATAACCTGGAGAATGTCAGGTTGTCTTCCACAACCACGAATAGAGATGGCATAGGACAGTTTGATTACTGGAAAAAGCCAGCAGCAGTGCTGACAAACATATAGTACCTGAAGCTTCCTGAATTAAGTGACTGTATTAAAGCACTCGTACAAAAGATTGAGTTATTTAACAAAAGTCTATACAATACTTCCGACAGCCTCTCAAAAATTATAGAACGCTGAACACTGCAGTTATATTTTTGTTTTTAAATGCTATATCCACAAACATGTCAGTGTTTAAAGGTCGCAGATCATTTAGGACATAAAACATTTAAACAAAGCGTGTTCAAAACAGTTAAATTTATCTGATTTACTAAAGGAAAAATTTGCAATTTGTGCTAGAATGACTTTTAAATAGGCAAAGTTGTGAGCTAGAGTTGGAGAAAAATAACACTTAAGGATCACAACATCGAGACCTTTTGACTTCTGGACTGAAAAAGATGTCTGGCATAGGAAAAGGAACAAGACTATCTAAAATGAAGTTCTTTTATAGAGAAATAACATGCTATTTGACATTATCTCTACATTCACTGTTTCTATGGATGTTTTAATGCCAGATATACTTTGACGCGTATATTTTTTTTCTTATTTTTTTTTTCTTTCCTCCTCTTTAATGCGCTATCTCTTGCAGACATTTAATGAGAAATCAACATATATTGGGTAATATATATGGCAACGTTAAGCAGACACATGTTTTTATTGCATATTTAAAGTAGGTACACACCAGAGTGTACGTGCCCATACGATGAAAGACTTCGACATACGTAGAATGCTGATATTTTTATTTTCATACACCACATCTATCAATAGAATCTCGCTTAGTATTCAGTTAGGGACGTCATGGAGGTTGCTGTTCATATTATCTTTGATGAACAGACTTAACCAGATTTTTATTTCTAAGTTTTGTTTTTCCCCCAAAGACTCCTCTTTCAAAATTAATCCACGGTATTCTACAATACCACTAATTTAAATATGTATACAGAGATCTGAAAACATGGAAACATATGTAAAAAAACAAAACAAAAAAACTTAGATTTGTGCTCGCATACGCTACAGTCCTTGTTTGCTGGGAACGGGGCATTTGTTATAGTCTGCTCTTTTATTGTTGTTTTCATGGTCATTGCTTTGTTGCTATCGATCCACAAGCTTTCGGAGATGGGTTTACTGAGAGAATGAGCGAACTCATGTCACATTGCAGAAATCTTGAACCTGTTAGTGGATGATAATTTATTAGCAATATGTCAAACCGAACAATAAGATAAGTTAATAAAAATGAAATGAAAATCCTCAAAAAGATCAGCCATAACCATTATAAGATTCTTTCGTTGGTAATGCTCATCCTGTCAGCAAAGTTTACATATTATCTGTACTGTTTTAAAGTATGTGCGGAATAAAAACGAGTAAACATTATAGAATAATTGATAACCTTGTAATCTTAAAAAAAAACGACAAAAAACAAACAAACAAAAAAACAAAAAAACAAAACAAAACATATCTTTGTGTATTTGAACAAGCTTGTGATTGTGATACATACCCTTTAACTCGAATTTATTTTTAATCAGTATTTAAAAGCTTGCCAAGGTTAAGTTGTGTTTTCCAATTTCCAGACCTGTGAATTATAAATGACTGTGTTGAGGTAGCGAAACCATTTGATGAACGTAATATTGTTTAAACAAATTATAGCCATTTCATCTCTGAAACATGTTACTTGCTGTATGACAATAACTATCCAAAAGAATATGCGAAGTATATATGGGCCTGTGGCTGAGAAATGGGACCTTAGAAAATATGCGAACATATGCGAACAGCGAATATCCAGTCCAGCCTGCGCATCCGCGCAGTCTGGTCAGGATCTTCGCTGTTCAGTTACACAATATAGAGGCCCTGTAGAAGATATAGGACACAGCAAAGATCTTGACCCGACGCATGGCTGCGCAAACTGGTCTTGGGCTTTTCCATTCGTATATGACCTAAGGGCCTTTTTGTTAGCGGACGGTTCATATGCACTCTTTACTCGGGGCATGCGTTGTTCGCTTTTCGAAATATTCAAGGCTGAGCGATTGCCTTTGCAATGAGTAATGTGTACTATAGTTCAATTGTTGCTATAGGCAAATGTTTGATTTCAATAATGTGGTAGATTTTTTCGCCTTTTTTGTATAATTTCAGACAGCGATTGAGACTTCCTGTTAGCTTCCTGCACACCGAAGAAAGATAAGAGAAGAGCACAGGGAGTGCCACATTCACAAACCGCAGCCCTTCCCAGACACCAAGTCTTTTTTCCGAAAAGCAGTCTACTCTTAACAGGAAGAATTCGCTCCAAATATGATAGCAAATTATTTGCTTTTAGAGTAGATCTTTTTCCAGAAGAGGGCAAAAACTAATTTGATTGAGAATTGACTCAGAAGGCCTGTGCTACGTGATTGTGATATTTTCTGGGTATCTTTACTTACATTTTGCCTCCGTTGTAGCTGTTGCCCATTTAAGTTGAAACAAATTTCGTAAATTCAAATTTACTCGAAAAAGAACACATTTGTATTGCGTGTATTTATCAGTGTATTTTGATTTACCACTAGAGCCACTATGTCCCTAATTATACACTATTGCCTTGTTTTACAGGTTGACGAGGCAGCCGAGGTGATGGTTGCTGGGGATCCTGAAAGAAAACACATGGCCCTGTGTGACAAATTAGGTGGTATACCTTACAAGATCAAGCAAATAGATTTCGCTGTATGCATTTTTCATGTTTTCTTTTTTGCATCATGAATATTTTCCATGGAAACTGTAAATATTTTGGGAACTCACTAATGTAAGCAGATTGAAATATTCCAAGTTCGCAGTTAGTACCAAATTGAAGCAAAACAGTCTTTGGAGGTTATACTGGTAACTGAAGCTTCATAAAAAACATATAAAGCACATTTTATCACAGTCTATCTAGTTCATGCACATCAACTGAGCTGTCTCAATTATGAATTTCTGCCGTATCACCATTAAGCAACATGCAAAGACTTGATGAAAGGTCTGTTTTGGTGAATTGGGTGAGGTCCTAAATAAAATTAGACCAAGGTATTTTCGATTGCCTAGTTTGTCGATATATGATTCTTTTACACTTTACATTAGCTTGCCGCACAAACTGATTCAAATTAAATCAGTTGATCTTATTGAAGGAACTATCAAGCTGTTAGCTTTACATTTTACATGTCAGGTAAGCAACCCCCCACACCCCACGAACCCCCCCCCGCCCCCGCGCCGTAGTTACCTTCTCACCATTTTAAAGCGGTAAGGCTGTTCCGCAGTTGCAGTTCTTCTTTGTTTGTGTCTGTGATTTCATATTTGGCGTTTTTTTGTCATTGTCATCACGAAAACATGCCTATATAGTGTTGACACCCATAAACCCCACTTTTATATAGTAAAACTGGGGTTTATAGGGGTATACATTATTTTTCTTATTTCCAGGCGGTTCTAACGAGTACCCACAATCTATGATTTGAGCAAAAATATGAAAAATATCAGAATTTTTATCTGAAAATTTTCATTTTTTGGTGGTAAAATTTTCAGTATATTTGAATAGGCTTGTTTTCGTAATGTTGTTCCTCTTTTCTCCTTCTTTTGGTGTCTCGGGAAGGCTGTGCTTCTTGATTGTGGCGTTTCCTCGATATCTTCACTTCTAGTATTGAAGCTCCATATCTTGACTTAATTTTGTCAGTATCTAATGAAGTAATTGCATAAACATTATGACAAATGGGATAGATCTGGCGAATGAGGGGAATTTGGATCGGTTGAAAACTATATTTACTGATAGTTTGTTTGTGTTGAGGTTTTACGGCCCAGTCAACCCAATGGGGTCATGTCGAGCGCGGTATATCTACTGATAGGAGCACTTGCAATGACTTGTGTGCGGACTGTACAATTGTCTGGATGCTTACTGAGCTTAATCTTATGTTTAACCGAAGCCTCCTCAGAAGTAATCTGTTATATGCTCAATTGAATTGATAAGCTGTTCATTTTGAAAATAATCTACCATTATGATTCCACCAGCAGTCTAGAAAACAGACCATAACCTTTCCAGCTGAAGGAACAGTTATTTCAAACGTTTTCTGTGTTGATCCAATGAGGGAAACTCTCCGCGGACCGAACAATTACAGTAAAACCTCAATGACTCGAACACCGATGGCTCATTTACCATGGCTAACTCGAAATCGTGTTTCGGTCCATAGGAAATTCTTTCGATAGCTCAAGAAAACATGTTTATGGATATTTAAGAGAAATTTTCTTATTTTATTATGAAATGTATGTTGTTTGTACTCATTAGAATCGCCTCATACAGGCGATTCTAATGAGTACACCCAACATAGCATTTTTATACAGAAGATTGAAAAGACATCCCTAAATTATATCCATTTGCCTCCTGACTGGCGTTAAATTCAACCCTCAGTGGCTCGACCAACCCATGTCTTGAATAGACTTGTATGGTCCCAAAGATGTTCGAGTTATTGAGGTTCGACTAAATATGTATCTGGAACTGTATCTGGATTAGGGGCATGAGGTGAGCGCTCGTTAAACCAGATTTAAGCCCAAAAAAGTTTTACTGTTGCTCGTTCCTAGGCGGTTCTTCTGTTGCACTTCTTCTTTGTTTCGGTCGTTATGTTTTCGTCATGTGTCATTCCATGATGTCGTTCTAATCTTATTTTGTGCCTTGGAAGGGCTGCGTTTCATGTTTGTTACGTTTCCTGGGTATCCGCACTTCGTTTGGTAGTGGTGCATCAAAATACATGTCCATTATTTGTCAAGACCTTTCATAATAGATACATTGCTCATCAAGGTTGTAGTTCTCTTTAAGAAATGAATTGTGTTAAGAAATAATCCACTTTAGAATGTATCAAAAGATGGCAATGTGTAATGTAATTATGAAGTAATTGTAATGTACGTTACGAGCACTCCTTGTCTCATCAGCTAAAATGGCCCAAGTCCATCTTTATTTTTTTACTTTTGTTCTAGACCACTACTCTAATTTACTTAGTTCTACAACGTATAAGACAGATGGAGATTTCTGGAAAATTACAGTTACCATTTAATGCTGGGATTTGGTACGGTCATTGTAAAAAAATCTTCCACGTTCCAAAGTCGGTTCACGTCACGTTCAAAAATGTCACAAACACATTCATGCTTCATACATTACACCTTAATATGTATTACTATTTAAGCTCCTCCAAGTAGCCGCCTGATTAGCCTGCGCATCCGCAGTTTGATTGGGTGTCACTGACATAATATTTCGCTTTCAAAGTCCCTATCAGACAATGTAGACTTTGAATGGTCTGCGCGGATGCGCAGCGGGTTTAATACTACGCTGACGAATAGCTAATCTTTTTAAAGGGGCCAAACAGGATAATGGCATACGAGAAAGAGCAATGTGCTGACACCAAGGCTACGTTCCAAGGCACAAAACACTACTGGAACTATTCCGTGTAACAACGCCAACAGGAGAAATCATTACAAAAACATGCCTATTCAAATATACTGAAAATTTTACCATCAAAAAATGAAACTTTTCAGATAAAAAATCTGATATTTTTCATGTTTCTGCTCAAAACAAAGATTGTGGATACTCGTTAGAACCGCTTCATCGAGGGGTTCTAACGAGTATCCACAATCTATGTTTTGAGCAGAAATAAGAAAAATAGTGTATACCCCTGTAAACCCCAGTTTTACTATATAAAAGTGGGGTTTAAGGGGGTCAAAATTATATAGGCATGTTTTCGTGATGACTGCCGCGAGCGTTTTGCAGCTCTGAACACAACCTAATTTTCTGTTATGTTTCAGAATGACCTAGCTTCAAGACTTAATGTAGAACCAATAAAGACATTATAGCCTAGACAACTTCTTAATCAAGATCTGGAGAAGGAGATGAACTATTGGAAACATAACCCCGTATTTTACTGGACTAAATTAAGTTGATATATGACTATGTGGCAATGGGTGTTAAGTGTTGAACTTGATAATCCTCTCCTAAAAGCAGCTTTATTATTGTTTTATTCATCCTAATGTTTATACACATCTATTTGACTCTCAGGTGGTGAGAAATATGGTTCTGACAGAAGGACCAACAGTTTAGACCCTGACTTAACTAGGAGTTGTTTGATCCAGGTCAGCACGGTTTTGCAAATAATGTTGTCTGAATATTTAACCTCGGGACCAGGACTTCATCCTACGCTTTCACGTACAAAAAATGGCAAGAAGAGAGAAAGCAGAGTGAAATTTTCCGTAGCCTTATTTGTTACTGTACAAAAATTCATTTAAAATACCTTTACTAATTAGTTTATTGAATGTAGTATTGTTAGAAAAAAAAACAAAGATTTTTCTAATCAAACATAAAATTCTCATTTTTTCTTACGGATGCCTTTTATTGGAGTAGTAAATTTTAAAGAATATTTATTTCAGTGACGTCCGAATATAAAATAAGTATGCATGAAAATTGTATTCAATTTAAACTGTTTTAGCTTCATGCTTGTGCAATATAGATATAGATTTTTTATACGCCCGTCAACCGACGAGTCGTGTTATGTCGTCACGCTGTCCGGCTATCCGTCTGTCCGTTAACTTTTTTCGATATCCTTCTTCGATTGACTGATTTGTTTGAAACCTTGCTCAGATATTTGCCATACTAAGACAATGTGCAGAACTTATAAATCAACCCTGTCCAATAAAGTCAAGGTCACACTTCAAGGTCAAAGTTCAAAGGCCAATATTATGTGTCTGCTCTATAGCTTTAAAACCATTAAAGAGTTCTTCATGAACTTTGTACAAATATAAGAAATGGTCGGACGATGTGCAGTTCTGACGTACTTATGCCTCTTTGTTCATTTCAGGCAACATTTCGTGTCTGCTGTATAACTCTTAAACGGTTTAACATTTCTTTGAAAAGATATAACGCATGATCAGACGATGTGTGGAGAAAAAGAACCGCAGCCCTATTTTCAGATCTGACGTAATTATACTCTTTTGTTTATTTCATATAGTGAGGTTGTGTCCGCACTGTAACTTTAAAACCGTTTAAGATTTCTTCTTGAAATTTCGTACAAAAATATCAGGCATGATTAGACGATGTGCAGAGAAAAAGAATCATAACCCTACTTTCAGTTCTGACAGAATTATGCCCCTTTGTTTATTTCAAATAGTGAGGTTGTGTCCCCGTGTCTGCTCTATAACTTTAAAACTGTTAAAGATTTCTTCATGATTTGTACAAATACAACGCATGATCAGACGATGTGCAGAGAAAAAGAACCGTAATCCTTTTTTCAATTCTCACATAATTAAGCCCCATTATTTATTTCAGGCAATATTTTATGTCCACTATATAACTTCAAAACCGTTTAAAATTTCTTCGTAATCTTTGTACTAATATATGCAAAATCAGACGATGTGCATAGAAAAAGGACCGTGACCCGACTTTCAGTTTAGACGTAATTATTGCTTGGATTCTCAGGGAAGCTATACATGACCATTATAATTCGCTTGCTTGCTAATATGATGCAAATATTCCTGTTACTGAAAAACCCCTATGGACTTATATTGCTCCGCTCAGCGGATGTCTTGTTTAATAAATTATGTTTATTTGACTGTTCTTTTCACTTACTAACCATGTATTGATTTTCTGTGGTCTGACAAACAGAACTCTCTTATGAAAATCTCCTGCACATCTACAAATACATGTAAATCGGAGTCTCAGTTTAATTAACCCTTGTCATGTTGAATAAATTAGGATGCCACACCCACTTCTAAATTTCAGCCAATCAGATTGCTTGATCCGGATTGGTTTAGATTCTTCTACGTCTATCAGTCATGTAGTTTGCAAGATTACATACGCCCCCGGGTAGCAGATTAAGCAGAACTCTATATTTCCAAGATAACAGTATGGGCTGAATGATCCCAAGGAAAATAAAAATACAGTCGAGTCTCGTTATCTCGACATCCCTTATCTCGAATAATCGCGTAGCTCGAAGCTAAAAATCTGGTCCCTGTTTTAATTTGGAAATCTAACAGCTAACAAAATATTGTGGAAAAGAGGTGATATTACTCCTTGTCTCTCTAACTTCAGGAGTGAAACCATATATTCATTTGTGAAATGTGGTTGTTAGATTTATTTTTTCCTTAATTCTGTAAATGTGATATGTCGATGTACGTACATCTCAAAGTATTTCAAACAGTCTCTTTGAATTCGAGATAACGGGAGTCGACTGTAAAAACCTTCACTACGATGGAGTACTGCGAGGAATTTCAACCTGATGACTCAGTTTTTGCCAGCTATTATACGCAAATACATGCACACGCGATTTGGCCACTACAGACTAGGCAGGGGTGGAGTCTATTCCACTCCTCTTGGGAACAAATAGTAGCTTGTTATTTACTTTAAGAGTAAACCTCTTTACAAAAGGTGCTTAGTGTGAAGTCACAAAAGTACAATAGAATCTATGCGGAGTGTCGCGGTCCTTTAAATGATTGATCCCTTGAACGAATATGAGAATACAGTATGACTCAGTGACTCGAACACTGATGTCTCGTTTACTGTGACTGGTTTGAAATAGTTTTTGATTCCTTAAGAAACACATATTTAGAGATATTTAAGGTTTTCTTATTTTATCATGAAAATATATGTTGTGTTCACGCATGAGAATCGCAAGAACGAGGCGATTAACTCGTTAACATCACCTTGATACAATTCTGATGAGTACATTGAACATACCATTATTTTATAGAAGATCGAAAATACATATGTAAACTCCTGAATTAGCGCCATGATAAACCATCAGTGGCTCGAACTACCAATTTCTAGAACTCATTTCCATGGTTTGCCGGCCTCGGTGGCTCAGTTGGATGCACCGTCCGACTGGAGACCAGGCGGTCGTGGGTTCAACCCCCACCGAGGTCGGTAACATTCTTTCGTGGAGATTGATCATGAAATATTTTCTACGGTCATTCTCTCCCTTCCGCTGATTCAAGAAGGGCAGTTGTCAGTTTCTGGTGAAAGAATGTGCACAATACTGGTTAACCGCTTAGAGGACTAAATCTGCCCAGTAAACGTGTGGTTAGGTAAACTGACCGCGCTCGACATGACCCCATTGGGTTGGCTGGGCCGTAAAACCTCAACACAAACAAACAAAGATGTTTGAGCCATTGGAGCGCGACTACCTCGTACACATATTAGAAAATAAGCGACTCAGTACTGAGTCGCCTATTTTCTAATACGTGTAGTCGAGCTCTCAAAAACCGAGTCTCTTCATGAGCAATAGTGTAATGTAGAGGATTGCGCACGGCCCTTAGCATCAGCTTGAGCAGAGTTTTACCATGTCTACCTTAATTAGTGGAACACCTTTACAATTTAACTATTTGAACACGCCCCTTTTTTATAATTTGATGTATGAGCGGCAAAATGTGTGGACCCTCATCAGACGCCGCGATCTAGCTCTACACTAATAGTTATGATTATTGCAGTATTTTGAATTCACCAGAGTAGCCACAGACATCTCAGAGGATCCAAAAAATATCTGCAACACTATTGATTCTATTTTTAGCTCACCTGAGCCTAAGGCTCAGGATGAGCTATTGTGATCACTTGCCGTCCGTCGTCCGTCCGTTGTACGTCCACACATTTGAACGACTTCTGCGCTGAAAACCCTGGACCAATTTTCTTTAAACTTCATGTGGAGTCTTTTGTTAAGGGGCATTCGAATTTTCTACAAATGGTCACGGTCCATTAATCAAGATGGCCGCCATGGCCATATATAGTAAAACACTTAAACATCTTCTTCTCCAGAACCAAGAAAGCTTCAAGGCTGAATCTTGATATATAGTATCATGGACTCAAGGTCTACCAATTTTTGTTCAAATGATGACCCTAGGTTGATCTTTGACCTTTCATGGCAAGGTCAAATTTGCATTCCATGCATTTGTGTGGGGAAATGTTGAAAAGTTACTTTCTCAAGATGTATTAAAGACTAATGGCTGAAACTTACAATAAGTGATTAAAAGTAGTAAAACATTTTAGTTATAATCAATATCTTCTATGAAACCGGTTGAGCATTTTCACCAGATGATATATGGGGCCTTTTGTCGAAAAGGTATTGCCAATTTGTATAAATGGTTTCGCACCATAGAACACGATGACCGCCTACCCATATATGGTAAAACACTTAAAAAGCTTCTTCTCCAGAACCAAGAAAGCTTTGGGGCTGAACCTTGGTATATAGCATTGAGGACTTCAGGTCTATTAAGTTTGTTCAAATGATGACCGTACGTTGACATTTGACATTTTTACAGCAATGTCAAATTTGCGTTCCCATGCATTTGTATTAGGAAAATGTTGAAAGTGCATTTTCTCAAAATGTATTAAAGGCTAATGGCTGAAACGTACAATGTGTGATTAAAGTTGTAAAACATTTTAGTTATAATCAAAATTTTGTCCCCTGAGGGTTATCTGCCCTTGCCCCAAGGCTATATACATGTATAAAATTATGTAATTTTTAAATGTCTTCTGTGAAACTGTTGAGCAATTTTCATCAGATTTTACATGGGTTCTTCTGTAGAAAAAAAAAAAAAAAAAAAAAAAAAAAAAAAAAACATGCAAATTTATTTAAATGGTTCCGCGCCATCGAACAAGATGGCCGCCATGTCCATATATGGTAAAAACTCTTAAATTATTCTTCTCCAGAACTAAGAAAGCTTTGGAGCTGTATCTTGGTGTATAGCATCGCTGCCTCAAGCTCTACCAGGTTTGTTCAAATGTCAAATGATGATCGTAGGTTAATCTTTGACCTTTCTACGTCAAGGTCAAATTAGCGTCTCTATAAATTTGTATGGGAGAAAAGTTGAAAATCATTTTTTTCAATACGTATTTAAGACTAATAGTTGAAACTTACAATGTATGATTAAACTAGTAAAAATAAAAAGGTAAGAGAAAAGTACAGGGAGTGCCACAATCACAAACCGCAGCCCTTCCCAGACCCCAAGAGGAAGAGGAAACCGACAAATCCAAACAAGCACAAATCGAACAAACGTACGAAAAGCACTAAGATTAGCTCTCTCTTCCCCAAGCGAGGTAATAGCAATACTTAAAGGACTGAAAAACGCAAGAACAAAATGACACACGGAAAGACATACAACAAATTGCCTCGTAGAATAAACCACAAAGCAACAAAGAGTAAGACTAACACCGGGACCACCGCCTTAGAACGGTCAGTAGAGTAAACCACCGTGGGGGTGGGGGGGGGGGGGCGGGGTTAAAGCTCTTTTACAGCTAGCTAACTTCACCCTGGGTCCCGATGCTACTCTTAATACATAAATACAAAAAAATTCGGTTCGCATAAAGGCTCCCAACTCAGTCAATGCATCAAAGCGAAAACATAAAAATCAAATAAATCACTGTAATAAACAAAGACGAGTACTCATGGCTATTTTTTCTGTATGCCAGAGTAAATGAAAACCAAAAGTTAAACCACGGCGGGCCAAGCCAAAGACATATCGTCAAGCCTCAACCCAATGGTTAAAGTTTTACGAAGAGGCCGTCATTGAGTCTGAGGCTCGAACCGCCGTCGTGCAATTAAAGAGTGAAGCATAGCCATCAACAATGATTGGGTTGACAACTAGGCATGCAGTCTGCCGCATAATATCCAGGCTTTAGTCAATTCTTTTATAACGGTTAATAAGTTTTCTGAATTGCTCCGAAAAGTTAGATTTACCTACAATTTTTCTAAATCTGTACATTAAGTCACCGAAAAATTCTGGTTCCGATATACCTTGTTGCAGAAGTGTTTTCAGACTGACGCTATATTTTTCTAACAAGGCACTATGTCTGCGATAAAATTTCGAAAACGCCTTACGAAGTTTAAAACAACGATAGCCCTGCCTAAGAAGTTTGGCAGTAAGGGCTTTATTACGGTAGTTAAAGTCATTAAGATTTGAAGAAGCTCTGGCGAATCTAATAAGTTGAGATATGTATACCCCATATGAGGTACGCCGGGGGACATCACCATCCAGAAAAGGGAAATTGATTATCAAAATCAAAATCGTCCCGTTTATCATAAATTTTGGTGGAAACTGTACCGTTAGATATACATAGATTCAAATCTAAAAAGGGTGCCTCGGTATCGGAAGAATTTGCTCTATTTAATTGGAGTTCTGTAGAGTATATCCGGTTCACCATTTGGTCAAAGTAAATATTGTCAATATTTAATAAATCATCAAGGTATCTTGAAGTTGAATTGAAAGCCTCAATAATGTCAGCCTGATTTTCACGTGAGAGAGACCATGAAATCTCTCTCAAAACAAAAAAGAAACAAGTCTGCAACAAGAGGAGCACAATTAGTTCCCATCGGAATACCAATAGTTTGCCTATAAAGTTTAGTTCCAAATCTAATAAAAATATTATCCAAAAGATAAAAAAAGGGCATCACAGACTTTTTGACATGACCATCAATTGTGATTTTTATATACATCAGAAGTGAAAAAAGTACACTCTTCGTTGCAAGCCAAATATTGGGTATTCTCCCGAATAAACGTTCGGTTAATTAAATCAATAAGTTTATCTTTTATAAGACTTTTAAAACTTTTTAGTTAGGATCAAAATATTGCCCTTCAGGGGTTATCCGCCCTTGGCCCTGGGCTATATGCAGGTATAAAATCATGAAATCTTCAAACACCTTCTCTGAAACTGCTTGACCAATTTTCATCAGATTTCACATGGGGCCTTCTGTCGAAGGGATGTTGACAATTTGTTCAAATGGTTCTGCGCCATTGAACAAGATGGCTGCCATGCTCATATATGGTAAAACACTTAAAAACTTCTTTTCCAGTACTGAGAAAGCTTTGAGACTGAATCTTGGTATACAGCATTAAGGACTCAAGGGCTACCAAGTTGATGAGACTAGGATGACCTTTGACCTTTTTTTGATGGTATGGTCAAATTCGTGCCCCAGTTGCTGTGGCAATGCTGGAAGAATGTTGCATGGCATTTGCAAATATGCAATAGCTGTGGGCACTTGTTTAAAACTATTTTCAGAGAAAATAAGTTTTGACAGTTCATGGCATCCGATTCACAAGAAATTGCATTGATAAATAAAAACAACAAGAGGACCATGATGGTCCTATATCGCTCACCTGAGCAAACAGCTTTGCACACTTACTGTTGAAGTTTCGGCCAAGTTCACTGCTCTAAGATTTTTGTATAAATTTTATAGCCCTGCTCCCCAGCGGCCATGTTTTTTTTCATGTATCATGATGGCTTGAACTGAATCTTGAAAGAGGATCACCAAAGGAACAATTCTGCCATATTGAAATCGGTCCAGTGGTTTCTGACAAAAAGATTTTTAAAATGTTTTATATAGCTATAAAGGGAAAATAAGCCCCACCCCCTAACGGCCATGTTTTTTGACGAATCATGACTGCTAGAACAAACTTGGTAGAGGGTCACATTCCTGTCAAGTTATATTGAAATCGGTCGAGTAGTTTCCGACAAGAAGATTTTTAAAGATTTCTATTTAGATATATAGGGAAAATAAGCCCACCCCTTGCAGCCATGTTTTTTGACGAATCATGATTGCTTGAACAATCTTGGTAGAGGGTCACCAAAGCAACATTCCTGCCAAGTAATATGGAAATCAGTTAGGTGGTTTCTGACATGAAGAATTTTAACGTTTTCTATACAGATATATACGAAAAATAAGCCCCGCCCCCTGGCAGCTATGTTTTTTTAAGTATCATGAGGGCGTGAACAATCTTGGTAGAAGGTCACCAAAGCAACATTCCTGCCAAGTTACATTGAACTTGATCCAACGGTTTCTTAAAAGAAGATTTTTAAAGTTTTCCATATAGATATATAGGGAAAATATGCCCCGCCCCCTAGCGGCCATGTTTTTTGACAAATCATAACGGCTTGAACAATCTTGGTAGAGGGTCACCAAAGAAACATTCCTACCAAGTGATACTGAAATCGGTCCATTGGTTTCTGACAAGAAGATTTTTAAAACTTTTCTATATAGATATACAAGGAAAATAAACCCCGCCCCCTAGCGGTCATGTTTTTGACGAATCCAAATGGCTTGAACAATTTTGGTAGAGAATCACCAAAGGAACACTTCTGCAAAATTATATAGAAATCAGGACAGTTGTTTCTGACAAGAAGATTTTTTAAAGTTTTCTATAAAGATATATAGGAAAATAAGCCCCGGCCCCTGGCGGCCATGTTTTTTGACGAATCCAAACGGCTTGAACAATCCTGGTAGAGGATTATTAAAGGAACATTTCTGCAAAATTATATTGATTGTTTTGAAAATACCTGGTACAGAGGTTTCTGACAAGAAGATTTTTAAAGTTTTCTATATAGATTATATAGGGAAAATAAGCCCCGCCCAATGGCGGCCATGTTTTTTGACGAATGTAAATAGCTTCAATAATCTTGGTAAAGGATCACCAAAGGAACATTTCTGCAAAATTATATTGAAATCGGTCCAGTCGTTTCTGACAAGAAGATTTTTAAAGTTTTCTATATATAGATGTAAAGGGAAAATAAGCCCCGCCCCTGGCGGCCATGTTTTTTGACGAATCCAAATGTCTTGAACAATCTTGGTAGAGGATCACCACAGGAACATTTTTCTGCAAAATTATATTGAAATCGATCCAGTGGTTTCTGACAAGAAGATATTTAAAGATTTCTATATAGATATATAGGGAAAATAAGCCCCGCCCCCTGGCAGCCATATGTTTTGATGAATCCAAATGTCTTGAACAATCTTGGTAGTGGATCACCAAAGGAACATTTCTGCAAAATTATATTGAAATTGGTTCAGTGGTTTCTGACAAGAAGATTTTTAAAGTTTTCTATACAGACATATAGGGAAAATAAGCCCCGCCCCCTGGCGGCCACGTGTTTTGACAAATCCAAATGGCTTGAACAATCTTGGTAGAGGATCAACAAAGGAACATTTCTGCAAAATTATATTGAAATCGGTCCAGTGGTTTCTGACAAGAAGATATTTAAAGTTTTCTATATAGATATATAGGGAAAATAAGCCCCGCCCCCTGGCGGCCATGACGAATCCAAATGGCTTGAACAATCTTGGTAGAGGATCACCAAAGGAACATTTCTGCAAAATTTTATTGAAATCGGTCAATTTGTTTCTGACAAGAAGATTTTTTAAGTTTTTAGTTAAAAAATATATTTTTAGCTCCTTTGACCTAGATATGCAATGGACCGGAACCATTTGAACAACTTTGAAAGAGGATCAACCAAGGATCATTCCTGTGAAATTTGGTCAAAATCCAATCAGTAGTTTAGGAGGAGATGTTGTTTAAAGATTGTGAACGGACGGACGGATGGACGGACGGACAGACGGACGACGACGACGACGACGGACGGTGAGTGATCACAATAGCTCACCTTGAGCCTTCGGCTCAGGTGAGCTAAAAACGTGAAACAATAATACCCGCCACTATTGTGTGGCGGGCAGATAAAATTGCTCATTAACTATCCCAAACCATATCTCATCAATATCCACGCACATACCAGGTTTGGTGAAAATCCATTGATATCTACACAAGTTGTCGTCCTGAAACAAAAATACGGACGCACGACAGACAGATGGACGAACAGGCGGACAGACGAACGGAAAAACTTTCATGCGACAAACATCAAACCATAATACCTCGCTTCTATCATATGGCGGGGAATAAACATTTCAGAATCTCGTCTGCTGCAGTTGTGATTGGCGCTTTACGGTCTGGTCTCAAAATGCGAGCTATTCTAACGGAACGTCTGTATCGGACATTACCTTGTATCGGAAATTACCATCCCTGCCCCAACGAGCCTGTAGCTTATGTAATTAGATACCTTAATACTTGTTACAGACCATGCTATTGCTTTTTTTCTGTCGTCTGGTTCAGAAAACTTAACAAGGATTCATTTGAATTTTAGAAAGATCACAGATTAGAAATTGGTCTCGGGAATTGAATCTATTCCCAACTTATCTGATGTAGACGCTGATGTATAAGAATCATAACGTCAGAAAACGTACCTTCGGACTTGTGCACCCAGCGAAGGTTCAGATCAGACTGCGCATGCGCAGTCTGATCTGAATCTTCACTAGGCGCTTTTTGGATAGCAAGAACGCAAAGTTTTGTCATGCGGAGAACGAACACTCTGATCAGACTACGTGGATGCGCAGGCTGATTTGAATCTTCGTTGGGTGCGCATGTCAGTAGGTACGCTCCGGCTGAATTTTGCCTCGCTAAGCAGAATGATGTATTCGGTGCAGCGACCGGGACGTGGCAGCGAAGTGCCAGATCAGCCTGCGCATCTTGAATCTTTAGTCTGACCAGTGTTTTCACAGTTAGCTTACAGAATCATTGGATGTTGTAGAATACACCAGTTGAGGCAAATACCCTGATCAGGCTGTGTAGATGCCTAGGATGGTCAGACCTGTACTTTCCTCCTAAGCTGGAAGGCAAAATTTTGCTTGACTGTCTTTTACCTATTTAAAAATAAATCTTTCCCATACTTATTACGTCTCCCCGTACATCACTATAGTGTAGTGTATAGGTTTTTTGGTCCTTTGAGATCATTGAACCCATTCTGAGATTTGTGAAACGTTTTATTGAGGCTGACTGATGGGGCCGAATTGGCCGAAACTAGCTAGCCTGGCCCAGAAAACTTGACACTTCAGCTGTTTTTAGTTTTGTGAGTGTGTTCATTACTCTGATGGGTTATTTCTTTTAGAATCTATCTTCAAATTTGAATAATTCCATTTTACAACCTACTGACGTATCTAAAAACCGCAGGATGAGTGGCAAACAGTATATACCCTGATCGGACGCCGCAGAGTGATCTGGGTCTATACTGTTTGCATATTTACCTTAAACATTGGGACACCTGTTCGTACTTGGTCTTAAAGGGGAGGGTTGGTGTGTCCCGAAGGCCCATTTCCTGCCCCGAAACATATTTGCTGGTATATTATTTGTAGTGTCCAATTTACCAAAACAGTATTGATTTTGTAATGTAAGCCCTAGCTTTGGGGATACATGATCATAATAGTGGGTAGGATAATTTAGTATGAGACTGAGGTACCGCATTTTAAACACTGTTTCTCTTTCAAGATACATGTATACATGTATACCCCTTATACCGTCGTCTGTTTTTTAGAAAAATACCTTAGGTAATATCCTATCTAACTCACCTCCCTCTAAAGAAAATATTACATTTACAGCAACTCTTTTATGATTTTTTTTTTTAATTTTGCATCTTGGAATCTTGGAATTCAGTAAAACCTAGCATTTCTCCGGAACTGAATGGTGAATTATTTTGAAACTTACCTGAATATAACATTGGGACAGTACAAAGAGATAACTTTAGTTTTGGTGACATTGACCTTATTTTAAAGGTCACATGGGCAGTGGGATTGTCAAAAGAGCATGTGCCCATTAGGCTATTTTATGCTACTTCACAAAAATCTTCATTTTTCGCTTATATTCTATTTTTAGCACATCTGAGCATGAACTGCTCCTGTTGAGCTTTTGGTATCGGTAACTGTCCTCTGTGCGTCACCCGTCGTCCGTCGTGCATCGTGTGGCATCAATAATTTGCCATAAATAACAACTCCTCCTACACCGTAGGCCGATTTCAAACAAAACTTCACAGGAATATTGCCTAGGTGACTCTCTAAAAATACCTAAATTCGTTTCGCACCAATGAATAAAATGGCCACCGGAGCTAAGCATAGAAAAAATCTTTAAACGACATCTTCACCTACTCCATTGGGCCAATTTCAATCAGACTTCACAGGAATGTTGCCAAGGTGACTCTACCAAAATAGCTAACATTGTTTCCGCACCAACGAACAAGATGGCCACCAGAGCTAAAAATAGAATGAAAATTAAATGACAACTCCTCTTATATCATTCGGCCAATTTCAGTCAAACATCACAGGCATGTTGCCTATGTGTTTCTCTACCAAACTAGCTAAAATGGTTTCGCTCCGATGACGAAGATGACCACAAGAGCTAAAAATAGAAAAATCAATAAATGACAACCTCTCCTAAACCTTTTGGTCAATTTTAATCAAACTTCACAAGAATGTTGCCTAGGTTACTCTCAACCGAAATAATTAAAATGGCTTTGCTTCAATGAACAGGATCGTTTACTAGAAGCATCTTGGTTTTACATCTTAAGTCACAGATCTGGAGTAACATAATCATGAAAGTGGGTGGGGTAACTCCGTATGAACCTAAAGCATCATACTATAAAGTATGCACTTAAAGCATCATACTATAAACCGTGTGTCCCTTTTAGACTATGCCACATCCAGTTTTACCAACTACACTAATGCCTCAGTTAGTATCCTGTTTTATATTTTTTCCTTTCAAGTAAAATATCAATTTGCAGCAATTTTTCCATGAAATATCTGATTTTGTTATTTTTGCATCTTTACATTCATAAAATCCTAGCCTATATCTAGAACTAGTCGCATAATTGTTTTAAAATTTGCATGAATATAATATTTGGAGACTCCGCATGACTCTTATCAAACCTGTATCAAATAATCACCAAAACAAATATCCTTAAGATGTTCGACTGGAAATGGCTAAAGGCTGTGGGATGAGTTGTCACTCATTTTAGCTCTGATGGCTATTTTATTTATTGGAGCAGAACCATTTTCGCTATTTTGATAGATTGTCACCTAGCAATATTCTTGTTAAGTTTGATTACAATTGGCCAAAAGGTTTAGGAGTTGTCATTTAAAGAACTTTTTCTTCTTGTTTTAGCTCTGGCAGCCATCTTGTTCATTGGATCAAAATCGTTTCAGCTATTTTGGTATACACCTAGGCAAAATTCTTGTGAAGTTTGATTAAAATTGGCTCAATGATATGGGAGGAGTTGTCATTTAAAGTGTTTTTTTTTTTTCTGTTTTAGCCCTGGCAGCCGTCTTGTTCATTGGATCAAAACTATTTTAGCTATTTTGGTGTAGAGAGTAACAGAGGCAACATTCCTGCAAAGTTTGATTGAAATTGGCCCAATGGTGCAGGAGAAGTTGTCATTTAAGGATTTTTTTTTATTTTTAGCTCTGGCGTTCATTTGGTTCATTGCTGTGGTACAATGTTAGATATTTTGGCAGAGAGACACCTAGGCAAAATTCCTGTGAAGTTTTGATTGAAATTGGCTTAGAGGTGTAGGAGGAGTTGTCATTTATGTGGCCTTGAAAATAAGATCAAGGCCACCAAAACTTGTTATCTCTTTGTATCGTCCCAATTTTATATTCAGTTAAGTTTAAAAATGATTCACCATTCAGTTCCTGAGAAAGGCTAGGTGTTATCTCGTAAATTCCAAGATGCAAAATTAAACAAAAACTGAAGATTTTTATATAAGAATAGCTGATGATATAATATTTTTAAATGGAGGTAAATGAGATAGAACGTTACCTTAGGCATTTGTCTAGCAAACAAAAGAAAGCACAACTGTGTGTGATATATTTTCAAAGAGATTCAGTGTTTAAAATATGTTACGTCAGGTTTATACTGAATTACCCAACCCACTCTCATGATCATGTTATTCCAAAACTACGGCTTACGTTACAAAAATGGGTAAACACATTAATAGATACCAGGACGCCATTACGTCAGCATGCTTATATCGAATGGGCCGCGTCAAGCGAAAAAGTTCTCTCGACCATGCGGAAAATTGGCCGATTTAGATCATCCAGCGCATGCGCAAAGTATTACCGTTGCTATTGCTTTCTATTCATACATTCTATAGTGTCCAATAATTTTGTTAGCGGACAGTGAAGGCTCTGATCAGACTGTGCAGATGCGCAGTCTGATCAGGGCCTTCGCTGTCCGCATATGCCCGTAGACAAGACACGTTTTCGCATAGCGCGGCCCAAAATTGTTCTTCAGTGTCATAGCATTTTATTACATGTATATAGAATAGGGGAGACAGCTGAAGATTCGGTTAATTAATAAACATACAAATATAGATTTCAGCAGTGCAAATTGCTGATAATATAACAAACATATTGACTTAAGATTTAACCCTTTCAGCTCTGTAAATCAAACCAGATACCTTTGCAAACAGTGCACACCCAGATGGGATTTTTTATTCACACCCTATTTGCAAAAATGGACCTGCCCGAACCCAAAGACAGAAGATTACACATCAAAAACGCAGGGGTGAAAGCGTTAAGAACAGATATACCAATTCGCCTAATTATTAAGACCTCTGTTCATCCTTGTCGTTTTGCTTTTTTGGCCTGTGACTGAGGTTTCGTGCGAGTAAATATGATTAAGCACCCCCACCTCCCAACCCCCAGTAGTTTTCCTACTGACCGTTCCAAGGCGGTTCCTCTGTTGCAGTCATCTGTGCGTTTGTGATTTCATATATAAGCCGGCGCATGACAAAACCAACAAAATGTATGTGCGCCCAGCGAAGACTCACATTTTGTTGGTTTTGTCGTGCGTTTTATCTGGGATACAGATCTAAATAAGTCAGATGACTTTCTTCTTAATCCCTTGTGTATACATACCATATATGCTATGTTCTGTTTTGTATTTTCCATAAAGAATTATAAAAATAAAATACTGAAATGCTTTGCAGCAGCATAAGTACCGCCTTGCGGCGACATAAGTACCACCTTGCAGCAACATTAGTTCCACCTTGCAGCAACATTAGTACCGTCTTGGAGCGACATTAGTACCGCCTTGGAGCGACATTAGTACCGCCTTGGAGCGACGAATAGAAAAACTGTTGGTGAGTTCTTAAACTTTGTTTTACGGACGTCCAACACCACCTTAAACCCCGATACAGTTCCAGTGACATACAACTGCCCAGTCAGCGTAGGGTTTCCCAAATTAATGAATAGAACAACTCAGAACAAAACATAAACATATAAATTAAATTTTCAACACTATGATAAAACAAAGATGAAGGTGCGACTACGCATTTTCACCTGAAAGAAAACATAAGAATACATCAATTGGCGAAAAGAGAAGGTTGTGATCACACAATGAGTATGTACAGGTCGACCTGGACCTCCATTGTTCAAATATACATAGTATTTTTTTTCAACCAAAAGTACTGATATTTTTCTTATTTCTCCATGAAAACGTATATTGTGGCTACTCATTAGAAGCGCCTCGGTGAGGCGCTTCTAATGAGTAACCACAGCATAGATTTCGTGCGGACATACGAAAAATAATTACCTGATACCTCTCTTAACTAGACCTATGTATATGTGCAAAAAACATTTATGTTCATAAACTGTTCACACCTCAGTTTTTAAGCTGCCATTGTCTATGTTTTGAGATTTCAATATGTAACACAAAGTAATGAAAAAATTTTTTTATCGCATATGCGGGCGACAGAGGCACAAAACAGCTTGCACATTTTCATCAGCGCCTTCGTTGCCCGAATAATGCCAACTCAACAGATTTACAGTGATTTAGCGCAATTTGATTGGTCGAGAGCAATTTTAAACAACATTTACACTTCTGTTGTATTTTACACAATAAGGCGTACGGATCCTCTTCGCATGAGTGCATCGTATACAGTTGTCTCTCGTTCTCAAACTCCGATAACTCAAACTACTACTTAAGTCGAACTAAAAAAAACAGCACTATTCGTTAAGTTTGCAACATGTATATATATACTACATTTCAACTCATTATATCTCAAACTTCTGTTATTTCATACCAATAATTCTGGTCCGTTGGAATTTGAGATGATACATTTGTAACAGTCGACTACAAAGCTTATGAAAAATCCATTCTCAACCTACTGAGATATGAGACTACAGTGTTCGCCCTAAAAACTCGGACATGCGTGTCTGTGGAAACAGTGTACTGTGTAGACCCTGATCAGACGCCATAGAATGTGGCGGCGTCTGATCAGGGTCTGCACTATTTGCCGCTCATACGGTGGGTTTTAGAGTCATCAATAGGTTCTGACTTGTTTAAATATTAAGATAAGTATTTTTTTTTTTTTTTTTTTTTTTGATTTGGGTTTTACGGCCCTTTCAAGAATATTTCACTTATATCGAGCCGATCGTTCATCGAAGGTGGGCGAAAACCGGAGAACCCGGAGAAAAACCACCTGACCATCCGTAAGCAGAACTTGGCTTTCCCACATATGACCCGAGCGAGGCTCGAACCACAGCGGTGAGAAACCTAATGGATTAAGAGTCAACTCTCTTATCCACTAGGCTACGGGGGCCCGTCCAAGATAAGTATTTAAAGGTGATATGAGAATCCTATGTATTATTAGAATGCACTGTCCGTATGGAATCAAGTAATATCATCGTATTGGTCAGCTTTAGTTTGTAGCATGGGATAGGATACACATTCTCTATTACTATCATCAGCCCCTGTGAAGTTCATCATGGGACACAATTCACTATCATTCACAGGCAGAGAATTCACGTCTGTTCTGTGTTCATATTCAAACTTATATGCTGGTTCCTTATTATATATCGCTTGTCTTTCATGAATGCCATTTTTATCCGTAACGCAGTGTCCATTGTCAATGGTTTGTTCATTGACTGGTTCATTATCAACACACGTGCAATGGTTTGCCACAGAAGCGCGTGACACAAATGAAGTGACAGTGTGTCGACGGCTAAATCCACTCCCCTGTCGTTTAAGCATGTATCTACTCCACTTTTTCTTGAGCTCAGCCTGCACCTGTAACAGTTAAGTGAAATATAAGTCAATAATATAACTGTCATTAGTATTCACACATCTTAACACCCACCCTTCCAAACTCATTCTAAAACTTGGACAAATTCACTTAACTGACTATCGATATAATCTTAATCTTTATCCTGCTGTTCATGACAATCCCTACCTTTGCAAATAGTGTAGATCCAGATCAGATGGCTTCTGAAGGCAGCCATCTGATCAGGAGCTACACTGTTTGTCATCCATTTTGTGAATTTGAATGAAAATATTATATGATGTAATCTGATTGGCTGATAGTCAGAAATGGGTGTGGCTAATTAAATTATTCAGCAGGATAAGGGTTAATAGTACATAGTACAAAAGCTGTCCAGGAATAGCCTCAACAACATATCATAGTCTACCAATGACACCAAGAGGAAGAGCAAACAAGCCATGACAGACGGTACACATGCCATAGACCAGAAAAAAAAACACAGCAACCAGTCCCCTATTCCTGACAAGTTTTCACACAATGCTAGACATGATCCACTAAACATAATGATAAGACATCGAACAGAACAAAACACGAAAACCGCCCTGCAACGCAATACAAGGAAAAAACAACACTACAATGCGCATTCGATGGCACGCCATCGCAAAATCCCCGTGCTAACATTGCTAGTAGCATGGTGGACGGGCGGATGAACGGACGGACGGCCAGGACGGACGCGCTCTCGCAAACAATTACCATGAGGGACAGTCGTGTAGCAAGTTTGGTTAAATTACAATGGTTTAGGAGGAGATTGCGTGATGGACGAACGGACGGACTCACGGTCAAAAGGACTGACGGATGGCAAAATAATATTGCTTTCGCAAACCCTTACCACAAGGAAAAGTCATGTAGCAAGTTTGGTTAAATTCCGCTCAGTGGTTTAGGAGATAGCGTGACAGACGGAAAGAAGGTCGGACATTCTAACAAATGGGTACTTATGTGGTTATCCAGAGTAATTTTGATACTTATGTGACTATTTTGTTGCTACGCAAGTCGATTTGTAGCAAAACAATGCAAGAGTTTTTATGTGTCTACGGAATAATCCCATTTAAGTACATTGAAATTGTCCATCAAATATAGTCGTCTAAGTATTCATTTGTGTGTACGGACGGACGGACGGACGGACGGACGGAGGCGTTTACAATATCCCCATCGCTTTTTTTTTCGAAAAAAAAAAAACAACAAAAAAAAAAAACAAAAACAAAAAAAAACAACAACAAAAAACAACAAAAAAAAAACAAAAAAAAAAAAAAACGTAGGGATACCCAGAACCACCGCCTTAGAATTGCCAGTAGTAAAAAAGTACCGGGTTGTGGGTAAAGGCGGAGTTAAATCGATTTAACTGGCAACAGACCTTCACCTAAATGTATTAACAAATACGAAATGATTGTACGGCTCGTATAGAGGCGCCCTAACTCAGTATAACTCCATATTAAACTGACAGATGAGTGGCTTTCAGTTCTAATACATTTCCAGGTAAACCCCAGTAAAACACAATGTCGTAATAATGTCGTATTGGCGTCGCTGCGACGTCATGACGTCAGAGCGACGTCAAAATGACGTTACGACTTCGAGTATTTGCTTGGAGCCCGCGTATAAATGTAATATGTAACTCAATAGCTCTGTTGACATAACAATCACATAATTTGCTGCTTTTCCGGTACACCGTTATGTAGCATCCACGATGAATGGCGTAAAATACTCAATGAAATTATGGATTTCAGCGTTGAAATCAAATCCAGGAGGTAAACGTTTTACAGGAAAATGATCATTGTCAGAGTAACTTGATTTGCTCTTTGATGATTCATTATGTATACCAGCATCTACTCTGCATTGACTATTTCTCTTTGTGAAACAATTTTCAACAAACTGGTTCTATTGTGAACAGTACAGAAAGTGTTAAACCGTTCAAAGCACCCATGACAAATGTAGCAGACGACATCCTGATTTTTTAAAGAGAAACGAGGTTTGAAATTTTATTTGAATTGCAGACAACTCTCATATAACGCCGTGTCTTATTTTCTCTGAAAAAAAATGTATACTATATATTTGCTTGGGTGCTTGAAGCATTGCAAATGTGTATTTAAGTTTTATGCTCTAAAGTAGGTGGTAAAATATTTATTGCACCAAACCTTATTTGGAGCATTGGTAAATGCGGTTAAGTGTCTGACCGTCTGGAATATATTTTGTTATATTCAATGTATAAAAGTGTGATAAATTATAGACTCTTCTACCGCGTATGTCAATAGACAAGTCAATTTATTGACAGTGTGGAAGAGCCTATATAAATTACGACTGTTGTGTATTTTCAAATGTAATGTAAATAGTAACTATTTTGGTCTTTAAATCTTCAATTAAATGCTGAAGCTCCAGACATTAATTTATCGCTGTCCGACCCAAATGACAGCCAGACTTACAAGTCTTAATAGCGCTGTTGATATAACTTCTTTGGACAATTCGTACACGTAAACAGTATAGGAAGTGTCCAAGAATAGTGACAATTACAGATTATAGGCTACAATGACACCAAGAGGACGAGCCATTACGAAAACATGTCTATTCAAATATACTGAAAATTTTACCAAAAAATGAAATGTTCAGATATAAAATTCTGATATATTTCATATTTCTGCTTAAAACATAGATTGTGGGTACCCGTTAGAACCGCCTGGACGAGGTGGTTCTAACGAGTAGTCACAATCTACGTTTTGAGCAGAAATAAGAAAAATAATGTATACCCCTGTAAACCCCAGTTTTACTATATAAAAGTGGAGTTTAAGGGAGTCAAAATTATATCTAGGCATATTTTCGTGATGAACCGATGACAGACAGTACACAGACCAAAAAAATTCAAAGCAACTAATGCCCCTCCCTTCAGCAAGATGATCCTTGGGAAATGCTGGACAGGACCCATAAAACGCAACATAAGACAACGAACAGGATTGAACATGTAACAAATGTCCAAAGCGAGCAGCAACAAGGCCACACTAAGAACAAACAACATCAGAACCATCGCATTAGAATAATTATTAGTAAACGTATCGGGGAGGGGCGGTTTTTTAATTCAATTTTACTGGCACAAAATCCTCACCCTAGATTTAAATGTTGTAACAAAAATTCATACGTTTACGAGTTATCACTGTATATTCTGTACAATAGCAATCTAAAAGGACGCCTTTGAAAAAAAAAAAAAAAAAATTCTAAAGTAAATTTTGGTCTTATGAACGACTGCTCATGTTACGACTTTGAAACTAATTAACTAATCATTCTAGCAGTTTCAAAATTCATCAAAGACACCAAGGGGTTGACAGATTCTCCAATCTGGTGTGCTATTATTCCATATATTTCGCTTTTATTCTTGCTAAATGCTAATATCAGCATATCGAAATGTTTGCACTGTTAAGCATCACTATTTCTTTTTCAAATAGTTTCTGTCTTCTAGTTTGTTGTGTAAAATGTTGTTTGCACCATTGTATCTTAAATGGCAGTATTTCATGCTGCAGGGGGAGGACCTTCTAATGTTGTTATAACTTGTGTCCAATCTCTTTGTTTAAAATGCAATATAATATAAGCCAGTACATGTCAAAACCTACAAAAAGCATGTGCGCCCAGAGAAGACTCAGATCAGCTTGGGCATCTGCTCAGTCTGATCAGAGTCTTCGCTGTGCGCTCAAGGGGTACCTAAAGACCCAAGCTTTCTTCATGCGGACTGCTAAGACTCTGATCAGACTGGGCGGATGCCCAACCTGATGTGCGTCTACGCTGGGCGCAAGTGTCTTTTTGTTGGTTTTGTCATGCGCTGGCTCATTTGATTAATCTAATTTAATGGACAAGTATGAATCTGGAAAATAATGTAATGGGTTCGAATGTATTACAAGAGACAACAAATGCAATGTACAACGTGACTTGAAAGCCTCATTTCTATTATTATATTTATGGATAAATATAATGTACAATTTAACCTGGAACCAACTGTCTATCTGCATGTCTCCCCTACATTTATCACCAGATTCAAAACGAATACATTGCTGACATTTCGTTTTTAGTAAACAAGTGTAATTCCTCTGTATTCAGATTTGTATATTGTTTATTGTTTTGGTGTCTACATTCAAAGTCTTGCAGTCTATGTTTGATTGTGGTCTTGCACCGACTCATTAGTCTTCACTGTCCGCCCGAAGACGCTTTGGCTTTTTGGCTACGAACAGGGTGTCCTGTATAGACTCTAAGATGACTGCGCTAATGCGCATGCTGATCTGAGTCTTCGCTGGGCGCACATGTCATCTTGTAGTAATCTGTAGCCCAGCTCAAATATGATTACTGCATTTCCTCTTCGTTACACACTTTCAAAATTTTAACAATTTTTATATTTAAGATAATGTTCGACGACGTTTAGATAACTTAATATGAACAAACGTGTTGCCTCTTGAGTTTACAAATAAACATTTTGAAACTTACCTCTCCATTAAAGAAGCAGAACAGTAGACTGACCAGAAAACCCTGAAAGAAACATAAATGCAATAAGAAATCTTCGTCGTTTCATTCTATGCATCATCACGTAAAACACAAAAAAAAACTATATATAGCTTAACCAAACGAAGACACACTCTTAGAATACTGGTTGACACATTGAAGGTTTGAGGGGAAAATACGTTCGGGGGAAAATAACTATGAATTTTTAGGCTTTGTTCAGTAGAGCTAACACACATAGACATAAAATCTATTTATCTTTGAAACAGCTTGTTTAGTGCGGCTTGGCGTCTGTAAAACCTGTACGTCATATACTAGTTAATGGGTCTTTGTGATCTTTTGGCCCATTAATGAAATTTTAAAATTTATATGAACTGACAGCAGCTAAGGTAGTCTGGCCCAGAAAACTTGACACTTCAGCTATTATCAATTTTATGAGTTTGTGCATTGCTCTCAAGGATAATTCCTGTCAGAATTCAGTTGGTACAATCTAATTATTCACCTACGCTAAACATTCCTAATATCTGCCTACCTGGAATGAGTTGAAGAACATTTCATAGTAGAGTTTGACGAGTTCGATGGTTTGGTCCACTTTATCCGGTAGTCCTATGAATACGATGTAGTGGACCCCAAATAATGGGATGAGAACAAGGGTGGACTTGGCCAACTTCCTAAAAGTAAAAGTATATAAAATCTCAGATTCTTGGAAGAACATATCTTAAATATTGTGACGGAATGGCAAAAGGTGTAGACCCTGATCAAACTGCTTCGTTTGGAGCAGTTTGATTAGTGTCTATTCAGTTGGCACATGCCTATCGATCGTATTATATAGGGTTAACATGGTAGTTCGTTAACCTTGCGCACTTGATTCGTTCTCTGAGACTAAAGTGCATCTTTTTTATACGTTGGGCGAGACAAAGTATCTGTTACTGGGCGAAGTTTACATTGTTAGAATTTGAGCCGGGACACAGTACTTCTTACAAGAGAGCATGTCCGCCAAGCAAAGGTTTAGATCAGCTTACGCTGGCTGATCAGAGTCAGTGTTTAACGCTCTAGCTGTAGCCAAACATCCACATTTTCTTAACACGGGCGACAGAGATTCTTCATAGAGTGTATGGATAAGCCGGCTGATCTTAATCTCCGCATGCCGCACATGCAGTAACGTAGAAAATGCTGTGCCCTGGCTAATTTGAATATGAGACTGTCAACTCGGTAATGTCTCTACGGCACTGAAGTAATCATCAAATTCATTCCAGTGTAAAACTGGCGCCATTATATGATCGTATTTATGAGGTATTTACATCTGGGTTCAAGGAAGTGCTCATATATCATATCATACTCGGATTTTTGATTAACGTGCAGGTACAGGGGCAACATCCACACCAGTGGGTCCCCTTCCAGATAGCTGGCTTGCTGCACGCATGGCAGCTCTCACACCAGATCTCCAGGTATGTCTATCATGAGGGTTGATGGCCGAGAGCTTCCACTCTCTGCAATCCTCTCTGTCAGCTGTTTCCATGTCATCTTGAGCCTCCCAGGCCCACGCTTTCCATCAACCTGTATGTCAAAGGCTGTCTTGACTGCACCTTTGGAGCGTTCCACATGTCCATACCATCGGAGTCTTCTCTCCTTCAGAATGAGGTCCAGATCCTCAATGCCAAGCCGCACAAGTAGCTCACTGGACCTGGTGGTGACAATGTCTTGCGGTCTGACATTGCAGATCTGTCTGATCATTGCCCTGTCGTTTCGCTGCAGACGCTGGAGATTTGGCTTTGTCAATGGCCAAGTCTCGCTGGCATGGAGCATTGCGCTCCGCACACAAGAGCTGTACACACGGCCACGTGTTTTGAAAGAGAGATGGTGTGAAGAGAGAACTTGGTAGCACATCCTTGAACTTCTTCCAGGCGGTTTTCATACGTGTTGTGGTTGAAACTTCACAGCCACCTGCAGCTGAGAGCATGTCTCCTAAGTAGCAAAAGGAAGCTACCATCTCAAGCTTGTCAGGTCCAACCTGGAGTTCCTTCTGTGGTCTGCCATCAAAGGGGCGTGCAGGTCCCTGGCACCGTGTACATGTGTAGTCAGGGTTTTTTTTAAGCGCTTGAGCCCACTGCATTTCTTGTGCACCCAGTGCTTGCAGCCATTGCAGAAGATGCTGTTGCATAATCTTTGTCTTTCCTGCATATACTCTCAGTCCTTTCTTCTCCATTGCTTCTTTCCATGTCAAGAGCCTCCTGACACATTCCTCAAGCGATTCAGCGATGATAACAAGGTCATCAGCATACAGGTCTTCCCAGGGGACCCCAGAGCGGAATTCTTGTGATAAGGCTTCAAGCACAATGATGAAGAGCAGTGGGCTGAGTACTGATCCTTGGTGAACACCAACCTTCACTTCAAACTCTTCACTGTACCCCTCACCAACACGGACACGGCTCCGCGCATTTGCATACATCCCCTGCACCAGTCGCACAATCCACTCCTCCACACCAAGTTTTCTCAGCGCCCACCAGATGACCTTCCGAGGTACTCGATCAAACGCCTTCTCTAGGTTTACGAAAGCCATGTTGAGTCTCTTGTTGGCAGGTAGATACTTCTCTTGCAGCTGCCTGACAACAAAGATTGCGTCTGTAGTGCCTCTGCCTGGGACGAAGTCAAACTGGGAATCGTCGATTGACACCAACTGTCTGATGAGGCCGTCCACAATCCTCTCCAGGTTATATTTTACTCAAAGAATAATAACCTAAGTCAGCCATAGTGTTTTTTGTTTTGTGGGAAAAGAGTGAGCGTTTTTCTGAACGTGAAGTACAATTTCGTTACATTAAAAAAATCTATGTAATATGTATCATAATGTTTTTCCATAATATATTATGAAAATAGGGGTATGCGAGGGCCTACATCAAATGGCAAATTTTCAGAATGTTGCAGTTTGAAACCAACTTTTCTGTATGTTTTCTTTTGCTCTCATCAACTTTTTTACTACATAAATCTCTGTTAATTTGGATAATAAACAAAATAGTCCTCAACTGGTGTTAGTGCCGTGTGGTGGCCGTAGAACGTCTCCCCGTACTTCACCATAGTGCAGATTATATTTCATTTCCTTTGAGATCATTGGGCCCATTGTGGTATCTTTGAAAATTGAGTTCTGCTCATGTATACGCTAGAGGGCCCAAGCAGTGTTGCAAACCTCATTACTGCTTATGAAGAGCCTCAATAAAACCGGTACTGCTTATGATGAGTCTCAATAAAACCGAGATTCCCATTTTCTAATCTGTAGTGTGTTCTTTGTTTCCAAAGGCAATCAGTTTGACGTTTATTACTCAATTGCCTTATTCTATCTTAAAAAGGCCATGACATAATTAGCTCTGTATAAAAGGGCACCAAGATAAATACTTTCTTATCTCTCCACATAAAAGTATACTGTGCGTACTTATTAGAAGCGCCTCTGTGAGGCGCTTCAAATGAGTCCCCACAACATATGTATTCATGGAGAAAAAGAGATAACATCAATATTTTTGTTTCAAATGTGGCTTATCTCGCGCTACGGTAAAGAAGTATACATTTTACGTAGTTGTATTAAAATAATAGACTGCACGGTCACAACGTGACAACGATTTATACATACCGTAAGCGGTATTTCTTAGCATCTGGTGTTTTGAAAGCGTTCAACTTTGTAAATAACACTCGTATGATGTTCAAAAAGATGAAAAAGTTTATCTGAAAATATAAAGACAAAAGGCTAGCAAAATTAAGCGCTGAAAATGTAAAGAAAAATTTCTATTAAGATCAGCGCCCAAACAATGCATATACAGATGGCCAAGGCCCAGATCAGTTCTCCGCCAGTATACGTAAAACAACCTTTCCAAGTCACCAGATATAGAAATAACTGTATGAAATTACAACACAAAACCGCACTGTATCGAAGACAGACCGAAGCTAAAACAAACAAAGAGGAACTGCAACAGAAATACCACACAGGGAGAGTCAACAGGAAAACCTCTTGGTGGGACGGGATGAGGGAGCGTTAACCTGGTTTAACTAATGCACAGATCTGTGCGTTAGATAAGGTCTTCAGATAGACAGGGTGATCTATACCTTATCAGGTATGCCGATAAACAGACTGTTCTATGTCATGTAGATCAATAAAGTAGATTGATAGACAAGCTGATCAACGAGCATGCATTAGATCAAATATTCTCTGATAGACAATCTGATTTATACCTTAGATCAGTTATTCCGACAGACAGTATGTTATATATCTTCTAGTTGTTATTCTGATCGTAGACAGGCTGATTTCTGTCTTAGACCACACTCCGACAGACAAACTAAGCCCTGCCTAAGATGTATTCCGATAGACAGGCTATTATGCTTTAGGTCAGGAATGATCTGTGCCTTAGCTGTAGTATTCTGGCTGATCTGTGATTTAGCACAGTTATTCTGATAGACAGTCTGATCTAGGCCTAATTTCCGTTATTGTGACAGACAGGCTTATACCTGCATAAAATCAAATATTCTGATAGATAGGCAATATGTGCCCTGAATGTTTAGTTTGTCAAGGATCCTGATATTTGCCATATTGAATTATTGAGCTGTTCTGAGGTAACTTACAAATCACAAAGTTTTAATAAACGATTTGATATTGAATTGTTAAACTCTCAATGCAGACAGCGTAGATACTGACCGGACGGTTCATGTATAACTGATTAATTATGATGTGTGCTTCTAATCAGGATTTCAAAACAGAGCAGGCGAAGTCCATACGTAGCTGATACGTGTTTTAACCCTTAAAATGCCAAGAAAACCTGCATCTGAAAATGTCGTCTGTTATGTCGTCTGCTGAATATTCTTGCAAACTTTTCAAACCTATATTTGCATACAGGCAAACAGTGTGGACCCTGATCAGACTGCTCCTAGAGAAGCAGTCTGCTCTGGGTCCACACTGTTTGCAAAAATGACTTTTAAAATCACAAGTAGATGACAAAGCAGACGACAATTGTTGTGACTGGCAGTTTAAGGGTTAATGTACCTACAGAGCAGTATATTTTTGTTATGTTCTCCTGGAGTAATGTCAGTTTAACCTAAGTACTCTCTGGGGAAATTCAGCAAACGTCCATTTGAAGACATTTGTCGTACTTTTATAGAAAACAGAGTTTGTCATGTCACGTAAGTTGTCTCCTAAGACACATGCATGAACTGTCAACTATGCTTTCAGAGGAAAATAAAAAACAATAACAATAATAAGAACAAGACAAAATATTTAGACGTAAACGACTTTTAAAAGTACCGGCGCAAATTTTGTTCATGTTCACTAAGAAATATGGGACACGGGTATACTAAAGTTTAATAAATTTTCAATGTAATAGGTAAAAGAGAACAACAATGTGATTCTTTTTATTAAGCTTTATGAATTTTCTTGATCAAGCAATATGCGAATCCTAGTCATATTGGGATCTCCAAGAGATTTAGTTTGTACATTATTATTTAAAAATATAAAATAAAATAAAAATAAAACATGCCAAAACTTGAATAAGTTACCAGATCTTATCTAGAAGCTTATTTTAGCATGCGTCAGATATGAATATGTTTGAACGTTTTAAGTATGGACCACAGGTCATAGTCAAACTTACCAAAGATGGACTGCAGGCCATATTCAAACTTAACCAAACTGCGCTCTGCGCTAATCGAACACTTCTCCATACAAACAAATCCAAAGCTATATTAAGAGACCGCGATTCGCGCGCCGGTCAATTAAAAAAAAAGTCGCTTGCTGCATTGTTTACCCAGAATGTTAAGCGTTAATAGTCAGCCATTGTTACCGTATTTACTCTTAGTATTCGGACTGACAAGCCTGAATAAACAGTGTAAATCCAGATCAGATGCCGCATTATGCATTATGCGGCGTGTGATCAGAGTCTATACTGTTTGCAATTCATCGATCAATTTTAGACACAACCCAGTAAGCATTTTACATAAATCTATAGCGGGCCGTTATCGGCCCGTCAGGGTAGCTGACGGGCCGATAACGGCCCGTATAGATTTATGTAGAATGCTAGCTGGGAAAGGACTTGTTAACCCTTGTCCTGCTGAACCCGGATATATCCTTCCTTTGCAAACAGTGTAGATCCAGATCAGTTGGCATGTGAATTTATAGCAACAATACAGATCAAGTCATCTGATTGGCTGAAAATTAGAAGTGGGCGTGGCATCTTAATTTGGACAAGGGTTTAAATTCCCAGGCACTTATGGTAAGTAGTTAAGGTTTCCAATATTTAGGGTGGATATGGTACACGATATTATTTCGTTGACAATTAGAAGTCAAAAATCTCAAAGAAAGGAGCAAAAACGGTATTTTGCCCATTAATGAAAGCAAAAAGGGTAAAGGGCTGAAAGAAACTAGTCTGGTCCATCGTTATAAAGCTGAATACCGTATTTACTCTAACAATCCTTGTTTTCCCTTTTACAGATGTTCATTTTACTACCAGCCAATGTGTCCTAAAGCTGGACGTTTAGCAAAGAGAACAGACCCTGATGCGGCGTCTATTCTGGATCTGCACTGTTTGCTTAGAGCTTCTCTTCGAAAGTTTAGGGAAAATACTTGAGCTATTTTCATTCCAGTGGATATGTTAAATGCTCTCAGGAGTTACATCTTATAGAAAATATCAAGGCCATCAGTCAGGTTCAGTTTGCTAGCCAATGTCATTTTACAGCTATGTTATGTCTATCGCACGTATTTGTTTCATTCTTCGCATATATTAACCCTCAAATGGCCAAGCAAAGTCGTAGCAGACGACATTTTAAACTTTCATTATTTTTCAGAGACAATAAGGCTTGGTACTTCATGCGAATCATCTGCTAAGCAGACGATTCACATGAAATGCCAAGTCTTATTTACCCTGAAATTAAAATAATACAAAATGTCGTATGTCGCAGATGTGATTAACGTTTTAAGAGTTAAGCTTTCCTAAGAGGATAGCAGTATTGTCAAGATTAAGTTTCATTTTGGGAAATGCCTAGCCTAACCACTATGCGTTAAAATGAATAATATGGATGGAATCAAAAGCTTACTATCTGCATTCAAATAAACAGTATACTATTTCAGTTAGTCTCTTTTTGCAATTTTAACCCTATTATACTCAGCCAAGATGAGTATTCGAGACTCTATCAAATAGACTTCCCATCATTAATAAGTTGATTATCTTTTAAGCATCATGAAAACACGCCTATATAATTTTGGCCCCCTTAAACCCCACTTTTATATAGTAAAACTGGGGTTTACAGGGGTTTACATTATTTTTCTTATTTTGCTAAAAAACATAGATTGTGGATACTCGTTATACCCCGCCTCGCCGAGGCGGTTCTAACGAGTACCCACAATCTATGTTTTGAGCAGGAACATGAAAAATATCTGAATTTTTTATCTGAAAATTTTCCTATTTTGGTTGTAACATTTTCAATATTTTTGAATAGGCGTGTTTTCGTAATAGAAAATACTGACTCTTATAATTAGACTAGTAGCTCGTCTAGAAAATGCCTTAAACCATCCGCACTGTCTGATCAGTTTTCGCTGGTCGCATGAGCCTCCTGAAGCCTTCAGACCATCCAAAGAGAAAGGTGAAAACTTTAGCCATAGTGGGTGGATGTGCAGGTTGACCTGTGTTTTTGTTCGGCGCATAGGTGTTACTGCCGGGCTCAAATTTAATATCCTTACTGCGAAGACGTATTTACTTACCACCATAGCCGCACATATAGGTCCTCTTATCATCCAGAAATAGCCGGAAGTCGGGTGAGTATTCCAGCACCTTAAAATGCATAAAATATGATTACTGGTTGTAGGAGAAATACGTGTAATTATAGTAGGATAGGATGACAAGAGTATCAAAGGCCATATACAGTACTAAATAAACGTCAAAAAATTGCCTTTGGAAACAAAGAACACACTACAGATAAGAAAATAAATATCGTATAAAATTCATATTTCTGCAGCATTTACGTTAAATATACGGATTTCGTAACTCTTTACATAAAATCTGGAAAAGTTAAATATACTGCCTATTGTATTTGGTATGATAAAACTTTGAAGGGAGGCAACTCTATCAAAATATGTTTGTTTCCTTTCTGGAAAGGCATCTTTTCTAAATAGAAAGAATTTGCTCCTCTGGGAGCAAAGGTACTGGGTGCTTTTTTTTTCTTTCAGAGCAGATCCATTGTCGGAAGAGAGAAACAGAACTGGAGAACAGAAACATAAACAGGCAGTCACAAACTTTGCTTCCCTTATAAACATGGCAGAAATTCTATCAAATGTATCTAGTCGCCACTTAACAAAAACAATAAGAGGCCCATGGGCCTCGATTTGCTCACCTGATAAAAACAGCTATTGCATATCTGCAAATACCATGCAACTTCTTCCAGTATTGCAACAGCAACTAGGACACAACTTTGATCATACCTTGAAAACCTCAACTGTCATCCTAGTATCATCATTTGAACAAACTGAGTAGACTTTGAGACCCCGATGCTGTGTACTAAGGTTCAGCCTCAAAGGTTGCTTAGTTCTGGAGAAGAAGTGTTTGACCATATATGGGCATGGCAGCCATCTTGTTCAGTGGCGCGGAACCATTTGACCAAATTGTCAATATCCTTTTGACAGAAGGCCTAATGTTAAATATAATGAAAATTGTTCGAGAGGTTTAAGAAAACCCGTTTGAAGATTTCACGATTTTATACATGTATACAGTACAGGGGAAAGGGCAAATAACCACCATAATTTTGATGGTACCAAACAGTTCTACTTCTTTAATCATACACTGTACGTATCATCCATTAGTCTTTAATACGTACTGAGAAAATAATTTTTCAACAGTTTCCCAATACAAATGTATGAGGGCGCAAATTTGCCCTTGCCGTAAAAAGGTCAAAGGTCAACCCACGACCATCAGTTGAACAAACTTGGTAGACCTTGAGTCCCAAATGCTATAACCAAAATTCAGCCTCAAAGCTTTCTTGGTTTTGGAGTAGAAGCTTTTTAAGTATTTTTATCATATATGGGCATTGCACCCATCTTGTTCAATGGCGCAGAACAATTCGAACAAATTATCACTACCCTATCGACAGAAGGCTCCATGTGAAATCTAGAGAAAATTGCTCACGCTGTTTCAGAAAAGAAATTTAAACTTTAGACAATTTTATATGTGTATGTAGCCTAAGAGCAAAGGCAGATAACCCCCAGGCAACACAATTTTGATTGTAACTAAAATGCTTTACTATTTTAATCATACATTGCAAATTTTAGCGATTAGTCTTTGATACATTTTGAGGCAATGACTTTTCAACATTTTCCCTTTATAAATGTATAGGGACGCAAATTTGACCTTGCCGTAGAAAGGCCAAAGGGCAATCTACGGTCATTATTTGAACAAATTTGATAGAACTTGAGTCCCCGATGCTGCTATATACCAAGATTTGACCTCAAAGCTTTATTGGTTCTGGAGAAGAGGAGTTTTAAGTGTTTTTACAACATACGGGCACGGCAGCCATCTTGTTCAATGGCGCAGAACCATTCGAAGAAATTATCAATACCCTTTTGACAGAAGGTCCCATCTGAAATCTGGTGAAAAAATTCACAAGCAATTTCAGAGAAGAAGACATTTAAAACATAAGTTTAAACAGGACAATTGTATGCATGTATATAGCCCAGGGGCAAGAGCAGATAACCCCCAGGGGACAAAATTTTGATTGTAACTGAAATGTTTTACTATTTTAATCATACATTGTAAGTTTCAGCCATTGTCTTTAATACATTTTTAGACAAATGGCTTTTCAACATTTTCCCCATATATCCAAATTAGACCTTGCCGTAAAAAGGTCAAAGGTCAACCTACGGTCATCATTTGAACAAACTTAGTAGACCCTAAGTCCTCGATGCTATATACCAAGATTCAACCCCAAAGCTTTCTTGGTTCTGGAGAAGATTTTTTAAGTGTTTTTACCATATATTGGCATGACGGCCATCTTGATCAATGGACCTTGACCATTTGAACAAATTTCAATCCCCCTTTAACAAAAGGTTTCACATGCAGTTTGGAGAAAATTGGCCCAGGGGCTGTTACAATCGTTCAAAGACGAGGATGGACGTCAAGTGATCACAATAGCTGAGACGAGCTAATAAATAAACAAACAGCAACAATAACAGCAACAACAAACACGTGACGCCACGAATGTCCAGAATAAAAATGTGTTTCAGAATTACATATAACGAGGATGTGTCTATTGTTACAAAAGGTTATGGTGAGTTCTTGACAGTTTATAGTGAATGGATATACAGTAAATCCACTCGAAATTTAAACCACTCCGCCATAAAGAGCACATCACGAAAACATACCTATATAATTTTGACCCCCTTAAATCCCACTTTTATTAGTAAAACTGGGGTTTGCAGGGGTACAAGTTATTTTTCTTATTTCTGCTCAAAACATAGTTTGTGGGTACTCGATAGAACCGCCTCGCCGAGGCGGTTCTAACGAGTACCCACAATCTATGTTTTGAGCAGAAATATGAAAAAATATCACAGTTTTTTATCTGAAAATTTTAAATTTTTGGAGGATTAATTTTCTATATATTTGAATAGGCGTGTTTCCGTAATGAGCTTTTGCCAATCCTAAATGGTTTTTTTCTTATTATTCTATATCCAGTAATAAACTACCCCACTAATAAGATTTTAGGCAGTCCTAAAGATGGTCTTGAAAGTAGAATTCTACGGTACCCTTAACCCATTTATGCTTAGCATCCCAAAAAGGGACGTTTGCAAACAGTGCAGACCAGATCAGACGCCGATCGGGGTCTACACTGTTTGCATTGCACCTAGGAATTTCCATAAACATACCATAAAAACTAGCCAGACACCTTCTATTTGGAATTAGACCGGTTCAAATAGTTATAGTAGAAGAGTCCACTCGGCATAAATGGGTAAAAGGAAAAGATCTGTTCCCCTAGAAGCCATAGCTTTCCTTCTGGAGACGATCTATTTTTAGTTTCGGCATGGTGTGCAGGAAAAGCGAAGAGGAAGTCACAAAACTTGTCTTCTTAAAAGATAAACATGTATCAGGCTTTACTTTCAGTGACAAAGTAAGAAGAATATCACCCAGTTAGAGTATTTGGGCAGCAACATCAGCAAACGTACCTTAGGATTTAGATTTTTCACTGGGCGCATTTTGAATAATTTAAACGTTTCTCTATGCGGACAACGAAGATTCTGATCCACGCAGTCTGATTTGAGTCTTAGTTTGTCGTACATGTCAGAAGGTATGTTTTCTCACGTTCCGGCTCGTTTGTTTTTGCCTTTAAGGACAATTAGTCATTACACATTATTGCCCTAGTCTTGATTTATGATCTTAATAACTCTTAAAACTTGACCTAAATAATACAGATTAACACATTTATGCCGAATGGAATCTTCTACCTTCACTCTTTGAACCGGTTCATTTCCAATATAAGTGGTGTCTGGTTACCATGTTTTATAGAAATTCTTGTTTTAAATGCAAACAGTGTAGACCCTGATCAGACGCCGCGTTCTGCGGCGTCTGATCGGGGTCTACACTGTTTGCCAATGTCCCCTTTATGGGACGCTAGGCTTAAATAGGTTAAGTGGTATTATTACCATGTTTTATAGAAATTCATGTATTAAATGCAAACAGTGTAGACCCTGATCAGACGCCGCGTTCTGTGGCGTCTGATCAGGGTCTACACAGTTTGCCAATGCCTCTTTTATGGGATGCTAGGGTTAAATGGGTTACGTAGCATTGTATAATATCCGTATGCTTGGGGTAAATAAGATATTCATTTTTGAGCCAACTTACAGCACATTTTCTAGAGTTGCTCTGACAGCTGCCCATGGTCCTACAAAGAGTACCGGTGCTCCTGAAGCAAAAGAGTAACATATTTGCCATGACTATTCATATTCTCCTTACCTGATTTGTTCTTAAAAAAATAACAAAAATAAAAGTCAAAAAGGATTGCTTAAAAATTTAACAAGCCAATTTTACTACCTGTTGATGTGTCTAAAATTGCTGGGTGAGTAATAAACTGTGTAAAATCGGATCAAACGCCGCTTTCTGTGGCGTCTGATCTGGGTCCTACACTGTTTTCTCAGACCTGTCTGTCCAAATTCTTGGGGTATATACGATATGTGAATTGAAAATAACAGTCTTAAATATTCGTAATGGACACAGTCACTTAGACTAGCTTCAGTCTCCAGTAACTAAATATTTTTTCTTATATTAAGTTTAATAATCCACTATAATAAACCAAAGTAATATCATGACTATAAAGGCTGGTCACTAGAGACTCTTGTGACCAGCCTTTATTGTCATCATATTTTGGGGGGTTTATTTCAGTGGATGTTCAAACAGGATTATGGGAATAATATTCATTCACGGGAGACTGGAGCCAGTCTAACATCCACTTTGAATATGGACAGTTACTTCGAAAAAGATTGTCTACAAATAGCAAATAGAAAGGTAAGCAAAGTAAAAATCAACCCTGATGGTAAGAGGCATCTTATCTGTCTGAAGAAGCTAAATTTCGAAATGTGCACTTCTGGTGCACTAAATTTTGTGGTTAAGGTTTCCTTGTTTATTAGTGTATGCAGCTGTGTATAGTATTATTAAGTACAATAGCCTCTAAATAACGACAAATGACGTAATAATTGTTTTTTAAAACATTTTGAAAATAATCTCGCCTGAAAGAATAACAATCGTCTTTAACAACAGATGAAAAATCAATTGTGTGTGTCAAATCTGTAGGAAACAGAAAACATTATTTAAACAGCCAGTCAGTTATAAACGACATTTAAGTCAAAAAGGATTGCCTTTAGAAACAAGGAAAATGACGAAAATCGGAGACTTGGTTTGATCGAGTCTCATCATATGCAACACTGTAGTTTGCGGGGCTGCATACGCCCCCTTGCGCCGGCTTAAGCGGTATACGATTTTCAAAATAACCAGAATGGGCTCAATGATCCCAAAGGAAATAAAATATAACCTGCATAATGATGATGTATGGGGAGACTTCTTACTGCCGCAACACGGTACAACATCAACTGCAGTAGAGTAAAATAAATGTCAAAAAGGATTGCCTTGGAAGCAAAGAACACACAAAATCACGAAATCGGAGACTCGGTTAGATTGAGTCTCTTCATATCAACACTGTAGTTTGCGACATGTTCTGAACTTTTGAATTGTACTTACCCCATCCGAATATAATGAGTTTTTTCACACCTGACTTTTCAGAAAACATGGCAACGGTGATTAGCATGTGTAAATATATTCCTTCTGCAAATATCCACATGTAGTTGGCCCCCAGTATATAGTTAAAAATAGTGAACAACAACTTGCATCCCCAATGCTGAAAACATGAAAATGTGAATATAGGTTAACAATTAGGGCCCAGTTGTTCAAAGCATCATTAGCTTAACGAGCTCATTAATGACAAACTCGTTAACTCTTTAACTGATCTAGCTAAGGAAATTTCAGATACATTGATATTTTTGCTGCAAAATTGTGAGTAGCTTTTGCAATGCAAAAGCTACTCATATTTTTTCAGCAAAAAATATCAATGAATTTACATTATCTCAAAAGATACGTTAGCTAACAACTCTGTTAAGTTTTGAGCAACTGGGTCCAGGAATGCATTTTATCAACTGACGACCAACAAGCGATCTGAAAGCATATAGTAAGAGTCCGAAGCAGCTTACACAGCCTTGCATTCTCACCAGAGACTGACTGTTCGCCAATAGGTACCAGGGAGTCGAATATTCCTGTGAGCAGATAGCAAACTGGAATATTCAAATGTTACACCATTTAACTACGGCTGTCTTTGTTGTTAGAAACGCATACTTTGTAAACGTTTAGCAGGTTCATCTCGAAAACACGCCTTTATAATTTTGACCCCTTAAAACGCACTTTTATATAGTAAAACTGGGGTTTACAGGGGTATACATTATTTGTCTTATTTCTGCTCATAAACATAGATTGTGGGTTCTCGTTAGAACCGCCTCGCCGAGGCGGTTCTAACGAGTACCCACGTTCTATGTTTTGAGCAGAAATATGAAAAATATCCGAGTTGTTATCTGAAAATCTTCAGTTTACGGAGGTGAAATTTTCTATGTATTTGAATAGGCGTGTTTTCGTAATGCTAGCTGTGAAGGGACCGGAAGGACATGAAGTTCATGGTTTTAAACAAGACCGGTCGTAGGACAGCACTCCTCGCCTGAACTTGTGCTTGCCTATAATATAAAATACTTCTAAGTCTATAACTGTGATCTAAAAGACAATGAATGCCTGTTAGCTTCCCCACCCCCTACCCCATCCCCCATCCGCACGGCTCCAGTAGTTTTCCTACTGACCATTTCAAGGCGGTTCTCTTGTTGCATTTCTTCTTTGTTTGTGCGTCTGTGTTTCTCATCTCTCCTTCTTTTGGTGTCTAGGGCTGTACTTCGTGACTGTGGCATTTCTTAGGTATCTTCACTTTTATTTCTTTTTTCACCAAAATGTTGTAACAGTATCTAATATCAGTCCAAGAATAAACTACATCCGTCAAGGCATTCAGTAGACAAAAGATCTATCAAAACTTTAACGTTAAACATTTTTTGAATGTCAAAACATTTCTCTGACATTGATACTGAATTCAAAGGAGAAAGTCCTTTAATTTTTAAACATTTGACCAGTATCTAACATCAGTTCAAGTATTAATCAAATCTTTCCAGGTATTCAGGATAAAGGTACAGCTCTTTAAAACATTAACGCAAACATTATAGCTACTTTGAATGTGAAAACTTTCTAAGTCCATGACCTTGACTTCAAAGTCACTAAGGGCTATTCTGGTATTCAGGAGAAATAGAGCTTTAAAACTTTATATAAACCTTTAACATTTATGGACGCTGGCGCTAATGTCAACACCGACATCTCTTCCTGATAACAGAAGCATGTGTCTATATTTATCATGGTTTTATATTTTTGGAGACTACTTAATGGATTAACATGACAACTGACATTCTGCTGTCGTAACATTTATTGCAAGTAAAGCATAGATGAAGCTTTTTGTGAAAGGTATAATCTAATGTCAGACTGCATTGCTGTAGCTTATATTTCAATGTAGATTTCATTAGCCCAGGCCTGTGTTTTTGATGTCTACTGCGGCATATTTATATATTAAAAAAAACCTGTACTGTCTAGGTGATGCGGATGCGCAGACTGATCTAGGTCTGGGTCCTCTATTTTCACAAACTAAAATGGACTGTTCTAATAATTGTAAATAACCAATTTTCTGACTTACTGAGCCATTATCAAGGAACTCTATGGTATTGTCATCAGTCACTCTCACATCTGACGGGAAACCGACCCCCTTCACCAGGGCGTTTTCTTTGACGAACGAAATGGTCGCTCGTAAAATGAAAGATATGAAGAGATGAATATGGATCATGTTTCTAGGACAGTGGAGACGTCTGAAAAATAAAACACGCAAGTTGAATAATATGAGCCATTCCATGGGAAAATGTGGTCCAGAGCGGTTCTTTGGTTGGGATTCTTTGTTCGTGCGTCTGTGGATTCACATGTGGCGTTTGTGTTGTCCTTATCTCTCCTTTTAGTGATACGGGAGAATTCTGCTTCGTGACTGTAGCATTTCCTGGGTATCTTTTATATTTGTATGGCATATGCGGACAACAAAGGCCAGACCAGCCTGAGCATTCGCGCAGTCTGATCTTGGCTTTTGCCGTCCGCATAATTAATAATTGGGTAATGTTACTACTACACAATATTAAAACGTTATTGCACTGATATTGGGGAATATTGTCACGGGATGGGATATCGAACGACGCGAGCTTGCATGCCTTTTTTGATATTCCAACGTGGGGCAATATTCGCCGATATCAGTGCGATAATTCTTTTATTATATAGATATAATTATTTTGCGTCATTTACAGTTGTTTGTAGCCTCCAAAAAGACATTTTGTATTTTTTGAAATTCAAAACCTGTACATATGCGTGACAAAAATGTTTGCACGATATCATTTCCCTAAGACCTCATCAAAAATAACTTAATGCAAATGCAACAATGACATTCGAAAGCATTCGAATTCAAATGATACGTTGTATCTGCATGCTTCCTCCTCAAATTTTATCGCACATTTAATCAATTAATATTTGCAGCTATACAACGAAACGACATATAGCAAACGATCAGATTGCATGGCCTTGCTATGTGATCTAGATCCTTATTGTTCGCATACACCCCAAAGACGCATTTTCGCACGGCTAGGATCATTTTGTTATTTACTACTTTATGACATATTTATGCAGTATAAAATATTTTAGAACAAATTAAAATCAGATCTAAAGTGAAAATTCCTTCTGAAAACTTGCTTTAAAAATATGTATATCCTTATTTTCAAAAGAGTTTTGATACTAAGTAAATTGAACTGTTATGTTTATTATCTTGGATACCTTGATATACAATAATTCTGATCCTACTGTCATTATTCGCCATGACAGTCTAAATGAAAATAAGGTCAAGGCCACCAAAATCTAATCACTTCTTTCCCCCATCCTGAAGATGTATCTGTGCTAGTTTGGTTAAATTCCAGTCATTGGTTGAAGAGATAGTGTGCACACAAACTTTGTACTGCATTAAGAAATTTTACAAAGGGCAATAACTCCAAGAGAATGGGCCCCTAGCCCATACTTTCTCTTATGTAGGTACACCTTATTGATATAAATGCGTCACATAAGCTTTATCAGATCAAAATTTGACTTTCAAAGTGTCAGTATGACCTTGAAAATGAGGTCCAAGTCACCAGAATCTAATTACTTCTTTTCCTCATCCCAATAAAGTATCTGTGCTAGCTCGAACAAATTCCATCTAATGATTCATGAGATAGTGTGCACACAAGGGTCATTTTTAGGTTCTTTATAATGTAGTGACCTTGAAAATGAGGTCAGAGTCACAAAAATCTAAACACTTCTTTCCCATGTTCTAACGATGAATCTGTGCTAGTTTGTTAAAATTCCAGCCATTGGTTCAAGATATAGTGTGCACACAAGCTTTTTTCTATCAAAACTTGAGTTTCAAAGAGCTGGTGTGACCAAAATCTAATCACTTCTTTCCCCAATCCCATTGATATATCTGTGCTAGTTTGGTCCAATTCCATCCATTGATTCATGAGATAGAGTGCACACAAGACTCACTTATTAAGTATTTATAATGTAATGACCTTGAAAATAAGGTCAAGGCCACCAAAATCAAATCACTTCTTTCCCCATCCTGATGATGTATCTGTGCCAGTTTGGTCAAAATCCAACCATTAGTTAAAGAGACAGTGTGCACACAAACATTTTACAGGCTCAGTTTTGGAGTCTTTATAACTTAGTGACCTTGAAAATAAGGTCAAGGTCACAAAAATCTAATCACGTCTTTCCCATGTCACAACAATGTATCAGTGCTAGTTTGTTAAAATCCCAGCCATTGGTTCAAGATATAGTGTGCTCACAAGCTTTTTTCTATCAAAATTTGAGTTTCAAAGCGCCGGTATGACCTAGAAAACCAGATTAAGGTCACTGAAATCTAATCACTTCTTTCCCAAATATCAATAATGTATCTGTGCTGATTTGGTCAAATTCCATCTATTGATTCATGAGATAGAGTGCACACAAGGCTCAGTTTTTACGTATTTAAAATGTAGTGACCTTGAAAAAGGTCAAGGTCACTAAAATCTAATCAACTCTTTCCCCCATCCTTAGAATGTATCTGTGCTAGTTTGGTAAAATTCCAGTCATTGGTTAAAGAAATAATGTGCACACAAACTTTTAACTGCATTAACAAGGCTCACTTTTTGAGTATTTATAATGTAGTGACCTTGAAAATAAGATCAAGGTCACCAAAATCTAATCACTTCCTTGCCCTATCCTGATGATGTATCTGTGCTAGTTTGGTCAAATTCCAGCCATTGGTTAAAGAGGTAGTGTGCACATAAACCTTTTACTGCATTAAGAAAAAAAAATACAAAGGATATATAACTCCAAGAGATTTGGCCCCTAGCCCTTACTTTATGTAGGTACACCTTATTGATATCAATGTGTCTGCAGAAATTGATGAATATCCATCACTGCGTTTTCAAGATATTAGGAAAAAACCAGCGTCGCGGACGGACGGACACACGGACGGACGGACATACGGACGGACAACGTGAAAACAGGATACCCCCCACAAACAAAGTTTGCGAGGGGTATAAATATTGTATATATTGAACCAATTTTGCAATCCATTGTTATGTGTTTTAGTTGACAGGTGGAGCTATTTTAATAATCAGAAATACATGGTTTCATTGCTGGTATTATTCATGTTTTGATGGATCACTCAGTTATCTTGACATCCCTAACAAAGTAGTTTTCGCACAGCCTGATCAGGGCCTTTGCTGTCCGCTTTATTAATTACAGGGTACTGTTGCTACTGCATTATATTGAAAGGGTGATTGCATATACTGGTGAATATTGTCACGAGTCGCGACTTCAAAGAGCATTACCAAACCAAAATTGACGAGATTCACAAGCTGCAGTAACAATAATACATTCAACATACCAACAATATATGGACTATTCTGGATTACTTAAACAAGTTGTGAGCCGATCTATGTCAAAAATGTGCATTCGATGCATATGCGGGTCATTACGAAAACACGCCTATTCAAATATATTGAGAATTTTACCACCAAAAATTGAAAACTTTCAGATGAAAAATTTTGGTAGTTTTTATATTTCTGCTCAAAACATAGATTGTGAGTAGATGTAAGAACCGCCTCACCGAGGCAGTTCTAACAAGTACCCACAATCTATGTTTTTAAGCAGAAATAAGAAAATTAATGTATTCCACTCTAAACCCCAGTTTTACTGTATAAAAGTGGGGTTTAAGGGGTAAAAATTATATAGGCGCGTTTTCGTGATGTAGCGATGACGCATCAGGGCCTTCGCTGTCCTCCTACAGAATCCTGCACTGTATATAAAAGATACAAAACATGAAATGAAACGCCAACAGCTTTATGTATAATGTTCTTGAAACTATCACTTCATACTCTCAAATCGTTATATCAATGTATATATATTACTAAAGTCTTACCACGATACGAATTGCACTTATTCAGACTTTAAGCTTTATAAAAGAGTTATCTATTCTACACCGAAAACATTTATTTTGATTGTAAGAGTTATCTTTTCCTTTTAAATTGTGTTTTGAACTTGTGCCTTTTGTGCATACGTTTGAAAACAATCGAATGTTAGAATATTCTTGGTATTAATAAAATGACATAGGAAATTAGTTGTTTTTAAATAACCTCCTTTTTGAATAAAAGAGTAAATGAGCCAGCAGATGAGAAATAGGCATTTATCACAGAGGGACCAACAAAAGCTCAGGCGAGCCAGCGCCTTTGCTGTTCGCAGACATGTAGAAGAGCCCTTTAGGAAGCTTCAGGCAAAAACGCGTCTGTAGTCTAAATAGGGGACTCCGTATGTGCATTTGAAGACCCAGAAACCGGAAAAAACGTATGGTCCTTCTTTTCGTGTGCCGGCTCAAATAAAGAACAGCGATTTTACAAAACAGGCCTTACGCTTGATTTTCTTCAGAATCCGTGACTGATTATAGGCTGTTAATACATGTATTAGAGTTGCCCCTGATGGATTATAATCGCTCATCAGTCACTTTTTCCTCTTCTGACTGATGATCGGAAAGCTTCTTTTATAGTCGACTAATCGGAAAATTCTAGTTTTAGAGACATATTTTTTCTCTCGTTTTATTTTTACAGGCAAGTTATAAAAAATAAAATTCAAAGCTGTCTATTTGGTTCATTCTAGATTTGTGGTCAATAAAAGTGAAAAAAAGATAAATAGCCTTAAAAAGTTAACCCAAAAGTATTGATATTTTTTATTATTTCTCCATGAAGATATATGTTGTGGGTGCTCATTAGAAGCGCCTTGTGGATGCTCTTCTAATCAGTACCCACAACATACCGTGTACATATATATGAATGTATACGAACAAAAGGTTTGGCTCTTTTTAGTTTGTGAGCGGGTTTCGTTAGTTGATCCAGAAGACGCCTCTCATTTATATTTTTTATGACAAAGGGAATATTTACTGTAGCAGATGGACCGTGTGTATATGTTGCCAAGATAAAATCTGGGCCCAGTTGTTCAAAGCGTCGTTAGCTTAACGAGCTCGTTAAGGGTCATTTCGTTAACTGTTTTAGCAGATTCAATACACAATATTCTGATATTTTTTGCTGAAAAAATGTGAGTAGCTTTTGCACTGCAAAAGCTACTCACATTTTTTTCAGCAAAAAATTTTAGCATATTTGCGTATCACTCGATCAAAATTTTAACGAATCGTTAACTAACGACATCGTTAGCTTTGAACAACTGGGCCCTGGAAAATATATATTTTAGGAGAATAAAGTCAAACAGTTGGCATACAAGCCATATAAACCATACCATACCGTATTGGCCCTAAATATTTGGACAGACATGCTAGCGCAAATCGTGTATATCACGCTTGATCAGAATCTTTACTGTTTGCAAGTTAGCCGGGTATTTTCAGCAAACGAGATCTGCGAAACCAGGATCCTTTCAATCAAAGAACACATTACAGAATGCACAAATAGCAGAATAGGTTTTATTGAATATATTCACGAGCAGTAACGATATCTACAACCTTGATCACGCATCCTAGCGCCGGTTTAAATGATATTCTATTCACAAATTATTCAGTTCTTCAAATTATTCAAAATGGGCTCATTAATTCCACATGATAAGAAAGTATTAATACACTGTAAAGTGCACGGAGGCGATTTATGGCCGCTACAAGGACCCAAAACACCAGCTGTTGTGCAGGTAAACTAAATCGGAAGACAATATTCTTTGAAAGAACAAACAAAGTGCAAAACAGTTGAAAGAAAATAACGGCGGGATAACCCCAAAAACGAAATGCACATCTTCAGACCATGCTAAACAAGTATGCATAGTTTCCAAATGATCGGTGCAAAACTCTAGGAGGAGTTGCGCCCACAAAATATCTATTCTAATACTAATCGGACTTGGAAAAAAAACTAAGTGGAAAAAGTTGATAAAAAATAAATGGATAACCTCAAAACCACACGCACATCTTCAAACTATGTAGAACAAGTATGCATATTTTTAAAATTATCGATGGAAGACTCTTGGAGGAGTTACGTCCACAACGTATCTATTCTAATAGTAATCTGGACCTGGATAATACTAAGTCGAAAAAGTGGAACAAAGGAGACCCCAAAACCACATGCACATCTTCAGACCATGACAATTACACCTGAACATTTTAAAAAAAACATTGGTATAAAACTGTAAGAGGAGTTGCGCCGGCAAGCTTCCGATCTCATTGTGTCTACGGACGGACTGAATCTCGGACGGACGTCGGCGGACAAATAGTAGACTCAGTTTTATTGAGTCTGTTCACGAGTAGTTATATAATCTGCAACCCTGCTCACCCCTCCTAACACTGGCTTTAAGACAGGCAGGACTTTTAAGGTGAAGGGGTTAACTGGATTCTCCTTAAGCCCTTGACCTACCTTCTATGAAGGTCAAGGGCTTAAGAAGAATCCAGTTAACCCCTTCGCCTTAAAAGTCCTGTCTGTCTCACATCAAATACCAGCAAACAAATGGAGTATATGTCTAAATAATATGTAGTGATTGGCTAATTCATTCCAACTATAACTGATTACCTGAAGACTATCCAGATATCTGCCGGGTGATACCAAAATCCTGTTTTTTAGCGATATTCATTTTTTTTTTTTTTTTTCAGATTAGTTCAGATGCACTCACTGATCCCAAAGGACCAGATATTATCAAGTCGCCATATGGAACTGTTCCAATATAGGATTAGTACGGTTAGGGTAAAAGGTGTAATGGTTAGGGTAAACACGGTAGTTAACATTCAGTCTGTTAGTGAACTCTGTCAGAAACCACATACAAATGAAAATAAGTTACGGGTCAAACCATAAACTGCACAAAATAAGTAAAGGGTAAGATGATATATGTACTCCCCAAAGTAGGATAAGGTTAAAATATATACTCCTCAAAATAAGTTAATGGTCACAGTAAGGGAGCAATATATAAAACATAAAAATAACACGTTATAGGTTTTATTAGAACATGCGCTATAATGGAAACAATAATTGTTATTTAATGTATTTTGTCTACATTTAACCATTGGTATAATACAATAAACACCTTTTAAACCCACAAATGTAAATTCACCTGTATGTCGTTATGTTTGGTGTCTTGAGTTGCTTTTGGGAAGGAATCTTCAATGGGACCCTTGAAATGTACAAAAACAAGCTGTGGTGATTCCCCTTTATATTTATAGCAAATAGTCTTACATATTTTAATTATACCTAGCCAGTAGTAATAAGATTTGTTGGTATATTTTGAGTTTTTTGTTCTGCAACTCCACATTTATAACCCGAATACTAACTATGCTTGTACTTATGTTTACTTTCCAGACTAATAAAATAAATCTAACCGCGTAAACCCGTGACTTTGCATAGTTTTCGGAGCAGTAATAGTGTTTTCAAAAGTACCTGCGAGGACCATACTTCATTTGTCTACGTATTCTACATTATCTGATAATATATATAATCTTTCAAAAGTAGGCTGTAACATGACATTTAAGACTTTCTGATATTAATGAGTCTTTTCATTGTAATAAACTCACAAAACAAATGTAGACAAACGTATGCAGATTGATTTTTGCACACGAAAATATAAGTATCGGTCTTGCGTTTTTTTTCGAAGCAAACGTTTGGACAGCAATAATAGCGTTTTGAAAACTATTGCATGTGGTCCATACTATATTAAACTATATGTTCTACATAATCGGATCATAATTTCTTTCAACAGTAAATTTTAAAATTTAAGACTGTCAGGGCCCAGTTGTTCAAAGCTAACGACATCATTAGTTAACGATTCGTTAAAATTTACGTCGAGTGATACGCAAATATGCTGAAAGTTTTTGCTGAAAAAATGTGAGTAGCTTTTGCAGTATTTATAGCAAAAAATATCAGAATTTTGTATATTGAATCCGCTAAAATAGTTAACGAAATGACCCTTAACGAGCTCGTTAAGCAAACGACGCTTTGAACAACTGGGCCCAGGTGTTTATCTTTCATTTTCGGGTTCAGTAAAGTGATAAATAATCCTCCGTGGCTGCATTCTCAACGCCTATTATCTTAGATATATATGTACAAAGTTTAACAAATGACCAGTTTTGTTTGGAAAATAACGTAAGGCGAAAACTTATGATTTCACATATTTTCCAAAACAAACATTTACCTATTTTTTCCCTAATACATATTACATGTAGAACCCACCAAAAACAATTGCATTTTACAAACTAGATACAATGCAGTCTGAAGGGCAGCTATATCCCCGCCACAGAATGACAATGGAGTTGCCTCAAAATTCAAGGCTCAAACTGGTGGCCTTCAATTGTGACCTTGACCTTGAGTCTGCATTGTTGAGATATGGGTTCTGCACATCATCTCACTAAGGCCAACATTTGACCCAAATTTAATAAATATCTTTCAAAGGGTTCAGAAGATATGGAGTGAACATGAAATTCAAGGCTCAAACTCGTGACCTTTAATTCTGACCTTGGCCTTGAGTCGGCATGCTTGAGTTATGGGTTCTGCACATCGCCTCCCTAAGGCAAATATTTGACAAAAGTTTCGTAAAAATCTTTTAAAGGGTTCAGGAGATATGGAGCGAACAAGAAAGGGACGGATGACATTCAATTGTGACCTTGAGTCTGCATCGTTGAGTTATAGGTTCTACACATCATCTTACTAAGGCAAACATTTGACCCAAATTTAACAAGGCAGTCTGAATGGCAATAGAGCGGCCTTAAAATTCAAGGCTCAAACTGGTGACCTTCAATTGTGACCTTGACCTTGAGTCAGCACATCATCTCACTAAGGCAAACATTTGACCAACGTTTAAAGAAAATCCTTCCAGGGATAAAGGAGATATGGAGCCGACACCAAATTCAAGGCTCAAACTCGTGACCTTCAACTGCGACCTTGACCTTAAGTCCGCAAGGCTGAGTTATGGGTTCTGCACATTGTCCTACTGAGATGAACATTTGACCAAAGTTTAGAGAAAATCCTCTCAGGGGTAAAGGATATACAGAGCGGACACAAATTTCAAGGTTCAAACCCATGACCTTGAACTGTGACCTTGACCTTGTCGGCATGGTTGAGTTATTGATTCTGCACATCATTTCACTGCGGCAAACATTTGACCAAAATTAAAAGAAAATCCTTCCAGGGGTAAAGAGATATCGAGTGGATATGAAATTTAGGGCTCAAACTCGCGACCTTGAACTGTGACCTTGTCCTTGAGTCCCCATGGCTGAGTTATGGGTTCTGTACATCGTCTCACAGGTGAACATTTGACCAAAATTTAGAAAACAAAATCCTCCCAGAGGTAAAGGAGATACAGAGCTGACACGAAATTCAAGGCTCAAACCTATGACCTTGAACTGTGACCTTGACCTTGTCGGCATGGCTGAGTTTTTGATTCTGCACATCGTCTCACTAAGGTTAACATTTGACCAAAGTTTAAAGAAAATCCTTCCACTTTTATAGGAGATACAGAGCGGACACGAAATTCAAGGCTCAAACCTGTGACCTTGAACTGTGACCTTTACCTTGTGTCGGCATGGTTGAATTATGAGTTCTGCACATTGTCTCACTGAGGCAAACATATGACCAAAGCTGAAAGAAAATCCTTCCAGTGGTATAGGAGATATGGTGCGGACACGAAATTCAAGGCTCAACCCATGACTTTGGCCTGTGACCTTGACCTTGAGTTGGCATGGTTGACTTATGGATTTTGCACATCGACTCACTGAGGCAAACACTTGACCAGTTTAATGAAAATCTTTCAAAGGGTTCAGGAGATATGGAGCGAACAAGAAAGTGTTACGGAAGAACAGACGGACGGACGGACGGACAGGTGGACAGACAGACGAAGGCCATTTCTATAATTCCCCATCCGCTTCGCGGCGGGGGACTGCTAACAAAGCGTCGATAGTTCAAACTCAGCCTGAGAACATGTACCTGTGTCTATGTAGTCTAAAAGGAACATAATGCGCCCGTGGGGAAAGGATTCTTTCCGTTTTGACTAGACCCTTTTTCAGAAGTGCTTAGTGTGAAATAAAGCAAACAGAAAGTCACAAAAGTTGTCTCCCTTGGCGGAAAATCTACCAAATGCATCCAGTCCTTTTAAGAATATTGAGAATCTTTATTTAGCAACTGCGCTACCCTTTTCGACTTACATACATCTGTCGATGCAGTCTTATGCTTTTTGCGCCCTCAAGTAGTGCTTTTGTATGGTTATATCCAAAATACATGTAGCTGAACTTAACTATTCCAAGTACAATTCGATATAATGGTATATGTCTGTCATTAGATGTCTGATTAACAGTGAAGAAAATAATTAGAATTTTCATGGCTCTGACAAACAGTAATCTCAATGTGTGTTTATATTAGAACATGTCTACACATCAGTAGTTCTGTACTGACAAGCAAAAGTGATCCAACGTTAATGACCCACTACAGAAATGCAAATACAGTCGAACTTCAATGGCTCGAACATCTTTGTGACCATAGAAAATTGTTCGAGACATGGGTAGTTCGAGCCACTGAGGGTTATTCATGGTGTCAGGTCAGGAAGCCAATAGCGATAATTTAAGTTTTTTATTTCCTTCAAAGTAATTGTACGTTGAGTGTACTCATTAGAATCGCCTCGATGAGGCGATTCTAATGAGTACACACAACATACAATTTCTTGAAAAATAAAAAAAAATCCCTAAATATTTGTTTTCTTGAGCTAGTGGAAGAATTTCGTAGGGACTCAAAAATGAGTTCGAATTAGCCATGGTAAACGAGCCATAGGTGTTCGAGCTATTGAGGTTTGACTGTACATATAAATAAATGAACTGAGGGAAAGGCAACAATCACGGTACACAGCCAGTTCACCAACATCTCTTCTGAGGTTGTAAAGCAAGGAAGTATTAAACGGACAACATAATCTTTGAAAGTATTTTCTAACATGATAAATACGATTTGTGATATTTACTTTTTATGTTAAGACTTACTTTTGAAAGACTATACTGTCAGATAATGTCGGATATATACCGAAACATAGTATTTGTACCGTAATAACCCTAAGTATTGGATTAGATAGGCTTTTGCAAACAATGTAGACCAAGATCAGGGTCTACACTGTTTGTCATACATACAGCAATATTTTAGACACATCAAGAGGTAGTAGAATGGAATATTTCAAATTTAGGACAAGTCTGTTGAGTAGATAGGGTGTCCCATTACTTAGGGTAAATACGGGTATATTCAGTAGTTTTCAAATACTATGTTATTGCCTCGGAAACGTTGTTAAAGCATGCAAGGCCAATACCTTTATGACAATGGATACACTTCAAAGTGAGACGAATTTGTTTCTCATTTTGCGACTTCCTGTTTGCGTTCCTTTAACATTAAACCCCTTCTGGAAACGGGTCTACTCTAAAAATAAAAATACTTTACTTTTAGAGTAGATCTCTTTTCAAAGAGTAATTGAGGTTTAGTTAAGTAAACAGGGGGTCTCAAAAGTTACTTCTGTTGTAAAACTTAGCAGAAAGTCTATGACCAGAATCAGCTCACCTTAGATTTGCGTGCCCAAAAAGCGATCTGCACATATTACATTTGCTTTGTATATGTATTTTATATCAAAGAATGAACAAAATATAAGTGATGATGCCGAGGGAAGTTTATAATCATAAATAACATGCTTCCTGAGACCTGGACACAACAAATGATGTAGAAAACTCGCCCTTAATTGCCAATGCAGCCTCAAATAACCTATAATGCGTTCTGTCTTCGTATGGGTTCCCTATCTTATCAAACACCACAGTAGACACATACGATTATAACAAACGTTATGATGAAATAAAGTTGACTACTCAACTGCAATAGTCGGAGTATAACGAAAACGATACATAGGACCAAATATCAAAAAGGTAAGAGAAAAGTCCAGGGAGTGCCACAATCACAAACCACAGCCCTTCCCAGACCCCAAGAGGAAGAGGAAACGGACAAATCTAAACAAGCACAAACCGAACAAACGTACGAAAAGCACTAAGATTAGCTCTCTCTTCCCCAAGCGAGGTAATCGCAATACTAAAAGGACTGAAAAACACAAGAACAAAATGACACACAGAAAGACATACAACAAATCGCCTCGTAGAATAAACCACAAAGCCACAAAGAGTAAGACTAACACCGGGACCACCGCCTTAGAACAAGTCTGAAGCACCTGCTTTTTTACACCATCACATTTTACCACGTCTATAGTTATTCATCCTGCGTTTATTTTGCTTTTCAGTTGTGTTACGTTTCCTTTAGATGTCAGTACATAAACATATTGAGAATTTTACTACCATAAAAAGAAAACTTTCAGATGAAAAATTCTGATAGTCTTCATATTTCTGCTCAAAACATAGATTGTGGGTACTCATTAGAAGTGTCTCCGCGAGGCGTTCTAACGAGTACCCACAATTTAAGTTTTTGAGCAGAAATAAGAAAATGAATGTATACCCCTGTCAACCCCAGTTTTACTGTATAAATTGGGGTTAAAGGGGTCAAAACTATATAGGCGTGTTTTTGTGATGTGCTACTTGTATCACGTATATGTCAGTGACCCTAACGGTTACTTTATACATTTTGTAAATTTCCGCCCTGGTGTTCAGAGTGCAGTGGACATTCCCACAAGGTTTTTTTATAGGTACTGCTATGCAGCTCCAAATGACATACCAGGTTTCAACCGAAATTATTGGTACATTTCAAATTTCTTTATGAATATGATATATTTTGTAATCAATCTGGAATCGATCCCCTACACTCAGAGTGTTTTGTTGCCAATTAAGAAATAAAACATTTTCTGGACACCTCTTATTTACGGCTATTTAGCATATTTAGTATAACAGTTAACCTTAAAGAGCTAATCACAACTGCATCTTTTTTATGTTTTGTGTTTTTCATAGAAATTAGGCTTGATATTTCACGATTCACTTGAAAAGCCAAACCTTATTTCTGTGAATAAAAGAAAACAACACAAGAATGTTGTCTATCTGAATTTCGCTTAGCGCTTTAATGGCTAATTTCCAGCATATTTGCAACGAGGTCAAATATCAAAGTTTACTTACTTAAAATACAACATAAGAAAAACTGCGATAGTGAGTGACACCAGCGATATCCCATATCCTATATTTGTCATGAGCCGTAATCTTCCCATGTGGGCCTGTAAATATAAAATGAACCATGTTAACGTCATGCGAACATTGTCTACCGGTTTTGCCTGCGGATGTACGATTTGATCAGGAGCTTTGTCATACATCGATATCTTTAAATGCTCATCATCATATAAATGTATTGTTCTATGCAATATCAAGAACGATGCAACTTAATCTTGATAATAAAATCATTTGTGTCGCATTTATTTAGTGCTAATTGTAATAACTGTTTAAGCAATGACCTTTTTTCAATTACCTGTTTCAGTTTGCAGGCTTCAAATATAGTTCTTCTGTTACATATCTTTATATATAAGGGGTGAAACCGACTTCACACATTGTTGCTACAGTAAAAGTAACGCGGTCGTAAATTTTATGTCCCTCTATTGTCCTGCAAACATTAAAAAAACAATATTTCAGGAAAGTGAATATTTTCCTGCTGCATAATTAAAATCACCCTGGGGAACTGAACGTAGTCAAAGGTAATTTTGAGGGTCACAAGTGTCCATGGGGGCCAATGACTATGTCAAAGGGAAGCTATTGTCCTACTTATTGAACGGGATCAGGAAATTGAACGTAGACTAGAGTAAAATAAATAAGTGAACTCAAGAACTAATACAATCAGGTCCAAATCAAGTTCTCAACATCAAAGGGAAAGATAGACCAAATAATTAGTAAACCGCGAAAAGAAGAGACGGCAAGCAGAGTTGACAGCGCTTTCTCAAAAAGGTGGTAACGCTGTTACCAAACTTTAACTGAATAAATCCAACTTACATAATTAATAAAATAACAACATTTGTTGAGCGTTTAACAAAAAGTACCAGAATGAAAGTACTGCTTTGAAACCGTCAATAATAAATTACTGGGGGCTTAAGCTAGCTTTACGGGATCCCAACCCTCGCCCTCAGATTCCATAGTGTTCGGTCAGCATGGATGTCTTCTAGCTCATCCATGAATTATTACGGGCAACAAATAAATTACAGATAAAGATAAAAATGAGGACTCAATAGAAAACAACGTGTTGATACACTTGGAGATCCCTTGGGTGTCAAACAACACCACTGCAATACAGTAGCAAATAAAAACCACCAGTTGCGCCCTGGTTTATAGGAGTATGACAATTATTAAAAGGGTTATCAGAACCCTATGGTTGCAAATTTCTATGTTCATGGGACTCAATTGTCCTACATACTAAAACATGATCTATGAAAAGGCTTTAACACTGGCATAAATGAATTTGGTGTTTGTTTATTGACATGTACTTATCCAAGTGACCCCGACAGATATCTGGTTCCAGGTTGTCGAGGAAAACCAAGTCTCCCTTTACATTTATGAAAGGTGTAAACATAACCGCTTCGAAGTTTTTGTGTTTAACTCTTTTTAAGTACATAGAAAATAGAAAACAAATTATTGAATTTGTTTTAGTATAGTTATTGCCAGTCACCATATCTGAGGTTTATTGGGAATCTTTGCACAAACATAGACGGTAAAATGAAATTCTCGCTCTTTCTGTGAAGTTCTGTTGAGATCTGGCAACAGGTTCTGAAAATAGTATACCTGGCGCACAAGAAGAGCATAGTCTACCAGTGCCGCCATGAGGAATCGCGATGAAAAAGTCGACAGTGCACAGGCCACAATTCAAAGTAAAAGAATGTTTATTTATACTATTAGCGATCTTTTTGTAAATAAATGTCAATCGGTCTTTGAGCCAATTTGTTTCGTTGTTTTTTTTTTCTGGTTTAGTAATAGCAGCCTTATTGTGAATATCACCAAGTTCATTTCGAACAAACTTTCAATCGTATTCCTTTTCGATGGACTAAAAATCGGCCTAGTCACTTCATATGTGAAATTACTTTAATATGTGGACGGATTGCCCAGAGGCAAATGATCACAACAAGTCATCTTGAGCAATGTCCTAAGTAAGCTAAAATCAACAACGCTCAAACAGCATTTATGTAAGAGGAATACAAATAGAAAGGACGGCAATGATCAGGAATCGATACCATTACCTAACACCCTCCATTACAAGACATCAAACGGAAAGAATGACTCACTTAAAGTAACGGCACCACAATCAAAACACTGCAAGCCGAAAGCCAAAAGGACAGTTTCTTCCCAAACAATGGCCAAACAGCTATCCAAAATAAAACATTGCACCAAGACAAACATGCAAAGACATACAATGACAGATATAGTAAAAAAGGTACGAGAAAAGTCCAGGGAGTGCCACAATCACAAGCCGCAGCCCTTCCCAGACACCAAGAAGAAGAGGAAACGGACAAAACAAAACAAGCGCAAATCGAACAAATGTACGTAAACCATAGCAGAAGCACCGCCTTGGAACGGTCAGTAAAATATTTCTGGGGCTTAAATCGATTTTATGTGGCCACAACCATCGCCCTTAGTTCAGCCGTGGAATACACAAGACATTTGTTCAGTCCGCGTGAAGGGTTCCTAACTCATCAGTACAACATCTCCTAGAACATAAAAATCAAACGAATACAGAGCTGAAACAGCGATGAGGACAGCAAGAAGTAACAAATGCTGAAGCAAAAGAAAACCAACAGTAGGACTCCAGTGGGCCGGACCAGAGCCAGAGCATCAGGCACCAACCGACTTACTTAAATGTCTTTAGGCCGGAGCCGTCATAGAGTCTGAGGCCCGACACGCCGGCGTACAACCAAAGAGGGAAGCAAAGTTATTTACCGTGATGGGTTAACTACCATGCATGCAGTCTGTCAGATTACATTTACGTTGTAGCCAATCTTTATATATCGAAGACTGATTTTACGAAATTGGATGCTAAAATCATTGCAAGCATATATTTTTCTGAATTTATATACTAAGTCATCATAAAATTCAGGTTCCGATAACTCAGTAAATCAGAAAATATGAGCCGCCACCAGAGACAACGTACCTTCTGACATGTACGCCCAGCGAAATCAGCCTGAACATCCGCACAGTTAGTTCTCATAAAGAAACTGTGCATCCTTGGCTATTCGAAATGCGCCCATGAAGATTCAGATCAGACTGAGGCTTATCTGAATCTTAGCTGGCGCACATGTTCGAAGGTATCTTTCTGACGTTATGGCTCATATATATCTCTTCTTCATAATAAAACGAATAGCTACATAACTAAATCTCCCATTATAAATGTGTATATAATTTCTAACACATGGGACCGTTTAGGAAGTTTTGTTATCTCCACACTTGTTGCTTGCATGTTAACTATTGCAACTGACCAAACTGTTCCTTCGAGTAGTTTAATAACGATATTGGATCAATGATCAAATTACAACAATTACTGATTTCATTAATTTCTTAATATAAAAATCGCCTTCTGAACTGACATGTTCGAAGAATACATCTATTATCAGGTCTCATAACTGGTTTTGATTGCTAATATAGGCTTCTCTACAAGAAAATACAAAGGCAAGTAAAATGTTAAAAGTTGATTATACATGTAGATGATAAATTGCCTCGGCGCGTTTCAGCAAGTATCAGTCCTCTGTTCCTCACTGTTACATTATGTTAGCTATGACAGACACACTAACACAGAAGAAATGCGAAAAAGTGACCAAAGATGACATATTTCCTGTGCAACTTTCAGTAAGTATCAGGACACGTTAGTTGGCTATGACTGTTTTAAAACATGCTTCGCTATGACACAAATAATGCTTGATAAAAGTATTCACTGCTTTTGAACGTCCATTATAATTTAATGACTGAACGAAATGCATGTAGCGTAGTGTAAAACATAATATATATATATAATAAAACAATAAATAATTGCTCTGTAGATAAAGTAATTATTATATTTAGTTGGCGTCAAAATAAGCATTAATAAACAACGTAGTGCAGATTATTTACGACTTTACAGACGTCAAATCCCAGCAATCAATCTACTAAATAAATGGCTTTCTTCAAATCTCAAAAGAGCATTTAAAATCCATACTTTCCTTATACAACTGCACATTCACTCCTTATGTTAAGATCGTGAAATACAGCGTAAGTTTCAACAGATTATCCTGGACTGGGTAACTAGTCCTTGACAATTTTACACAACATATGTAATATTCATTTTGCTTAATAATGGCCATTGTATTAGATGAGCCAGTGAGACACACTGACCTAGAACAAAAAAAAATAAAATATTTTTTGTTAAAATTTTTATTCCCATTAAACGTTCGAATTTGGATAGATCAATATCAACATAATCATTATAATTTCAAAATTTCGAAGAATGTAAGTTTCTTTCGTATGACACTTCAGTTAAAAGATGTTTATTTGTCAAATTTTGTCATGTCATATCATAACTTTAAACTTAAATACCTTTGCAACACTACTTTTTATTTTATTGATGCCATAGTGAAAAGCCTATAAATAGTAGTTTTTAATGACTTAAACAAAGTACAAATCGATAAGATAAATACGTCTCAAAACAGCAGCTGCTCCCAAAAATGTTGCCAGAAAAATGAATTTGCTGTAGTAAAGAATCCTAAACGAGCAGAATGATATGTAAAAAAGGCCTTGTTTTATTTTCATTTCCTCACAGAACATGTGTTTGGATACTTGTAAGAATTGCTTTAATGAAGTATTAAATAAAATGTTCTTGCCTTGTTTCTAATTTACAATCACCTCTTAGGCAAAGGTTTCGTGCAGCCAGTCAAATTATAACGAATTTTCGTTGTTGAATCGAGTGTCGGTATAAAGAGTCGGTAGTCAGTGATGTTGGTAGTTAAAAGTATGCAATTTATCAAAATATTTTTGAGGCATCAGCAACTGAAAATCAGTAAAGAGAATTTTAAAAAAGGTAAGAGAAAAGTCCAGGAGTGCCACAATCACAAACCGCAGCCTTTCCCAGACCCAAAGAGGAAGAGGAAACCGACAAATCCAAACAAGCACAAATTGAACAAACGTACGAAAAGCACTAAGATTTGCTCTTTCTTCCCCAAGCGAGGTAATCGCAATACTAAAAGGACTGAAAAACACAAGAACAAAATGACACACGGAAAGACATACAACAAATCGCCTCGTAGAATAAACCACAAAGCAACAAAGTGTAAGACTAACACCGGGACCACCGCCTTAGAACGGTCAGTAGAGTAAACCACCTGGGGGTTTAAAGCACTTTTACAGCTAGCTAACTTCACCCTGAGTCCCGATGCTACTCTTAATACAGAAACACATAATAATTCGGTTCGCATAAAGGCTCCCAACTCAGTCATTGCAACAAAGCGAAAACATAAAAATCAAATTAATCACCATAATAAACAAAGACGAGTTCTCATGGCTAATTCTACTGTATGCCAGAGTAAATGAAAACCAGTAGTTGAACCACGGCGGGCCAAGCCAAAGACATATCGTCAAGCCCCAACCCACTGGTTTAAGTTTTACGAAGAGACCGTCATTGAGTCTGAGGCCCGAACCGCCGTCGTGCAATTAATGAGTGAAGCATAGCCATCAACAATGATTGGGTTGACAACTAGGCATACAGTCTGCCGCATAAAAACTAATATCTTTAATATGCATAAAAACTAATATCTTTTAATATTTTAGCAAAATCACTTAACAATACAAATTGCGAAGCGAATGGAACAAATGTAGCTGTGATATTATAATTTCAAAACGAACTACTAAATTTAAGTACTCGAATTTGACTGTTCGTTTATTCACAATAAGATAACAAGCCTAACTGACAAAAGTAGCACTTAAAAATGAAAGCAGTGCTGTTATTCGTGATAGAATATAATTAACTTTCTTAATGCTACCAGTAGAATTTGATACATCTTACGAGTACCAACTAGTCTTGAATCAATGAGCCCATTCAAGTTACTCTGAAAATCGAATACCGCCTGCCCAGGTGCTAGGTGGTGTATGCATTCTCGCAAACAACATTGCTCATATGAAGAGTTAAGAACTCAGTAAAACTAGTCTCCTTTTTTCGTTCTTTTGTGTTTTCTTTGTTTCCAAAGGCAAACTTTAAAATATTTTATTTGAATACCTAATGTTACAAAGTCGAACAACTGATGCTGCTCGCTTCATTTGTATTAACCCTTAAAGCGCCAAAAAAACCTGCATCTGAAAATGTCGTCTGTTTATGTCGTCTGCTGAATATTCTTGCAAACTTTTCAAACCTATTTTTGCACACTGGCAAACAGTGTGGACCCATATCAGACTGCTCCTAAAGGATGATGATGATGAGTTCAGGTTTAACGACGCATCAACCCATAAGGGTCATTTGCGTCAAAATGGTGAACTAACATGGTTCTGTAGTGAAACGATGCTCCTAAAGGAGCAGTCTGATCTGGGTCCACACTGTTTGCAGAATTGACTTTTAAAGTAACCAGCAGAAGACAAAGCAGACGACAATAGTTGTGATTGGCGCTTTAAGGGTTAAATCAGTGTATATATTGTATTGGATACACACTGTCTAGAATGCATTACGAAAACACGCCTATTAAAATATATAGAAAATTTCACCTCCAAAATCTGAAAATTTTTCAGATAAAAAACTCTGATATTTTTCATATTTCAGCTCAAAACATAGATTGTGGGTACTCGTTAGAACCGCCTTGGCAAGGCGGTTCTAACGAGTAGCCACAATCTATGTTTTCGAGCAGAAATGAGAAGAATAATGTATACCCCTGTAAACCCCAGTTTTACTATATAAAAGTGGGGTTTATGGGGGTCAATATTATATAGGTATGTTTTCGTGATGGTATATACAGCTACATTATTGCTAATACGCAAAATTACATGAGTAGAGTAGACTCTGTAGAGCAGACTCGGTAACTTACACAAATTGATCGGCATTGATCGGAGGGAGAAAGAAACAACTTACAGCTATAATTTCTGGTATATGATAATTCTCCTCCGGGCTTTTCTGTTGAGAACACAAAGTAAGGTTAGTCCAGGTGTCATTTAGGACTGGATGGGTCCACCATTCACCAGTCATGGTACATTTCTTGGTTGCGTTAGCTGAAAACAGATAACAGTGTTTAAAATTTGTTTAAGTATTTTATATTCGTCAGTTAGATGTGTTTTGGCTTCTACAGGATTCCCCCTTTCATAAATATGTTAATAACAAGTAATACAAATGGCCTTCTATGAAATCTTACAAAGGGATGGGACTTCACCAAGTCCAACACACGATCAACGACGACTTAGACAAGCATGCAAATACACGCATTCGGATCAGTATCTTTGCCATGCATTAGATTTAAGTCCTTTGTTGACGAACAGGTAGGGTATTGGCCAATTGCACAGAAATGAATGAAGATTGGGTCTTTGCGCAGATGCATGAGCGATAATGATCTGTTCTATCCTTTATTGTCAGTGTCTCAAAGCTATCAAATTGCATTAAAGTGGAGATCTCCAAACGTCTCAACACATTGCTCAGTTGAGTCCTCATCTTTGCTTCATTATAGGCTTTATCTGTGATTTATTTATCTGTGGTTTATATATATATATATATATATATATATATATATTTATTTATATATATATATATATATATATATATATATATATATATATATATATATATATATATATATATATATATATATATATATATATATAACCACTAGGGAAGCTGAGGGGCGAGTGTTGGGATCCCGTAAACTAGCTTAAGCACCAAGTATTTCATTACTAACCGTTCCAAGGCGGTACTTTTATTGTGGTATTTTTTGTTAATTGTTATGTAGTGCTTCACTTTCTAATGTTTTTTTTCTTTTAATAATTATGTAAGTTGATTATATATTCAGTTAATTTTTGATAACAGAGTCCTCACCTTTTTGGGAAAGAGTTGCCAACTCTGTTTACCATTTGTTCATTTTGTGACTGCTTTATCTTTTTTGTCTGTCTTTTCATTTGGTGTTGGGGGCTTGATGTGGATCTGATTGTATCAGTTTCTGAGTTACCTTAATTACTATTGATACATGCATGTTATTAATGAAAACCGTAACAAGCATGTAATTTATTATTATTATTGGCAAATTTATCTATCGCAGGGTAAGAAAAATGAACCCCCATACCGGGGCTCTTACCCGGGACCCTAGGAGTACCGTTGCGATACTCTATCGACGACTATCCGGCCGTCGGATACCTATCCTCGGCCGTGATATGTCACATATCCTCCGCGTTTCTTCGTGTGACATTAGTTTCTTTTCTGACTTATAACACTTACAGCATCTATTGTTTTAGTCGAAGTGTTAAAGTGTAACCTGTTTACCAGTTAGTCTTCTTTTAACCTCTACTCCTTTATAAAGGCTTTTCTTGGAAACAAACACTGAATAAAAAAAAAAATAAAATAAAAAAAAATAAAAAATAAAAAAAAAAAAAAAAAAACGAAAGTGCAATGTACTAAAGGCGGCTTATACCGCAAATGGCGCAATTATTTGTGGCATTTGCTGACTTTTCTGATTTCAAAATACAAGTATATTTTAAAATAAAACTAAATTTTTGTAGAGATCATAACCTTTTTACACTTAATGGAGGTAAGTCTGCTATATTCATTTGTGAAATATAATGCGACAGGAAATAAAAATGTTTAATATCTTCCGTTTGGTGCATATTTTAATGATTTAGAAATCTTCTGAATCTTTATGTCGGAATAAGATTTCATATCGACATTCAAGGCAATTATTTTATAATCTGAAAGAGCGTATTTCTAAATATTACAACCAGTCGATTCTAATGCCCCGCGTTATAATACTTATAGTGTTATCGCTCTGACGGATATTGAATAAAAGCAAAACGCTTAAGGTCTAGGATACACAATAAAGCGACAGTACGCCGAACTTTCTGAAAGGACATCGCGAAAACACGCTTATATAGTTTTGACCCCCTTAAACCCCACTTTTATATGGTAAAACTGGGGTTTACAGGGGTATACATTATATCTCTTGCTCCTGCTCAAAAATATAGATTGTGGGTACTTGTTAGAACCGCCTCATCGAGGCGGTTCTAACGAGTACCCACAATCTATGTTTTGAGAAGAAATATGCAAAATATTACAATTTTTCTATCTAAAAATTTTCAGTTTTTGGTTATAAAATTTTCAGTATATTTGAATAGGCATGTTTTCGTAATGTTTAAATAGTAGTAATTAAAGCAAATTCTTGCCTGCTAATGGTGTCTCGAATTTTGAAAACGAAATGCGGCAAAGTAGCCAGAGATACTGTACTGACTCTAGGTATTTGGACAGACAGGTCTAAGCAACCAGTGTAGACCCGGATCAGAGAACGCAGAACGAATGCGTTGTCTTCACCTGGCAAAACTAGTCATCAAGCACGCCATGTAAGGTAAATAGTGATCAATTGCGAATTAAGCCATGGATAAAACACCAAGTTGTTTCCCTTACTATCTGAGAAATGAAAAGACGTAGAGTTAGTAAGATTTCATTGCATTTGATATGTCAATTTTCAGGTACAATATGAACTTTTTCATTTTCGTATCTTTTTTAACTAGACGTAATTAATCACCCCTATCCCGCCGCTAGCCGGACGAAGGACATTAGTAGGATTCCGTTAGTCTGATCATTGGTTCTGTTACACTTCGTATCCCGGCTGTAATTCATTAACCTTCTGGAATAGTTTCTCAAAGCTTCAAAAACATACTAAGTCTGATGAGGTTATGCGTCGCGAGCAATGAAGATAACTCTTGCCCTTTTGACTCTTGAGTTATCTGCCCTTGCAAAACGATTGAGTGGCGGGGGCTTAAGGCAGTTTCTGGCAATCGCTTTCGGAGACTTTGTGAAAGTAAATGTATGCCTATATTTTATACTTTTGTTTTCAAGTGATTTGCAACACGATAATATACGTTTATTAATAGAGGCGCGATGCGTTGTCTTTAGGGGGCGGTTTATCGCTACCAGATTTACTATACCGCATTTCAACTATCCGTTCAGCTAAAAAAAAAACCTACCTAATAACTACCTAAATTCGCCTCTAAAATCGTTCCCTGCCAACGCTGATAACGCCTAATTCTGCATTTAAACATATTAGCTTTATACACTCCAATGTTTATAAATAGCGAATAAGTGAAGAAAAAAAAAAAAAAAAAAAAAAAAAAAAAACAACAAAAAACAAAAAAACAAAACAAAAAAAAACGGAAACGTCAAACGTTTGAAGAAATATGATTTTGATCATATTGTGTACATGATCGCCGGACGAATATGAATATTCTAATATTCCCGTAAAGCAAACCAAATCTACAGCGTTGTCTAACAGTCAGAGCTGATTTGAGGAATTCGCAATAATAGAGGGGGAGCTCCCCAAATGAGACACAGACCGGAGGAAGGAAAAGTAAAACCTACAATATGCGAGGCATTAACTCACCTATTAAATATTCTACGTGCCTTCTTTTCTTCTTCTTATGAAGTGCCCTAGTAAACGCCGAGCAGTTGGTATTGCTCGAATTGACCTAATTGACCTATATTTCTCGGTAATATAGGCAGGACGTTTCGTAGCAGATCATTTCGTACCGTTATAACAGTTAGCCTAAGGCATGCAAAACAATAACAAAATAGTGCTCAAAATACTTACTTTCTAGGATTATAATCAGAATAAAACATTTAAAGTATATGATTGGCATTTACTGATGACTGAGTTGTTTTCCTTGTATAGCCTCGGTAAAGTTTAAGCTAAGTTGTTTCCCTTTGTAACGTGTAACATCCACTGATAGGATGAGTGATACCAGTGAATGATTATCAATATTTGTAACCATGCTTTCATGTCAAAGAAAAAAAGGGGGAAAAAAAACAGAAAAAAACTCCTTTAAGTTTTTTAGGTCCTGAAAAATGATAATCGCGCAGTAAATTGCGGGAATCTTCATTTCCTTTGTCTGACGCACGCCCCCATCCAGTACATTAAACTGTGAGTGGCCACCAGAAATCGGTGCAAATCCCGTGCTCTATAGCAATCTCTGAAATATTTAACCTAGCCGCGGTTCTACTAGCCACAGAAAAAGGGCAGAGAAGGGGCTATTCTCAAGCTGTCTTTTGGCAGAACAAAGATGGCGGCCTATGCGAATAACGTTTATGTATGCTTGTCTGTAACCAAAAGTATGAGAATATTTATAGAGACGGGTATGACTGTAAAGACAAGATAATGTGAAATCTTAAGCATCTTTAATTAGTTTCTTTGTGTCGTCTGTAAGGGGGAGAACAGTGCCGTCCGTCACATTAGTATTTGTAACTGGTGAACGGTGCGCATGCAAAAATCGGCGCGGTAGGTATCAGTTTTCCATAAATAGAGTGAATAGGGATATCTCTAATTCAATCATAAATACAGATATCTCTCATTGAAATGCTGATATCTCTAATTGAAATACAAATATATGTATTTAATTTAGAAATTCTGATATCTTCAAATACAGATATACGCATTAGAATAAGAGATAACTGTGTTTAAATGCAGGTATCCAGAATTCAGCTTACTTAATATCTTATTAAAATGCTGATAACAGTATTTGACATGTAAATATCTCTAATTAAAATGCAGATATCTATATTATGATCGAAACTAGAGACGTCTGTATTCAAATACCCATATCCACATTTCAGTTCGATATATCTCTATTTCTATCACAGATATCTGTATTTCAATTAATGCTACCTGTAATTCGAAGCATTACAGATATGTCTATTGTTTGTGTTTGTGTTGAGGTTTTACAGCCCAGTCAACCCAATGGGGTCATGTCGAGCGCGCTCAGTTTACCTAACCACACGTTTACTTGGCAGGCTTAGTCCTCTAAGCGGTTAACCAGTATTGTGCACATTCTTTCGCCAGAAACTGACAACTGCCCTTCTTGAATCAGCGGAAGGGAGAGAATGACCGTAGAAAATATTTCATGATCAATCTCCACGAAATAATGTTGCCGATCTCGGCGGGGTTGAACCCGCGACCTCCTGGTCTCCAGTCGGACGGGTATTGATTAAAAGAGATATCTGTATTTGAAATGCAGATATCTACATTAAATGGGTAAAGCCGCATACGGGTTATCATTATTGAGTACTGTTTATGTATTGTTTTTCATTATTGTTATTTTTATGTAAATCCCAATCTGTTCAAAAGTTCAAGCAACCGCCCCTATCAGCACTCTGAGTGCTTTGATTAAAATTGTACTGGAGTTAGTATGAGTTGATATTAGGCATGCGTATTCAAAAATAGAATGAAGGCCTCATGTACTTATGCTTATGATCATTACTTCAGAACGAATATCTCGAACTAGTTTGTTTTTTGAAAATATTTTAGTCTAGTTGTGTTTCCTTTATAAATCGGCACGGTTAAAAAAGGTGAAGTATATTTCTGGATTCTGTCACGCAAGTGTATTCTCAGAAAAGTCAACACTGATATCCACTTACCCAGCATTTTAGACAATTTCAACAGGCAGTAATGTCGACTTTAGATATGTATTGTTAAAATGTTAGACGTGTGATTAGGACTTAATCAATAAGGAGGAAAAATGGATCCTTTAAAAGTAGCCAACACATTCAAGAATGGGAAAAAAGCATATTGATGAACATGTAGTTTGCAACATTGCTCATTCGTACACTCCGGTCATAGCTATCATTTCAGATTATTTCAAATGGGTTTGCAACTCCCAAATGACCAGAAAATATACAAACTACGTACGGAGTACTGTGAGACATTTATCATCATGCAAACATACCTATATAAATTTGACCCACTTAAACCCCACTTTTATATAGTAAAACTGGGGTTTACAGGGGTATACATTAATTTTTATATTTTTGCTGAAAACATAGATTGTGGGTACTCGTTAGAACCGGTTCTAACGAGTACCCGCAATCTGTTTTGAGCAGAAATATGAAAAAAATATCAGTTTTTTGTATATCTGAAAATTTTCATTTTTTGGTGGTAGAATTCTCAATGTATTTGAATAGGCGTGTTTTCGTAATGTAGCCATCAAATGGCACTTGGCATCAGCTGTAGTGAAGATAAATCAAATTTAATAAAATTGGACCATATGAAACCAACAACTACATGAAAGAAAGCAAGACTAGGCTCGGTTTTTCATTTTCTTTAATATTTATAGCTTCTGTTCATGAACAATGATGTAAGTTGCAACAAAAGCCTTCTGAATATTTAAGGAACTTACATTAAAGCTTTAGTTTTATGCCTATTGTTATTGGTAGTCATGACATTGATAAGTTTCAAAGTGATATCGACTGGATTGATACTCATAACCCTTGAGATACTAAATAAATTAAGATACCACGATCACTGCTAATTTTCGGCCATTCAAATTACTTGATTAGGTCGTTGTTACAGAGTCACATACTTCATGATAAACAGTTTAAATCCAGACCAGTTGGCTTTTTCAAGAATCAACTGGCTTCTTCAGAAGCCAACTGATCTGGATCTATACTGCTTGCATGGGCAGGGCATAGTCTGGCTCAACAGGACTGGGGTTAATATTGTGTCTGCGAATTATTAAACAGAGGCGTTCTTTACCATGCGTAAGCATATTTTCTCATTGAAGTATTTTGTTTCGCGCTAGTTTACTCTATTTGGGAAATTAAGTATGGGGAAAAACGATCCTTTGACATCAAAGAACACATTTAAAAAGCTTAATAGCAGACTCGCTTTTATTGAGTCTGTTAATGAACATTAATGCTATATGCGAGATTGCTTACGCCTCCTAACACCGGTCTGGGTTTCTTTTCATATCATACTATATAGGGCATCGATCGCTAAGGGCCAAACAGTATAGGCTTCACTACGCTACATTTTATTTGTGTGCGATCTTTTTATATAATGTCGACTCTCGTTACCTCGAATTCCAATGGACTCACTGAAATACTTCGAGATATCCGTACCTCGACATATCAGAGTTGAGAGAGTGAGGAAAACAATGATCAAAACAACCTTATTTAACAAATGAATATATAATTTGACTCATGAAGTTAGAAATATATATATATATAATGTGGAAAAGAGGAGAAATTGTTCCATTTTTTAAACATTTACTTTTCAAGACAATGCTACCAGTTTGTAAATGTTGCTAACCATGGTATGTCACACCTTCGAATTTATAGTTTAGATCAAAATTAGCGTGATTTCAAATCAGCCGAAGAAGAGCAATTGTGCAACATCACGAAAACATGACTATATAATTTTGACCCCTTAAACCCCACTTTTATATAGTAAAACTACATTATTTTTCTTGTTTCTGCTCAAAAACATAGGCTGTGGGTACTCGTTAGAACCGCCTTGCCGAGGCGGTTCTAACGAGTACTCACAATCTATGTTTTGAGCAGAAGTATGAAAAATTTCAGAATTTTTATCTGAAAATTGTCAGTTTTTGGTGGTGAGATTTTCTCTATATTTGAATAGGCGTGTTTTCGTAATGATCTAATACTACAAGTATGTAGACATTCTATCGTGTTGTAGCTACTGACAAGATCTGAATGTCAGCCACAAGACGTCTTCACAGAATATCGTACTAGATCTGGTTTGGATAAGAAACCAAATTATAACACACTTTTCTTTTTAACATTTCTTCAGAAAATGTTTAAGCTTACAAAACAAACAACTGCATGTCAGTTAATATGGACTAAACTGCCAGCGCAACATGGAGACAACGCAGATTTAGCCAAATTAACGTCGTTCAGGCAAAGTCTAGGCCGCAGCCTAATCAATGTCAAAATCATAATCATTGTGAAAAAGCAGACAGAAGGGAGGCCACTCAGACATAGGTTTCTGTTACAAATTGCATCCACCGACTAATTGGTAACTGATACATTCTCAAGGATGACGACTCTGTCAATTACTTTTTCTCCCTTCAGAAAACGGTCCACTCTAAAAGGAAATGATTTGCTCCTCATGGGAGCAGATTAATTCCTTTTAAAACAGACCCCCTTTCAGAAGGGACTTGATGTGCAGACAAGCAAAGAAGATGTCTAAACAGTTATCTCCCTTGTAAAACCGGCGGCAAATCTTCCAAGTGTATCTAGTCACCTTAACATGAAAACGGATCCAATATCGCTTTCCCCATAAATCAAAGTACTGACAGCACTGGTGGGTTGATTGTCTCTGAGTGTAGGCTGGTAAAACGGTCCTGAACGGGACCCAAGACTGTTTCGTTTAAGGAAGTTAAGGGTTAAATGTAGCTGTCTTATGTCCCCGATGAGGGACATTTTCCCTGCATACACTCAGAGACAATCGATCCACCAGTGCTGTCAGCGCTTTGATTAATTTAAGGATGCTTTATCTAGAGCATATGTGTTACACAAATCTGTTAACGTAACAGGATGCGACGGTTGACCTGCCTAGTGCTGCTCACATATATTACCTAGGTATCCTTTCTCTGCGTTGCTGATCAATCAGTTTTTTGACCTTCTAAAGCCATAGTGTAAACAGAAATCAATTAGACAAGAAACAATAATCGGAAAAGACTTCTTCCATTAATTATATAACAAGAGATAAATATCAAAGAGTAACGATTTCATTAACCAATTTAGCGCTAATCTCAACCACAGCAGACGACATTTGGATATTTTTTCTGTATTTTTCCGGAGGAGGCACTCAAACAGAGTACCAACAACAACATTTTCGCGGAATAAAAAGAAATAAGAATATTCATCTCGGTACCTAGTCTGTCTAGAACTATATAAGCCATGGCATATTTCACCACACAGCATGGGAAATGAGGAAGATGTTATACATTTAGACAAATGCAGCAGAAAAGGTTGCTAGAATAACAAACAAACTGCAAAAGCTGATTTAAAAATTCCAAAATTCTCATTACGAAAACACGCCTATTCAAATATATAGAAAATTTCACCCCAAAAAACTGAAAATTTTCAGATAAAAAACTCTGATATTTTTCATATTTCTGCTCAAAATATAGATTGTGGGTACTCGTTAGAACCGCCTCGGCGAGGCGGTTCTAACGAGCACCCACAATTTATGTTTTGTGCAGAAATAAGAAAAATATTGTATACCCCTGTAAACCCCAGTTTTACTGTATAAAAGTGGGGTTTAAGGGGTCAAAATTATATAGGCATGTTTTCGTGATGAAAAATCCCTCTTATAATATAGAACCCTACAGACCTATGCTTTCACTATACAGCCGCATTTCAATGACTCGAACATCTTTGGGACCGTGGAAATGTTTTCATGATACAGGTAGTTCGAATTACTGAGGTTAACCATAGGGCCAGGCCAGGAGGCAAATGGGGATAACTTAGGTACGCTTTTTTTCAATCTCCTTTAAAATAAAAGTATGCTGAGGGTGGTCATTAGAATTGTCTTGATAAGGTGACTCTAATGCGTATGCACAAGAAACATTTTCATTATGAAATAAAAAAAAATCCTCTACAAACGTGTCATCGGTGTTTGAATCCTTGAAGTGTGTGTGTATTTATGGGAGAATACGTGGAACATATTACAACAATTTGTTTGGGTGCCCTCTCATTAAGATGTATCGAGTACCACTGGATCATAATATTTTGATGAAAAATATTGGCAGATAACAATGAATATTCACATACCTTCTTACCGTATGGAACAATTTGACCATGTCCATCTGCACGCCCCGTAAACAAATGGTTCATCGGGGCGTTCCTTCACATAACAATTTGATCAAGTTTTGTGTATAATTTAATCAGAAAATAAAGGAAATATTAGAAAAAAAAAATGGGAATTGATATTTAATTATATGTTGATGTATGATAGTCCTGGCCATGTGGCAGACAGTGTAGAATTTGATCCAAGTCTACACTGTTTGCACACATTTGGCTTTCAGAATATATACCATTAGGATAAATACAGTTGGTTTAAGGACTATCACGACACTGGGAGGAGTGATATTTTTTACATTTCTTTCTTTGCCAAGGAAGCTCGAAAATATTCCTCTTTGAGTTTTTTATCACCTTCCTTACCATACTTGACAAAGGGATAACTCACTAATGTATCCTATTACCTGTCAAACTGAAGCCGCTCACGTAGTCCGGACAGCGTTGTTCTGCAACAGTACCGTTTGGTGTAGGTGGCCAACACATTACTCCATCCCAAACTCTTGGACAACCTATAACTAAAATTTAAGTTGCAACATGATAATTGATGCCCAACGCATGAAAAGCGCCCTTTTGCAAAATGCTAGCAATTAACGCCCCAATCACACTGCGCAGCCTGATCAAGAACTTCGTTGCCCGCTTAAAATGGATAGAAACTGCAGAGTATACAATAGAACGGAGAATCTGCGCAGATTTCGCGGATGAAGGGATTATCTGGACCTTTGTTTTTAGTATGAGCCCTTTTTTACACTCTAATTAAATACAGTCGACTCTCGTTATCTCGAATTCAAGGGACTCTCTGAAACACTTCGAGATATCCGTACCTCGATATATCAGAGTTAGGAGAGTGAGGAAAACAATAAATTGAACCACGTTTAACAAATGAATATGTAATTTGACTCCTGAAGTTAAAATACATATATATAAAATAATGTGGAAAAGAGGAGAAATTGCTCCTGAGGAGCAATTTCTCCTCTTTTCTACATTATTTTGTTACTTGTTGTCATAGTTTCATGTTAAAATAGGGACCAGATTTTCACTTATAGATAAGCGGTAAGTCGAGATAAGCAAGTTCGAGATAACGAGGTTTGACTGTATCTTATCTTCGAACATGCGTTCGCATTTTTAATATATTAGAAATATATTTAAAAATATGGTCAAAATATAGTTATCAAACTATCAAGATCCGAAACTCGCTCACTAAAATTAGATATTGAGTGAAGAATCGATCTGTTATACTAATAGCAAATAATTGATCCAGTATTCAAGAAGTAAGAAGGATTGAAGAAACAGCAGATATATTTCTATATGTGCTAGGTAAATCAATACAGTGCACGCCTATATTCATATATTCAACAAAATAATGAAAGGGTCTCCAGTTTTAGTTTCCCTTTGATTAACATTCAAATGCGACCCGTCAGTTGTTGAAATTATTCTGTGGGCAATACTGCTATTTGCAAGCCCATTTCAATAAGCTCAACATGTTAGCAATACGTTCAGCTACCAAAGTTTCAATGGCGCGAACACTGTCAGCTTAGAAGATTCTGAGAAAAATGGAAATTTCTGAAAAATGACTTTGTACCCCAAAATGATGTTTTTTCAGAATATCTGAATTTCTTTTTTATTTTTTTAGTCGAAACAATGCTTTATCCCAAACACAATCTTGCAAATTCCACTTTCTTAGGGTTACAAGACACATAGATATGCCAAGAAAAAGAGGTCAACCCTTTGAGAGGTTAAAATTGCCTCGATGATTCCCCATAGACCGTGAATAATCTATAGAGGTTACCGGTAGGAAAATGTGAGTTTTTTGATTGAAATTAAAGCCTTCTCTATGATTTATCACACTTTGAAGTCAAAACATTACTTATCATGTTCAAGTGTCAATTTTCTTTTTTTGGGTAAAAAGTAGCATTTTTTTACGAATTTTAAAATGAAAATTTTCATTTTAAAATTTTTTGTTGGAAACACTCCTTTTTGGGTTCCAGTTTAAGAAATAATCAACAATATTTCAATATTTTCCTTGGTTTTGCCCATAGACTTGGTCAAAATTTGCATATATGGAAAACTGTACTAAGTGACCCTTTAATTATTTTGTTGAGTATATATTGAATATAAATGCAATGAGCTAACTCAGGAGAATTCCAGCAAAAGGACATGTGTGACCAGCAAAGGCCCAGATCATCCTGCGCATACGCGCAGTCTGATCAGAGCCTTTGCTGGTCGCTTCGACCTTCTTTTATTGTAAGCTACAGTTCGAAAAACAAACTAAACCTCTAAGCTAAAAGTCCTACCGCACAGGCAGATTTTAGTCTACACTTGTCAGGATGCTAAATTAATGGAAACCTTATGCTGTGGCTCAAATGTGTTATATAACTGATTTCTAGTCGAGCATGCTGAGTATAGCATCGTATGAGAAAAAAAATAATAAGAACACCTCATAAAAGGCATAACGAGTGCCATAAACCTTATCACCTAAAGTTGCAATTTTACGTAAAGATGATGAAAGAGCCGTAAATACAAATAGCAAAGCATATCATTGTTTTATAACGCTGTTCAGTTCCAAAGGCGTTATATTAATATGTGATTAGTGTGTAAAATTACGGTTCTGTCCAGATGCATGCTATCTGGATGTTTATTTTCTAATATCTAGAAGAAAAACTTAACATCAAGATCTGAAAATTTATCCTTTTTGATATATACTATGGGAGTTACATTATTATGCTAAATGATTTTTCCACTGGTTGAATCAAAACATATACTGTGGGTACTCGTTAGAACCGCGAGGCGGTTCTAACGAGTACCCACAATCTATGTTTTGAGCAGAAATATGAAAAAATATCAGAATTTTTATCTGAAAACTTTCAGTTTTTGGTGGTGAAATTTTCAATATATTAGAATAGGCGTGTTTTCGTAATGCGCAATCACAGACTATAGACTACCAATGATACCATCAGGAAGAAAAAAACAAATCAATTAGTTGTCAAGTTATATGTTCTGCTGTTGATATTCCTGTTGGCTCGCCCTTCCTCTTGGTATCAGAGGTTGACTGCAAATTGTGATTATAGCACTTCCTCAGCGTCCATTAATTTTTGCGTTGTTTGTTCAAGTAATTAAATCCTTATCATGTGCATTGGAAGGGCCGTGTGCCGTGCTCATCACGAAAACATGCCTATATAATTTTGACCCGCTTAAACCCCACTTTCATATAGTAAAACTGGGGTTTACAGGGGTATAAATTATTTTTTTATTTCTGTTTAAAAAGATAGATTGTGGGTACTCGTTAGAACCGCCTCGCCGAGGCGGTTCTAACGAGTACCCACAATCTATGTTTTGAGCAGAAATATAAAAAATATCAGAGTTTTTATCTGAAATTTTTCATTTTTTGGAGGTGAAATTTTCTATAGATTTGTATAGGTGTGTTTTCGTAATGTGTGGCCTTTTCTTGGTTTTTTCATATACGGTTGAGTCACATCATCTCAAATACTGAAAACTCAAACTACTGCTCAAGTCAAAAAAATAGATAATGTTGGTTTAGTTTTGCTTTTTGTTCTTTATATTTCAACTCATGTTACCCTAAACTACTGTTATCTCAAACTGAAAAGTCTGGTCCCATGGAGTTTGAGATAACGAAAGTACACTGTATAATGTTTACTCTTTATGTACTTTAATGGTTGAAAAGACTTGGTGGTGTCAGAAAAAAATAATTCAGTCATTCATTAAACAGTCTTTTAGATTTTCATTCCCCAGATTTGGTTTTAGTAATGTCTAGGTATGTTTTATTTGATTTTATTCCCATACTTGACGACTAAACTAGTTCTCAAAACACGATCACCTATCTTTAAAATGGCGTTGTATCAGACTTTCAGTCCCAGTGAAACGCTATCAGCTAAATTAATTTTCGAAATTTCAGACAATAATACTGTTAAGTGTTTCAAGTCATCTGTGTGTTATCTGCTTGTTTTTGAACTTCATCTTTTGTTTTCAAACCATCAGGATACAGATTTACAGAAGTCAAATACTTTTTTATTTAAGAACTATTTTAATCCTATTTGCATCTTACTGTCAGTTTTTGTTTTGTTTCGTAGAAAAAAAGTCTGCAATTAAGCAAAATAAATACTGTAAAAAGACGCTGTTAAAATAATGACTCAATACATGTGTCGACTTTTACTACTGCCGTGAGTTCAGATTATGCAAACAATAAAAGAAAGCATGACTGGCAAGCTGTTTTCAAAAAGAGTATAAACACAATTAGCAGACAGGAGGAAATAGTACAATGCCACGCTATTTAGACTCTAGCAACAGATCTTCAATTATTTATTTTTTTTATCTTGCTTTTCGGTTCGCTTACATGTATCACCCAACCATTAGATGACATGGCCCCGAGGTTATAAAACTTTTTTCGTGCTCAACTCAGCTGAGCATGAATTTTTCACTGCTAATAAATCTCAAATTATTAACAATTGCAAATTCCTTCTTGCTAAACATAGCTGAGCATGAACGATTCTCTGCTAATAAATATGAAAATGCAACAATAGTTAGCATTTTCATATTTATTAGCAAAGAAAATTCATGCTAAGCTAAGTTGAGCAGGAAAAGAGTTTTATAACCTCTTGGCCACTTTGTTGTATTTTTCCTAATGTTACTGCGAAAATGGACTGGACTCTTCATGTGAACTGTTTCCTATAGAGAAGAGGCGATTCATAGCCGTTGTCAAATCTCTCTTCTTTCAAAGTAAGATTAAAGGTTTTAAACCTTCCTTATTTGTTTTGTTATAACAAACAACGATTCTAAACGGTGACATGCATGTTTTTAATTTATAAAATGGATGTAAGTGAGACAAGATTTGTGATTTTGGAGTTACCATGCAATCAGATAGAAAGAAAAGTAGCAAAAACATCATTGGAATGTTAGAGAGAAACTTAAACCTGCAGATGCCCTTAATTGTTTCTATTGTGATTGCATGCTTTGAAATGGGGTTTTATTCTGTTATGTAATATTTCTAAGATTCAATCCAGCTGTTACTTTGGAATCTTCTGTGACCAATGTTTATAGAAATTTGTACTCTCTGAAAGGACCTCTGACAGTAGCAATGTAAATATGCCTACAAAATGATGGAAAATAAGTTTAAGTAAACTGCATAATTTTTATTGCAGTGGACCACTAAAGACCCATAGCTACTACGATGACAACAACTTTTCTAAATGAAATGTAATTAGACACTAAATATTGGTAAACTATCTATTTTCACTATTGAAACGTATGAACAATTGAAAATGTTTAATAAAGCACTGTTCGTTCCAACCCCGTGCCTCAGTTAAACCTTTTGCAGGCATTTGTGTATGTATATTAATATAAAATATAAAACAGGGGGTTTTGTCTCATAAAGGTGTTTTCAGGGCATACGGACAAAGTAGGCACAGATAAGACTGCGCAGTGTGATCTGCGCCTACACTGTCCACACAGAAAATGACTGTATACTGTAAACCATGTCAACGGACAACAGAAGTCCTGATCACTCTGTGCAGGTGCTCAGACTGAACTGGGCCTTCGCTATATGCACATGCCTCGAAAACACCTTCCGGATAACGCGTGAAATTTTACTCTGCACATTTTGTCACATACGAGACGCTTCATACAAAAAGGGTCTAAACAGTTACAATGCACAAAACACACATGATGCATAAAAAGGAGCTAAATGCGTAAAATGCATAATTATGGGTCTAAGCATACATGATGCATAAACAGGGGTCTAAATTTATATGATGCGTAAAAAAGTAGTCCAAACACTTATGATGCATGAAACAGGATCTAACCATAGATGATGTATTGTTTGTGTTTGTGTTGAGGTTTTACGGCCCAGTCAACCCAATGGGGTCATGTCGAGCGCGATCAGTTTACCTAACTACACGTTTACTGGGCAGGCTTAGTCCTCTAAGCGGTTAACCAGTATTGTGCACATTCTTTCGCCAGAAACTGACAACTGCCCTTCTTGAATCAGCGGAAGGGAGAGAATGACCGTAGAAAATATTTCATGATCAATCTCCATGAAAGAATGTTGCCGACCTCGGCGGGGGTTGAACCCGCGACGATGTATAGGAACGGAGTTAACGAATATGGTGTATAAAAAGGGTCTAATCATACATGATGCCTAGGAAGGGGTCTTAACACATATGATACATTAAAAAGGGACCTATACACATATGATGCATAGGAAGGGGTCTAAACACATATGATGCATAAAAGGGGTCTAAACACATATGATGCACAAAAAAGGGATCTAAACATATTACGAATAAAAAGGACCTAAAACATATGGTGCATATAAAGGAGTCTAAATATGTATGATACACAAAAAGGTCTAAATATATGTAATGCTAAAAATTACATATGGTGCACAAAGAGGGGTCTGAACATATATGATGCGCTAGTATTAAAACATCATTAAAACACCAGCTGACACATAACGCAAGAAAAAGCCACGTGCGAACAGATAAAGTCCAGAGTGAGACCTTCTCTCTTCGACAATATCCTCTCCATTCCTTGATGAGCAACGAAGACTGTGATCAGGCCCCGAGGTTTTAAAACTTTTTTTCATGTTCAACTCAGCTGAGCATGAAATTTTCTCTGCTAATAAGTATGAAAATGCCAACAATAGTTGGCATTTTCATATTTATTAGCAGAGAAATTTTCATGCTCAGCTATGTTTAGCAAGAAATAATTTGCAATTGTTAGTAATTTGAGATTTATTAGCAGGAAAAAGTTCATGCTTAGCTGAGTTGAGCATGAAACTAGACAAAGTGCCCAGTGGGGCACGTATACCCCCGACCAGAGCTACCGCCACTTTTTAAAGAGCACAAAGTATGTAGCTTTGACTCTGGAGATGGCAGTTGTATGCTATATGTTATAACATTGAACGAATTCAATCACACATAATGTGAAGCCCTTGACCTCAAAGGTCTAGAACAGGTGCAGGGATTGACCTACTTAAAACTTAAGCCCTATAACTATCACCATAGACCAGTGAAATCAATCAGTCTTTATAATATAAGCAAAAATGACATTTGCATGAATAGTCTGTTACTTTGACTTAAAAGCCATACCCCAGCCAAGTAAAACTTTTGACCTATATATACCATCATGCTTAATATTAATGAAACCAAAGAAAGAGTTTTCATAATATAGCTATATAAATTTTAATGAAAATTTTAACGTGACCTGCCTACTCAATGTCCTCTACATATCGGAAAAGTATTACAAAAATATCTTAAAGAATTTTTAGAGTTATTGCCCACACAAGATTTAAATAACCAAGGGCAAAAACTACAGAATGGTGTCGGTTAGAGTGTCATTCTTGAATGTGATATGCCTACTCAATGTCCTCTACATACTGGTGAAGTATATCATGAAAATATCTTAACATGTTTTAAAGTTATGGTTCGCACAAAATTTTTACAATTTCAGAGACAAGGGGATATAACCCATGGACCAAGTCAGAGTTGTCTTTCTTGTACCCGACACCCCTACCAAATGCCCTCTACAACCTGACAGAGTTTCATGAAAATAGCTCAAAGGGTACTTAGGAGTTATGCGGTGCACAATAATGCGTTTATGGATAGACAGATGGATGGATAGACAGATGGATTCCATGCTGATAGCTATATCCCCTAAACCTATCAGTAGGAGGATAACGAAATTCAACAACAGGTCTTGATGGTATAGTTATATAAACTTAGATGCAATTATTTTTTTTATACTTTTATATGCAATTTCTAAATCTGTGACCTTGACCTCAATGTCATACCCAAGGATGAGGATCATGCTGAGTAAAACTCTAGTCCTATATCTACCAACATGTAAAATACTAGACAAAGTGTTCAGTGGGGCACGTATACCCCAGACCAGCGCTACCGCCGCTTTTTAAAGAGCACAAAGTATGTAGCTTTGACTCTGGAGATGGCAGTTGTATGCTATATGTTATAACATTGAGAAAATTCAATCACACATAATATGAAGCCCTTGACCTAAAAGGTCAGGCACAGGTGCAGGGATTGAGCTAAATAAAACTTTAGCCCTATAACCATCACCATATACCAGTGAAATCAACCAGTCTTTAAAATATAAGCAAAAATGACATTTGTATGAAAAGTCTGTGACCTTGACTTAAAAGCCATGGCCCAGCTTGGGGATGGTGCCGAGAAAAACTTCAGACCTATATATACCATTATGCTTAATATTAATGAAACCAACAAAAGGGTCTTCATAATATAGCTATATAAACTTAAATGCAATTTTTTTACTTTTATATGAAATTTCTAAGTCTGTGACCTTGACATCAAGGTCATACCCCAGATAAGAATGATGCGGAGTAAAACTCTAGCCCTATATCTATCAACATGTAAAGTATAAATTATTAAATTCCTCAAAAGGTCTTGATGGTATAGCTATATAAACATAAACACAAAAATTTTGACTTATTTATGAAAATTCTAAGTCCGTGACCTTGACCCCAAGGTTATTCCGTGAGATAGGATTGGTGCTGATAAAAACTTAAGCCCTATATTTACCATCAGACCAAATATGAATGAAATCCATCAAAGGGTTTTTAAAATATGAGGTCTTATAAACTTTAACATAAAAACTTTGACCTTAAGACAAAAGTATTGGGGATGGTGCCGAGAAAAACTTTAGACCAATATATACCATCATGCTTAATATTAATGAAACCAACAAAAGGCTCTTCATAATATAGCTATATAAATTTTAATGAAAATTTTAAGGTGACCTGCCTACTCAATGTCCTCTACATATCGGTAAAGTATCACAAAAATATCTTAAAGAATTTTGAGTTATTGCCCGCTCAAGATTTAAATAACTAAGGGAGAAAACTGAAGATTGGAGTCAGTAAGAGTGTCATTCTTGAACGTGATATGCCTACGCAATGTCCTCTACATACCGGTGAAGTATCATGAAAATATCTTAATGTGTTTTAAAGTTATGGCTCGCACAAAATTTTTACAATTCTTGAGACAATGGGAGATAACTCATGGACCAAGTCAGAGTTGTCTTTCTTGTACCTGACACCCATACCAAATGCCCTCTACAATCTGACAGTTTCCTGAAAATAGCTCTAAGGATAGTTAGGAGCTATGGGGTGCACAATAATGCCTTTATGGACAGACAGATGGATGAACGGATGGATTCAATGATGATAGCTATATCCCCTTAACCTCTCGGTAGGAGGATAAAGAAATGCAACAAAAGGTCTTGATGATATAGCTATATAAACTTAGATGCATTTTTTTTACTTTTATATGAAATTTCTAAGTCTCTTACCTTGATCTCAAGGTCATACCCCGGGATGGGGATGATGCTGAGTAAGACTCTAGACCTATATCTACCAACATGTAAAATATAAATGAAATTCCTCAAAGGGTCTTGATGGTATAGCTATATAAACATAAACACAAAAATTTTGACTTATGAAAACTCTAAGTCCGTGACCTTGACCCCAAGGTTATCCCCTGGGATAGGATTGGTGCTGATAAAAACTTAAGCCCTATATCTACCATCAGGCCAAATTTGAATGAAATACATCAAAGGGTCTTCATAATATAAGATCTTATAAACTTTAATGTAAAAACTTTGACCCTGAGACAAAAATAAAGTATGAACGAATAATGCTTCAACGGATGGACGGACAGACAAACAGATTCCTTGCTGATAGCTATATCCACTCAACCTTTCAGTTAGGGAATACTGAAATTTTACAAAAGGTCTAGATGATATGGCTATATAAGGTTAAATGCAAACATTTTTACTTTTATATGAAAATTCTAAGTTCGTGACCTTGACCTCGGTCACACCCTGAGTAGGGATCATGCGGAGTAAGACTCTAGGCCGATATCTAGCAACATGTCAAGTATAAATAAAATTCCTAAAGGGTCTTGATGATATAGCTATATAAACTTAAACACAAAATTTTTGACTTTTTTATGAAAATTCCTTGACCCCAAGGTCACCCCCCCCCCCCGGGATGGGGATGGTGCTGATAAAAACTTTGGACCTATATCTACCATCATGCCAGATATGAATGAAATCCATCAAAGGGTCTTCAAAATATGAGGTCATAAATTTTAACGCAAAAACTTTGACCCTGTGACGGAAAGACGAACGAACGAACGAACGAACGTACGAACGTACAAACGAAGGAACGAATGTATGTACGAACGAACGGAAAAGTGAAAACTATATACCCCCACATACTTCGTATGTCGGAGGTATAATATATGAAATTCCTTAAAGGGTCTTGATGGTATAGCTATATAAACATAAACACAAAAAATTTGACTTTTTGTATGAAAATTCTAAGTCCATGATCTTGACCCCAAGGTTATCACCCGGGGTAGGATTGGTGCTGATAAAAACTTAAGCCCTATATCTACCATCAGGCCAAATATAAATGAAATCTATCAAAGGGTCTTTATAATATAAGATCTTATAAACTTAAACGTAAAAACTTTGACCCTAAGACAAAAATAAAGTATGAACGAATAATGCTTCAACGGACGGACGGACGGACAGAGGAACAGATTCCTTGCTGATAGCTATATCCGCTCAACCTTTCAGTTAGGGGATACTGAAATTTAACAAAAGGTCTTGATGATATGGCTTATACGCAAACATTTTTACTTTTATATGAAAATTCTAAGTTTGTGACCTTGACCTCGGTCACGCCCGGGGTGGGGATCATTCTGAGTAAGACTCTAGGCCGATATCTACCAACATGTCAAATATAAATGAAATTCCTCAAGGGTCTTGAAGATATAGCTATATAAGCTTAAACACAAAAAACTTGGACTTTTTTTATGAAAATTCTAAGTCCATGACCTTGACCCTAAGGTCACTTCCGGGGTTGGGATGGTGCTGATAAAAACTTTAGACCTATACCTACCATCATGCCAAATATGAATGAAATCCATCAAAGGTTCTTTAAAATATGAGGTCTTATAAACTTTAACGAAACAACTTTGACCCTGTGACGAAAGACGAACGAACGAACGAACGAACGAACGTACGTACGAACGAACGAACGGACGAACGGAAAAGCGAAAACTATATACCCCCACATATCGGGGGTATAAAAAGTTTTATAACCTCGGGGCCAGATTATGGGAATACGCATTCTCATCTGGGCCTTTGCTGTTCACATATCACATCAGGGATAATATCTCACGTATCATTTCGAAAACGTGCCTCTTCAAATATATTATTAATATTATAAATATATAATTAAACCACCAAAAATGAAAATTTTCAGTTAAAAAATCTGAAATTCTTTATATTGCTGCTTAAAACATAGATTGTGGGTATTCGTTAGAAACACCCCGGCGAGGCGATTCTAACGCGTACCCACAATTTGTTTTTGAGCAGATATAAGAAAAATAATGTATACCCATGCAAACCCCAGTTTTACTATATATAAGTGGGGTTTAAGGGGATCAAAATTATAGGCATGTTTTCGTGATGTCTACACGTCTAGCCAAACCAGAGCCAGCGATGTTGTGATAGGAAAATGCTTGATATCTATAGAAGCGTCTGCTACAGACAAAATTGCAAATCAGCGAAAACTTCAAAATGACATTGATAGGCTGAGCACATAGTACAAGAAAATTGGAAATGAGGGTTCCTATCAGTAACATGCCGTTTGATACGAATCAAGTGGATTCATGCGGCGTAGACCATTATAGATATAGTACTGGAACAAGACAATACCATTATGTACTTTGGAGTCACTGTCATAAATTGCTGTACCCATATATTCGGGAAGCCCACCCCACCCCCTCTCTTCCAAAGGATAATTGGCAAACTGCAGACACAGATTAGACGCCACAATACGCGGCGTCTGATCAGGGTCTACACTGTTTGCATTAAATACAGGAAATTTCTGTAAAACATAATAATAATAACAAAAATCTTTTATTGGAAATAGAACGGTCCAAAGAGTTGTGGTAGAAGAGTCCACTCGATGTAAATGGGTTAAGTTATTGAATGCAAACATCCATTTCGAAAACGCATCTATTCAAATATATAGAAAATTTCACCTAAAAAAACACTGAAAATTTTCCGATAAAAATCTTTGATATTTTTAGTATTTCTGCTAAAAACATAGATTGTGAGTACTCATTAGAACCGCCTCGGCGAGGCGGTTCTAACGAGTACCCACAATCTATGTTTTTGAGCAAAAATAAGAAAAATGATGTATACCCCTGTAAACCCATGTTTTACTATATAAAAGAGGGGTTTAAGGGGTCAAAACTATATAGGCATGTTTTCGTGATGGGTATAATTTGCACACAGGCTTACTGAGCCTTGGGTGTACTCCTAAGAATTATTTTCCCAAATATCCAATGGTAACCTATTTATTCCCCCCGTCTGATGGTAAAAGCATCAAGCAAAAATACCGATGTCTGATCTGATTTGTTAAAAAAAATGATCTGATTTGTTAAAAACAAAAACAAAAAAAAAAAAAAAAAAAAAACATCGAGTAGATGGCAAAAGCAAGCCGTGGCACTTTCTTTTCAAATGCTCTGCTTTAGGGCAGACGTCTAAAAAGGTCTACTTTTAAAGGAAAGAGATTTGCTCATAAAGAGAAGGATATTCTTTTTTTTTTTTTTTTTTTTTTTCTAAAACAAGCCGCATTTTAGAAAAGGACTTTTTGTGCTCAAAAGCAAAGAGGAAGTCACAAAAAAGTGATTGCTTTTAAGATGACGGCAAGTATACCAAGTGCACCTAGTCCCTATTCAGGTTCTTTTTTGCATTTCAAGAACTGTTTTGTTTGAAAGAAATGTTATCTTCTTACTTGTAGGGTCCTGTTCTTTGTGGATGAGAGAAAGACACTCCAGAGACTTTTCAAAGATCAGCTGGTTCTGATCTTCCAGTGATATGACTGCTACGGCCTGGAAAAGAAAGTGTGAACTCCATCTCTTAAGCGCTAAGCAAAATTGAAGCAGACGGCATTCAAGTCTTTTATTATTATTATTATTTTTCAGAGAAAATAAGACTTGGCATTTCATATCAGGCAGACGAATCACATGAATTTTCAAGCCTAAATTTTTTCATTCTAATTTTTTTTTTTTTTTTTTTTTTTTTCTGAGAAAATAAGACTTTGCATTCCATGTGAATCATCTGCCAGTGAGACGATTCACATGAAATGTCAAGCCTTTTTCTTCATTCTAAGTTGTTCTTTAGTATTATGTTAAGGGGAAAATAAGACGACATTTTATGTGAATCGTCTACCAGGCAGATTCACATGAAATGTCAAGCCTTACTTTCTTGATAAAGTAAAACAAAAATGTTTCAAAGAGTCGTCAGCTGAGGTTTTGAATAAAGCTTTAAATTAAGATTCAAAGCAGATATTTAATGAATTGTGGTATATATGGACCTCAGACCATTTCAATGCGCACAGTTTTTAGCAGGGTTGTCACCCGTCTCATCACGAAAACAAGCCTATTCAAATATACTGAAAATTTTACCACCAAAAAATGAAAATTTTCAGATAAAAAAATCTGATATTTTTCATATTTCTGCTCAGAACATAGATTGTGGGTACTCGTTAGAACCGCCTCGGCGAGGCGGTTCTAACGAGTACCCACAATCTATGTTTTTGAGCAGAAATAAGAAAAATAATGTATACCCCTGTGAACCCCAGTTTTACTATATAAAACTGGGCTTTAAGGGGGTCAACATTATATAGGCATGTTTTGTGATGTGTCGTCCTTTTTTGCTTGGAAAACACTGTTGAAATATACTTTGAACACAACATCATCATCATCATCATCATCATCATCACCATCATCTTCATCATCATTCGAACAATAGAATATTATCACATGATTCATGTTAGCTTTGCCTGTCTGCTGGCGGTTTCATTTACAGATATTGACTTGTATTTTGGCCTTTGGGCCTTTTGTTTTAATTTATTACCGATTTAAACAATGGCGCCCACAATTCCTGCACATTTAAATAACATTCTCTATATTTCTTTCAATATATAACGATTTAGTTTGTTATAAATTGGCCATCTGTCAAGAGAAAAGGTGTTTTAGAGTATGCGCCTAGAATCATCACGAAAACATGCCTATATAATTTTGACCGCCTTAAACCCCACTTTTATATAGTAAAACTGGGGTTTATAGGGGCATAAATTATTTTTTCTTATTTTGCTTAAAACATAGATTGTGGATACTTTGTGGGTACTCGTTGAGTCTTCGCTGGGCGCACATGCCATTTTTTTTTTTTTTTTTTTTTTTTTTTTTTTTTTTTTTTTGGTTTTGTCATGCGCTGGCTCATTTTAGAGAGTTGCATCTTTTGAAAATGATTCATTTCCTCTTATTTTACCAGATTAGCATGGATGCGCAGGATATTTTGAAAATGCACATTTGGTATATGCCTTTTTTTGAAAAATGAACCAGCGCACGACAAAGCCTACAATAAGACCTGTGTGACTAGCAAAGATTCAGATCAGCCTGTACATCCACCCAGTATGGCAAGGGTTCTTGTTTATCCCTCTTTAGATAGCCTTGAGGTTGTAGAAGGCACATGCGATCAGCAAAGACTCTGATCAGACTGCGCGGATGCGCAGGCTGATCTGAATCTTCGCTGGTCGCACAGGTCTTATGGTAGAGCTTTTAATTGTGCGCTGTCTAAAACGTCTCTTTTTCTATGACTAGACCCAGCTGTAATTACTTCAGATCTTTTTTCGATTTCATGAAATTTTATGGCTCAAAGTTTACTTTTTGAGATATGTACTGTACTGGGAATAATTATTTTGCGCCTCTCAAGGAAATAAATGAATGCGTCATACCGAGAGAAAAGGGCCCTCACACCATATGCAAACAGGAATTGCACCGATCAAACTGCGTATCCGCCCAGTTTGATCAGGACATTATCTGTGCGAAAATGTATCCTACTTTAAAGAAAGATTCCGTCAGCGGACAACAAATGCCCTGATCAGATTGCGCGACTACACAGGCTGATCTGTGCCTTCAATGCTCGGGTATCCGACGTCGACCCTTTCCTGACGTTGCGCTTCAAGCGATGATTTTCAGATCGAGCGCAGCTGCAGTAAAGTTTCTTTTACCATATTTACCTTAAGAATTGGAGCAGACAGGCCTTAGCAAACAGTGTAGACCCAGATCAGACGCCGCAGAGTGCGGCATCTGATCAGGGTCTACACTGCTTGACAAACTACTCAACAGTTTCTTATCGAATCAACGGGTATCTAACTGGACTTGCTCAGATATGGTAAGGAGTTAGGTGTCCAGATATTTGGCATAAATACTGTAGGTATATTTCGATGGAAGTGTGTAACAGCAAAATCTGCGGCATCTGATCAGGGTCTACACAGTTTGACAAAGCATTCAACAGGATCAATGGGTAACTAAATGGACTTGCTCAGATATGGTAAGGGGTTAGGTGTCCAGATATTTGGCATAAATACTATATGTATATTTCGATGGAACTGTGTTACAGCAAAATCTGCGCCGTTGATCAGGGTCTACACTGTTTGACAAACCATTCAGCAGTGTCGAAACGAATCAACGGGTAACTAACTGGACTTTCTCAGATATTTTAAGGAGTTAAGTTGTCCGGATATTTAGCATAAATACTGTAGGTATATATTTCGAGGGAACTGTGCTACAGAAAATATAGAATAGATACAAATATGCAAATAAGAACAAACTGATTTCAGAGGAGCCGTCTGATAAACCTCCCCATGTATTGATCCTTTAACAGTTTTCAACTTTCTTTTTTTTATGGATGAGTGCGAGAAAGATACTTAACATCACGAAAACATACCTAAATAATGTTGACCCATTTAAACCCCACTTTTATATAGTAAAACTGGGCTTTACAGGGTTATACCTTATTTTTCTTATTTCTGCTCAAAAACATAGATTGTGGGTACTCGTTAGAACCGCCTCGCCGAGGCGGTTCTAACGAGTACCCACAATCTATGCTTTGAGCAGAAATATGAAAAAAATATCGGAATTTTTATCCGAAAATTTTCATTTTTTTTGGTGGTAAAATTTTCAGTATATTTGGATAGGCTTGTTTTCGTAATGAAACTTTTCAAAGACCAAGCGATTCTGATCTTCAAGTGCCACTGCTGCTTCCGTCTGTAAGAGGGTCATGTGAAGAAGTTTGTCATTAACTGGATTCCGCAGTTTTATACCAGATATATTTCGAAACATTTCACTGCACTTCATTCCTGTAGCCAATAGATAATGATACCCGTTTATTTCATGCAGATTGACTTTTCAAATGACAAAGGTATTTAAGGTTGACATATGCTAGGTACAATATTTAAGAGAACTCCTCGACTTCTCGGAGTACGTGAAAATTGAAAGGTGTTTTGAAACCGCACAATCGCTAGCATGCCCAGATAGTGCCGGGCATGCATCAATGCTCGCGAGGCATGGATCATATATTGATCCCATATAAACATTCCTTATGCCATTGAGCTTTTGCTTCTTTCTACTTGAATTTGGGGGTTCCCTTAAACATTGTCCCTAGTATATATACTGTCATATACACCCAACATTTGACAAGTCACACTGTAACAAACATGGACAAAAGGACTGAAATTAGTGTCTGTATAACACGCCGCACTAAGCTGGAAACCTTTTAGCTTTTCATTGATATAGATGCAAAGCAGATATTTGAAGAGCTGTGTGATATATGTGGACCCCAGTCCGTCTCTAACTGCACAGTACTAAGGTGGATTTAAGCTTTTAAAGCTGGGAAACTGTCTGTCAAAGACATCACCTGCTTTAGTAGACCTAATATCTCTATCACCAAGACAAATGTCGCTACTGTAAAGGCCCTGGTGGATGCCCGGTAGTCGGTACAATGTACTTGTATAGGCATATCAAAAGACAGCGAACAAACAATTTCAAAGATTTTTTTTTTTTTTTTTTTTTGATTTGGGTTTTACGGCCTTTCAAGAATATTTCACTTATATCGAGCCGATCGTTCATCGAAGGTGGGCGAAAACCGGAGTACCCGGAGAAAAACCACCTGACCATCCGTAAGCAGAACTTGGCTTTCCCACATATGACCCGAGCTAGGCTCGAACCACAGCGGTGAGAAACCTAATGGATTAAGAGTCAACTCTCTTATCCACTAGGCTACGGGGGCCCGCCAATTTTAAAGAAGAAGTTGCACCAGAGAAAGATTTGTGCTAGATGGGTTTCTCATTTGCTCAAATAGGAGCATAAGAAACAGCGTCTTAACCCTTGTTCTGCTGAATAAATTAAGATGCTACGCCTACTTCTAATATTCAGCCAATCAGATCACTTGATCCAGGTTGTTGATACAAATCCACATACTTAATGGCCAACAGTGCAGATCCAGATCAGTTGGCTTCTTCAGAAGCCAACTGATCTGGATCTACAGTGTTTGTTAAGACAGGGTATATCCGGGTTCAGCAGGACAAGGGTTAAAACTTTTCCCAGAACTGCCGGATAAAATCCAGAAACGGTAAAAGTCGGGCTGTTTCTAACTTGCAAACAGGTGAAAAAATCTGACTCCAAGGTTATAAAATTTTTCTCGTCAACTCAACTTAGCACGAAATTTTCTCGCTAATAAATATGAAAATGCCAACAACAGTTTGCATTTTCAAATTTATTAGCAGAGAAATTTTCTTACTTAGCTATGCTTAGGAAGAAATAATTTGCAGTTGTTAGTAATTTTAGACTTATTAGCAGAGCAAATTTCATGCTCAGCTTAGTTGAGCACGAAAAAAAGCTTTATAAGCTCGAAGCCTGGATGCACATAGTTAATCTAGAGAGAAGGGCTGATAACAAGCAATAGAAATGGCAAGATCAAATACGCCCATTTATTGCCAAGAAAACCATCAATCGAAACAAAATGTACGCCACCATTTTGTTTTAGTTCTAGCGGACCATCTGTTCAAAATCATTGTCCATGTGGTCATACTGTCACTGGGTGCTTTCATAATGTAAGCGTTCAGAAAAACCAGATCGCTTTTTGACGTATGACAATAATGTGTCAACGCTTTGTTTTACCAGGGTTCTTGTGGTTTTGGTTCTGAAGTGCAGCCTGTTATCAAAAAGATGTTTTAAACCATAAAAGTATTCCCCAATAACAGAAACACATTTGTATAAATGTTTACCCAGTCATGAAATGCAGTTTGATAGTCTTTTTTTTTTTTTTTTTTTTTTTTTTGGTATCTGTTGGAGACACTGGTATATAGCGCTTTCAAGAGAATGTCTGCATTTACATGTGTTCCCAGAAACATTTTCTAAAGCCTTGAGAACAGTACATAGTCCCAAATAGACTCAAAAAATGAATTGACATCTCAATTCAAAGCTATTATATGTAGATTTTTTAATTACAACAAACCGAATAGGTAGAGCGATGATAAGATTGCTCTAAGTTTTGGGGCAGATTGGCTTTAGTGACAGTGTACAAAGCAGACGTCAAAGAGAGCGGCATCATGATCAGGATGTATACTGTTTACACCTGGCAGTATTTTTAACATCACTGGGTAGTAAAATAAATGTTCTGGGCCCAGTAGTTTAAAGCGTCGTTAGCTTAACGAGCTCATTAGTGGTCAAATTGTTACCTGTTCTAGTAAATACAATATCTAATTCACAAGTATTTTGCCGAAAAACATGTGAGTAGCTTTTGCAGCAAACATATTAGCGTAAATGCCATATTTAATGATCAAATTTTTAACGATACGTTAACTAGCGACGTCGTTAGTTTTGAACAACTGGGCCCAGGTTTTCTGAAGTGAACTCTTACATTTTTGAAGAAAGTAATGTCCTATGTTGGAACGTGGGATATCAATTAAAATTCAAGAACAGAATGACAAACAATGTAGATGCCAATGAGCTGGTTCGTCGGGCTCCATACGGTTTACAAAGGTGTATGCTACAGTCTGCAGAGCTGGACAGTAGTCACTGTTATATATCTTAAATTACTTTTTATTTAACAATATTTTCAGTTTCTTGTTTTAATTTCAGTCTATGAGTGAAAAATGCAAGTTCCAACAAGAGCTGTCGGAGGACAGCGAGCTCGCCTGCTGGGTACATTTTATATTGTAACATTTTTATCATTAAGCCATATAATATATGTCACACTGACCTAGATGTATTTGTATGTAAATCATTTTGTCACTTAGATATAATAATCCAGGTATGACAATTCTCCATGAAATAGTAATAAAAATAAAAGGCAAAATCACTGAAGCATGAAATATAGGTCACAATGACCTAGATATAGTAGGTGGTCATTCATTGGGTCACATGGAACTAATATCCCAGGTGTGACATTTATCCAACAAACATTCAAGATATAAGGCAAAATCACTGAACCATGAAATATAGGTCACACCAACAGAGATATATTTTGACGTCAATAATCGGGTCACAAGGAACTAATATCCCAGGTGTGACATTTATCCAACAAATAGTATTCAAGATATAAGGCAAAATCACTGAACCATGAAATATAGGTCACAATGACCTAGATATAGTAAGTGGTCATTCATTGGGTCACATGGAACTAATATCCCAGGTGTGACATTTATCCAACAAATAGTATTCAAGATATAAGGCAAAATCACTGAACCATGAAATATAAGTCACACCAACAGAGATATATTTTGACGTCAATAATCGGGTCACAAGGAACTAATATCCCAGGTGTGACATTTATCCAACAAATAGTATTCAAGATATAAGGCAAAATCACTGAACCATGAAATATAGGTCACACCAACAGAGATATATTTTGACGTCAATAATCGGGTCACAAGGAACTAATATCCCAGGTGTAAGATTTATCCAACAAATAGTATTCAAAATATAAGGCAAAATCACTGAACCATGAAATATAGGTCACAATGACCTAGATATAGTAAGTGGTCATTCATTGGGTCACATGGAAGTAATATCCCAGGTGTGACATTTATCCAACAAATAGTATTCAAGATATAAGGCAAAATCACTGAACCATGAAATATAGGTCACACCAACAGAGATATATTTTGACGTCAATAATCGGGTCACAAGGAACTAATATCCCAGGTGTGACATTTATCCAACAAATAGTATTCAAGCTATAAGGCAAAATCACTGAACCATGAAATATAGGTCAAAATGACCTAGATATATTAAGTGGTCATTCATTGGGTCACATGGAACTAATATCCCAGGTGTGACATTTATCCAACAAATAGTATTCAAGATATAAGGCAAAATCACTGAACCATGAAATATAGGTCACAATGACCTAGATATAGTAAGTGGTCATTCATTGGGTCACATGGAACTAATATCCCAGGTGTGACATTTATCCAACAAATAGTATTCAAGATATAAGGCAAAATCACTGAATCATGAAATATAGGTCACAATGACCTAGATATAGTAAGTGGTCATTCATTGGGTCACATGGAACTAATATCCCAGGTGTGACATTTATCCAACAAATAGTATTCAAGATATAAGGCAAAATCACTGAACCATGAAATATAGGTCACAATGACCTAGATATAGTAAGTGGTCAATCATTGGGTCACATGGAACTAATATCCCAGGTGTGACATTTATCCAACAAATAGTATTCAAGATATAAGGCAAAATCACTGAACCATGAAATATAGGTCACAATGGCCTAGATATAGTAAGTGGTCATTCATTGGGTCACATGGAACTAATATCCCAGGTGTGACATTTATCCAACAAATAGTATTCAAGATATAAGGCAAAATCACTGAACCATGAAATATAGGTCACAATGACCTAGATATAGTAAGTGGTCATTCATTGGGTCACATGGAAGTAATATCCCAGGTGTGACATTTAACCAACAAAAAGTATTCAAGATATAAGGCAAACTCACTGAACCATGAATATATAGGTCACAATGACCTAGATATAGTAAGTGGTCATTCATTGGGTCACATGGAAGTAATATCCCAGGTGTGACATTTATCCAACAAATAGTATACAAAATATAAGGCAAAATCACTGGACCGTGAAATCTAGGTGACCTTGACCGTAAAATGTAGGTCACCATGATCTTCACTCTCTTACACTTAAACTGATGTCACATAGTTAGCTGATGTATAACCAGTTGTGTCTATAACCTGTAGGCATATAAGATTTTACAAATGTGTCCTAGATTTTGACCCCTAGCCCCACCCCAAGGCCCACCCTGAGGTATGAACCCAGGGGTATGTTCTTTTGGAATCTCAGAAGACTCGTCCAGGTACCCAAATTCTAAATATGAATGCTCTATGAGGAGTGAAAGTCAAGATATAAGAATTTGAAAAACTTTAACACAGTATTACAAAGGTGTCCTAGATTCTGACCCCTAGCCCCACCCAGGGGCATGAACCCAGGGGTTTATTCTCTTGGAATCTCAGAAGACCCTCCAAGGTACCTAAGTTCCAAATTTGATGCCTCTGTGAGGAGTGACTGTTGAGATATAAGCATTTGAAAAACTTTAACACAGTGTGACGGGAACGGGAACGCAAACGCAAACGCAAACGCAAACGCAAACGCAAACGTGGACGACCGGGGTGACTACAATAGCTCTCCTTGTACTTCGTACAGGCGAGCTAAAAACGAACAGTTTTTTATTGAACAATTCTGATATGCGGCGATTATGTAAATCCTACACATTTGTGCTAATAAAATATAAATCAGAGGCGTTGAACGGTGGCTTCCTTCGGCAAAGATAAAGCATGTCCATTGTTTAACTCGGTAAAGGTAATAGGTATGTATGAAGTGTTGTGCCTAGACCCATCTGCTTGGAGGACACACTTGGTCATTATGATATTTTACAAAGGGCAGTTTAACATTTTAAAGGGACCTCAATACATGAAGTATAAGCAAAATGTTTAATTTTGGAGGTCAGCTGAGCCCCGCCCCATATTCTTTGTTGAAAGGGCCGCCAATGATTTTAGGTGTGCAAATGGCCCCATGGACTGTTCTAGGCTAAATATTGTGTATGTAGTGCTGGGGCGGGGGCGGGGGCGGGGGCGAGAGCGGGTCGACAGATGGATGGATATAGATGTGTGCGTGCGTTCGTAGGCATATATGTTAAAATGAATAACACCTACCATTGTTGTTTTACATGTTAACTAATCCAAAGGAGAACGGTAGTGACATCAAGCCAAAATGGGTATTCATAGGATGTATATTCATAGCCAGTATTTGGTCTGTTTCATATCTGAAAAAATAATAAGATTATTAATTAGTTCTTTCGACTCCATTGACAAAATAATACCGTGTTAACCCTAAGTACTGTAACATCGTAATTTCTTACCATATTTGAGTGAAACGTTTATTCCTGTCGTGTGCAGTTTGAAGACAAAGCCTCTGTGCTAAGCTGTATCAAATGTCGTGCATATGTCACAAAATACATCGTGTTATTCATTACGAAAACACGCCTATTCAAATATATTGAAAATTTTACAACCAGAAAAGGAAAATTTGCAGATAAAAATTCTGATATTGTTCATATTTCTGCTCAAAACATAGATTGTGGCGAGGCGGTTCTAACGAGTACCCACAATCTATCTTTTTTAGCAAAATAATAAAAATTATGTACACCCGTGTAAACCCAAGTTTTACTATATAAAAGTGGGGTTTAAGAGAGTCAAAATTATATAAGCATGTATTCGTGATGACTGACAATACATTGTCCTCTACAAGAGCTTTAACCCTTTCACACCTAAGTTTCTGCAGTGACCCTTTCCTACTTTGAATTGGGGCATGTTCACACCTAAAACAGTATGTCTAATCTGGATCTGTACTGTTTGCAAAGGTATCCTGGTTGGTTTACAGGGATGAAAAGGTTAAAGCAAGTATTGCGAAGGTATATATCGACTAGCCGTTTGTAGTTGAATGTCCATGAGTAAACCTTGACCGGAGAGCAAATTAATGTTAACGGATCAAGTTACCTATTCATTTTCTATTTTTTCATAACTTTTCCACAGAGAGTAGGAACGAAATAGACATGTATTAATGGGATGAGTCGGACGCTTAATGTTTCTTACAAAAATTTCACCTCCAAAAACTGAAAATTTTCAGATAAAAATTTCGATATTTGTCATATTTCTGTTCGACACAGAGATTGTGGGTACTCGTTAGAACCGCCTCAGCAAGGCGGTTCTAACGAGTACCAACAATCTATGGTTTTGAGCAGAAATAAGAAAAATAATGTAAACCTCTGTAAACCCCAGTTTTACTATATATAAATGGGGTTTAAGGGGGTCAAAATTATATAGGCATGTTTTCGTGATGGTTGGAGCAAATTGTGAAATGTCCAAATTGTGGGTTTGTTGTCATAAAAACGAAAGTAGCGTTTCATAATCGGAGCATTTGAATTCAGACTTCTAAGCAGATAATATTCCAAACTACATGTACCAGGTTTACAAAGTATATGCCTCTAAAATGAAAGGAAGTGTTACCAGTTTTGCGTCTTAAATATACTCATACAAATAACAGGATTTCGTGGCTAGGTTGCTCAATCGTAGCAGGATATACATATTACTGCCTAGATGTTTCGTGAACCTTGTAAGTAAATTTGTGAATGATCAGTTATTTCCAAGGGGCGAAAGTCAGTCGTTGAAATCATTATAATGCCTGTTAAAAAGCAACAAATGAAATGTCGCAAACCTATCCATTTTTTTTTTTTTTTTTTTTTTGTGTGCCAATTTAAACTGTAGCCTATGTGTCCAAACAAAAGTGCCGGTGCGTCCATGCTACAGCCTATGTTTCCTCTATTGCCAGTGTAAACCTAGACCTCTGAGCTAAAACTGACGACAGTAGTGCATATATTATTACGCTTTCTTCATGTACACATTAACTATATTACGCCTGATGCTTTGTTCAAAAGGCAAAAGGCGGTACAGTATATTGGCACAGTCCAGTCGACCAGTTTTTTGCCTTAACTCGAATTTTGAGGTATGTATTAGGAAACAAATTACAGAAACAGAAAAAAAAAAGTAATCAGGAAATGTTAAACTCAGAATAATTTCCAAACAAAAGCAAATCTTTCTAGGATGACGAAAATAATGGATAAATATATTAAAATACCTGCAATAAATATTTATCCCGGCTACTAATTCCAGTAACTATATACTATTTTGAACTCCGTTGCGCACATTTAGTCCATACTATTACATGTATATCACAGGTATCTCGTCATGTTAAGGGAAAAAGAATAATTCGGCATTGTCCTCAACGTATCTGTTTTCTTTGCGCTATTGCTTCACTTGTTATACAGCAGAATGCAAATAAACTAGTTATAAAACTGAACTCGCCTTGAGAAAACAGACCTTATACCAGACTGAATTAGCATGCTCTTTTTCACAAAAACTTAAAGAGAAAAGATTCACCTGATAGATGCTAACCATTTCCGCCAAGATAGACAACTCCTGTAACTTCATATTTGCATTACTGCACGTCAAGTCCGTTCTGTAAAGAGGTCTACTCTATAAGGAAAGAATTTGCTCCCTCTGGGAGCAAATTCTTTCCTTTAAGAGTAGACCCCTTTACAGAAGTGGACAAAACAATTTTTAAACTCTTGAAAGTATATATTTCCATTAATTATATTGTATGTGTTCACAGATTCATTTTATCTTGTAGAACATGGTTCCCAACTTCCAAGACAATGACCAGACTTCGCAGAGGTAAGTCTACTTACATTACACCTTTTTCTGTTGCCATGTTTCATTAATAATAAAGAGTGAGCGATTGTCTTGGTGCCAGACTGTGTCCCGCCTTCTACATTGTCTATTATCGTGACATAGACAAGAACAAAAAGGTAACTGGAAATCAATAAGTACTGATTGTTTAAAGCTTAGCATGTTTCAAACATTTTCAGCATACGGCATTTTGAAATATTTTTATTTTTCGCAGAAGAAAATAGTGTTTGCATTTCATGCAAATTGTCTTCTTATGAGACAATTTGCATGAGATATCAAAACTTATTTAGGAAAAAAACTGACATATTTATAACAGTATGTCGTCTGCTGAAATGTGCCCAGAGGGTGGTGAGGGTTAATTACTTACTATTGTTCTCAATGCTTTCATAGGTTATAGTGACATCTAAAAATAGTGAATTTTATATAGAGATAGCACTTACCCAATAGTCAAGAATATATATACAAATACAACTTCTAAGCAAGTTCGAACACGCACACACACACACACACACACACACACACACACACACACACACACACAATCTTAGATCCTGAAGAACTCTCACTTCAACAGGAGCTCCGATTTTACTTCTTCAGTGATAATGACATGAAAAAATGCATATGTCAAACACAAATCACGTAGATTGCTTTCCATTAAAGTGAGTAATGGGATATAAAGGATATTGATTTTCAGGCGGATTTCCGAAATCAACTCTAATATTCAGTGCTGAAGAGATAAAGTGTACAGCGGTGTACATTCTGCAATCTGTGGCATTTTGTGACCTGTTATTCCAAGAACTCCCGCACATTTGATTATTCATTCCAGTAGTTTGTTTCCGAAGAACCTATGCAGGAACAACTGCTGTTTGTTTGTTGGAACTGATAGTACAATGGTACGCTTTTTCAAAGTAACGTTTTCCATAGCTGTGCAGCGTCGTATTTTGACACTCCCTCGTACGATGCCGTACTTGACATTCAACGCATGGAGCTTGTTACATCGCACCGCAATTTGATATTGTTACGACTGATGTCTAAAAGTATTGTAATGTGATATAATTTTGGTGTGGAATTACGTGTGTATATATATATATATATATATATATATATATATATATATATATATATATATATATATATATATACAATGTATATACAATGAATATATCGGTAACACCCATTTTTATATAGTGAATATATAAATCTATCTTTTACTTAACAGTAACTACAGTTCCTTATCATCATCTTTATAGTAAAAAGGGCTTAGCTCAACAGAACATTTTTGGTATTGACATGTTAGTTTAACTTTGGGTATACATTAATCACATTTAGCGATTCTACAGATGCAGAGGCAAAATATTAACCCTTCTTATGCTGAATATATCAAGATGCCATGCCCACTTCCAATTTTCAGCCAATCAGATTACTTGATCCATGTTGTTGATATAAATTCACATACTGAATGGCAAACAGAAGCCAACTGATCTGGATCTACATTGTTTTCAAATGCAGGGTATATTCAGGTTCAGCAGACCAAGGTTTAAGGAACGAAAGATGACAGATGTACACAGTGCAACGTATTCTGTCAATCACTTTTTCTACATAAGATATTCACCTCATTAGATATAGTACTTTGAATTTTAATTTCCTTGGAAAGTCGAGTTCAGCTTAATCCGGTGCTAGGGGCGTATGGAGTCCTACAAACTACATTTCTGCTATATGAAGAGTAATCAAAGTACTGACAGCACTGGTTGGTCGATTGTCTGAGTGTAAGCTGGGAAAATGATCCTGAACAGGGACTTAAGAACAACACTTAACTTCCTGTAATTTAAGCAAACAGTGCAGATTCTGGTCAGACGCCGCGTTCTGTGACGTCTGGTCTGGTTTTGCACTCTTTGCCAGTGTTCCAAATGTCCCAGTCCAGGTGTGACAAATAATCCTCTGTCAATAGCACTCAGACGTCACAGCGACAAGAATAGCGGGGCTATAAATAACCGTTATCTGGATTTCGTCTTACGCGCGGTTTGATTACATTGATCAATGATAGTCACGTGGACAACTACCTTAAGGAAATTTTGGCGTTTGTATGCTATGGCTCGATTGTAAACAATCGGTTCAATACGATTAAGATTCAGATTTCGATTCTGTTTCCAAGGGCAATCTTTACAGATGTTTTAGGCATAAACCATGTGAATGTCAAAGTGTGGCGCGATACCACACACTCAGTAGCATTGTTCCATGTCAATGTGTGGCGGCATTAGCGCGGTTTTCAGCGTCATAGTTTGACACTTTACAATAGTGTCAGATTACGGCGGAGTGTCAACGTACAGCGCTACATAGAAACAATAATCGAGGAGTACAAATGGATATCTGAAGAAACCTGTCAGCCAAAGAGCCATAAAGGGAATATCACCTATTCAGATTGATACTAGCAGAACTTGATATCAGCCTCGGGGATTTGTTTTTCCGATGCTCGCAGACAAATTAATTATTTTATAATTGAGTGCATTTTGTGATTTGTGTGTTTAAAAAGTCATAACGTCAACTTCTACATAATATTGGAGACATTATTCCACCTTTACATCATGACTGTTCTCTGTTCTGAATACATACAGCGTTTCTATACATAGATTTTTGTGCTTAAATCCTCAGAAATAATTTTAATCTTAGACCGTCAAATATAAAGTGACGGAGCTAAGGCAAGAAAGATAAAAAGATCGTTTGCTGATTTACCCTACAGAGTGCTTGAGGTTAAATGTGTACGGGACAGACTGAGGGGACAGAACAGGTAATGTGATAGTGTTAGGAACTGCAGTCATATGCGTCCCAACGTCAGAAATTTATAGTACATTAGGACATGATCGTACGGTGAAGATTCAGATCAACCTGCTCATTCTGATCAAAATTTTCACCGGGCGCATTTTGGATAGCCAAGGATGCAGTTTTTTCATGCGGACAACGAAGACTATTATCAAACTGTGCAGATGCGCAGGCTGATTTGAGTCTTCGTTAGGCGCATATGTCAGAAGGTATGTTTTCTCACATTACGGCTCATACCATATAGTAACCTGAGACATCTGACAACCCTCTTTACACCGACACTCGATACAACGACAAACTTCCATCACTAAAACATGCCTATATAATTTTGACCCCCTTAAACCCACTTTTATATAGTAAAACTGTGGTTTACAGGGGTGTACATTACTTTTCTTATTTCTGCTCAAAAACATAGATTGTGATACTCATTAGAACCGCCTCGGCGAGGCGGTTCTAACGAGTACCAACAATTTATGTTTTTGAGCAGAAATATGAAAAATATCAGTTTTTTGTCTGAAAATGTTCAGCTTTAAGAGGTGAAATTTTCTGTATATTTATATAGGCGTGTTTTCATAATGCGGATAATGACAAATCGGATATCACAAAACCTTCGCTCAAAGGGTGACACTTAATGAGAAATTATGCAAGACTATTGCATTAAACTTTCAAGCAACATATGTTTTGGATATTTGTAAGAATCGCCTCACTGAGGCGATTCTAACAAATATCCAAAACATATGTTCTATGAGGAAATAAGAATAAAACAAGGTCTTTCTTACATAACATTCTGTCTATTGAGGATTCTTTACAACAGCAAATTCATTTAAATGGCAATATCTTTGGGAACACCTGCTGTCATTGTAACGAGGGTGCACTGTATTTCATCAGAGACTCTAGTACAATACTGCCTTGCTTTCTGTGAAATTATAGATATATTAGTCTGAAGATGAAAACCACTAATAACATTAACAGTAATGACAGTCTGGTGTTACATAAGAAAATAAGCACAACGACCTTAAACTTTGGTCCTTACCGTCACGAAAACATACCTATATAATTTTGACCCCCTTAAACCCCATTTTTATATAGTAAAACTGGGGTTTAGAGGGGTATACATTATTTTTCTTATTTCTGCTCAAAAACATAGATTTTTTTTATGGGTACTCGTTAGAACCGTCTCGGCGAGGCGGTTCTAACGAGTACCCACAATCTATGTTTTGAGCAGAAATATGAAAAATATCAAAGTTTTTTATCTGAAAATTTTCAGTTTTTGGAAGTGAAACTTTCTATATATTTGAATAGGCGTGTTTTCATAATGACTTATCAGCTTTACAGTAGGATAACAAGTAACAATACTCTCCTACTGAAAATATGTGATATAAGGATAGGTAGTCGAATCAGTTCACGAATCACATTACGAAAACACGCCTATTCAAATATATAGAAAATGTCATCTCCAAAAACTGAAAATTTTCAGATAAAAAATTGTGATATATTTCATATTTCTGCTCAAAACATAGATTGTGGGTACTCGTTAGAACCACCTCGACGAGGCGGTTCTAACGAGTACCCACAATCTATGTTTTTGAGCAAAAATAAAAAAATAATGTATACCCCTGTAAACCCCAGTTTTACTATATAAAAGTGGGGTTTAAGGGGGTCAAAATTATATAGGTACGTTTTCGTGATGGTTCACAAACGTCAACTTTCTGTCTAGTATCAAGGAGCACCAAGCAAAAATAACTATGTAGCCGACAGAACAAGTCTAAAGAGGAAATCGTATACCTTCATGGGAGACTATTGTGTCAAAACTGCTTTAAAAAGAGTCTTTTAAAGTAGACCCTTATAAGAAGGGACATGATGTGCAAGTTAGCGAACTTGTAGTCACAAAAGTATTCTCCATAGTGAAAAAAAAAAAGAGTCAAAATGCCAAAATCACATCTCGTGAATTTATTGTTATGTCTGTTGACTACGGTGAATGTCTTAAATTTCGAATGCTTTATTTCATTGTTTTTTGGCCTAAATTTTACTTTTATGTAATGTTTTTCCTTAAAATACTTAGTGAAATGGCAAAACGTGTAGACCCTGATCAGGAGCAGATCTGGGTCTGCACTATTCGCATATGCCATTTTATCAGACACTTTGGTGTATGAAATTTCAGGACATTTACCGTACTGTACTTTCGACATCACCCGGAAAGACGCTTTTAGCCTGGCGTTTAATCTAAACTGAAAACATTTTGTTTAGATTTACCATATCTTATCAGAAACCATTTTTTTCTGTTTCTGCATTTGTTTACAAATATTTACCCTCGAATTAAATTTGCGGCCAAAAATTGGTCTGTCCTATGCAATTTCTATAGTAAAGTGATTTTTTTTTTTAATTTTGTCTAAAAATATTTATTAAATGAAACAGCCTTAAAATCTCGTTAAGGACCATTTTTTCCAGCCTACACTCAGAGAGAATCGACCCACTAGTGCTGTTAGTCCTTTGACCTGACATTTCGGCTCAATTATCAGCAAAAGCAGATAAACCGACTCCGTGCGATAGGTAATCAGATCAAGTCAAAACAGAGAAACAAATTTTGCCTGAAGTTTTACAAGATAATTTAATGTCTACATTAAAACTCACAACAATAATACTTCTAATCGACCATTGGATCGTTCGTCTAGACTAATTGAAATGTTGTTTGTACACTCTTCATGTAAAATTGAAAAAAAAAAAAAAAAAGACAACCACACGTACGTGGTGTAGGCTTATAATTGCTGCCCTATTTGTACTATATGGTCGAATGTATGGCGTACCAAAGGGGTCAAACATAGCGGTATCGCGTCACAGCTAAACTTACTGCACTGCGGAAGTTTAGCAAATTACTAATATTTTCAAAGTGCACTGATATAATATAGCGCTGCACTGGTAAAATAATATCACTGTTTTTGACTCCTTTACTACATCATATACGATGAGACCGCCAGTTCTTGTTGTTGCTTTTCTTTTATCCTGGTATTGTTAGCTATTCCCCAAGCTTCGAAGAAGTTGGAGGGGTGCATTGCTTTTAGGTCATTCGTCCGTTCGTTCATTACGTTTTTATCTAAATAACTCATAGTGTTTGGGACCTTTAAACATGGTGAGCTTTTTGGAGCTGAGGAGCATATCATTTGATCAAGTTTTGACAAAAAAACGAAAAGATTTTTGTGAGAGTTATACCCTTTTTCAAATTTGGCGTTTGCAGGGATACGCATAGTGTTACGGGCATCGTGTTTTACGAACATACATCTTAAGTTTAAACCTTGTTTTTTTTTCAGTCACCAAGTCCTTTCCAACCGCTTTGGGTGAAATAGCTCAAAACAGCATGTGAGAGTAGTTTGTATAGAGGATAACATACATGTAAACCCAAGTGAAACAAGACAAAAAAAATCAACGCCAGGCATATGTCAGGCACATGTATTCAGTTTAGATGTACCAACACAGTGGCTCATTACAGTGGCTGAATCGAAATCGTTTTTGAGTCTTCCGATAGATTAAGGAAACAAACATTTAGGGATATTGTCGGGAGATTTTCCTATTCTGTCATGAAAATTTATTTTATTTTAATCACATCATCGAGGCAATACTGATGAGTACACATAACATTCAGTTCGTCGATCATTACTGACAATGACCAATCCTAATCAAATGTGTGAAGTGTTATTGTTTGTGTGTTATTGTTTGTGTGTTCTCAGATGGCTCATGAGACGAATCTTAGCTCTGATCTGCCTGTTGCAGCATCACGAAACATACCTATATAATTCTGACCCCCTTAAACCCCACTTTTATATAGTAAAACTGGGGTTTACAGGGGTATACATTATTTTTCTTATTTCTGCTCAAAATATGAAAAATAATATCAGAGTTTTTATGTGAAAATTTTCAGTTTTTGGAGGTGAAATTTTCAATATATTTGAATAGGCGTGTTTTCGTAATGGGTAGAATAAGAGAGGTCTGAGGAAGAAAGTTCTATTGGTGATGCCTTAGCTTTGGCTTTCCGCTGAATACGTTTTTTGCTCGGCTTCACTGATTCTTTTTGCTTCGTTCTCATCAGCACCCCTTTTTATGAGGCATTGTCACTTTGCTTGATCCTGTGAAATCTATTCCAACGACTCTGTTGATAGGTTGAAGTCTTTAGGGAGGTTTTGAGGGTGTTCTTATGTCACTTCTTCTGACCACTATAGGAGCGATTTCCCACTTTTAGTTGTCCATAGAGGATTTTTTTGGCTAACGTACATCAGGTATTCCGGTAACATGGCCTGTCTATCTTTTGTTTGTGTTGAGATTTTACGGCCCAGTCAACCCAATGGGGTCATGTCGAGCGCGGTCAGTTTACCTAACCACACGTTTACTGGGCAGGCTTAGTCCTCTAAGCGGTTAACCGGTATTGTGCACATTCTTTCGCCAGAAACTGACAACTGCCCTTCTTGAATCAGCGGAAGGGAGAGAATGACCGTAGAAAATATTTCATGATCAATCTCCACGAAAGAATGTTGCCGACCTCGGCGGGGGTTGAACCCGCGACCTCCTGGTCTCCAGTCGGACGGCGCATCCAACTGAGCCACCGAGGCCGGCGGCCTGTCTATCTTAATTGTGCCAATTTCAGAAGAGTATGTACACTCTGCATCCCTGCCTTTTCAGGACTTCTGTGTCTGCAATCCTGTCTTGCCATTTGATCTTTAGAAGTTTTCTGAGACAGCAAGTATGGAAGTGGTTCAGTCTTTTGGCATGTCGTTGGTAAACTGTCTAGGTTTCACATGCGTATAACAGTGTTGACAGTACCACAGATCTGTAGACTTTCAGCTTTGTGCCAAGTCTGATTTTAATTCGGTCCCAAATACCTCCAACTAATCGGCCAAATGCTGCACTAGCTTTGGCAATCCTGGCATTGACTTTACCATCAAAGTGCATAACTCTAGACAATGTGCTACCGAGGTAGGTCAACTTGTCTATCACTTGCAATCGTTGACCTTTCACTGTGATTGTTAGTTCCTTGTAACGGTTTCCAGGTGCTGGCTGATATACCTCCTCAGTCTTTTTTATGCCGACTGTGAGATCATAGATGTCACATGAATTAGATACTTGAGCCACAACTTTTTGCATCTTTCCTTGCGTTGGAGCACCCTTTGCAATATCATCAGCAAAGAGGAACTCATCTAGCACCTATGTCTGCACCATGGATTTAGCTTGCAACCTTCTTAGGTTGAAAAACTTCCCATCAAAGCGATATCTAAGGAGTAAACCATTGTCACTATCCTGGAAAGCATCTGTGAGCATAGCAGAAAACATCATGCTAAATAGTGTTGAAGCTAGTACACAGCTTTTCTTAACTCCATTTGTCACAGTGAATGGATCAGAAAACTCGCCATCATTCTGGACCCTTGCAAGCATACCATCATAGAACTGCCGCACCGTTGCTATGAATTCGGCAGGACAGCCAAACTTTGCCATAATTTTCCAAATCCCTCACGTGTCAAATGCTTTGGTAAGGTCGACAAAGGTCATGTAGAGGTCCACATTCTGTTCCTGGCATTTCTCTTGAAGCTGTCTTGCTGAATTTCATGTCAGCTGTTCCTCTAGCCTTCCTAAATCCACACTGCTTTTCTGGTAGAAGTCCTACCTGTACAAGGTGTTCATTCAATTGGTTCAGTAGGTCTCTTGCAAGGATCTTCCCAGCAATTGACAATAAAAGATGCCCGATGATTGTCACAGACTTGAGGAGGATTCCCTTTCTATTTAAATAATTGTTGCATCCTTGAATTCTTCAGGGATGGCTTTTTTCTCCACATAACGTGAAATAAATCTGTCAGTTTCTCTGTTGCTGGAGGATCTCCTGCTTTGTAGATCTCTGCAGGTATTGCATCTGATTCTAAAGCCTTGCCAGATAACAGGAGTTTTATTGCTTTCACTGTTTCAGGGATGGCTGGGAACTCATCAAGCAGCGGATTACATTCCACCTGTGGTAGTCTGTTGATGGCTTCATCATTGATAGATGATGGTCGATTAAGGAAACCTTAAAGTGTTCAGCCCATTTTTTACAAGACAGCTTCTTTGTCAGTCAGACGACTAGTTCCATCTGCACTAAGGAGTGGGGAGGTTCCTGAGCTTAAGGGACCATATACTGTCTTTAGGGCTCCGGGAACTTCTTCATATTATTTCTGTCTGCAAAGGACTGGATTTCATCAGCCTTTTTTCTCAGCCAGGAGACTTGAATGTCTCTGAGCCTAGATTGGACTGTCTTACATATTTGAATAGGCAGTCTTACTAGATACAGAGCTGGTATCATTGGGGTATGCCTTGTGCTTTTGGCGTTTCTCTTCAAGGAGTCCCTGGATTTCTTCGTCATTCTCATCAAACCAGTCTTAGTGTTTGCGAGATACTGGTCCTACGGAATCCATTGCTGAAGTATGAACGGTGTCTCTGAAGACTGTCCAGTTCTAATTTAGAGCCTCTGAACTGTGTTTCAGTGCATCTAAACGGCTGCAGATACAATGATGAATGCTTGCGTCTTGCGGTCTTGTTTCAACTTTGAGACATCCAATCTCTTTGGCACTTTCTTGCCCTGTGGTCGCCGTACAGGCTGAATGCGCAGGTTGAATTTGCGGACAACAATAAACGTCAAAACGACTGCCTTTGAAAACAAAGAACACATAACAAATTAGAAAATGAGAGTCTCGGTTTTATTGAGAATCTTCATAAGCAGTAATGAAGTTTGTAACACTGCTTAGTTCCTTTAGCGTATACATGAGCAGAACTCCATTTTCAAAGAAACCACAATGAGCCAAATCATCCCTAAGGAAATAAAGTATAATCTGCACTATAGTGACGTACGGGGAGACCTTCTCAAGCCTGTCCAACAGTCTGAACCGTACACTGTCACTCTGCCATTATGTCTCTCCTTCCTTCGCACTATGACATTTTCGATAAGATGTCAGTGCTTGGAGCGAGGGTGCATCCATGATGTCTTGTTGCGATTTAGTAGACGGACGACTGTGTTGGTGATCACTAGTTCATGCTCTGCACATTTCCTTAAAAGAAGGAGGCCATTGTTGGTGCACTTTCCTACTCTTTCAGTTCCAATTACTCCTTCCTAGGTGAGTGCCCTTTCTGGCATTGAAATCCTCAAGGAGGATGAGTTTGTCTGTCTGGGGTGTTGCAGAAGTCACAGAATCCAGAACATCATAGAAATTGTCTTTAACCTCATCTGGGTTGATCATCGTAGGTGTCCAGGCACTAAAACTTTTGCATGCCTCTTGCCAGATAAGGGAAGTCTCAGCGTCATCTGGCGGTCAGTTATGCCTTAAAGAAGTCCTGAGAGCTGGCTGACAAGGTGTGACTTGATGGCAAATCCTACTCCTGCTTCACACCGCTCTTCTCTTCACACAAAATACTATTTTATAGAAGATCGAAAATACATGCTAAATTACCTAAATTATCCCACTTTTGACACCTGACTCCTGGCGCTACACGTATATTAACCCTTAATGGTTTGATCTACTCACGGCTAGATCAAATTTCCATGGTTCCAAAGCCATTTGAGTTCTTCTGTATTACGGTTCATACTGCAGTCGCCCGTATCTCATAATTACGCAAGCGGATACGGAGGACATTGTTCTTGCTGCCCGGATTTATATTCGCTCAACTAAGATTTACTTTCGCTCTTTGCATATGCCTCGAAGATTCATACACCCATCTATCAACTGCTTCGTACCGAACATAATTTTAGACTGATAACTTGTCACGATTTTAACCCTTAAAGCGCTAAGTAAATTTGCAGTAGACAATATTCTAAAATTGATTTAGTTATTTTTTAGAGAAAATATAACGACATTTCATGTGAATCGTCTAAGAGGCAGAGGATTTACATGACATGTCAGGATTTTTTTCTCTGAAAAATAACAGAAAAAATATTTCAAAATGTCGCCTGCTGTAGTTAGATTAGCGCTTTAACCTTCCCCATCTCTGGGCTAATTCACCAGACGACAGACTGTCAGTGATATTATATTCTTATTTATCTCAGAATCAGGGATTGACATTTCATGTAAATTGTCTCCTATAGAGACAATTTGCATGAAATGCCATACCCTGTTTTCTTGGAAAAATAAGAAAACTATTTCAAAATGTCGGCTGCTGAAAATTTTACCCAGCCTGCTAAGCGTTAAGGGTTAATTGCTAGCTAAATCGGCATTCGGTATCTTGAGAAATGTTTGAGATAATGTCAAATGGTAATTTTCATTCCTACTCTTTATGCATATCCTCCAAATCGACAGAAGTGCAAGACAATCAAAGTATAATGAATCATGCACCGCATAGAAATACATGCATGATTTTCTCCTAAATTTACATAAAATAGAAAAGAATTTTGATTACATCCAGTAACAAATCTTCTTGCGGTTCCGCACATTACGGAAACACGCCTATTCAAATATATTGAAAATTTTCTCCTCCACAAACTGAAAATTTACAGATAAAAAACTCTGGATTTTTTTTTTTCATATTTCTGCTCAAAACACAGATTGTGGGTATTCGTTAGAACCGCCTCTGCGAGGCGGTTCTAACGAGTACCCACAATCTATGATTTTGAGCAAAAATAAGAAAAGTAATGTATACCCCTGTAAACCCCAGTTTTACTATATAAAGGTGGGGTTTAAGGGGGTTTTATAGGTATGTTTTTGTGATGCATACATGTAGCATGACACTCGGTTTTGCAGATACACCTGCAAGCGACAAAAGGTTACATATATTGGTTACCTCCATTCTTACTGGGGTGGGTGCAGGAGCTATTATAATAGCCTGGCCCCACGCTATGAGTTTGAGTTTTCTAATCTAATTAAGAAAGGATACGCCTCCTTGACTATTTTTCTACACCCATCATCTCCCTTACCCGTCAGAAACTCATACATGTAGCAGTCAATCAAAGAGAAAGAGATTCAAAACGACAAGATTTTTGTAGAATATAAATCATTTTTATGACGATTCAGATTCAGTCAGATAGGCGCAAGTATTGCTCCCTATATGGGAACTCTTTCTGTTAATAGTAGCCCTCCCAGGTTTCAAATACTAGGCGGATAGATTTGTGTCTGCAAAAGCTAGACCACTTTGCAAAATGGCGACAAACTATTTTAGGTGTTTTTTTTTTTTTTTTTTTTTTTTTTTTTTTTATTCATCATAAGGGGAATAGATACGCTTTCAGTGGAGGGAATCCGTCTAAGATGCTTGCCTCCCTATTAGAGAGGTTCTGGAGCTGAAAGCTTAACCTATAAAAGACTAAATAAACTCTCCCACACTATATATTGAAAGAGTTCTTTTCGATTCTAGGTATGTCAGGCTACATGTATATGATGTAGATATTTCTAAAAAAAAATGGTTGAACTATTTGCAAACAGTGAAGACCCTGATCAGACGCCGCGTTCTGCGGCGTCTGATCTGGCTCTGCATTGTTTGCCAGTTACCCGTTTAGGGGTCTCCAGTGTTAAATGGGTTAAACATACATTTCTTACTTTGCACAGGAAATTGATGTTTCATTCAAATGGCTTCCGTCTCGGCCTTCCTTGTCCACACATGCCCTGAAATACTATTTTCTCGTCGCGCAACTCTAAACGAATCGCGTGAGAAAGAGTAGTAATTTGAAGCAATCGGAAAGGAACTAAATAAGCTCTTATGCTGTCGTTCTAATCCTATTGTTGTAGTTTTGTATGTGTTGTATATGTAAACATTTTGGAAATAAATATGTTTAAACCAAAAGCACTCGCTTACCTTAAATATTTCTCTACTCATAAAGGCTAAGAACCACTTTAAATTATTTTCGTTTTCAAAACTGCTCATTGTAATTACAACCCATGTCAAAAAGAACTTATGTAATAGATTCTCCAATTCCTTGCAAATAAAGTTGTCTCCGTTACATGTCGCTGATATTCTTCTTAAATCCATATTGCACCGTTATCGGCCAGGCAGGGTTCGATGTATATTTGAGTAGAATGCTAGCTGGGATAGTGCATAAGAAATGTAATATCTACATGTAAGCGCGCGTATTCGTCCGATTTCTAGAACAAAACTGCTCTTTATCATGGGTTATTGGCATTGCAAATCTATTTATCAGTAGTCAAAATATTTTTGTTTCTTTGGAGAAATAAGAAAATTATCAGTACTGTGTGTAAAAAAAATCTGAGATATACATTATATAACCGGATTTTTTTTTCGCCAATTATCAGTCCTAACGGAACGTCGTATTTGATTTATTGCTAGTATTATGTAAATGACATTTGTTATTAACTTTTTAAAGCTCCAAGCAAAATTTGTAACAGACAAATTTCTGTTTGATTTATGTCTCACACTAAAAATAAGTCTTGATAGTTCATGTGAATCGTCTGCTCGGCAGACGATTCACATGAAATACCAAGACTTATTTTCTAGAAAAAAAATAAAACAAAGCTGTCGTCTGCTGCATTTGTGATTGGCACTTTAAGGGCTTACAAAAAGAAATATATTTATATTCCATTCCACTACATCAGATGATTAATGCCGCGGTTCAAGAACATGCGAATCTGATCCGGACCAAGAGAAAAGATCATAAAAAATATGCAAAAATATGTGAAGACAACACACAATGACAAAATAAACTTCACATATGAACCACTGACACAGAAACAAAGAAGAACAGCAACAGAGAACGGTCAGTTGACAAACTAATGGGGGTGGGGTGGAGGAGGGAGGAGGTGGGGGGGGCGTGCTTAAACTAGTTTTACTCGCCCTTAATTTTGATGCAGCTCCAAATAACAGATATATGTTCTGTCCGCGTAGGGGTCCTCAATCTCATTTGTGAATTGCAGTGAAACGCATATAATCGCAAACATTGTGATGAAACAAAGAAAAGGGTTCAATGGTGTTCAGAAGCCAGAACATAAGGAAAACCCCAAGTCAAATATCTAAATCTGAGTCGTGCTGCTCATTTTAAGATTCTAATCCGGACTACAAGTCTCAAAAATAAAGATACACGCTAACCATGGATCTGGGTTATGGGGGAAGAGTCGTTATAGCATATGCGAACAGTAATGGTTCAGGCGAGACAGCCAAAACCTATTTTGTTGCTCAAGAAAGCGGTAGGGCAAAAGGAAGCTTCAGCTAAAGAACTAGACATTTGGACTCATTAAGATGCCGGGCATGCGTCTCGTATTATTAGCCAAAGGCTCAGGGTAAGCTATTGTGATCGCTTGCCATCCGTCGTCCGTCGTCCGTCCTCTGTCATCCGTCGTCTGTCGTCCATCCGTCCAGTCCATTGAACAACTTCTTTTCTGAAACTCCTGAGCCGGTTTTGCTCAAATTACATGTGGAGCCTTCTATTAATGGGTGATTAAAAAGTTTACAAATAGTTATAATCAATTAATTAAATTGACCGCCATGCCCGTATATGGTAAAACACTTAAAAATCTTCTTCTCCAAACCAAAAAAAAAAAAGCTTTAAGGCTGAATCTTGGTATATGGCATTGGGGACTACAAATATTCTTAAAATAATGATCCTAGGTTGACCGCTGACCATTTTTACGGCAAGGTCAAATTTGCTTATCCATACATTTGTACTGGGAAAATGTTGAAAAATCATTTTCTCAAAAGGTATTGAAGAGTTACAGCTGAGACTTACGATGTATGATTAAAGTAGTGAAACTTTTCAGTTACAGTTAAAATTTTATTCGCCGGACGTTATCTGTTCTTTTCTCTGGGCCACAGATATGCATAAAATTGTATAATCTTTAAACGTCTGCTTCTCTGAAACTGCTTGACCAATTTTCACAAGATTTCGCATGGGGCCTTCTGTGCAAGGGACACTGACAATAAATTCAAACGGTACTGTACTATTGAAAAGGTTGGACGTTATGCCTATATAAGGTAAAAACACTTAAAATTCTTCTCCAAAATAAGGAAGCTTTGAGGCTGAATCTTTGTATTTAGCTTTTGGTACTCAAGGTCTACCAAATTTGTTCAAATGGTGATCCTATGATCTTTGACCATTTTACAAATTCTTGTCCTAGTTGCTGTGGCATTACCTGAAGATTGTTCATGGCACCGCAGATATTGCTGTTTACAACTCAAGTGAGCGAATCGTGGCCCATGGACCTCTTGTTTTTGAATTGTTCCGAAAATGCAAAATGCAATATTATCAATAATCCTTCTGAAACTAGAGCTGTCAGAGGATCTGAGTAAAGCCCCGCTGCAGCTCTATCAGCGGTGAAATACATGTACATATAGTGTTGGAATATTTTGAATTCACCCTTACCAGATAACACCACTGTTGGACATGGCAACACGGCATCATAAAACCTATCAATGGATTTTAATCCATAAATTATGAGCCCTTGGCCCTGATTCCTGAATACATGATACATCAACCCACTGTCCATGCATGTTCCACTTTTTCAAAGCCTCCACGTGTGGTATAAGTTTCATCGAAGTTGGAGAACAAACATTAAAGTTATGAGCAAAATGCATTTTAATTTTTGAAAAATGCATTTTATTTTTTTTTGAAAACCTACCAAGGGATATAACTCCAAGAGTTATGGTCCCTTGGCCCCAATTCAAGTATATATGATACATCCAGTCATTGTCCATGTTTATACGAATTTCAGCTTTCTAGCTTTCATAGTTCCTGAGAAATCTGTTACAAAAATTTTCAAGAATGGAAAAATTTGAAAACATATCAAGGGACATAACTCCAAGAGTTATGGGCCCTCGGCCACCATTCTGCCATTACACATTTTTTACCTTAGTGACCAAGTGTGGTAAAAGTTTCATTGAAAAAGGACCACAAATATAAAAGTTATTGAGCAAAATGCATTTTAACTTTTTGAAATTTGTTTGTGTTGAGGTTTTACGGCCCAGTCAACCAAATGGGTCATGTCGAGCGCGGTCAGTTTACCTAACCACACGTTTACTGGGCAGGTTTAGTCCTCTAAGCGGTTAACCAGTATTGTGCACATTCTTTCGCCAGAAACTGACAACTGCCCTTCTTAAATCAGCGGAAGGGAGAGAATGACCGTAGAAAATATTTCATGATCAATCTCCACGAAAGAATGTTGCCGACCTCGGCGGGGGTTGAACCCGCGACCTCCTGGTCTCCAGTCGGACGGCGCATCCAACTGAGCCACCGAGGCCAGCTAACTTTTGAAAACTGCCAAGGGACATAACTCCAAGAGTTATAAACCCTTGGCCTCTTTTCCGGTATACACGATACAACCAGTCATTGTCCATGTGTATACAAACTATCAACGTTCTAGCTTTCAAAGTTCCTTAGAAATCTGTTACGAAAATTTTCAAGAATGGCAAAATTTGAAAACATATGAAGGGACATAAGTCCAAGAGTTATAAGCCCTCAGGCCACCATTTTGCCGCTACACCTTTCTTACCTTAGATACCAAGTGTGATATAAGTTTCATTGAAGTAGAACCACAAACGTAAAAAATATTGAGCAAAATGCATTTTTATTTTTTGAAAACCTTCCAGGGGACATACTTCCAAGTGTTAAGGACCATTGGCCCCTATTCCGGTATACACGAGACATCCAGTCATTTTCCATGTTTATACGAACTTTCAACTTTCTAGCTTTCAAGTTCCTGAGAAATCTGTTACGAATTTTTTCAAGAATGGCAAAACTTGAAAACCTATGAAGGGACATAACTCCAAGAGTTATGGACCTTTGGCCACCATTCTGCCATTACACCTTTCTTACCTTAGAGGCCAAGTGTGGTATAAGTTTCATTGAAGTAGGGCAACAAACATATAAGTTATCAAGCAAAGTGAATTTTAAATTTTGAAAACCTACTTAGGGATATAATTCCAAGAGTTATTGGCCCTTGGCCACTATTCTGCGACTACACCTTACTTACCTTAGACACCAAGTGTAATATAAGTTACACTGAAGTAGGACCACAAACATAAAAGTTATTAAGCAAAATGCATTTTAATTTTGCAGTCACGGAATCACGGAAGGAAATGGCAAATCCAGTATAGCCCCTCTTTTTTCAAAGCGTGGCTATAATTATAGGCCAAGTCTTGTTCCGATAGACCTTCCTGCAGAAGTGTTTTCCAGCCACCATCCCACCTAGCATTCTACTTTCATAAATTCTCATTAAAAATTTAAAATGATGTCGTGCATAAATGCTATTTTGAAATCTTCAAACCCCAAAAGCTTTCTTATTATTCGTTCGATTCTGATAAAATTTGCATCAAAATGAATGGTTCGTTAAGGGCCTTCATTTTAGATATAATTTTTAGTTAATGTTGCATTTCCCTTTTGTTTGTGTTGAGGTTTTACGGCCCAGTCAACCCAATGGGGTCATGTCGAGCGCGGTCAGTTTACCTAACCACACGTTTACTGGGCAGGCTTAGTCCTCTAAGCGGTTAACCAGTATTGTGCACATTCTTTCGCCAGAAACTGACAACTGCCCTTCTTGAAACAGCGGAAGGGAGACAATGACCATAGAAAATATTTCATGATCAATCTCCACGAAAGAATGTTGCCGACCTCGGCGGGGGTTGAACCCGCGACCTCCTGGTCTCCAGTCGGACGGCGCATCCAACTGAACCACCGAGGCCGGCGCATTTCCCTTTAATCAAGTCTTTACGCATGTTATGATGCCGATATTTCTGCTTTAGAAATTTAGCAGTCAAAAGTTTATTCCGATTTCTAAAGTAAGTTCCTTAACTAGAAGCTCTAGCGAAACGAATACGTTGAGAAATATTTACACCATAGGGTTGAAGTACGAGGAACCCAGAAGGAAATTTAACACAATATCAAAATCAAACACATCCTCATACGGACGAGCCGTCCTTTTTAAGTCTACACTGACTGTCATTCATCCAATTTTGTGGTATCTGATCAGGGTCTGTCTACATTAATTGCCAAGGCATGTCTTTCAAAATACAGTCAAACCTGTGTTACAGAAGCGCATAAGGAAAAGCTAAAAAAGTGGTTGCTTAAGACAGGCGCTTGCTTAATAAATGGTACATGTACACTTATTTTCTTTCATGGGACCTGAATGGGGGCTAGTTGTTCAAAACTTAACAAAGTTTTTAGCTAATGTGATGTTAAACTTTCTATCTTGAAATTTGGCAAAAACGTTGATATGTTTTGCTGAAAAATGTGAGTATTGCAAAAGCTACTTATATTTTTGCAGCAGAAATATCAACCTATTTGAAAATACCTCGGCTACAACAGTTGACGAGTTTGTCATTAACGAGCTCGTTAAGCTAAAGATTCCTCAAACAAATGGGCAATTGCCTTTAGATACAAGCGATTGCTTAATACAGGTGGACTTTAAGACAGGTTTGTCTGTACTTTTGTAAATATGGTACGCATCGGGCTTTACTTGTAAATATCTTCTTAGCCAAGGAACTAACTAAGAAATTAAGTTGGAGCAAAAGAACAGATGGAAGCAGCTGGAAAACACGCCTATTCAAATATATTGAAAATTTTACAACCAAACAAATTTCAGATAAAAATCCTGATAGTTTTTTTATATTCCTGCTCAAAACATAGATTGAGGGTGCTCGTTAGAACCGCCTCGGCGTGGCGGTTCTAACGAGTACCCACAATCTATGTTTTTGATCAGAAATAAGAAAAATAATGTATACCCCTGTAAACCCCAATTTTACTATATAAAAATGGGCTTTAAGGGGGTCAAAATTACGGGGGCGTATCAATAAATAACCAGCCTATCCCATTTCCGATGGACTGAGACGGTCACGATTTTCATGCTTTGTTTCCAAATATGTTTTATACATGGGTACAAAATTGCACACGTATCCTATCGAGTCATTCTGTAATAAGATATTGAATGTCAAACATGGCAAGTGATGCAAAGGCATGCTTTTCATCTAAAGTTGAGTGCCGTGCTGTAATTCGGTACTTGTATTTAAAAGGTAAAACAGGCAAGGAAATATACGGCGAGTTAGCCGATGTTTATGGGTCTTCTGCACCATCTTATGCTCAGGTTAAATTCTGTGTAGGGGAATTCAAACGCGGTAGAACGTCTTTAGAAGATGAAGCCAGGTCTGGACGCCCACTGGATGCCACCGACGAAGAAATGTGTAAGAAAGTTCGGGATCTGGTATACTCTGATAGGCGAATTCAGGTGGAAGAAATAGCGCAGGCATTAGGCATTTCACATGGTAGCGTTTCAACAATCTTACATGATCGTTTAGGTATGCGCAAGCTAACAGCCCGTTGGGTCTCCAAATCTTTTAGCAATGAGCCATTGGCAACCAGAGCATCAGTATGCAGCGCCTTCTTGAAGCGTTAGATCAAAAGATGATTTTCTTTTGCGTCTGGTGACTGTAGATGAGACTTGGGTTCATTATTATGAGCCAGAGAATTAAGCTCAGAGTCATCAGTGGGTAGGGCCTGGGTCCCCGAGGCCAAAGAAGTTCAAGACGCAACCATCTGCTGGCAAGGTGATGGCCACAGTATTTTGGGACCCAAGAGAAGTACAATAACTGGAGTGCACTATGCAAACTTGTTAGACCAGCTGAGAACAGCCAACCGTAAAAAACGCCGAGTTAAACTCTCTAAAGGTGTATTGCTGCTACAGGACAACGCGAGAGTCCACACTTGCAAAGTTGCAATGGATGCTATAGAGCGAAACGGGTATGAATTAATACCACATCCTGCATATTCGCCTGACCTAGCTCCTAGCGACTTCTCCCTATTCCCAAACTTGAAAAAGGATATCCGTGGACTTCATTTCCGGTCAGATGAAGAAATCGTGACGGCAGTTTAGGTGTGGGTCAATGGAAAGGTTGGTCTAAGTGCATCACACTGAAGGGCAATTATATCGAAAAAGAAGAGGTGGATCTCAACCGGAAATAAGCTAGGCTGGTTACTTATTGACCCACCCTCGTATATAATAATTTGTTGTAAATATTATCCTCTTAGTCCCGCAACTTACTGAGAACATAATTCGGAGCAACAGTACAGGTGAAAGCAGCAGGAAAATGAATGGAGTAAAGTTGTACTGTTTAAACCCAAACAGACTTCCGCGGATTTTATGTGCAATTATTATAAAGGAACACGAATGTTATAAACAACTAAGAAAAAATGTAAACGGATTGTAAAATCTTAAGTTCAGGAGGACGTACAGACACCGTTAATCCAGGCTGTCTGCACGCCATCCAATTCCTGTATTAACGGCCATCTGAGACATATTCTGGGTTGACATTTATGATTTAATCACAACTGCAGCAGACGACGTTTTTTGTTGTTTTTTTTTTTTTTTTTGTATTGTATTTTTCAGAGAAAATTAGGCTTGGCATTTCATGTGAATTTCATGCCTAGCAGACTATTTACATGAAATTCCAAGTCTTATTTTCTCTGAAAGTATAATAAGAGCAATTGAATGTTGTCTGCTGCAACATTGCTAAGCACTTTATCCCATTTATGCCGAGTGGATTCTTCCACATCAAGTCTTTGGACAGGTCCATTTCCAACTGAATAGAAGGGGTGTCGAGTTTGTTATTATTAATATTATTATTTTATTTTGCAGAAATTCCTGTATTTATTGCAAATAGTATAGACCCTGATCAGACGCCGCATTCTGCGGCGTCTGATCTGGGTCTACACCGTTTGCCTATGTCCCTTTTATGAGACGCAGGGCATAAACGGATTAAGTAGTGATTACTGCGTTGTTGTTATTTATGTCGCTTTATGTCGCATCTGTATTTTTGCATGTAAACTTCAAGAATCGTACTAAAAAGTCAATCTATTTTTCTTATTTTGCTGACCATACAAATATAATACAAAAAAATAAAAAACGGGGCATTGATACCCTTTGAGGGGGAGGCAATTTTCAAAATTGTTTTCCTACTAGAAATGGGTCTACTACTTCAGCAGCATCTGATCTGTGTTTGTTCAGTCCTGTTCGCCGCAATACGTAGAGTTTATTGCTGAATTTTGATTCATATAAGAGGCTTTAGATTTTTAGACAACGACTTTTTAACGTAATGGAGACTCGTTAACCATTCATGGCCAGTGGATTCTTCTACCGCATGATTTCGACAACTCTATTTCCAAGTTAAAGGGTTGTCTGGTTTTTTGTTATTACCATTACTTTTAAGAGAAACTGTATTGAACGGAACAGTGTAGACCCTGATCAGACGCCGCGGAACGCGGCGTCTGATCTTGGCCTACACTGTTGGCCCATATCCCTTTTATGGAACGCTAGGCATAAATGGGTTAGTTAACGTAATATGAGCCTAACTATACCTAATTTAGTGCCACATAGGTCTTTCTGTTATTAAAACTTCATCAGTGTGGCTAAACCCCAAACTGGGAATGAAAACAAAAAATGGAGAAATTCAAAGATCAAATACACAATAAGCACAGTTACGGTATTTGATACATAAGTGGCGTTCATATTTTAGCAGTATTAGATTTAGACATAGACTTGCTAAAGTAATGGAGAACTTCAAAGGTCAAACTTTATGGAGAAAACAAACACTTCGATAAATTTGATACATTCTTGAAAGGGTAACATTATCAAAAAAGTAAAGAAAATTAAAAAAATTATCACCGCACTAAAGAACATTCGTAGGCCGCTTTCAAGTACATATTTGAAGGAGCCATTCATCCCTAATGAACTAACGCATCACGAAAACATGCCTTTTTAATTTTGACCCCCTTAAATCCCACTTTTATGTAGTAAAACTGGGATTTACAGGGGTATATACTATTTTTCTTATTTTGCTGACCATACAAATATAATACAAAAAACAAACGGGACATTGATACCCTTTCAGGGGGAGGCAATTTTCAAAATTGTTTTCCAACTAAAAATGGGTCTACATTTCTAGTACAACATTCAAAAAACATTGATTGTGTGTACTCGTTAGAACTGCCTCGCCGAGGCGGTTCTAACGAGTACCCACAATCGATGCTTTGAGTACAAATATGAAAAATATCAAGAGTTCTTTTATCTGAAAATTTTTAGTACTTGGAGGTGAAATTTTTTATATATTGAATAGGCTTGTTTTCGTAATGGTAAATTCAACTATAACTCTTTGAATACAGTAAAACTTCATTGACTCGAACACGGATGGCTCGTTTACCATGGCTGATTCGAACTCGTTTGCAAGTCCCTAGGAAATTCTTCCTATAGCCCAAGAAAACAGATGTTTAAAGATATTCTAGGGACATTTTCTTATTTTACCATGAAAATGAATGTTGTGTGTACTCATTAGAATCTCCTCATCGGGGCGATTCTAATGAATTTACTCGACATACATGTACTATTATTTTATAGAACATTGAAAAGACATCCCTAAATCATCCAAATTTGTCTCCTGACCTGCCGCTATGATTACGTCTCAGTTGCTCGAACTACCCATGTCTAAATTTCCATGGTACCAAAGATGTTCCAAGCATTGCAATTCGCTTTAATGAACTTTTAACCCTTGCCTTGCTGAATAAATTAGGATGCCACGCCCACTTCTAATTTCCAGCCAATCAAATTATTGGATCCTGGTTTTTGATAGAAATTCACATATTCAGTGACAAACAATGCAGATCAAGATCAGTTGGCTTCTTCAGAAGCCAACTGATCTGGATCTACACTGTTTGCTAAGACAGGGCATGTCGTGTTCAGCAAGAGAAGGGTTAAATTATTGAAATGTTTTGGAATTCTACATGTTTCGTTAGTATCCGATATTTACCTTAACTATTGGGGCAGCTTAACTCATCACCATGCCTGTGCTTAAAAAATAAACAGTTCATATTTCTTACTTGTAAATGTGTCCAAAAACTGATCGTCACGAAAAAAATGCCTATATAATGTTCACCCCGCTTAAACCCACTTTTATATAGTAAAACTGGGGTTTACAGGGGTATACATTATTGTTCTTATTTCTGCTCAGAAACATAGAATGGTGGTACTCGTTAGAACCGCCTCGCTGAGGAAGTTCTAACGAGTACCCACGATCTATATTTTGAGCAGAAATATGAAAAATATCCGAATTTTTATCTGAAAATTTTCATTTTTTGGTGGAAAACTTTTCAGTGTATTTGAATAGGCTTGTTTTCGTAATGTGGATGAGTTGCAAACAGTGTAGAACCTGATCAAACCTGTGGAGTCTGCTCTGAGTCTGCACTACTTGCTGAGGCTAGATTATCCCAATGCTTACGGTACATTTGTAAGAGTATATTTCTGATTATCCATTTTATCTGCACACTGTAAAACAAGTAATATCTGTAAAAAAAAATATACACGACGTAGGAACGAAAGTATATTTACAAACTTATAATAGTGAAAAAAGGGAACAGGACAGATTCATAAAAAAAAAAAAATTCTTGGTTTCGAACCCGCAACGTTCCGCGTGGTAGGCGAACCCTCTCCCGATTGAGCTATGGGGGCTGTTTCGCCAGTGCTCGAAAACTAATTATATATTGCTAAGCAGCTACATTTTTCTACAGCTAAAAATAAACATAACTCAATTATGTGCGTATGGAAGGACAAAGAGTACAGTATCGTTCGAAAAGAATTATAAGTATCCTGTTTTTAGTTTTTAGAATTTTCCTGTTTAGGTATGTCCTTACCTCGCAGTTTTACCGTGATCTTGAAAACACTTTTCAAAGCATAATGTACAATGACTAAGATGGCGTGCCCTTTTACGGTAATAACAGAAAAGGTCGTTGTGCAGATTCTTTTCGATTGTATGGCATATTCGTGATTTCATACAGCTGCTCAAGACGATGAGCTTAAACGACTCCGCCGAAAAATCCCATAGATTTTACAGTAAATACTGGCAACTGCCAGCGCCTTTACCATATTATTTTAGGGGGCGCATAGAACTTTAGCAGGAATTTCCTCGTAGGATGAGGTAAGGACGTGTAAGCTTAAGATACGGTGCGGTAGCTCACATCCCTACTATGTCCTATACATTACTTACCTTGCCCTACACTGCCCTACCATGCGCAATTATTACTGTAAATAATCTACAAGCGCCCCTAAAATTTACGGAACATGTACTGATACAAGTGCCCGTAAAATTTACGGTACCGGCAGCCAGTTGCCAGTATTTACCGTAAAGTCTACCGGATCTTTTTACGCTGTGTAAACAGACTGCGAAAGCCTTGATCAGACAGCGAGAATGCACAAGTTGATCTGGGCCTACTCTATCAGCAGATGGCATAAGGGATGTTTTCTCACGCTGATCACGTTACAATAAAATTATATATACCATATCAAGTGCAAATGTCTATTTGCATACATTAATACCATATTTGTTTGGATTGTTTGAATTTAGCGAGTTGTATCAATAGATTTTTGTATATTTTATTTATTCATCGGAATCGTTGACCGAAGGCAGACCCTGTTAACATTTCCTTTTACAAATACTGTTTTGTACTTAATAATACAAACTATACGGATACCCAGGAAAGGTCATTTTCATACAAAAACACGCCTATTCAAAATATATTGAAATTTTAGAATCAAAAAAGGAAAATTTTCAGACAAAAATTTCTGATATTTTTCATATTCCTACTCAAAACATAGATTGTGGAAACTCGTTAGAACCGCCTCGGCGAGGCGGTTCTAACGGGTACCCACAATCTCTGTTTTTAGCAAAATAAGAAAAATAATGTTTACCCATGTAAACCCCAGTTTTACTATATAAAAGTGGGGTTTAAGGGGCTCAAAATTATATAGGCTTGCTTTCGTGATGGTAGCATATTTGTCAATTACGATGATAGAGAATAGATTTGCAAACAGAAACGGGAACACACTGCTCAAAACAACACGAATTCTTTCTTTGAATTTTTCTTTTAAAAAATTTAAATGTTAGCGGATATAGTGCTAATACATGTTAACAGTCGAACTCTTTGACTTACTTTATTTACTCTGATTATTTGGACAGAAAGGTATGAGCAAACAGTGTAGACCCAGACCATACGCCGCAGAATGCGGTGTCTGATCAGAGTCTGCTCTGTTTGCTTCACATGCGGCAGTTTTGGACACATCAATAATGAAAATGGACTGGTTAAATTTTCCGTACAAGAATGGTACGAACATAACGGGTCCGAATACTTAGGTACTATGCGGTGCACCATTCTTTACTTCTGGTATACCATGCTTTATTTCCTGGCTTCTGTATCGTTTTAATGGGTAAGTACATATTATTAATGACATTTAATTTAGAAAATCTACAGTCTTTTAGGGAACGACACCACAAAGGAAATTTTCATTTCAGTTTTTATTTATTTATGCATTGCTTTCAGAGTGCACTTTAAGATCATTTTAGTTTGTGTATTTGTTCAATATTTGTGCACTTTTAGCTGTTAAATCAAGTCTATTAAATACCCGTTTTAATAATTTGAACATATATAATATATATCTGATATAGAAATAATTGCCACCCTTTTTATTATGGATATTCTAAAAGGAAAGATTTAGCTCCCTATGGAAGCAATTTGCTTTAAGAGCAGCTATCATTTCTAAAAGTTTTCAGGTACAATGTTCGGGCGCGTGCGGTGGGGTGTTTGAGGGGTTTCCAGCCTTTGCAAAATGGTGACGCTGAGGTATTTCAGAGGTATCCAATCCCCTTAATTACATCTAAACAATTCTTTTGCAATTTATCTTATCAAGAATGATCTCAGGTCAAATCAATAACATAGCCCTGAGATATATATTACGTTAGCAGTTATAAGAAATGTATACCCCATTATATATAGAGAAAACATAGTATTTAGGATCATACTTTTTTTTTTTTTTTTTTTTTTTTTTTTTTCAGTTTTGCAGTTTCTAAATCTTATTTCAATTTGTTGACATTAGTCCTATATATATATCCAGCGGGCACATGACGTTTATACAACGTCGTATTAACGTCGATGCAACGCCATGACGTTGCATCGACGTTGATGCAACGTTGTCTCGACGTGTTTTTTCCCCACTGGGTTGTATCCGTATATCATGCGCGCGTGTCGTAAGGTACATTTTCTCACTTCACGACACAGTTGATTGCTAATAACCGTTATTGTTGCAATTATTATGTTTATTTTTGCTCCGATATCTGGTCTACTTAGCTGCATTTACAACCTCCATATGTTCCCTTTAAATAATCGGACAAAGTATTGTAGAGCAGTCCATAAACCAAGAAAGGCATCACGAAAACAAACCTATATAATTTTGACCCCCTTAAACCGCACTTTTATATAGTAAAACTGGGGTTTACAGGGGTATACATTATTTTTCTTATTTCTGCTCAAAACCTAGATTGTGGGTACTCGTTAGAATCGCCTCGTAGAGGCGGTTCTAACGAGTACCCACAATCTAGGTTTTGAGCAGAAATAAGAAAAAAATATCAGAATTTTTTATCAGAAAATTTTCAGTGTTTGGTGGTAAAATTTTCAGTATTTATTTGAATAGGCGTGTTTTCGTAATGATAAAAAATAATAATAATAATAACAATACTACTACTACTAATGACAATAAAAATGATGATGATGATGATGAAAGGCAACGTCAGAAAACGTACCTTCAGATATGTGCGCTCATCGAAGATTCGCGCAGTCTGATCAGAATCTTCGATGAGCGCATTTGGATATTTAAGGATACAAGTTTCTTCATGCGTATCACGAAGACTCTGATCAGCCTGTGCGGTTGCGCAAGCTGATTTGAGTTCTCGTTGGGCACATATGTCAGAAGGTATGTTTTCTTACGTTACGGCCCTAACAAAAGCAACAGCAACAACAACAACAGCAATAATAATGATAATAATAATAACAACAATAATGATAATGATAATGATAAAAATGATAATACAATTAATAATAATAACCACAACAATAATAGTAACAGTAATAATAATGATAATAATAATAAGGATGATAATAACAGTTATAATAATAATTAAAATAATAATTATAATAATAATAACAATAATCATATTATTATTATTATTATTATTATTATTATTATTATTACTAAAAATAATAATAATAATAATGACAATTATGGAAATACTCCGGAAAGGTCACAGCCCTGGAACACAGCCCTCCCAAAGCTTTTTGTTATGTAGTTGACTGTGCGTTGTTTATTTAAAAGGGAAGAGGCGGTGTCGCGAACAGAAAACGCGTGCAAAAAACGCAAGTTCATGTTCCTTTCTAGACTGGCTCCAGTCGTTTTTGTTTTATATCTATTTTTCTCTTTCTCTACATTAATTTTTTTATCATGATCCTCTTTAATCCAACTTCAAGTTACCTATGGCTGATCAAAAACCTTTCTTTCTAGCCAAGGGACTGAAGTAAACAAAAATTCTACAAGCTATACAAGCGTTGTGTCCCTTCAAAAAAAAAAAAAAAAAAAAAAAAAGAAGAAAAAGAAAGAAAAGATAAATAAAGAAAGGGTCTGGGGCCAGACTAGTTCCTTTCGTATGATATGGATGATAAAAATCTAACTCGTCCAACGAATTTCAATTGTTTGCTTGACAAGTCTTGCAGGAGATATGAACTATTAAATTCGTTTAAGAAATATCATATGAAAGGAACACCCATATAAGATCTGTATCATAATATTTGAACAAGTCAGTCTCACTAGCTGAGGATGTCTCACAACTGTTGAATTTAAAACATTGAAGACCCGGATCAAATTGCCACTTCCTTGATTAAACTACTACCTTGATTTAAGTCTACACCATATGTTCAGACATATCCGTTCGCATATAATGCGTAAATAGAAAACCGCTTTGCCAGAATACCTTTTTAGAATTTGACAAAAAGTATAAAATTTTATCGTTCCCGACCTGATAAAAATAGAATTACTGACAGTGACAAACGTCTAATTATACCAAGATATCTTTATATGAATTAAAATATTAATATGAATTAAACTATTCGTATTGACCTCAACTTAGGCGCACTTGTATTTAACGAGATTGTCGACAATTCAATTCATACTGAAATCCAGTAAAATGACGAAGTACTTTGTATTGACTTTATCTGATAAATCATTTAAAGGTGGCATAAATGCATAAAATATAATTGCCTAGGACTGTATTAACATTTACCTTACTGGGCTAATTCCTCAGACGACTAATTGATGATAATTGTTTTTACTTTTTTTTCCAGAAAACGGGCTATAACATTTCATGCAAATTATGTGTGCATGAAATGCCAAAGCCTATTTTCTGGAAAGAATAAGAAAACTGTTTCAAACTGTGGTCTACTGAAATTTTACCCAGAATGCTAGGCGTTAAGTACCAGCATTTTATTTAGATTTTCTCATTGCTAAACGTATACCATATACAATTAGAATCTTCGCGGCGAGACAATTCAAATGAGATTCCATGACATATCCCGTAACTCATGATTATGGTCATCAAGTGAACTTCTTATTTTTTTCCTACCCAAACCCCTAGGTTCCCCCTTTTTTAACTATTATATTGGCCGCGCCAGGAGAAAATGCACCGATATTCAGCCCGCGTTTGTGCAAAGTCTTATCCGGGCATATGCTTTCCATTGGTACATTTTATGGTGTCCAATGACTTTTGTCAGCAGATAGCGAAGGTCCTTATCAGACTGCGCGGATGCACAGGCTGTTCTGGGTCTTTGCTGTCTTCATATGCCCAACGACACGTTTTCTCAAGGCGCTGCCGATGTAAAGCAGTGAATCGGTGGGTTTGTCAGAATTCTAAATAAATGAAGTTCAAACCTCAAATATCAGTCAGTCAGTCAATCAATCAAGTCATTACAAAAACATGCCTAATCAAATAAACTGAAAATTTTACCACCAAAAATGAAAAATTTCAGATAAAAATCCTGATATTTTTCATATTTCTGCTCAAAACATAGATTGTGGTACTCGTTAGAACCGCCTCGCCGAGGCGGTTCTAACGAATTCCCACAATGTATGTCTTTGAGCAGAAATTAGAAAAATAATGTATACCTCTGTTAACCCCAGTTTTACTATATAAAAGTGGGGTATAAGGGGTCAAAATTATACAGGCATGTTTTCGTGATGATATTATTCAGGTTACATGTACAACTAAGTAACAACACGAAGAACATTTTGAACATTTCTAAACAGACAAATGACGTCACGATGACTACATAATCGTAAGTGTTTTTTAACCAGTGAGATGACAACAGAAAAACAAAACATTTGTGTTTCCTGATATTTTCATATAATATATGAAAATATAAGGAAACGCAAATGTTTTATAATTTTTGAAATCTTGTTTGCTTATTAAACAGAGCTGGAGACATATTTTGCGAAAGATCATTACAAAAGTTCCGAGGCTGAAAACTTTAGCTTTAATCTGCCTGCTACATTGTATAAATAATAGCAGACGGTGTTTAAAATATTTTCTTTAATTTACACAGGAATTCAGACGATATTTCATGGAAGTTTTCTTCGAATGATACATTTGAAAGAAATGTTGCTTTATACCATCGGCGCTGCACTGAACAATAACTGTCACTATGTATTATAAAAGTGCAGATTTTATTATTCCACAAATATCTTGTTGTCTTATCCAAATAGAAATATTCACTTACTGTGACAGTTTCGGTTCTCATCGAGTACCATTGACGTCTCGAGGAGAATAGAAACTGTCACAGTAAGTGAATTTTCCTTCTTGGATAAGACAATAAGAAATCTATGAAAGCATATGATATTCTATCCTGATGTACCTATTCCGTGAGTTGAAGACTTTATTCTTCCTTATTCCGTATGTCTGTGCATCTGTGGGAGGACAAATAAAATGATGGATTTAGTTGCCATAAAACTCTGCAACAAATGCGTCTCAAATACGTACAGATATTCATGCTTTTGCTACCACACGGAAATACAGTACAAGTAAAAGTCTGGTATCTGTAGCTGACCAAATGATACTTGTTTTTAATTATAATGTTGTCATGAATGAAATGTGCCGTATTTACTGTAGGAAAGACAGGCATGAGCAAACAATGAAGACCCAGATCATTCTGCATTCTGTGGCATCTGATCTGGTTCTACACTGTTTGTCACTCACTCAGCAAGTTTAAGACACGTCATCAGGAGTTTAATGAATTTGGTGAAATTTTAAGACAAGGTAGGTAAGTAGTAAAGTAAGGTGAGACACCTTACCTTATTCCTTATCTGACTTGTCTTAGACTTTGGGATACCTTAGCTTACTCGTTACCTGATTTGTCTTAAAATTTGGGACACCTTGCCTTACTTCTTATCTAACGTCTTAAAATTTGGGACACCTTCCCCTACTCGTTATCTGTCTTGTCTTAAAAATTTGGGACACCTTACCTTACTCGTTATTTGACTTGTCTTAAAAATTTGAGACACCTTACCTTATTCGTTATCTGACTTGTCTTAAAAATTTGGGACACCTTACTTTACTCCTCATTTGACTTGTCATAAAACACTTTATCTTACTTATCTGACTTTTCTTAATTTGGTACACCTTACCTTACTCCTTATCTGAATTTCTTAAAAATTTGAGACACCTTACCTTTCTCCTTATCAGACTTTTCTTAAAATTTGAGACCCCTTTAACTGACTGGTCTTAAAACTTTGGAACGCCTTACCTTACTCCTTATCTGACTTGTGAGACACCTTACCTTATTCCTTATCTGACTTGTCTTAGACTTTGGGATACCTTAGCTTACTCGTTACCTGATTTGTCTTAAAATTTGGGACACCTTTCCTTACTCCTTATCTGACTTGTCTTATAAATTGGTTCACGTTACCCTACTCCATATCTGACTTGTCTAAAAATTTGGGACACCTTACCTTACTTCAAATCTGACGTCTTAAAATTGGGGACATCATACCTTACTCCTTATCTGACTTGTCTTAAAATTTGGTACACCTTACCTTTCTCCATATCTGACTTGTCTTAAAATTTGGAACATCTTACCTTACTCCTTATCTGACTTGTCTTAAAATTTGGGACACCTTACCTTACTCCAAATCTGACGTCTTAAAATTTGGGACATCTTACCTTACTCCTTATCGGACGTCTTAGACTTTAGGATACCTTACCTTACTCCTTATCTGACTTGTCTTAGACTTTGGGACACCTTACCTTACTCCATATCTGACTTGTCTTAAAATTTGGAACACCTTACCTTACTCCTTGTCTGACTTTTCTTAAATTTTGAGACACCTTACCTTACTCCTTATCTGACTAGTCTTAAAATTTGGGACACATATAGCAAAAAAAACATCTGAGCGATACTGTTAGCAAATGAACATTCGAACATGAACACACACCGAAGACTACGATCAACCTGCGCACCTGCGCAGTCTTGTCAGTCTTCATTTGGGTACGTTTTAGTTAGCCAAGGATCCAATGCTTCATCAGACGGTCAACGAAGACTGATCATGCAGGCTGATCTGAGTCTTTGCTGCGCGCACATGCCCCCAAGGTACACTTTCCCAAATAATGGTTCGTTTTTGCTGACTTCTTTATTTGGCCCGAGTCCACTGCCGGACAAGTAAAGTAGAAGTGGGTACTCACATGACGCACATCACATCACTTTACACTAGAACCTTTTCCGAAATTTCCAAATACAATTGGACCCATCCTTTTTTGCGCTCATCGAAAAAGAGTTTTATGTATTATCATTTTTTGAACATACAATAAATTAATTTTATTTTGTCAGCCACATTATTTAAACGTAAATATAGGAAAGGCGGATCCAATTTGAAGCGCAAGGCAAGAAAATGGCATTTATGCCATATGAGAGCAACAAATTGACTGCGCATTGATGCATTCTGAACTGGGCCTACATGATCGCTGTCAGCCAAGTTTTCGACAGTACCTTTTGATTATGCAAGCTAACAACGAAATCCCTGTTAAGACTGTGCGAACGCGCAATGTATTTTTCACCTTTTCTGCCCGAATATGGAAAAGGGGCGTGCCCTATATGAAAAATAAATGGAAATAGCCATAAAGATATCACGGATTATCAATTTGAAAACTAAAAAAGATTCTTTTAGTATTGTTGTTAAGTTAACAAAGGCGAAATACCATTTGCGCCGGACCACCGCATTTCCTACACTGCATGTTGGCCCAGCAAAAACTCAGATCATCCTGCGCATCCGCACAGTCCGATCGGAGTCTTCGCAGGGCAATCTGTGGGTAGCCAAGGATCCAAAGCGTTTTCAAGCGGACATCGAAGACTCTAATCAGACTGCGCAGATGCGCAGACTGATCTAAGTCTTCGCTGGGCGCACATGCAATCTCGTAAGCAATGCTGTGTCCCGGCTTATTTGTTACCTATAAACGTGACTTCCAGTGGTTCCAGTGAGGGTATGTAAACAAATTGGCATGGATTGGTATGGATTCCCACGCGAGAACCAAAACTTGCTAGAATGTCAATCAATAAAATAAGTAAAAAGGAAAACAATTACGCAAATACAGTCTTTGTTGCAACTTCCAAAACAAGTGAAATGATTATCATTTTTTATTTGAAATTATTAAAAAGACCAAGGTTTCTTTCGGTACCGTGAATCAGCATAATACAGCGCTATCGATGAAATTAGGCTGACGTCAATAAATCCGTCAAATCAAGAGGAAAAGGGACATCTTGATATCTGTTTACTCTTTCGGTGCCAGATTTCAGACAACATTTGTCGTCTGCTTTGTTTTTTTTAGAAACTATCGCTTCGAAAGAAATTTTAATGTAAAGTTGAAGGACTGAATGTCAGACAGCATTGATCCAGATGAGACGGCTCATGATGAGCCGTCTCATCTGGGTCTATGCTGTTTGCAAAAGCCTATTATTATGTCTGTGGCAGTGAAAGAGTTAATAGCTCCAGAACAGCGCAAGCTACTGGTTTAAGATTTTCACTGCTCGTGAATACTTTGGTCAGATTCCGCTTTCCTGTAAGTGAATTGCGAAGGCAGCCGATAAAGGTCATTGATGTCCCCTGGTAATGAGGGACCATTCTTGTGGAAAGGTCATGGCTATCCCCACTTAAGCGAGCGATTCTCTTGAAACAACTTCTATTTTTTGAAGAAGGGTGCTTGTAATTATGACTTTAAAAAACGCCTTTTGCTCCATGTAACTTCAACAAAATATACCATATTACCGTAATCACCCAAAATATTAGTAGACCTTTACCTCAATACTTGTCCTAAGGTTTGAACAACTCCAATTAACTATACATGTTAATGCGTATAAAATGCTGGATGAGTGGTAAACAGTGCAGACCCTGATCTGTGTTTGCACTATTTACTTGCTCAGACCTCCCTGTCCCAATATTTAGGGTTGTTACGATAATACTGGGCCGTAGGAAATGCGTCAGTGGTGTAATCTGTCAATAGCTTGCTCAGTTATGTCAACTGTCAATACACCTACTCCGCCATACCAGCTATGGATACAGGTACTCAGTGGTATAGGAACTAAGCTCATTATAAATCATATATAAGCATATGAGCTTATCAAAACATTCTCTGGTATGAGCTCTGGTAACACCAATGATAAAACCAGTAATAATAATAATAAAAAAAGTCAAGTTGATTAAAATATCAAAGCTTTTTATTGAAAAAAAACAACAAAAAACAAACAAAAACAAAAAAAAAAACATAACTAACAGTGTAGTATATAATTCTCTGATCTGATTCTTTTACTATGAAAAATGGCATACGAGAATTATCAAATAATCTGAGTGGACGAAAAATATCATAAGTACCTATTCCAATTAAAATACGATTTGAGACGGGGAACAGCATTGCCTACAAGCCTTCATATAATCCCAGCAAAGACTCAGATCTGATCAGAGTCTGTGCAGGGCACTTTGTGTGTAGCCAAGGTTCCAAAGCGTTTTCAGACTGACAGCGACATTATGATAAGCCTGCAAGAATTCACAAGCTGACCCGAGTCTTCGCTGGGCGCACAGGTAATTCTGTAGGAAATGATGTGCTTCGGCCTTAGTTATCAAAGTGGACGAAATATGTCATGATTAGTATCACAACCAATTAAAATATGATTTGAAGGTAATCAAAGTTTGAATCAAATTTTTGTGCAAAATATGAGTGTATTACTGTAAACAATTTAAGAGCCCTTGGTACAGTTGGTACACGTCAATATTCCACAATTTTCGATACAAGGGAGTGAGCTTTTGTGACTTCCTGTTTGCTTTCCCGCACATATACCCGCTTCTAAAAAGAGGTCTACTCTTTTTTAGAGTTGATCTTATTTAAACAGGAAAACCGGCTGGTCGGTGTCTTTGCTAGTCGCATTTGTTAATCAGTACAATATCTAACTTTGCATTTGAATTATTGAATAAATTCTGAGAAAAATATAGACCCTGTTTAGACTGCGCTGGGTCAAAGTGTTTGCTTAGAAAAGCTTGTCCGAATATATCGGAGTAAAAACAGCGCATCAAAAAGGAAATATGTGTTCACTTAATCAAGTCACCTTCGCATGTACTTGCTAATTACTATTACAACTAAGACGCAAAGGATCCGTGGGTTTAATGAAAACAAAGGCCCTTATCAAATAGGGCCTTCGTTGTCCGCTTTCAGAATTATTGGAAACTGTTGAATGCATTGATAAACGGAAAAAAGGTCTTTGCCAGATGGTACGTCTTCGCTAGCTCATCCCGCTCTTACTGTTCGCCTATGCGCCGAAGGCACATTTTCTCCTGGAGCAGTTCAGTTTTAAATCGCAGGCATCAACTGCTCAGTTGGGAGTGCTCATATATTACAATATGAGCCAGAATGAGGGAAATCGTACCTTCCGACATGTGCGTCCAACGAAGACTCAAATCAGCCTGTGCATCCTTGCATGTTGATCAGAGTCATCGTTGTCCGCCTGAAGAATCTTCTCTTCCTTTGCTATCCAAAATGTGCCCAGTGAAGATTCTGATCAGACTGCGCGAATGCGCAGTCTGATCAGAATCTCCGCTGGGCACACATATTTGAAGGTCCGTTTTCTGACGTTGTAGATCATATAGACATAAGCTTGTCTTTAGTCTGGATTATTTTAGCCTTTGAAGTGAGCCATTCCTTGTCACAAAAGCGTCACTTGGGAAAAGAACATCATGATTCTTTCCAAGACAAACTTGACACTAGTACTTATTTATTGAAAGCAAACTAAATACTAGACATAAAGTAAATCAAATAAATAAACATATCAAATAAATCAAAGAAATAAACATTTAAAATTGAAGGAAGGAAGACACTTTTCAGGAGAGGCAGTCTGTCAAATTTGTTTTCTCTCATCTGAACAAAGAGCTATTCTAAAAAGAAAGAATTTTTAAATTTTCTTACATTTAAGAGTGGATGCCTTTTTCAAAGTGGCTTGGCGTGCAGGCTGGCAAACAGGATGTCACAAAAGCTGTGACACTTGTAATATCCTCAGCTACTTTTTTTTGTTTGAAATAGAAAACTTCAAATACCGTTTATGGAGATTTATGCCAAATGGTGGCCAGTTAGAACTGTTGACTTGTATATATCCCAGCGAACGTTGAAACAATCAGTGTTGTTTGTTTGTTTGTGTGAGGTTTTACGGCCCAGTCAACCCAATGGAGTCATGTCGAGCGCGCTCAGTTTACCTAACCACACGTTTACTGGGCAGACTTAGTCCTCTAAGCGGTTAACCAGTATTGTGCACATTCTTTCGCCAGAAACTGACAACTGCCCTTCTTGAATCAGCGGAAGGCAGAGAATGGCCGTAGAAAATATTCCGTGATCTCCACGTAAGAATGCTGCCGACCTCGGCAAGGGTTGAACCCGCGACTTCCTGGTCTCCAGTCGGACAGCGCATCCAACTGAGCCACCGAGGCTGGCTAATCAGTGTTGAATCGACGTTAACACGTTGAATCAACGTTGCATCGTCGTTGTTTCAACGTTGTGAGGCCGCTGGGATATATACAAGTCAACAGTTCTAACCGGCCACCATTTAGCTTAAATCTCTATAAACATTATTTGAAAAAAAAGTAGCTGATAAACTTTTAAGCTATTTCACTAAATATAAGTCATGAGAATAGCAATATTCGAAAGAGCAGACCGGAAATGGGATGGCCGAATTGTTCTTGTGTTACGGACTGACTAAGTTTCCATTGAGGTGAATGGAAAATTACAAAATTCAATTTTGAAACTTCATTGTCATTGTCTTGCTTTGCACTTCGACAGAGCTGCGGTTTTTAATGTTTTTATTGTTAGGGATAAAGTTTCAACTGTGGCTGTTTTTTTTTTTTTTTTTTTTTTTTTTAGTTAAAATTCAAAGAATAAGGATTGCGCATGCGCATTATATGCTTTTTTAAATTTTGCAAGCAAAACTGCGTTTTAATCTCGAAATTGCCTTAATATTTGCCAGCTAATTATATTAGAACGTCTAGAAAATTATTTTAGACCAAGTTTATTTCAATCCATTTACATTTACTAGGAATTACCAAGAAACAAAAACGACCGATTAGATTATTTGCACAGTATAGGCGAAAATGTACCAAGTATATCTTGTCCATCTAAGGCAGATTCTCTCACCGACACAGTATGATTAACTCAGTGATATAAAGTTGTGACTTGTGTCCCTGAATACATAAAATGTTCCGATTGCCTATACCCATTTATGCCGAATGAACTCTTCTACCTCAAGTATTTCGGTAGGTCCATTTCCAATCGAAGGGGTGAAATTGCTTTATAGAAATTGTCGTATTAAATGCAAACAGTGTAGACTGATCAGACGCCGCGTTCTGCGGGGTCTTATCTGGGTCTACATTGTTTGTCAATGTCCCTTTTATGAAACTCTAGGCATTAATTGGTAAAATGTCCTTTTTAGAGATTAAACATTATTATTTAACCTAAAAAAAGACTGTCTTTCATTGACTAAGAGCTGTCTTTAGCCCAGTGAATATTTGATCTTCATCAGCTAAACCGCACCTTTTAGTTTCATAATTAGATATCAACTTTTAGTGATGTCGTCAGTATTGATGCTGATGTCTACACACGCTTTTTACATTAATAGGGTCTGGTGTTGACTGTTACTACCACAGTTTTCAAGAGAAAAAGACAAACTATATAACAAAACAATTATTGACTATTGAATGTGACTGTTGAAATCCATCACTGACTACCATTATTGACCTCGGTTATCGCCTCGGTCAATATTGGTATTCTCTGGTGGATATCACGTCATATCCAATGCCTTAACAGTCAATAATTGTATATTATATACAAGTGTATAACGCTTGTGGGAAAACACCTCTTTTTTTTCTTTGAAAAATAGTATGTAAATATGTTCTGAAAATACCAGTCACAAAACCCTGCCTATCAATTACCTAGGAAGAACAGTAAACAAAGTACGACTGATAGCAGACACATTACAAACCAATAAAAGTAAAGCAACCACCGCTCCCACGTTCCCCCAACTGGCAATGCGAAAAGAGAAAGCTTTTATTTGTGCAGATAGAGGCTTATAATTCTACTAACGGGGCTATCAGCTCCCCAGTATAGGTGTGCAACATGTAGTGTGTGGGTTCCTATCATCAGATTGGTTGCTGACTGAGAGTTTATCAGGAATACAATCTAGTTCTCTTAGAGAAACTGGTATGACAATAGCTTTCACCTCTGCAGTTCTACATTACATGTTTACACAAATAGTAATAACAAATGCTAGTTGCACAGACAATGATAAAAAATCAACAGACGACATTTTAAAATCTTTTTTTTCTGGTTTGTTCCAGAAAAACAGGGTTTGCCATTTCATGCAAACTGTCTTCTAATAAGACAGTTTGCATGCAATGTCAAACCCTGTTTTCTGAAGAAAAAAATCATCCAATTGTTGTCTGTTGAATTTACTCTGAGGCGTGGTAACGGTTAAACTTGAAACTGTTTCTTATTTCTTAATCTGATATTAATTTGGAGCAAGGGCTATACAAACCCATTAATGCCAATCACTGCTGAAGCCAGCTAGCCACTGATATGGCACTTTCCTTCGTTTCGAAGGTCATAGCCCCGTTAGTAGAATTATAAGCCTCTGGTTCAGATACTTATTATGAGAAATAACGAATACATACCACATATCAGGAAGAACTTTTCTCTCAAAGACGTTAGGCAATAGGTAATATCCATATTGAAACCTTCCATTTTGGCAGATAAAATGTTGTTTACATGTATTTATTGTTACAAGGTATCATTGATAAGAATAAGATGTATATCTAAAAAGCGTTCACGCCAGTTTTCTTAGTTGCCAACTGTTTGTAACAAACTTGTAACAGTTTTTCTTTACTCTAGTAATTTTACAACAATTTCACTGCCGTACAAAATTATGGGTATATAACTACATGTGTTGACGATCTTCAACTATTATCAGTGTATTTCAATTTCATCTATAATTATAGGTTTATGGCAATTACAAACTTTGAACACATTGACATTTACCTTCAATTATATTCCCACATTTTATGGAAGCCAACTGACGTCAGAAAATAAACGACCATTCCAAATATACGAAAGAAACTGTTAGGCTGCAGCCTAGCCTAGCTACTAGGCCAATATATAAGTATGTTTGTCACTTTTTTTTTTTTTTTACTTTTTTTTTTCATTTATATTCTACTTTTTGATTCAATGTTTAGCTAGTCTATGGGTGAACTTTTCTTCTGTGGTTGTCTCTGAAATATATTGGCCTAGTCAAAAGCGAAATTGCTCCTGTAGCTTTTATTGGGTGGTAATTGTCTGTGGCTAATTTAAAGATGACCAGATTACAAGACTGGCATCAGTTTGTTTATATAACTGCACATTAATGGTTTAAAAACCATGTACTCCAAGATAACAAGAACCCATTGATAAATTGGAGATGTGTAACATTTGGTCAGATATTTTAACACCAGAGTGAAAGCAATGTGTGTATTCATTTTGTGTTCTTGATTCTAGTATGTTTTTTTTTTTTTTTTTTTTTTTTTTTTTTCTGGGTGAATTAGTTGTTTCATCTTTAATCAACAAATGTACTTTTCAACTTTGTGTTGTGCAAGTACTTGAGAGGAGATATGTGCTAGACCATTCAGGGTTTTCTTTGATTGCAGAGCAACAGATAAGGTGTGTATTTGATAATAACAGATAATTTTCTTTACTTTCCCATAAAAAAAAACAACATATGTTGTGGGTACCATAAGAATTGCCTCAAGAGGCAATTTGAATAAATAGACACATTATTTTTTTTTTTATCTTGATAACACGCCTATGTTATTTTGACACCCTCAAACCCAACTTTTATAAAGTGCACTTTGGTTTTCTGGGGTAAACATTATTTCTGCTTTAAAACATAGATTGTGGATACTCGTTAGAACCGCCTCGATCCCACAATCTATGTTTTGGGCAGAAATGAGTAAAATATTACAGTTTTTCATTTAAGCAGGTGTACTGGTCTTTTCGGCTGTTTTGCCACTGTAAGTGAAAGAAAATTAGTTTGTTTCATGAGCATAATTAAGAAATAGGCTTCATTGTTGACTAAGTTAAAAAGATTACATATTAGATACATGTGCAATATCTTACATGGATGATATATATCATATCGCCAGACGCTAACTCGTCGAACCATGCAATTTCAAAACATTTTGATCAGCGTGTATATCCGCAGCCTAATTAGAGATTTCAGTCCAGGTCCTCAGTAATCTCTGCTGCATACCACAAATACACTGATCTGACGGTAGCCTCATCCGAGTTTTCGCCAACAAGCATACAGGAATTCCCTGGCCTCAGTCCATATAAAGTCGAATTTTTCAAACATCTTTAAGGTAAATTTCTGTAAGCATTATAGCAATCTCCACAAGGGGAAGACTCTGATCAGCATGTGCCATTGCACAGTCTAATCAGAGTCTTCACCAGTTTCAAAAAGAACCAATGGGTCCCCAGCCATCCACAGAACACACAGCAAAGACCCCGATCAGACTGCGCGGATGCACAGGCCAATTTGAATCTTCGGTGGGCGCACATGTATCTGGTACAGAATAAATGGTAACAATTTAAGGCATTATGAAGCCATTTCATTATGTTGACACTCGTATGCAATCAAATAAATTGTTACTGGTGTAAAAATGAAAATTTTATATAAAGATAAATTTTTTATCTTATTTCTGCGCAAGAAATGGATTGTGGAACTTGTTAGATCAGCCATTTATTGACATGCATATGCAAGAAATAATTTGTACAGCTGTAAAATGTCTATTTTAGGTAAATTTCTAATCTTTGTAATATAAATTATGGGTACTCATTAGAACCGCCTCATTGAGGCAGTTCTTACAAGAATCCACCACTTATCATAGTATGTTTTATAGCAGAAATAAGAGAATAATGTTTTCTATAAAACCTTACAAAAACACGCCAATTCAATATAATGGAATTCTTAATGACCGCAAAAATGAAAATGTTCAGATATTTTAGTTAATAGAAGTCTTATTTCTGCCCAAAACATAGCTAGTGGGGTGGAGGCAGTTCTAATGAGTACTCACAATCTATGCTTTAGAGCAGAAATAAGAAGAAATAATGTATTTCCCTGAAAACCCGAATTGTACTATAAAAAAGCGGGGTTTGAGGGTGTCAAAATAGCATAGGCGTGTTATCATGATGAAAAAATCAACATATAGCGTGTGTATTCATTTGAATCAGCTTACGAAAGTCAAGAAGGTTATCTTTTATTTCAAATGCACTCTTCATCTGATGCTCTGCAATCAACCTAAACAAAATTTTATAGGTGTAAAAAATGAAAATGTAAAGATGAAAATTTGTGACCTTTTATTCTTATCTCTGCGCAAAAAGGGATGTCAGACTCGTTAGATCAGCCATTCGTTGACATGCCTATGCAACAAATAATTTGTTCAGCTGTAAAATGTCTATTTTATGTGAAATTTGTAATCTTTGTTTTATCAAAGCACCAAATATAAATTGTGAGTACTCATTAGAACCACCTCATTGATGCAGTTCTAACAAAAATCATCCAACCTGCAATTCCATCAAAGCTGCGAATGGCCATATTACAATAGTACTCTGTTGCCTTTTCTCTAAATATTGAAAGAGGAATGGTCCCATTTCAAAAAGTAAACTCTTTCCACTTCCAGTAGGGGAACAAAAGAGTACATCTTTGCCTTTCATATACTGTTCTGTAACAATGCATAAGCTTAGTATATCCATATTGTATTGCTTCTTCAAGATCCAAGATTCACTGTGTAACTGACCTGGTCAAATTGGCACAAAGTGCTGTAAAATCTCTTCAAGAATTCAGGAAGTAATTGTAACATCAACTAGATGGTATCAATTACCTGTTTAAAGAGTAGCTCATAAACCTTTAAATACCAATCACTGCTGCACTGTTAGGAGGCTGGCATTAATTTATGGTCCCCTCAGACATCTGAGGGTCTTCAATTCGCTTTATACAAGGCTTAGAAATCCAGACCATATTATCTATAGACTAGCCACAGAGCTCAATAAGCCAAAATATATATATGTATATTTCTAAGCCTTGGGCAAGGCTAGCTGCAGCCGAACATGAAATGGAATCAAGCTTCTATGAATACCATATTGTCCCAAAATATTCAAACATCTAACTTCTTACCATAATTGTCCTAAGTTCATTTTAATACATGTTGGTCTCTGTCTGATAAAATGCTGGATGAGTGCGGAACAGCGTGGACGTAGTTGAAACGTGAGGCATTGCGCCTTAACACATATGAAGGCAACAAACACGGCGTTATATCAGGATCTACCCTGTTTGCATTAAATACAGGACTTTCTTTAAAACATGGTAATAATAATAATAAAATAACCGAAAAAAACAACAACAAAAAAAACAAAAAATAAAATAAAATAAAGAATATTGTCTGTGAAACGAGTATTAGACCCGTCTCTTTTGCCTGCTCAAATGACTTAAAAGAACCAAAATGTTATTTCGAAACAGTATAGACCTTGGTCAGACTGCTCAAACTGTTATGTACCTTTATTGACCGTATATGTACCGCAGCTGAAATAACAAAAGAATCCGTATGTCGTGTCCAAATAGTAAATACCTTGATAAGAGCACGCGGATGCGTGGACTGGACCCTGATAAGACTTAACCTTTCCCTTGCTGAATAAATTAAGATACCACGCCCACTTCTAGTTTCCAGCCTATCAGATTACTTGATCCGGGTTTTTGATAGGAATTCACATATTTAATGACAAACAGTACAGATCCAGATCAGTTGGCTTCTTCAGAAGCCAACTGATCTGGATCTACACTGTTTGCTAAGAAAGGGCATGTCGTGTTCAGCAAGAGAAGGGTTAAGACTTCGTAGAGGCGCACACTGTTCTGGGACTTCGTTGTCATAGTATCATTTCCTATGGCGCAACTCAAATAAGACAAATAAGCTATATGATCAGCAGAGTCCCTCGCATATATCACAGTATCCAGCGATGAAGCCAACAATTCTTCGAGGAGACTTACTCTTAGAGGCTCGCTTATATGATGGGATATTTTTAATCGACCTGCACAGACCCAGATCATTATGCCCTGCCGCGCTGTTTGATCAGTCCATTGTTCGGTGATATACAGTTGACTCTACTTACATGTATCTCAAATACTACTAACTCGAACTAGTACTTAAGGCAAACTAAATTTAGGATATTATTAGTTTAGTTTTGCTCCATGTTCATTATAATCCAATTCTGTTATCCTAAACAACTTGTATCTCAAACTGAAAGATCCGGTCCCTTAGAGTGTGAGATAACGAGAGGCAGATGTACTTTAACATGTTTATGATATTCAGACTTATCGAAAGAGACGACTCTATTACAGATGTTGAAGATGGATATTGCAAAGGACATACATCTCAGGACCTCTACCTATTGACTGATGATCGGATACTACGTGTATATTATGCAGCGGAGCGGAATCGAAGGGAAAGAGCTCTTTTATCGAAAGTGAAAGTCAAATGCATTAGTCACCTGCGCATCCGCACAGTCTGACCAAACCCTTCACTGTTCATCCACATATTCTGAAGTACGTTTTTTTCTGCTTTTTTTTTTTTTTTTTTTTTCATTTTAGCAAACTGATCAGATTGCGGGATGTGCAGGTTCGCATATGCACAGAGTCGTATTATGAAGATGTTCCTAAATTATGACTAAACTAATAACTATAATTTCACAAACTTCATTTTCAAGTTCGGTATGGTTGCCTTTACTTTTTCCATTGTGAAAGCTGCGGTATAAAAAATATACATGCATGCATGCGTGGACACATGCATACATGAAAGAAAAAAGAAATGCCTGCATTTATGAATACATGCATTTTTATTTTTCATTTCCGAAGGTATTCCTAAATTATGACTAAAGTAATAACTATCATTTCATGTAAATATCTTTTTCATGGCTTATCGTATTTTGTATGCTTGCCTTTACCTTTTTCCATTAGGAAAGCTGTGGTATCAAACTATGCAAAGGCTTGCAACGCAAATTAATAAAGACAATATATTAAAATCATAATCTATTGCTTCCGTTTCCTTTGAGTTTCGAATTTCAAACCGGCTGCAATTTAGCTAAATTCAAGACAAGAAAATATAAGTTTACAAGCTCATTTTTTCTCATGTCGTCTTCGCGCAGATTCGAACTCCCATTTGACCGATTATTGGTGCTACCAATTAGACTCTCGGTTATTAGGCCCAAAAGACCTACTAACTAAAAAATGGTTTTGTCAATTTGTACAATGGGAATATAAAAGAGACTTAACTATGTCCGTTTCAATGACTATACGTATTTACTGTACAAAATGCCATTATAATTTAATCTTTGAAAAGAATAAGGAATGCAGAAAAAATCTTACCCAATATCATTTAAAATTCTAAAGATACGATACACGTAACAACAACGTCAACGATAATCATTAAGAATTTGTTTTTTTATAAAAACAGGAATCATTACCCGGCTACCTTTCTCGTGAAAAACAAACCTACTGGTCAACCGCTTAGAGGTCCAAGGCTGCCTAGTAAAAAAAAACGAAAGGAAAAAAAACAAAAGGAAAAAAAAATACCTACTGGTTAACCGCATAGAGGACTAAATCTACCCAGAAAAAAAGTAAATAAAAATTAAAAATAAATATATATATAATAAGAATGAACGCTCCGTTCAATACCGTTTGGTTTGTATACAATTATTGTAGTAAGGTTTGACCAAGTATTCCTTTTATTTTGAAAAAAAAAATAAATCAAAATAATGTACATGTTTGTAGAAGACGTCTTTAAACACAATTATAATAAGAGAACTGTCTCTCAAATAAATCAAATCACATTCTATCATCCGATTGTTATTCAGTGACAATCGGTTTGAAAAAAAAAAAGCTTGAACATTTAAGTCTCGTAATGGGAAAAGAATCGTTATAACATATGCGAACAGCAAAGGTTCAGGCGAGACTGTGCACAGTGTCGCCAGAACCTATGCTGTTCGCTGACGAAAGCAGTAGGGCAGGAGGAAACTTCAGCCAAAGAATTAGACATGTGGCCTCACTTAAGGCTCGGGAATGAGCACTGAAATGTTGATTCGACGGAAAGTCCGAAGAACCTTTCCCTCGCGATACGGCTCATTTATTAACTAATGACAATTATAGACAATTTCAAATTTCAAAAATGTCTGAACAGTACATAAAGAAGAACTTCGTCTTCAATAGACAAGAGGCGTCATTGCACGAAATTAGAATATTTAGGTACATATGTACTATTTACAGAAAAAAATGTGCCGGAGCAAAGCATTTCCTACAAAACTGCATGTGCACCCAGCTAACACTAAGAAAAGCCTGCCCATACGCGCTGACTAATCGCAATTCCATAGGATGATCTTTGGGTAGTTAAGGATAAAAAACGTCTTAAAGGTGGACAGCGAAATCTCTTATCAGAGTCTTCGCTGGCCGCACATGCTATCCTGTAGGAAATCTTTGCCCGGACTCAAATACTTATAGAACCTATCATTTAAGCCTTCTAAAAAAACACATTTTTTTGTTTTCAGACAAGGAAATCCCAGCACAGCTTGCACAATAATAATATGGCCAGAAGTTTGCCTTTTGTTTTGTTTTCAAAGACAGGTGTGAGAACCTGGCTTGGAGTCTGGAGTTTGGAGTATGGTATTCACTACCTAGCTTGGTTTTCACAAACAAAAACGGGTTTCACAAGCAAGTTTGGAATTGAATTCTAAGGTTGATATCCAATCCCATGCCAGGTTTTAAGAACACAGTTTCCCAAGTGCCAATTTGGGACTCAATTCGAATCACTGTTCCATTGCATGCAAACTTATGAGTGAATCATCTAGAAAACATGCCTACATAAATTTTATCCCATTAAACCCCACTTTTATGTAGAAAAACTGGGGTTTACCCGAGTATACATTATTTTTCTTTTTTCTGCTCGAAAACATAGATTGTGAACACGTTTGAGCCGCGGTTCTAACGAGTATCCACAATCTATGTTGTGAGCAGAAATGTGAAAAATATCAGAGCTTTTTATCTGGAAATTTTCAGTTTTTAGAGTTAAAATTTTCTACATGTATATTTTAAATAGGCGTGTTTTCGTAATGTTCAAGCATCGGATTGAATATGTTGCTTACAACTGATAACTCTGTGGGTTAATCCAAACTTTGGGATTGAATCCCAATTTCTTATTGAATTCTGGGTGTGTGAAGTAGTCAACAGAATCTAAAATGAATGACCCTTGAAAGCAAGGGACAAACTAACGAAACGGAAAAATGCTCATTACGAAAACACGCCTATTCAAATATATTAAAATTTTCACCCCCAAAACCTGAACGTTTTCAGATAAAACTTCCGATATTTTTTATACATTTCTGCTCAAAACATAGATTGTGGGTACTCGTTAGAACCGTCTCGCCAAGGCGGTTCTAACGAGTGCCAACAATCTATGTTTGAGTAGAAATAAGAAAACATATATATACTCCTGTAAACTCCAGTTTTACTATATAAAAGTGGGGTTTAAGGGGGTCAAATTATTTATGTATGTTTTCGTGATGTGAAGCGTTAGGTTGTGGTCATTTAGGCCTTATCAGAGACCCTCATATAAATTTTCAAGGAATTGGCGCAATGATCACAAAGGTTTAGAAAATACTCAATGCTAGTGAAGAATGTGAACATTTAACGGCTACACCGCATCACTATCACAGATTGTAGTAAAAATAAATTGATTCTAAAAGGAATGACCATTTAGAGCAACGAAAACACTCATAAAAGATTGTAAAGTTGGCTTGGTGTTTTGAGTCAAACTGTTGAATAGACCTCAGGAAGAGTTTAGGATCCCATTTGAAGCATTGTGCAAGCTTAGGAACGAATCTCAAGCTTGGGATTAAATACATTACTTGAAATTGAAAAATCTGTAAGCGCATGAAGTTGGCTTGGAGTTTGAAGTATGGAGTTTGGTATTCGAATTGTTCCGTAGTAGTAAAGTATAGTAAAGGAACGGTTATAGTTGGGCAAAACCGCTATTCCAAGTTGCGAATCCCAAGCCAACTTCACACACTCAAAATCTGTTTGTGATGTAGTTGGAAGCTTCAGATTGAATCACAAGTTCTTATAAATTCCCTGAAAGTCAAGATAGCACCCTTTTCCGAAAGAAGCAAAAACAACTTGTCAAAAAATGCCTACCCTGAAAGCGTATCCATCCGCGTTAATATTTTTTGAATTCGATAAAATAAAAATAAAAAATCTTTCCGTCATTATTTTACAAGGAAGGTAACTTTGTGACTTCCCGTTTTCTTTACTGTACACAAACCCTTTCTGTAAAGGGGTTTAACACTAAAAGGAACGAATTTGCTCCTCAAAAGCAAATTCTTGGGAGCAAATTCTTTCCTTTAAAAGCAGACTTCTTTTCAGAAGGGAGGCAAAACAACTTTCACAGCGTTATCTCCCCTGTAAATGTATCAGTTCACCTGTTGAACAGAGCTAGGTTAAACTGTATACACAAGTCTGATATCTTCTTATTTGTTCTAAGTTCAAGGTTCCGGTAATAAATATTATAAGCATTCGAGTCAAAGATGAGTCCAATCGAACCTTCAGTTGATATCATAATTGCAAAAATAAAGTGTTTGGCGGTCGATAAACGGTACCAAATAATATTATTTTATTATTTACGAAACGATAATTACAAATAATTCTAAATCTAGACGCTCCTATCTTCCCAGCGCTCCAAATAAAAAAAAAGAAAAAATTTTTTTTATTTAAAAAGAAAATACAAATTTTGCCACAGTTATCATCCTCACGCGTTATGCCTATATACACCGCGGTATATCCACACCGGCATTTTTGTATTGTCGCTTCAACCGCCGTTGAGGTAAAATCTTCTTAATGATGATAGATAAGAAACCCAACTATTTTGTTTTTGACTGGTTTCGCTCCTAAAATGTGTATTTTATTGTCTAGTTTTAAGATCAGGGCCCAGTTGTTCAAAACTAACGATGTCGTTAGTTAACGTATCGTTAAAACTTTAATCATTAAATATGGCATATACATTAATATTTTTGCTGAAAAAAAATGTGAGTAGCTTTTGCATTTCACATTTTTTCAGCCAAAATATCTGTTTGTTTGTGTTGAGGTTTTACGGCCCAGTCAACCCAATGGGGTCATGTCGAGCGCGGTCAGTTTACCTAACCACACGTTTACTGGGCAGGCTTAGTCCTCTAAGCGGTTAACCAGTATTGTGCACATTCTTTCGCCAGAAAGCCAAAATATCTGTGAATTTGATATTGTACTTACTAAAAGTTAACATTTTGACCACTAACAGGCTCGTTAAGCTAACGATGCTTTGAACAACTGGGCCCTGGATGTGAAGGCTTTATACTGACGTTATCATAGTCAAACAAGAAATTGCTAATTCCAGTTGATTACCTCGCTTGGGGAAGAGAGTGCTTATCTTAGTGCTTTTCGCACGTTTGTTCGATTTGCGCCTGTTTGGTTTTGTCTGTTTCTTCTTCCGCTTGGTGTCTGGGAAGGGCTGCGGCTTGTGATTGTGGCACTCCCTGGACTTTTCTCCTACCTTTTTTGCATCGTTTTTGATTTGTGACGCAACCGGGCCAAGTTACTCTTCATAATTAGCTGATAAAATATGTAAATCTATTGTTCAATATAAAGTTATCAAACACATTATGATATGTATTCAAAATGAACAACATTAAAACATCAGAAAGCGCTCATTCACTCGAAAGTCTGCCGAAAATCCAGGACCCCTTTTATATTTCTGCGACGAAGCACAAATTGCCGGTGTAGACAGACCACAGTAATATATCCATTAAATCTTGAAATATATTGTCATGCACAAATAGCGCTAAATATATTTATTAGTTTTTAGGCTAGATATAATGTCTTTTTGTAAACCATACTCTGAAAATTGTTGTTGACTATTAAAATTCATCCATTAGTTGTGTTTCAATTTGCATCGGAAACACGTTAGCAGATGAAACAGAGGAATGAGCTGATTGTTACGATTTAGCTACAGGATTTATTTTTACGCCCGCGTTTTAATTAAATGTAATAAACAGGATACTATTACGAATAAGTTGGCAGTTGCAATTAGATCTAGGCCCCTTGAGCTTTAAAGAGCTGCGTCAAGCGAAAAAGTGTCTTTGGACATGCGCAAAATACACAGATTCAGAACATCATGTGAATGTGTATTATTTGGGTCTTTGCTCTCCATTCACACATTCCGTAGTATTCAATGATTCTGTTACCGGACAGTGAAAGTCCTGATCAGACTGCGCGGATGCGCAGGCTGATCTGGGCCTTCGCTGTCCGCATATGCCTGAAGACATGCTGTCGCTTTGGCATGTTCCATTACTGGTGACAGTTGCGCAAGCGCTTGTCTACAAGCACCTTATATGTATAGCCATCAGGTATTAAGTTTTCAGCTATACAATCAACGAGACAATGTTACAGCTTTTAAGAACCCTAGTGCATTAACCTTTACCACTATCTGGGCAAATTTAGCTACCACAAGTTTATTTATATGCATTTTATGCATCATTTGATGGAGGTTAACTCATATTAGTTAAAGACTTAAGATGTGCCTCGGCCATTAGTCTTATTACTGATAAGAGACCGGGTACAACAAAATCTAGTATAGCTTCAATAAACGATAGGCACGTAGAGGTACAAAAGAAGAATTTAGTACTGGTTTATTTATCTGCTCAATAGGTAATATCCCCTCCAAAATATTAACTACCCCTCAGAAGGCCTCTCTACCACCCCATACTGTGATCTCATAATCACCTCTTTATGACACGCCTTTGATCTTTCTTGTATAGAGCCTAGCATTACGAAAACATGTCTTTTCAAATATACAGAAAATTTCACCTCCAATAACTGAACATTTTCAGAAAAAAAAAAAACTCTTATATTTTTCTTATTTCTACTCAAAACATAGATTGTAGGTACGCGTTAGAACCGCCTCGGCAGAAATAAGAAAAATAATGTATACCCCTGTAAACCCCAGTTTTACTATATAAAAGTGGGGTTTATGGGGGTCAATATTATATAGGCGTGTTCTCGTGATGGGTAGGGGCGACAAAATCATCAGTGAGTGGTGCCACTTTTGGTCTTATTTCAGTTATATCTTTATTATCTTTTCTACCATGTAGCCCCCAAAAGTGTAATAGAAAACATGAACGCCGAAAACATATGATAAGACATATATCGAAACAATATGCTTGTACAATGCCTTATGTAGGGGGAGAGGGGGGATGGGAGATGACTCAGAATACATTTCATATGGGTGTCTTGCCGTAATGCGAATTCTCAAAAGTAATGCTTTAAGTAAAACCACGATTCCCGTAGAACCTATGCAAAGTACAAGAATTCAGATTCAACCATAGGACAATAAAGTGACTTTTATAAGCTGGTATAAGATAGTAGCAGACCAATCGCATGAAATCAATGCCAATTTTCTGGACAATTCCTGAAAACGTCGTCATTCTTATTGTCTGTTGATCTTGCGCAAAGAACGTTACAGGCCGTTTAACCAATTTATGCCTTGTATTACCCCCAAAAGAGATATTTGCAAACAATGCAGACTCAGAGAATACGCCGCAGGAGGCGGCATCTGATCAGGGTCTACATCGTTTGCACTACATACAGAAACTTCTATAAAATATGGTAATTACAAAAATAACTAGACACCCATTATATTGTAACTGGACCTGTCCAAAGTGTTAGATAGAAGGGTCCATTCGGTAAAAACCAATATATTAACATACAAAGAAGGACCATCTATGCAAGTGATACTGGATGTTGTCTTTCGCATAAAAACTTTTTTCTTTTTTTTTTTTTTTTTTTTTTTTTTCTTTTTTTTTTTTTTTTTTTTTTTTTGTTCAGCTTGCATTACTAATAAGAAATGCTTTGTAATCTTCAACATAAAATTCAATTCATGCAAATCCAGTCAGAAACTGAATAAAGCTTGACAAAATTGTTTCATTTCGGCTGTATTCACCCTAAATATTCGGACAAAAAGGCCTGAGTAAACAGTGTAGACCCTGACCAGACGTCGCAGAATGCGAAAGAAACAAAAACAAACTTGTTTCAAACGATATCCAATACAGTGCAACCTTTCTACAACCGTCACCCTTAGAAAATGATAAAACTGGCTGTTTTAGGGAATGGCTGTTGTTGAGAAGTTAAATATATAATAAAACAACATTTTGGGAAATTAGAAAAGTGGCTTTTGTAGGCTTTTAGTGGCTTTTGTTGAGATGTTATATGTTTAGTAAAACGGCACTCTGAGAAATAAGAAATGCGGTTCTTATCGGGAGTAGGCTGCTGTTGAGAAGAGGCCGGTCGTGGATGGTCCACTGTATTATTAACTCAAATGTTCAAATTAAAAAAAAAAACAACAGTTTTTGTTAAAAGTTTAAAAAGTCTTTGAATATGTAAGCAGGCCATTTGACAAAGACCATCGTTTTTTTTTTTTTTTTTTTTTTTTTTTTTTTTTTTTTTTTTTTTTTTTGTTGTTGTTGTTGTTTTCTTTTTTGTCAATGCTCTAAAATATTTTATGATAATTACTAACCATGGGAATAAATACAAAACCTTTAAATACAAAGTATGATACTGCAATTTCTATTATGAAGCAACAGTTTTTGTCTATTACTGTTTGTGTTCTATAGTAATTGGTTTCATTACTTATTTATGAATACAGCTAATACGCACCTGTGGCTAATGGAAATTGAAACAATCGAGACAAGTTGCATCACGAAAACATGCCTATATAATGTTGACCCCCTTAAACCCCACTTTTGTATAGTAAAACTGGGGTTTAAAGGGGTTTACATTATTTTTTTTATTTCTGCTCAAAAACATAGATTGTGGGTATTCGTTAGAACCGCCTCAGCGAGGCGGTTCTAACGAGTACCCTCAATCTATGAGCAGAAATATGAAAAATATCATAATTTTTTATCTGAAAATTATCATTTTTTGGTGGTATATTACAGTATATTGGAATAGGCTTGTTTTCGTAATGCATGTCGAATCAACATATACCTCAAAACGAGATCGTGTTTAGAAATGAACCTCACAAAGGAACAGGGCGTCCGATCTTCGTCTGTACTCATTGCTCAAATTACAGGAAGTTTAGGGTTAACATCGCCATAGGGCAGATTATATTTCATTTCCTTTGGGATCATTGGGTCCATTGTGGTATATTTGAAAATGGAGTTCTGCTCATGTATACGCTAGAAGACGTAAGCAGTGTTGCAAACTTCATTACTGCTTATGAAGAGTCTCAATAAAACCAAGACTCCCTTTTTCTAATCCTTAGTGTGTTCTTTGTTTCCAAAGGCAATCTTTTTGACGTTTATTAAATGAAACAATCGGAAGTCCCCGTCCAGGACCATTTTCTCAGCCAACACTCAGAGACAATCAACCCACTAGTGCTGTCAGTGCTTTGATTTTTGTAATGCACCCATTCCTTTTAATTAACTAACATTCTCAAAAACTAATTCTCTTTAACTGGCTGTGTATTGGCGCTAGAGATCTTGTTGAGTTGTCAATTCCGAGAGTGGAAAACAATGTCGGTCCTGATCAAACATAGCGTTCTGCTGTAACTTTTGTTTTGCCTCCACTCAGCCTAGAGTCGATAAATTCAAACCGTTTAGCAAGTCCATTGGCTAAATTTTATCGGTATCAATCAGTACGTGAAAAATTATTAAAATATTCCATACGGTTCAAGCATTATGTTCATTTTTGTTGCCATGGCTTAGCCTCTGTTTAAGGAAACTCGTACAGTCGAACCTCGATTGCTCGATGGCTCGTTTACCATGGCTAATTCGAACTCGTTTTTGAGTCCCTACGAAATTCTTCCGCTAGCTCAAGAAAACAAATATTTAGGGAAATTTTCTTATTTTATCGTAAAATTGTATGTTGTGTGTACTTATTAGAATCGTCATCGAGGCGATTCTAATGAGTACACTCAACATACAATTATTGTGTAGAAAATCGAAAAAAAATTCTTAATTATCACCTTTTGCTTCCTGACTTGGCACCATAAATAACTCTCAGTGGCTCGAACCACCCACGTCTCGAACAATTTTCTATGGTCCCAAAGATGTTCGAGCCATCGAAGTTCAACTGTATTTGGCAAATTCATTGGCTAGATCTTGTCGGTACCTATCAGTATGTCAATATTATCAAAATATTCCCAAAGGTTTAAGCGCTATGGCCATTTTCGCTAACTGATCATGGACGGACAGAAAGGCAGACAGACAGACGGAAAGACGGACTCACAAGGGGGTATAGGGCACTCTTCGAAAGTCAACCTTTCAATCGGTCGAATCGGTCGACTTTTCTGCGGGTCGTGCAATTAATTCGAACGGTTAGAAAAGTACTATCCACAAAGCTGAAAAAGAACACTAAAGACCTATTAACCATTTAAGCGCCAAGCAAAATTGCAGCAGACGACATTTTTATTATTTTTGTATTTTTATTTTTCAGGAAACATAAAACTTGATATTTCATTTGAATTGTCTGCTAGGCAGCTAGGCACACAATCCATATGCAATTTCAACCTCTATATATATACTGAAATACAGTTTAGCGTTTGAAGTGTTTACCACGTGGATTAGCTTATACACCACTCTATATTCCGGTTGCAAGTACTAGGCCGGGTGCGGTTTAAATGTGAGCAAATCACATTGCCAATCACTGTTAAAATGACCCAGTCTATTTATTAATTTTATATTACGATGGCAATCTCACTGATTATATTCGAAATGAATGACTACGATTGGTAGACGCAGTCGGTTGTATATTTAGTATATGCATTTCTGCGGCATTATTCATCATCAAACTCGAACATATAGATGGGACAAGTTCATTTTAGGGGTGTCTGTAGATAATTTATACTTTTTTGTCAGAAACATCTTATTTCGTGTACACACTGTAGGTCCTGGTCAAGCGTTTATGGTCCTTTCTCAGCACTTGTCACAGAACTCGGACTTCGGGCCATTCAATTTCGGGTAAGACATTAGAACTATCAATAACACAACCAAATAAATTAATATAAAGGAACCGTGGACCCGTATTTTTTTTTTTCTGTCGGATTTGTAGTTAGCTCCAGACTTATGCCCCTTTTCGACGGACATAAGGGAATCAAGTCAGCAAAATATTTCGAAAAGTGTTTGAGTTAGAACCTTGAAACTTGGTATGCTGATTAGGAGTGATAAGTCGATTACCTGATTAACTTTTGAAAACAATCTGATTTTTTACGCAGCTATATAATGATAATGAAACCTTGTCAGCAAGATATCTCAAAAACTTATTGATATTTTTTTTATTTTTTTTATTTTTTTTTTTTTTTTTTTTTTTTTGCCTTGAAACTTGGGGTGCTTATATGGTATGAAGGTATGAAGAGTAGACTACCTGATCGGCCTGTAAAACGGGACCATAAAATCAAATCAAACAAACAATCTAAAAAGAAACGACAAAAAGTAACAAGTGGATTCTGGATTCTTCGGAAGGTAAATGAATACGCTTCCAAGAAAGATGACTTTTTAAGTATAAAGTTATCCATTCAGTCCGACATTCTGCCATTTGCACAATCAAACGTACAATACTAAAGAAAGAAGGAAAAAGAAGGATAGCAAGAAATCCCAAGGATGTGTTGTACGTTCATCAAGCAATGCACATAAGATTAGTATCAGTCTGACAGCTTTTACTCAATTTCAAAGAGTGCTTCTTAGAGGTGAGACAGTAATTATAATCTAAATACCAATTTGAAAAAATGAAAGCATCCAAGGGAGGTGAATAATTAAACTTCTCCCGATTAAGAAGAAAACAAATTAGTATATCTATATGTAAATGGACTAAATTATGTATATACAATGTTGTCTGATCATTTTGAGTGACACTTTAGTAATTCTAGACAGACGGCAAATAAGGAAATGTCTACCCTTAATGACAAGTTTATTGTTGTCAAAAATATTTCCAGATTGCAGGTAACAAAAAAACGTTTTGGAGATTTCTGAAGAAGATTTGGACCACCACGTCGCGAGGAAAAAAAAAGCTCTTCGGACTTGCCGTCGAATCAATCTTTCAGTGCACATGCACGGTCCCTTACCAAGCTCATAAAATAAACGTCAAAGAGATTGCCTTTGGAAACAAAGAACACACTTCTGATTGTGTCTAGTCCTTTGGATGTTCCCTTGCCCTACCGCTTACATGCGCAAAAAGCATATGTTGTAAATGCGCATGCTCGCCTGAACCTTTGCTGTTTGCATATACTATAACGGCCCTTTTTCCATGACGCGGCTTATTTTATCTTACAAAACTACGTAATGAGTATAATGCATTTGCACGACTAATTTTGGAACCTGCTTTGAAATGTTCATGCTCACCTTCGCTCAGGCATCAGTATTTAGGCCGCGCCATGCGAAAACGTGTCTCCGGGCATACATTGCATGCGGACAGCGAATGCCCAGATCAGCCTGCGCATCCGCGCAGTCTGATCAGGGCCTTCGCTGTCCGCAATCAGAATCATTGGATACTATAGAATGTTTCAATGGCGAGCAAATGTCCGGATAAGACTTTGCGCATATGCAGAAGACTTTGCGCATGTGCAGAATGATGTGAATCAGCACGTTTTGCGCATGCTCGAAGGCACCTTTTCGCTCTGCGCGGCCCATTTATTATTTCAAGGTAAACGCGCCTCATATAATAAACATATTAGAACTTGAAGAGCATACATTGTACTTACGGATCAGTTTGGTTAAAATGTACGAAAATCGAGTGAAAAATAATTAGGTTTTCGGGCTGTGATAATCTAGAAAATGCTGTCATGGAAACATCATCAATCATAGGTTTTTGCGGTGTCTGATATAAGTCTAAACTGTTCGTCGAGGCCTGTCTGTCCGAATACTCAGGGAAAATACAATTTTTTGTTTGTTTTTTAACTGATAAATTTCACAATATTACATGTTTGTTACAATTAGACCGTAACCTGAGGAAACGTACCTTCTCAAATATGCGCCAAACTAAGACTCAAAATCAGCAAGCGCTGCCGCACAGTCTGATCAGAGTCTTTGTTCTCCGCGTGAAAACATTTTGCACCACTGGCTATCCAAATTGAGCCCAGTGAAGATTCTGATCAGACTGCGCGAATGCGCAGGCTGATCAGAATCTTCGCTGGGCGCACATGTCCGAATGTATGTTTTCTGACTTTAAGGTTCAATCTATTTTAGCTGCTGTTTATAAAGATAACATGATACATGTATGGTTATCAAGACAGTATACAAATAACCATCCTTGTGTGTAGTTGTTGACAATGATGTCATTTAAAGAAATACCAAACTGACCTGTCGCTTTGACCTTTACATTTAAATTTTATTAGAATGCGGTCACTGTACAAACTGGGCATGGCAGTCAGAAAATCCTGCGTTCCACGTGAAACAGCTATTCGCTAAGCCCGTTTACGCTGTAAATTAATGTTTTGTGTGAAAGCGATAGAGCGACAAATCAGTTTTGGTCGATAGAGCGACAGATCAATTTGGTCGATAGAGCGACAGGTCAATTTGGTCGATAGAGCAACAGGTCAATTTGGTCGATAGAGCGACAGGTCAGTTTGGTCGATAGAGCAACAGGTCAATTTGGTCGAAAGAGCGACAGGTCAAGCTGGTCGATAGAGCGACAGATCAATTTGGGCGATAGAGCAACAGGTAAATTTGGTCGACAGAGCGACGAGTCAGTTTTGGTCGATAGAGCGACCGATCAGTTTGGTTAGTGGAGCGACAGAGCAATTTGGTCGATAGAGCGACAGGTCAATTTGATCGATAGAGCGACAGGTCAATTTGGTCGCTAGAGCGACAGTTCAATTTGGTCGATAGAGTGACAGGTCAATTTGGTCGATAGAGCGACAGATCAATTTGGTCGATAGAGTGACAAATCAGTTTTGATCGATAGAGCGACAGGTCAATTTGGTCGATAGAGCGACAGATCCATTTGGTCGATAGAGCAACAGGTCAATTCGGTCGATAGAGCGTCAGGTCAGTTTGGTCGGTAAAGCGACAGTTCAATTTGGTCGATAGAGTGACAGTTCAATTTGGTCGATAGAGCGACAGGTTAATTTGGTCGATAGTGCGACAGTTCAATGGTTGATAGAGTGACAGGTCAATTTGGTCGATAGAGCGATAGATCAATTTGGTCGATAGAGCGACAGGTCAGTTTGGTCGATAGAGCAACTGGTCAATTTGGTCGATAGAGCGATAGGTCAATTTGGTCGATAGAGCAACAGGTCAATTTGGTCGAAAGAGCGACAGGTCAAGTTGGTCGATAGAGCGACAGATCAATTTGGGCGATAGAACAACAGGTCAATTTCGTCGATAGAGCGTCAGGTCAGTTTGGTCGGTAAAGCGACAGTTCAATTTGGTCGATAGAGTGACAGTTCAATTTGGTCGATAGAGCGTGTCACGTCCCTATTTTATCTTGAATATATTTTACATGTACATAGTATAAAAAGAAGTTTGTATCGATTTTTATTAACCAGGTTAGATTAATGCATTTGTAACTGGAGCGCTGATTATGATGACAGTTTTACTTTTTAAGCAAGTAGGTACACTTCAGCTTTCAGGTTACGGTATTACGGTAATCACGAGATAGTTATGCTGAGGGTGTATTTGATTATTCACGTCTATATACTTGAGCGGTTACCAGAACACTATATATTCCGAGTGAACCTAAGTTTGGTGATCAATATCTTCACTGTTCTGGGATTGATTTTCGTCTCAAGGCTATCTTTTGAAAGGGGAGACAATTTTCTGTCGTAATTTTGCAGTTTTGTAGCGTTCCGAGAGAAAAATGTTTTTTGCTTCATAGTTTTAGCAGTTGCTGTATGAAACTTTGCACCGTTCGGACAATCGAACAGGTTATTTTAAATCTTGACTATCACGGTATTCTTGTGAATATTATTTTTAGATCTTGAATTTCACGGATTACTTGTGGACATGTTTCAAAACGTGCCACATTACTATAAAAGTTCCCTAGTTGAATAGAACGATACACACTACAAATTCATTTCATCGAAGACTGATCCTTGTCTTCCTTTTATTAATCTTCATGTTGTGTTGTATCTGGGGAATCTGACCATGGTAAGTCAATAATTTATTTTAATTTTATTCTTGCAATATTCTTGCTCGTCTTTACCGCAGCTAAAATTCGAGTAGGTAAATTTATTGCTTTACTACGTTGCGATTTTTTGTATCATTCGTACTTACAAACCCGGCATGATAAGTAGATAGACCCTGATCAGATGTGTATACTTTGGTTATATGTGTAGACCCTGATCAGACGAATAAGCCGTGTCGGGTGTGTAAACTATAAACCGAATAGGAAGGTTAAGTTTGATCGATTCTATGGATCCTGATCAGTCTGGTGAGTCTGATAGGTTCTGTAGACCCTGATCAGAATGCAGTCATTAATATTTTTATTTGAATAAGATAAATGGATATTACATATTCTCATCTGACATGTACATACCAGACATATACGCTTAAATGTAAGACGCAGTTAGGCGTTATGTTATTATGTTAACCGCATACACCGTACGCGTAAAAGTACGCTACCGTTAGGCGTTATGTTAACTGCATACACATTCATTAGTTAGCGCGATTTACACAAATGACAAAGACTATATTCACCTTGAATACATATACAGAGGTCCTTTTTATTTTCACAAGTCTGTTTACTAGAATATTTTACGGTGAAATGGCTCAAGCAGCGAGGAGTCATGTTTGAGGCTATGACGATGGCATGTTGATATTGTACCCAATGATTACGTGGGGACGATGTGTGATCGTGTAATCATTGTGGTATAATGGCAGTTATAATTTATTTTAGCCTTTAGCGTTCTAAAGGGATTCTTACAGTGGAAGGCGCATGGGTTCTTCCTGTAAGAATGTGTAATCGTCGAGATGCCATTCCTCCGATTAATATGAATGTCAGATATATTCTGACTGTGTGTCTGCCTGTGTTTAATTGTTTTTACAATATTATATGTCATTAACAGCGTCCATGTGGTTTTAGGATCTGATTTTGCTATATAATAATCAATTGCAACGGACTTGTCGCATTTATAACATTTGGCGTACACACTCTGTATATCTAGTAGAAATTGATAAGGAAATATCTTGTCATGTTTGATATCGAGAGTTCTAGGACATGGTACTTATTTTCAGGTCCCGTATCCGTATCTGTATCCGTATCCATATCCATATCCGTATCATGTATCTGTTTCACCACTGTTATCGTCACTATGATTGACCATCAAATGTTTTCCGGCAAGCTTTGTTCAAAGTGCTATGGGAAAAAGTGTTAGTGATAACCGGAAATATCATGAAGGATACATCAGTGGACAAGTTTCTTCAAGTTACGTAAATTTATATTATATTTAATTATGTAAATATAATTAATTAGATTTTTCAGAATATGAAGTTTAACAGTACCTATGGATTATGGAATCTTCGGAACATAGAAATTAGAACATGGAAATTTGAACTTTTAATTATAGTTTTGTTGTTTTTTTTTTTTTGACTTTTTAAATACATGCTTGTTTTTATTTTACAAAGTGTTGTGTTTATCCTCTGATTGCTTGTGATTGCGTCTAGTCCATCGTCACCGTGCCCAACGCTCGTCCGATCACGTGACAATGGTGTCAGAAGTGGGATCATGGTGACTTTGGACACGTTATTCTAGCAAACAGAGGATCGGATGTATTGTGTTAAATACAGTTTGTTGTTTATGTAGTTATATGTAGTTATGTGGAATTAGTTACTGTCAAATTATGTATATTCCAGAAGGTAATGACAAGCGGGACCATGGTCAATCATGTTGTGTAGTGTGTCACATGGTGAGATAAAACAGATACAGCACAGCAGGCGTGAAGAAAGGATAAGGTCGGAAAAGCTTTGTTTATTTTCCAGTGGTCACTTTTTATCTGACCGTGAATGCCCTTTATATTTTATTGTGGATAAGCTAACGCGCAGGGTTGTGTATGTTCCATTGATAACTCGGAGAGGTGTGATATTAACATAGTTAAGAGTAATTTTGTGTGGATATATTATGATATAGGCAACGAGGAGTGATGTATGGGTTTATTTGGTATTATGGATGCCGTTGGCCTATGATCATTTTTGAGCATTGTTATTGTCCTCTTCTTAGAGTTAGTGGATATTGTATTCATATTAGTGGAATGCTTTATTTCGTGTTAGACTTCAGTGTAAACTAAGAGTTAATTTTAGTTTTAGGGCATTTAATAGTGATTTTTTCTGAGACTTATCCTATGAAACTTGTGCATAATTGAAACAAACTTCTTACTATAATTGTTTCACTGAGACTTAGACAAATGGAGACCTTAGAAAATTTAAAAGCTCAAGGGGAGACTTTAGGGTACGAAGGCGATGCACTTCGAGCTTTTATTAAGGATCAGCAAGATAGGTTACGCGACGAGAGAAAGGCACAGCGTGAGGCGCAAGCACGCGAACGCGAACTCGCGGAGGCTAAGGAAGCACGCGAGCGTGAATTAGCAGAAACGGCGGCAGCGCGTGAATTAAAAGAGCGCGAACTCGCGGAGGCTAAGGCCGAGGCTAAGGCAGCACATGAACGCGAGATACAAAGAATGCAGTTACAACAAGACATTGAGCAAAAGAAACATATATTTGAAATGGAAAGGTTAGCCGCAGAGCAAAATATAAAGCCGGCAGTGCAGCATAAGGAAGATAAAACTTATGTCACTGCTAAGACCCCAAAAATACCAGCACTTGATGAAGGTAAAGATGAAATGGATTCTTATTTACTTAGGTTTGAAAGGTATGCTAAAGCTCAAAAATGGAAGAAAGAAGATTGGGCTACTAATTTGAGCGCACTTCTCAAAGGTAAGGCACTTGATGTATATGCATTAATGCCTATAGAAGGAGGCATTAAATTATGATATGTTAAAGGCAGCTTTACTCAAAAGATATGAGTTAACTGAAGAAGGATTTAAGAGAAGGTATAAGAAGTGTAGGCCAGATTCAGGTGAAACTTTTCAGCAATTCACCAGCCGTATGAAAAGTTATTTTACAAGGTGGGTAGATATGTCTGGCATTAATAAGACTTATGATGGATTAGCAGATTTAATACTTAGAGATCAGCTTGCATTTATTTGTAATAGAGACCTTGAACTTTTCCTTAGAGAAAGGGAACCCAAGTCACTTGAACAGGCTAGTAAATTAGCAGATCAGTACAAAGAAGCCAGATATACTGATATTCTTAATTTGACATTTAAGATCAATGAAAGACCAAGATCTAGGTCAAGGTCGAGATCACCTTCACCTTCTGTTCGAAGGTATAATCATCAAGGCCCACAGCCTTTTAGAGGGTCATGTTTTATTTGTGGTGATAAAAAACATATAGCTAGATTTTGTCCTGATAGAGCAAAAGGTAATATGAAGGTAGCTGCAACACGAACATATGGTAGAGGTAGAAGTAGATCCCCCTCGAAACATGTGCGTTTTCAGGATCAGAGACAAGGACAGGAACTGAGCGATAACGGGAAATCGGATGACAACCAGGTATGTGGAGCGTGTTTTATTCATACTGATACAGTTAGTTATGTCCAAGCAAGCAATGTTGGCACTAAGGTCTGTCCAGGGATGGAAGATACATTGAAGGTGAGTACTACAGCTCAACCTTCACCCATTTGTAATGATATGAAGACCGTACAGGGTATAATGGGGAACCAAATTGTTAGTGTCTTGCGCGACACTGGGTGTACTGGGGTGATTGTCAAACAATCATTAGTTTCCTCAGAGAATTTGACTGGCAAGATGCATTCATGCATGATGGTAGATAGGACTACATTACAGCTTCCTGAAGCTAAAGTATCATTAGACACTCCTTATTTTAAGGGAGACACACTTGCCCTTTGTATGGAGAACCCTTTGGTTGATGTTATTATAGGTAATATTCCAGGGGCGAGGGATGCTTATGACCCGAATATAAATTGGGTGCCAGCTTTAGCAGTACAAACCCGGTCCCAAGCCAAACTACCTAAACAAACCAAAACATCACTCAAAACCCCCAATATTATCGATAGGGATATTTCACCTCAACAAATTAAGGAAGCTCAAGTTAATGATCCTACTCTGGCAAGAATTCGAAAAGCTTGCGATGAATCAGAAGTTAAAGGTAATGCTAAGTTTTTTCGCAAAAATGACTTGATATACAGACAATTTAGTTCACCTAATGTGGAATTTGGTAAGATTTTTATTCAACTTGTAGTTCCACAGCAATATCGCAAGATGGTAATGAAATTAGCCCATGAGTCAATCCTGTCTGGACATCTTGCAGTAAAACGGACTATTCAAAAGGTACTATCAGAATTCTTTTGGCCAGGGATAGCAAGTGATATAAAGAGGTTCTGTCAGTCTTGTGACATATGTCAGCGCACTATAGCCAAAGGTAGGAATACAAGAGCGCCCTTAGGCAGTATGCCAGTTATAGATACCCCATTTCAAAGAGTAGCAATTGACTTGGTTGGTCCACTTGAACCCCGTACTGAGAATAGGAATAAGTATATTTTGACGTTAGTTGATTATGCAACTAGGTATCCAGAAGCAGTAGCTCTGTCTTCAATTGAGACCGAAGCAGTTGCAGAAGCTTTAGTTAGTATATTCAGTAGAGTCGGAGTACCGAAAGAAATATTAACTGACATGGGAAGTCAATTCACGTCAGCACTGATGAAAGAGGTAAGTAGACTTTTGTCATTCAAACAGTTAGTTACTTCCCCTTATCATCCCATCTGTAATGGCTTAGTAGAGCGCTTTAACGGTACATTAAAGAAAATGTTGACTAGAATGTGCGCAGAACGTCCGAAAGACTGGGACAAGTATATAGATCCATTATTATTTGCATACAGAGAAGTTCCACAGGAAAGTCTGGGGTTTTCTCCGTTTGAATTAATATATGGATGGCCTGTGCGTGGACCTATGCAAGTTTTAAGAGAATTGTGGACGAAGGATATCGAGGATCCTCGGGTACGTACTACTTACCAGTATGTCTTAGATTTGAGGGAAAGATTAGAGTCAACGGTAAGTTTAGCACAGCAAAACTTGCAGAATATGTCTAAGAAGTATAAAAAATATTACAATCGGAAGTCGAGGCGCCGACATTTAAAGGTAGGTAACAAAGTTCTCGTACTTCTTCCGACTAAGACAAATAAGTTGTTGATGAGTTGGAAAGGCCCGTACGAAGTAGTGGAGAAATTAAGTGTCTTAGATTATAGAATTAAAATGGGAAAGAAAGTAAAAACTTTCCATATCAATATGCTTAGGCAATACATTGAGAGAGAGGATGATCAACAGACTACAGATGTTCAGGTATGTTCCATAGCAGTATTAGACTGTACTTCGGAAGATAACGAAGATAATATAGAAGGATTAGTAGAATCACCATCAATTTGTGACAATGAGTCAGTTGAACTGTTAAACATTAATCCAGACTTGACAAAAGAGGAACAAAGTCAGGTAAGGCAACTTGTAACAAATTTTGCTAGTACATTTACAGCAATACCCGGCTGTACCACTCTGTTGGAACATGACATTAAGTTGACAACAGATACGCCGGTAAGAGTTAAGCAATATCCACTTCCTTTCAATATGATGGAAGCAGCAAAGGATGAGGTAAGAGACATGATCAATTTAGACATTGTAGAACCATCAGAAAGTCCTTACTGTTCCCCTGTTCTTATAGTCAAAAAGAAAGACAATACGAACAGATTTTGCATAGATTTTCGTACACTGGATAAGATTACGGTTTTCGATGCAGAACCGATGCCAAATATGGAGGAAATATTTACGAAAATAGCAGGTCATAAGTACATATCCAAGCTTGACCTTACCAAAGGTTATTGGCAGATACCTTTAACTAAGAATGCTAAGCAATACACAGCTTTTCAAACACCATTAGGACTGTTACAATTTAAAGTTCTACCTTTCGGTTTAGTAACAGCTCAAGCTTCCTGTAGTAAACTGATGAGGAAACTGCTGAAAGGTATGTCTAATATAGACAATTTTGTTGATGATATCATCATATTCACATCTACTTGGGAACATCATATGCAAGTATTCGAGGAATTATTGAAGCGACTAAGAGATGCCAATTTGACTGTGAAACCAAGTAAATGTTTCGTTGGTTTTCAAAATTTAGAATGTCTTGGTCATTTGGTTGGTGGTACACTTATTAGGCCCTGCCCTGATAAGATTCTAGCAATTGAAAAAGCAGAAAGACCTGTTACCAAGAAACAAGTACGTTCATTCTTGGGACTTGTAGGATTTTATAGATCTTTTATTCCTAATTTTTCTCATATTGCCGCACCTTTGACGGAACTTACAAAAAAAAGGTGAGTCCAATAAAGTACACTGGGATGAACCACAACAGAGAGCATTTGATTCATTGAAGAAGGCGTTGACAGTTCAACCTATTCTTAAAATGGCCGATCTGTCAAAACCATTTACTTTACAAGTAGATGCCTCTAATGAGGGATTAGGAGCTGTCCTTTTGCAAGACGAAGAAGGTAAGAAAAGTCCTATTGCATATGCAAGTAGAAAACTGAAACCTAGTGAAAAATCATATGCAGTAATAGAGAAAGAATGTCTTGCGCTAGTATGGGCAGTACAAAAGTTCCATAGATATTTGTATGGCACAGCATTTACGATAGAAACCGATCATCAGCCATTAAGCTATTTAAATAAAGCAAAGCTTACAAATTCTAGACTGATGCGATGGGCTTTGGCATTACAGCCATATAGATTTCATATAGTGGCAATACGTGGTGCAGAAAATGTGGGCGCAGATTATTTAAGCCGTGTGTGACGTAATATATTCGGCGATATAAAGTGACGTTATACTCTAGTGCTACGCACTTCTGTAAGAGGGGAGATATGTCACGTCCCTATTTTATCTTGAATATATTTTACATGTACATAGTATAAAAAGAAGTTTGTATCGATTTTTATTAACCAGGTTAGATTAATGCATTTGTAACTGGAGCGCTGATTATGATGACAGTTTTACTTTTTAAGCAAGTAGGTACACTTCAGCTTTCAGGTTACGGTATTACGGTAATCACGAGATAGTTATGCTGAGGGTGTATTTGATTATTCACGTCTATATACTTGAGCGGTTACCAGAACACTATATATTCCGAGTGAACCTAAGTTTGGTGATCAATATCTTCACTGTTCTGGGATTGATTTTCGTCTCAAGGCTATCTTTTGAAAGGGGAGACAATTTTCTGTCGTAATTTTGCAGTTTTGTAGCGTTCCGAGAGAAAAATGTTTTTTGCTTCATAGTTTTAGCAGTTGCTGTATGAAACTTTGCACCGTTCGGACAATCGAACAGGTTATTTTAAATCTTGACTATCACGGTATTCTTGTGAATATTATTTTTAGATCTTGAATTTCACGGATTACTTGTGGACATGTTTCAAAACGTGCCACATTACTATAAAAGTTCCCTAGTTGAATAGAACGATACACACTACAAATTCATTTCATCGAAGACTGATCCTTGTCTTCCTTTTATTAATCTTCATGTTGTGTTGTATCTGGGGAATCTGACCATGGTAAGTCAATAATTTATTTTAATTTTATTCTTGCAATATTCTTGCTCGTCTTTACCGCAGCTAAAATTCGAGTAGGTAAATTTATTGCTTTACTACGTTGCGATTTTTTGTATCATTCGTACTTACAAACCCGGCATGATAAGTAGATAGACCCTGATCAGATGTGTATACTTTGGTTATATGTGTAGACCCTGATCAGACGAATAAGCCGTGTCGGGTGTGTAAACTATAAACCGAATAGGAAGGTTAAGTTTGATCGATTCTATGGATCCTGATCAGTCTGGTGAGTCTGATAGGTTCTGTAGACCCTGATCAGAATGCAGTCATTAATATTTTTATTTGAATAAGATAAATGGATATTACATATTCTCATCTGACATGTACATACCAGACATATACGCTTAAATGTAAGACGCAGTTAGGCGTTATGTTATTATGTTAACCGCATACACCGTACGCGTAAAAGTACGCTACCGTTAGGCGTTATGTTAACTGCATACACATTCATTAGTTAGCGCGATTTACACAAATGACAAAGACTATATTCACCTTGAATACATATACAGAGGTCCTTTTTATTTTCACAAGTCTGTTTACTAGAATATTTTACGGTGAAATGGCTCAAGCAGCGAGGAGTCATGTTTGAGGCTATGACGATGGCATGTTGATATTGTACCCAATGATTACGTGGGGACGATGTGTGATCGTGTAATCATTGTGGTATAATGGCAGTTATAATTTATTTTAGCCTTTAGCGTTCTAAAGGGATTCTTACAGTGGAAGGCGCATGGGTTCTTCCTGTAAGAATGTGTAATCGTCGAGATGCCATTCCTCCGATTAATATGAATGTCAGATATATTCTGACTGTGTGTCTGCCTGTGTTTAATTGTTTTTACAATATTATATGTCATTAACAGCGTCCATGTGGTTTTAGGATCTGATTTTGCTATATAATAATCAATTGCAACGGACTTGTCGCATTTATAACATTTGGCGTACACACTCTGTATATCTAGTAGAAATTGATAAGGAAATATCTTGTCATGTTTGATATCGAGAGTTCTAGGACATGGTACTTATTTTCAGGTCCCGTATCCGTATCTGTATCCGTATCCATATCCATATCCGTATCATGTATCTGTTTCACCACTGTTATCGTCACTATGATTGACCATCAAATGTTTTCCGGCAAGCTTTGTTCAAAGTGCTATGGGAAAAAGTGTTAGTGATAACCGGAAATATCATGAAGGATACATCAGTGGACAAGTTTCTTCAAGTTACGTAAATTTATATTATATTTAATTATGTAAATATAATTAATTAGATTTTTCAGAATATGAAGTTTAACAGTACCTATGGATTATGGAATCTTCGGAACATAGAAATTAGAACATGGAAATTTGAACTTTTAATTATAGTTTTGTTGTTTTTTTTTTTTGACTTTTTAAATACATGCTTGTTTTTATTTTACAAAGTGTTGTGTTTATCCTCTGATTGCTTGTGATTGCGTCTAGTCCATCGTCACCGTGCCCAACGCTCGTCCGATCACGTGACAGAGCGACAGGTTAATTTGGTCGATAGTGCGACAGTTCAATGGTTGATAGAGCAACAGGTCAATTTGGTCGATAGAGCGACAGGTCAGTTTGGTCGATAGAATGACAGGTCAAGTTGGTCGATAGAGCGACAGGTCAATTTGGGCGATAGAGCAACAGGTCAATTTGGTCGATAGAGCGACGAGTCAGTTTTGGTCGATAGAGCGACAGATCAGTTTGGTCAGTGGAGCGACAGATCAATTTGGTCGATAGAGCGACAGTTCAATTTGGTCGATAGAGCGACAGATCAGTTTGGTCAGTGGAGCGACAGATCAATTTGGTCGATAGTGCGACAGTTCAATTTGGTCGATAGAGCGACAGGTCAATTTGGTCGATAGAGTGACAGGTCAATTTGGTCGGTATAGTGACAGGTCAATTTGGTCGTTAGAGCGACAGGTCAATTTGGTCGATAGAGTGACAAATCAGTTTTGATCGATAGAGCGACAGGTCCATTTGGTCGAAAGAGCAACAGGTCAATTTGGTCAATTAAAGGCTCCATATTCCTCAAAAATAGGCATTTTATTAGCCAAGAAAGGTTTAAATAAATCGATATATGGTATTAATACAATCATTAAATGTGCACCTGACAACCTGTAAATTTTCAGTTAGTCTCTCGTTTCGATCTGGATCAAAAATGAAATGTTTTTTATCGTAGCTCTGAATTAATGTTTGCAACATTAATTCAGAGATACGATAAAAAAATCATTTCATTTTTGATCTAGTTCAAACACGAACGACTAACTGAAATTTTACAGAATGTCAGATGCCACATTTTATGATCGTATTAATACCATATATCAATTTATTAAACCTTTCTTGGTTTAAAAAATGTCTATTCTTGAGGAATATGGAGCCTTTAAAAATGCGTTTTCAATCTGAGGTACCGTCCCAACGGGCATATGTTTATACAATGTCGTCTCAACGTCAGTGCAACGTCATGACGTTGCATCGACGTTGAGGCGACGTTGTATAGACGACACGTGTCGGGCTTAGACCATTGCAGTATCGACTGTTGATTGTATCCAAACATCTCACTTTTTTTTTTTTCTAAATGTGCACTCAAATAGACTAATGCTTACAGCCAGTCTACCAAGGTTCTGTAAATTAGATTGTCAAGAAAATTAGCCACAACATAAGAAAAAGGACCTTCAGCTATGTGCGTCTAGCGAAGATTCAGGCCAGCCTACGCATTCACTCAGTCTGATGAGAATCTACACTGGGCGCATTTTGGATAGCCAAGGATGCAAAGTTTCTTCATGCGAGCAACAAAGTTCTGGGCAGACTGTGCGGATGCGCAGGCTGATTTGAGTCTTCGTTGGGCGCACATTTCGGAAGATACTTTCCTCACGTTTGAGGCTCTTATTTCTATAGTTGTTTAAAGAGAATTACAAAAGAGTCCATGTCAGTGACATGTCTATACAAAAGGGATCCAGAAAAAGTCAAGTGATTTACACTCGAACTTAAATGACTCGAACATCTTTGGGACCATGGCAATTTGTTCGAGACATTAGTAAATCGAGCAATCGAGAGTTAATCATGGCGCCAGGTCAAGAAGCGATAATTTAGGGATATCTTTTCGATCTCCTACAAAACAATTGCAAGTTGACTGTACTCATTAGAATCGCCTCGATAAGGCGATTCTAATCAGGACACACAACGTACATATTTATGATAAAATAAGAAAATTGCCCAAAATATCCATAAATATTTGTTTTCTAGAGCTATCGGAAGAATTTCCTAGGGACTGAAAAACTAGTTCGAATCATCCACGGTAAACGAGCCATCCGTGTTCGAGCTATTGAGGCTTAAATGTATCTGGATCTGTTTGTTTGTTTGTGTTGAGGTTTTACGGCCCAATCAACCCAATGGGGTAATGTCGAGCGCGGTCAATTTACCTAACCACACGTTTACTGGGCAGGCTTAGTCCTCTAAGCGGTTAACCAGTATTGTGCACGTTCTTTCGCCAGAAACTGACAACTGCCCTTCTTGAATCAGCGGAAGGGAAAGAATGACCGTAGAAAATATTTCATGATCAATCTCCACGAAAGAATGTTGCCGACCTCGGCGGGGGTTGAACCCGCGACCTCCTGGTCTCCAGTCCGACGGCGCATCCAACTGAGCCACCGAGGCCGGCACTGGATCTGTATCCTAATTGTTATACAGGCTACAAACTACCATTAATTTACCATATATATTTTATGCAGTATTGCAAATGTTATATAGCCCAGATTTTTTTTTTTAATTACTTGTCAATACTTGAAACTTGCCTGGCAGCAGTGCCTTTAAAATTTTCAAAACAAGAAACGGAATGCTAGGTTATGTGTCATGTAATATCAGATTCCGCCTCTTCGAAGACAGACGCAGATCTTGTACAAGGTCACGGCAGGTGTAAGAGTAATTTGTACCTCAGATGAATTTCTACTTTCGTATTCAAAGCAACCACCCAAAATAGATAATTGTGCTAGTATCTATTGCAGAAGTTCCTGATTTACACATTTTGACCAGTTTTGGCATCAAAGCAAGCAAAAAAAAAAAAAAAAAAAAAAAAAAAAAAAAAAAAAACGCTTCTGAAACATGGAAGAAAATAGAGCTATTTAATATTCATCACAAAAACATACCTATATAATTTTGACCTCCTTGAACCCCACTTTTATATAGGAAAACTGGGATTTATAGGGATATATATTTTTTTTCTTTCTTATTTCTGCTCAAAAACATTGATTGTGGGTACTCGTTAGAACCGTTCTAACGAGTACCCACAATCTATGTTTTGAGAAGAAATATGAAAACTATCAGAATTTTTTATCTGAAATTTTTCATTTTTTGGTGATAAAAGTGTCAGTATATTTGAATAGGCATGTTTTCATAATGGGAACTATATTCGTATGGATACAATACGGCGTGCCGGCCTCGGTGGCTCGGTTGGAGGTCGCGGGTTCAACCCCCGTCAAAGTCGGCAACATTCTTTCGTGGAGATTGATCATGAAATATTTTCTACGGTCATTCTTTCCCTTCCGCTGATTCAAGAAGGACAGTTGTCAGTTTCTGGCGAAAGAATGTGCACAATACTGGTTAACCGCTTAGAGGACTAAGCCTGCCCAGTAAACGTGTGGTTAGGTAAACTGACCGCGCTCGACATGACCCCTTTGGGTTGACTGGGCCGTGAAACCTCAACACAAACAAACAAACAAACAACCCGGCGTATGGTAAATTTTAGCAGTCCGTGACCTATACAGTAAGCCGAACCTTGGCTATCCAAAAAAAGATCAAAGAATACCATTTATATAATCGCAAAACGTATCAATAAGTACTGATATGTGAGTACATCTACCTTGATTATAAGGTCGCTCGGGAATTTTCAACAGTTATTGGCAAATAAGTTAGCTCCATGGGGATCGGAGCGTTGTGCATACATGTATCTACGTTTCATGGCAGTTTTCTCCCAAGTCCTGCTTTAAATTTAAGCACTCACTGGACAAAAGGTAAAATCAGAAAACGACAAATTGACGGTACTCTTGTTTTTCACTTTTTTTCGCAGAAAATAATATCTGACATTTCATGCAAAAATCTCCTGAGGAGATTCATGTAAATCGCATGAATTGTTAATCCCCATTTTCTGAAAAAAAAAGAAAAGAAGTAAAATGTCGTCTGCTACTATCTAAGTACATAAGGTTACATATTAATATTATCTCACTTACCCTGAATTTCAAGTGTTGTTTTCCCTTTCTCGACATTAATCCTGACGAATATTACAGAAAGTTCTGTTGTTCCCTGCAATTATGAATTATCGCTTAGTATGCTGGGTAAAAAATTCAGCAGACGACATTTTGAAATACATTTCTTATCTTCCCAGTCAAAAGGATATAACATTTCAAGCAAAGACAATTCGCATGAAATATCAAATCCTATCTTCTGAAAAAAAAAATAACAAAACATCAATTTGTCGTCTGCTGAATTTGACCATAGCGTGCTAAGTGCTATACAGAACATGATAATAATTCATTTTTACGTCTTCTGTTTGAACTCATATTGAAGGCGATCAAGTTAACCAAACAAAAGTAATAAGTAATAACGGAGAACGTGAATAATTACATTTCAAACCCATATTAGTAAATAGGTGAAACATAATACTAGATAAATTTGACAGTAATAGAAATTGCTCAATTTATTTATCTACTTATGACAGTGGACCGTGATATTATTTTTAGGGAAAGTTAAACCTCCACTTTGTATAATACTATCAGATAGTTGTGTTTGTTTTACGTATAATTATTTTTATTATTAATATCTACAGGCCAAACCATAATATTAAAGTTTAGCAGGTGTGATTGTTCGAACCGAGTCACCTGAATTTGGACAAAATTATCATCACAAAAACACACTCCCATATAGTTTTGACCACCTTAAACCCCACTTTTATACAGTAAAACTGGGGTTTACAGGGGTATACATTAATTTTCTTCTTTCTGCTCAAAACATAGATTGTGGATACTCGTTAGAACCCCCTCGCCGAGGCGGGTCTAACAAGTACCACAATATATGCTTTAAGCAGAAATATGAACATTACGAGAACGTGCCTAGTCAAATATACTGAAAATTTTACCACCAAAAACTGAAAATTTTCAGACTAAAAAAATAGTTTTCATATTTCTGCTCTAAACATAGATTGAGGGTACTCGTTAGAACCGTCTAGAAGAGGCGTTCTTACGAGTACCCACAATCTATGTTTTGAGCAGAAATAAGAAAAATAATGTATACCCCTGTAAACCCCAGTTTTACTATATAAAAGTGGGGTTTAAGGGGTCAACATTATATAGGCATGTTTTCGTGATGAACTACCAGAATTTTTCATCTGAAAGTTTTCATTTTTTGATGGTAAAATTCTCATAATATTTGAATAGGAGTGTTTTCGTAATGACACAGATAGGTGTGGAAATATGTGAAGATACCCAGGAAATGCCACAATGACGAAGCACAGCCCTTCCGAAGCACCAAAAGAAGGAGAGATGAGGAACAAATAAGAACAGAACAAATACCATATATGAAACCACCGACACAAACGAAGAGCTGCAACAGAAGAACCACATTGGAAGGGCTGGTAGGAAAACTACTGTAAGTTAAACATCAAAATCGGAATTACAAACAGTGTGGATTCTGATGAGATGGCTCGTTACCAGCCTAATATTTTGTTTGTGTTGAGGTTTTACGGCCCAGTCAACCCAATGATGTCATGTCGAGCGCGGTCAGTTTAAGTTAACCAGTTTTGTGTACATTATTTCACCAGAAACTGACAACTGCCCTTCTTGAATCAGCGGAGGAGAGAAAGACCGTAGAAAATATTTCATGGTCAGTCTTCTTGAAAGAATGTTGCCTACCCGGCGGGGTCGAATCCGCAACGCGCATCCAAATGAACCACCGAAGCCGGCGCCTAGTAAAGGTACATAGTTTAGTCTGAATGGCTTAAAGAGTGAGTAACATTCCATTAACGTACTCTATTCATTTCGGGACGATATGTGGATGACAATGTGATAAAAACTGTATTCATTGTTGTAAGGTACAGAAATGAGGACAATTCAACCCATCATATGAGGGAATCCGTAATCCAAACCATAGCTCCTAGATTGACAAGCGATGATCAGCAGTTCGGATGCACTGTAACTGGTTAAGAAAGATCCTCACCCATAATTAATATAAATACATTCAAATATATGCGCTCGAAGGATCTGATCAGTCATCGAAAAGTGCAGGAATATCGTATCACGTTTTGGTATATGTTAATTCTGTGGGTCTTTTGTTTGTGCTGAGGTTTTACGGCCCAGTCAGCCCATGGGGTCATGTCGAGCGCGGTCAGTTTACCGAACCACACTTTATCGGGCAGGCTTAGTCCTCAAAGTGGTTAACCAGTATTGTGCACATTCTTTCGCCAGAAACTGACAACTGCCCTTCTTGAATCAGCGGAAGAGAGACAATGACCGAAGAAATTATTTCATGATCAAGCTCCACGAAACAATGTTTCCGACCCGGCGGGGTCGAACCCGCAAACTCTTGATCACCAGTCGGACATGCATCCAACTGAGCCACCGAGGCCGGCTTTCTGTGGGTCACATTATGAGAATGAGCATTGATCAACTATAACATTAAGACTGCTGTGTCTGACCGACTGATTGTTAAAGACACACACACACACACACACACACACACACACACACACACACACACAACTGACATATTTTGGATTTACGTATAAGTCGGAACTGCGTTCCATTAAATGCCAACAACTACAGTACATTGTTCTACAAAGTAAACTCGTTGTCCCTAGCGAGTCAGCTTGATATCACGAGCTGATCTGAATCATGTCTGCATCCGGTATACATGTCAACAAATATCTGCTGCAAACCAGTAACGGTAACAATATATTGTGGATATAATGTGTTGCAAAACGAACTTATTTCAGTGACAAAAAGTTCAAAGATACTTGCCTCTTTTTGAGGTCTTGTCTAAACGGTGTAATGTCGGCATTGTTCCAAATATATAACTCAGGTAGTTCTGCAGCAGAGATTTGGCAAACCTCTAGATCTTAAGTGGTTGCTTTGAAAATTAAAGTAGAAAGCCATCTTTAGAAGCTGTTGTCTTTCCACCTATCAAAACTTAGTAAACAAGTCATTTTAAAGTCACGGGTGCACCTTACTGTCATATGAAGGACCAAAGTTTCTAGATTTGGGCTATACAGAAGAACTGCATAACCTACTACATGTACATCCTTTCTGGCTTTAAACTTTTCAGAGGAACTGGATTTTCTTCCACACCATTACGAAAACACGCCTATTCAAATATATTGAAAATTTTACAACCAAAACCGGAAAATTTTCAGATAAAAATTTCCGATTTTTTCATATTTCTGCTCAAAACATACATTGCGTGTACTCGTTAGAACCGCCTCGGCGAGGCGGTTCTAACGAGTACCCACAATCTATGTTTTTGAGCAGAAATAAGAAAAATAATGTCTACCCCTGTAAACCCCAGTTTTACTATAAAAAAGTGGGGTTTAAGGGGGTCAAAATTATATAGGTGTGTTTTCGTGATGCACTACATGGTTTTGGACTTTTCAGAGGACCTGCATAACCTACAACACTCTTTCTTATTTTTGACTTTCAAAGGATTTGCAAAACCTACCAAACTCTTTCTGGTTTTGGACTTTTCAGAAGGACTGTAAAACCTACCACACTCTTTCTGGTTTTAGACTTTCAGAGGGGCTGCATAATCTACCACACTACCTCTGGTTTTGGACTTTTAAGAGACACTGCATAATATGGTTTTGGACGTTTCAGAGGGACTGCATAATATGGTTTTGGACGTTTCAGAGACACTGCATAATATGGTTTTGGACGTTTCAGAGGGACTGCATAACCTACCACACTACCTCTGGTTTTAGAATTTTAGAGGGACTGCTGTCAAGCATATACCTTTTATTAACCCGTTGAACTTAAAACAAACAAACAATAGAAAGAGTCTTTGGGCATCAGAACATATGCAGAAATGTATATAATATAGGAGGAAAGTGAAAGTATCCTTAAATAAAGCATGGTAAACGCCTTAAATAAAGCATGGAAAACGGATGACGTTTTTACACAGTAATAATACTGGTCTACCAACAGCGATCTGCAAATGAGCCACAATGTCTGAAAATGTATCTTCGGACATGTGTACCGAGCGAAGATGCAGATCAGCCTGCACATGCGCATAGACTGATAACTATCTTCACTGGGCACATTTTCGATAGCTCAGGGCCCAGTTGTTCAAAGCTAACGACGCCGTTAGTTAACGATTCGTTAAAATTTACCTCGAGTGATACGCAAATATGCTAAAATTTTTTGCTGAAAAAATGAGTGCAAAAGCTACTCAAATTTTTTCAGCAAAAAATATCAGAATATTGTCTATTGAATCCGCTAAAACAATTAACGAAATGACCCTTAACGAGCTAACGACGCTTTGAACAACTGGGCCCAGGATGCAAGGTTTCATCATGCGGACAACAAAGACTGAGATCAGACTGCGCGGACTGTGCAGGCTGATTTGAGACTTAGTTGGTCGCACATGTCAGAATGTACGTTTTCTCACGTTGCGGCCCGAATATGTTCTGTTTCCGTGCTATCTGATATCTAAACGACAGTAATACGCTAATGGTCTATTATCCACTGTCTAGAATAATTCGCAGAAATCTAGGACTACAATGAACGCCGAGTAAGTTTAATGGCCCTTAATTGCTTCAGTCAAAAATTACTCCCAACATGTCTAATGGATAACAGTGTCAAATCAGCTACGCAACGAGAAAATGGGGTTTTAGGGCCAGTGGGCGTCTGTGGTGTCTGATGCTGTTTGTTATATATACTGTATATTTCCTAGCCTCTGCTTATTGTCTACAGTGTCCAGCTTTTATGTAGGCTAGCGGTGACGTTTGGATCATACTATGCAGCTGCTGGTCTGGTCATTATAAACCCGCTTTATCTTGGTGCTGCTCTGATCTGGAACACTATTATAATGCCACACGAAAACATCGAAGGCACTGACGTGTATGCGCAGTCGTACAGTCTGACCGGGCCCTTCAATGTTAGCTATAAGAATTTTGATTCTATTAAGGTAGCAATGTTGTGAGATGGGCAATGAGGGTCCAGTACCGAGCATACAGATAGATAGGCTGTTATGGTTATTAGCCCCCGTCATAATGAGCTGGTCCAAGCCATCACGAAAACATACCTATATAATTCTGACCCCCCTTAAACCCCACTTTTATATAGTAAAACTGGGGTTTACAGGGGTATACATTATTTTTCTTATTTCTGCTCAAAACATAGATTGTGGGTACTCGTTAGAACCGCCTCGGCGAGGCGGTTCTAACGAGTACCCACAACCTATGTTTTGTGCAGAAATATACAAAATATCTGAGTTTTTTATCTGAAAATTTTCAGTTTTTGGAGAGAAAATTTTCTATATATTTGAATAGGCGTGTTTTCGTAATGTAAAACTTATCCTGTGGGCTTACGTGGACTGCATATGCCCTGATCAGACAGTGCATCTGGACAGTCTGATCAGGGTCTTTGCTGTCCGCTTACAGAATTATTGGATACCATACAATGTATCCTGATGAGACTGTGCAAGTGCGCATGATGATCACAATCTGCGCATTTCGCACAATCTTAAAAAGACACCTTTTGCTTTGACAAGGCACAAAATTACCATTTTTTACATTTAATAATGGTGTAACATAAATCCTTCCTATACTTGTCTTAAAATTAGAACACTACCTGTTGCTGTGTCTAAAATTGCTGAATGCGTATGGAACAGTGTATACCCTGATCAGACGCCGCTGAATGCGGCGTCTGATCTGGGTCTACACAGTTTACTCTGGCATGTCCGTCTACATAGCAGCATGTGTCTACATTGTAGGCTGATGCCTGCCTGTCAACTTACTTAAGGTTATTTTTGCGGCGTGTGATCTGGATGTACACTGCTTGTTAGCTCTGACCTTTCTGTCCACATACTTAGGGATATTTCTGCTGCATCTGATCCGAGTCTACATTGTTAGGGTTATTATGGTATGGAATCATGTTGGTTTTCTATAGATCAAATCAGTATTAGAACCATGCCAACACGATACATTAGACAGGGCATTAGGATCAATTTATATCTGACATTTTTTTTGTAGATCACCAGACAATCAGGATAAGTCAGCATGACTGGCTGTGTTCAATAAAACAATACATGCCGAGACATGCGAACCGTAACAAAAACAAAGTGACATTATACCATAAAACAAAGGCTTAGATCTGCTTGCGATTTTTTTTACAATCTGATCTAGGTCTTCTCTGTCGATATGTTTTACATTTTAGAAGAAAGTAAACAGGCGATTATGTTGATAAACAAAACAAAAATGAAAACACACTGAAACAGAGGACAAGATTCAGACATTACTGTCATACACGAAAAAAAAAATTACAACGCACAAATCAATTTAATTTGCAAGCACATTGTCTATATACATATTTACTGACATGTCGGATCAAACAATGTTTGTTTTTAGATTTCTAGGACATCTATTGTAAGGAGCTAGGAGAATAGATACTTTGAATTGCGCTACGGAAAATGAAATACAGTTCCTATTTTGACTATCGTCTACAGATACTTCTAACACTTTTTCAGCTCTATCTCTCTCTCTCCCTCTCTAACATGGATTTTGCATGTTTGTTTGTTTGATTTGGGCTTAACGTCGCTTTCAACAATCTGACGGTGTCTAGATGTGGCAGAGAGCTAAATGTGCTCACTTTTAGAGTGCTGTCTCACTGAAATATCACGCCCCAGACACTTTGTTGTGATATTCCACCCAGTCACATTATACTGACACTGAGCTGACCAGTTCTAGCTCTACTTTCTTAATGTTGACCGCCAAGCGAAAGAGCAACTAATACCATATTTAAAGTCTTTGGTATGACCCGGACAGGAATCGAACCCGCAACCCCCCGGTCACAAAGCGGACGCTCTACCACTGAGCCACTGTGCCGGTTTTGCATGTTTGTCTGCCAACAGTAAAGTTTTCTTTGATAATAATAACCTTATTGCATGCTCTCAATTTCATGAAATTAATATTTCTCCTAATGTTCATTTTGTGATAAAGTGCCTCTAATTACACTCATTTATACAGCTTACAGAATCTTGACTTCATATCCATTTATAATGCAAGTTTTAACAAGTATAATTATAAGTTACAGGTTGTTACAAAAACATCAAAATACAACGTATAAAATATCTTGTCAGCTGCTGATGACCCAAACTAAATTCTTTCTGCTGGTAAAAGGGATGTTGTATTGTTTATAAGTTTACAGTGACTTCAGACTTCACATGGATGTACTCGACAGATTTTCCACCGTTTTTACAAGAGATAACTTTTGTAACTTCCTGTTTGCACTCCTGCACATAAGCGCCTTCCAAAAGGATCTACTCTAAAAGAAAAGAATTTAGGGAACAAATTCTTTTCATGTAAAGCAGATCTCTTGTCAGAATGGAGGTAAATCAATTTTGAAAGACTTGCAACCCCTGAAAGTGTATCCATTCGCGTTGATCCAGAAATTCGCTGTCCGCATTTGCCTCGAAGGCATCTGTATTTGGTAAGATTCTGTCTAGAATAGCTTCGCCAACTGTGGCAAAAATAAAACTGCAGCCGGTATGGAACGACAAAAACATCAGCTCCACCTCACAGATCAAACTGATGCCTGCCTAGTTAATTCCGTCTTCCCATAGGCTTTTGCCGAGGCTTGGTCTCTAATTTCAGAACTCGAGAAAAAATATCTACGTCAACATCTAACAGCTGAGTAACTTCTGTCACAAATTTGAACATTTTCTTACTTAACCCTTAAACTGCCAGTCACAACAATTGTCGTCTGCCTTGTCATCTGCTTGTGATTTTAAAAGTCATTCTTACAATTTTTTCTAGGAGCAATCTGATCTGGGTCCACACTGTTCGCCTGTATCCAAAAATAGGTATTTAAAAGTTTGTAAGAATATTCAGCAGACGACATAAACAGACGACATTTTCAGTTGCAGGTTTTCTTGGCGTTTTAAGGGTTAAGCGGGACAGAAAAGAAAAAAAAGTAATGAAATTTAGGAAAGAAAGAAAAAAAATAGCTAAAGGAAAGAACGAAAATTTAGAAAAGTTTCCAGGTTGCGTTTCATCCCCTCAAATTGAATCAGTCTTGCTACCGTAGCGGCCCCCTGGGTATGGTCACCGAACCGACATAGCTTCAACTATCATCAGGTTTTATTTACAACCTGGCGACTGGCCATGCTTAAAAATGAGAGTTGAAAGCTCCAGCTTGAAAGATACCAAGTTGGGAGCCTCAGTAACTGAAGCTAGCAGCGCATTCCAAACAGGGATGGTAAGGGAAGAAACTGTACTTGTAAGCATTAGTTTTTTGACAATACATGTCGTAGTGATCTCGAGTGGTTTGATCTGGCTCGTGTAGATGTAGGGGTAAGGTATGAAAAACTGGTATATCAACCGTGTTGTTAAGGATTTTGTAAAGTAGACTCAAGGCATTAGAGATGTAGTGCTACCACAAACTACTGAACATTTCGAACTTTGACCACATCAACAATGAGGAGATACAATTGCAAAGCCAACATACAATCGGCATTTATCATGATCTAATCATCATTGTCAGGAAACGATGACTCCTGAAGTCAAATCTGGCGTTCTTTTGACGTGGAAATATAATTTTGCAAGGAAAAGCTGAAAAGACAAGAGGAAAGGATATGTACAAGAATAAAAAAGGTAGCCAAAAAGAAGAACGTAGCCGATCTTACATTCGCCAGCTCACTATGTAAGCTGGCGAATGTAAGATCGGCCACGTCCTACATTGAAGAAAATGTACATGTAATAGAAAAAAAACATAGTCTTCTGAAAATACAACTTCCCTGGTGCCATGAATTATTATTATTTACTGTCAGTATAGAGTTTATTACATACAGCAAATTGAGCAGAAACCAGCTGTGTAAATCTTACATTTTAACATTTTAAAACTGATATACAAACATGACTGATTTTATAATTTATTTTATTACGGTTCACACAATATTTAGGTAAATCAGATATACGAGTCGATCTAATACAGACAATGATCTCGCTAACTTGGGATTGAAAGTTACAATTTTAAGTCTTAAAAAAACTTAGGCTACCGTATTACATTATCAAAACTTTCGAAAATATTATTCTGGCATTTTGGTCGAAAATAGACCGAAATATGTAAAAACAAACCCTCTTGCCATTACATGTACTTTGGTTGAGAAAAAAATGTATATTTTTTAATGCTTCTATCATAAGCATTGGGCTCAGTGTATTTGGTAACAACGTTATGTTCGTACATACGTACATCCGTATTTATAAAAATACGGGTTTTCGTATTTTAATAAAATCTATAAAGGCTGCCCATGAGAAACAAAGAACACGTGCAAGAACGAAAATCGGAGTCTCGGTTTAACCGAGACCCTTCATATGAAAACATTGAAGTTTGAAGCGTTGCATACGCCTCCCAAAAAATAAGGTTATCTTGATGTGCGGTTCTCCTGTAGTATGTTTTCGAGCTATCGTTGAAGATAGAAGGGTCAAAGCTGGCATGGGTATCCCTAGATCAACGACTTTTCCGCAGTGGTGTACATACATATTTAATATTACTGTAGTAACATTTTGCGGACGGTATCACGTCGAGTGGATGAGCTGATATCATCGGGATCTCACGAGACGCCGCTTCGCGTCTCGTGTGATCCGATAATATCAGCTCATCCACTTCGCGTCTCGTGTGATCCGATGATATCAGTTCATCCATGAGACATGATTCAGTACACCAGATCACCAGATCAAGTTACTACATTAACGATGTTTTTATTATATAGATTCTACCTAATCTCTCGTTTTTGTTCATAATTTTACTCAGATTACGCCGAAACGCACGAAATACTGACGTTACGTTTCGAATACTTTATGTCAGTAGTGGTCGATGTCATAGCTTTGGTTCCAATAAATAAAATGACAATGGGTAACGTCATTGCAAAAGCAGGAAGCCGTATAACCTAGGTTAGTGATACGGAATCAAAAAAAAACGCTACTTGCGTGATATAAGAAGTGGCTTTTTGTGTCGGAATGTTGCTAGTTTGACTGTGGTATTTTTCGTAGGTAAACAATAAAGGCTACTATTTCATGCTCTAGGAAATGAAATAAAATGTGCCGGAACGAGAGAAAATGTACCGTCTGACATATGCACCGAACAACTCAAATCAGCCTGCGCATCCGCGCAGTCTGATCAGAGTCTTTGTTGTCCGCGTGAAAATAATTTGCATCCTTGGCTCTAAAATGCTCCCAATGGAGATTCTGATCAGACTGCGCAAATGCGCAGACGGATTTGAATCTTCGCTTGGCGCACTGACGTAGCGACTAATATTCAAACTGACATTTCAAGATGGGGATTGGTGTATTTTGCAAAATCTGCCATATTTATTCCATAACTGAAAATTAAACGGCGCGCGGGGCAGAGTAGTTGATGATAGTGAACATAAAATTATAATCAAATGTACATGTATGTAGTCATATTACCGTATTAATTACAATTATTATTATTATTCACTAGCTATATGTGTTACAGTTTATTCTGTGGGTTTATCATACTAATTATGTTAGCACACACCATAGCAGACTTGAAATGTATCAAAAGTCAGTAGATGCCTCCACCTTAGAATATTACCAAAACGCAAAGCGCATAATGTAATGAGCACAACAATACAGTCTCTGAAGCCATAATTAACACGTAACTGATCTTGTATAAATACATGTACCCATGCATATACCTGTTTGAAGCCTATGGTCGATGGGCAGATTCACGTGCTGTTTAAACATGTTATTTGTTCAAAGAGCCTCAAAACGTGTTTACATAACGACATGTGACATAAAGTGACACCTTTATCGAATAATTAGCCATGTAATCGTTTTTGAAAATAATTATCTCATCATTCGACACTTCAGTCTTAAGGGAATAAGCATTGTTGATAAAGAATGTACTGATATGCAAGATCTGAACAAACCGTGCATTTTGGTGTAAATTTGATCAAAATCGGATGAAGATATCAAAACTGCTTTACAAAACCTTAATTAAATAATTATGCAAAACCTAAATAAATAAGATTTGCAATAATATTCAATCTCTATATAACTTATTCTCTATGCATTTCGCTGAAAATCCGCTTTAATTTCTATCAGAAGGAAAATCTTATTCAATATGTTAGAATGTTTGGAACCCCGTTAAATATTCAAAATGGGCCAGCGCATGACAAAACCTTTAATAAGACTTGTGCGACCAGCGAAGACTCAGATCAGTCTGCGCATCCTCGCAGTCTGATCAGAGTCTTCGCTGATCGCATGTGCTTTCTTCTGCCTCTGTGTTATCCTAAGAGGGATAAAAGAGAACCTTTGTTACACTGAGAGGATGTACAGGCTGATCGAATCTTTCCTAGTCACACAGGTCTTATTGTAGGTTTTGTCGTGCGTTGGCTCAAATGGTGGAGCCCTTGATAATGGTTTAAAAATCTAGTAACGTCTTTAACGTCCTAAGTTTACACCCAAATGCCTGATTTGTCATGGTGTTTTCATCTCTTGTACATTCTTCACCAACCTTGCGTTTCCCTTTAAATGTCATGAAGCAGACAACCCTAAGGCAAAGCTGCAAACCTTATTCTTGATCAAACTTTGTGCACATCCTGGAATATTGACCAAAACAAACAACAAGCATGCATGCACTCTGGTGATTCCTTTTTGACAATAAACGACGATAGATGTTTTCTGTTGACTGAGCGAATAGAGGATTGTTCCTTTCAAATGACGTCCTGCATGAATGTCAATGAACTTTGTACTAATAGATATTTATCCACACCTGACCGGCCAGACAATAGATAAATCATAGAAGAGTATGGTTTAAGGGGAATCAACACACTTTCAAGCCCGGCGACTCTGTCAAAATTGGTTTGGTCTGAAATGCGGGCTACTCTGTAAGGGAAGAATTTGTCCCCAGAGGGAAGGAGCAAGTTCGTTCGTTTTAGAGTAGGCCCCTTTTGAGAATTGATTGTGTTAGGGTTTAACGACATGTGAGCCCGTGTGGGTCATTTTGTGTCATCTCCCAGAGAAAAGGAGAAAAGCGATAGGAGAGGAGATAAGAGAGGGACAGGCAAGAAAGAGGAACAGAAATGAAAGTGAAGAAACAGAAGAAACAAAAACATTTCCCATCTACTCTTACCTGCTACATGGATAGCAGGCCTTACCTAGCTGTAAGCCAATATCAGTTGGACGCCCCGTTGTCGTAAGATACACTTTTTTTGAGAAAGAGATTACTGTAAAGGAATGCAAACAGGAACACTTATCCCCCCCACCCCCTCCCCTCCCCCCCCCCCCCCCCTCCTTGGTGGAAATGGCGAAAATGTGCCACTTATGTCCATTGAAATACACGTACTACCTCTTTTTGGACTTAAATCTCCAACCAAACAGAAAAAAAGCCTCCGTATGAAAGTAGAGTTTTAAACCGTTTCAATCGAAAATGTCCAAAACCTCTATGGCAAAATCAGATTCGGATCGAACAGAAATGGCTATCATGGTATAATGCGCATGCGCATTATACCATGATAGCCATTTCTGTTCGTTGATTTATTTTACAGTATCCAATAGTGCTAAGGGCATCACGAGCCCTGGTCAGACCGTGGAATTACAGGCTGATCTGAGTCTTTGTTGTCAGTATATGCACAAGAGACACCTTTTTGCGTGGCATTTGGATATTGGGACTTTAAATAAGTTTAAAAGAGAAAGAATTATGTTGAAATGAACACTGGTAAATGTATTGTGTTTGACCAGTTAACAACAGTAGGCATATAGATTGATTGTCAAATATGAATGATATAATTCATAAATGTAATACAATACCAAACAAATGTCAGTAAGCCCATTATTTGTATAATTTGCATAAATGGGTTCAGTCCGGAGAAAAAGGGCATTGGTGAAGAATACTTCATCTAACTCAACAACACTGTCAGAGATCAATAACATTTCATCAATAATTAAATATTCGGTTTTTTTTTGTTTTTTTTTTTTTGTTTTTGTTTTTTGTTTTGTTTTTTTTTTTTGTTGTTGTTGTTGTTGTTTTTTGTTGTTGTTTTTCTTTTTTTTTTTTTTTTTTTTTTTTTTTTTTTTTTCATATTATGTACCTAATTTTATTATCTTTTAAATATTAACTTAATCCCCTTTTGTTTTGAATGTTTTTTTTCTTTTTCTTTTTTTTTCTTTTTTTTTTTTTCGTAATCTGTCTCTTAGTTTGATAGGATACCTTAATTTTGAATTAAACCATGACTTAACATCTATCTGCCTAGCTGCTAGCCAGCCAGCTAGCTCCGCCCCACACCAATCTATGTATTCGCCTACAACAACGCCACATTGAGAGCATTCTATTTTGTTTATTCCAGTTTACAGGCTCCATATTCTTCAAAAATAGACATTTTTTTTTTTATCAAAGGTTGGTTTAATAAATTGATATAGATATTAATACGCTCATAAGATGTGGCATCTGACAGCCTGTAAAATTTCAGTTAGTCTCTCGTTTTTAAACTGGATCAAAAGTGAAATGATTTTTTTCTTTTTTTTTTTCCTTTTTTTTTTTTTTGGCAACATTAATTCAGAGATACGATAAAAAAAATCATTTCATTTCAAGAATGAGAGACTAACTGAAATTTTACAGGCTGTCAGGTGCCACATTTTATGATTGTATTAAAGCCATATATCAACCTATTAAACCTTTCATGGATAATGAAATGTCTATTTTGAGCAATATGGAGCCTTTTATGCAAAAGACCTTCAGGTATATATCTGACATCAAACAAAATGTAATTGTCTTGTAATTGTAGACATCACAAACAAAAAGATCGACACGACAGGAAATTACATCTCTAAGAAACCCCTAAGTTGTCACAAAAAATGTTGAAACTATTAATCAGAACTACGTGACATTTTTTGTTTTCTTGTCATTAAATTGCTACCTGACAAAATGGTATGTTAACCTATATTCGAGCAGTGAGGACCCGGATACGTCTGTATCACCGTAGTCCATGTCAAGTACTTATGATTATAGAGTTTATAATGTTCATGGGTGACTTATAAGAAATGGACAGACTTTGATTCTGTTACATAAACGAGCAGGTTAATCTGAAACTGCGTATGGCGAATAAGGGATAATGTACACATGACGAAAACACACCTATATAATTTTGACCCTTTTTAAACCCCACTTTTATATAGGAAAACTGGGGTTTACAGGGGTATACATTTTTTTTTTTCATTTCTGCTCAAAAACATAGATTGTGGGTACTCGTTAGAACCGCCTCGCCGAGGCGGTTCTAACGAGTACCCACAATCTATGTTTTGAGCAGAAATATAAACAATATCAGAATTTTTTATCGGAAAATTTCCCTTTTTTGGTTGTAAAGTTTTCAGTATATTTGAATAGGAGTGTTTTCGTAATGATCCTTCTGGTTCAGCGTTAAGAGGAAAATATTGTTTTTGTATTTCACAAAGTCTTACAAAGGCAACAGTAAGTTTACTAATCATGAGAATACCGTAATAAATTTAAGTATTGGGACAGATAGGCCTTTGCAAACAGTGTAGACCCAGATCAGACGCCGCAGAATGCGGCGTCTGATCAGGGTCTACATTGTTTGCCAATGCTTACAGCAATGTTTTAGACATATCAAGAGGTAGCGGAATGGATTGTTTCAAATTCTAGGAATATGTCTGTTAAATAATATCAGTGCTAATACAGTTGACTCTGGCTATCTCGAACTCGCTTACCTCGAAAAACCGCTTATCTCGAAGTGAAAATCTGGTCCCTGTCTAAACATGAAAATCTAACAACATGTAAAAAATATTGTGGAAAAGAGGAGAAATTTTTCTCCTCTTTTCCAAAATATTTTCCAATATATCTAATTTCAGGAATCAAATTACACATATATTTGTTAAATGTGGTTAATTGAATTAGTTTTTCCTCAGTTCTGCAAATCTGATATGTCGAAGTACGGATATCTCGAAGTATTTCAGAGAGTCCCTTGGAATTCGAGATAACGAGAGTCGACTGTATTTCAAAATGTCTTACCCAGAGTGCTACTTGATAAGGCATCTGGATACAAATGGTAGATTTTCTGCCACTTTTGACAAGAGAGACAAATTCTGTGACGTCCCGTTTGCTTCCTTTTACACCAAGCCTCTTCTGAAGGTTTTTGTTTGTGTTGAGGTTTTACGGCCCAGTCAACCCAATGGGATCATGTCGAGCGCGGTCAGTTTACCTAACCACACGTTTACTGGGCAGGCTTAGTCCTCTAAGCGGTTAACCAGTATTGTGCACATTCTTTCGCCAGAAACTGACAACTGCCCTTCTTGAATCAGTGGAAGGGAGTGAATGACCGTAGAAAATATTTCATGATCAATCTCCACGAAAGAATGTTGCCGACCTCGGTGGGGGTTGAACCTGCGACCTCCTGGTCTCCAGTCGGACGGCGCATCCAACTGAGCCACCGAGGCCGGTCCTTCTAAAGGTAGTCTACTCTAAAAGAAAACTTGAGAATTTGCACCTACATGGAGCAAATTCTGTCTGTTCAGAGTAGATCCCTTTTCAGACTCGGAGACAATTGCATGAAAATTCAAAGCCTATTAAAGTATGAAAAAAATCACAGATTTCCTCTCTGCTGAATTACATGTAAGGTTGCCGAGGCTGGTACATTCGACTCTCGTTGTCTCGAAGTCCAAGGGACTCTCTGAAATGCTTCGAGAAATCCGTATCTCGACATATCAGATACACAGAATTGAGGTAAAAAAAATAAATCGAACAACCCCCTTTTAAAAAATGAATATGCATTTTGATTCCTGAAGTTAGAGATTTATTTAAAATATTGTGAAAAAGGGGAGAATTTCTCCTCTTTTCCACAATATTTTGTGCCTTGTTGTTAAAGTTCAATGGTAATACAGGGACAAGATTTTGACTTCGAGATAAGCGGATATTCGAGATAAGCGAAGTCGAGATAATGAGAGTCGACTGTATACCCTTTTCTCCTGTGTCCTCTCTCTACAGGTTTCTTCCAGTGTCACTTCCGTTTCATGTGTTGTTTTAATTAATTGACTGGTATACTGTCATACGCGCCGCATGCAACTTTAAAGTGCTGCATTAATTTCAAGAATACATACACGCGAGTTCTTGCGAAAATAGATGAGTTCCTATCATGTTTGTATAAAGCGTTCGTAATCAAGATTTCTAATGCATGTTATATATATATATATATATATATATATATATATATATATATATATATATATATATATATATATATATATATATATATATATATATATATATATACAGTTGACTCTCGTTATCTCGACCTCGCTTATCTCGAATAACCGCTTATCTCGAAGTGAAAATCTGGTCCCTGCCTATACATGAAAACCTAACAACAGATGGAAAATATTGTAGAAAAGAGGAGAAATTGCTCCTAAGGAGCAATTTCTCCTCTTTTCCACAATATTTTCAATATATCTCTAACTTCAAATTACCTATTAGTTTGTTAAATGTGGTTAATCAAATTATTTTTTTCCTCAATTCTGCAAACCTGATATGTCGAACTACGGATATCTCGAAGTATTTCAGAGAGTCCCTTGGAATTCGAGATAACGAGAGTCGACTGTATATATATATATATATATATATATATATATATATATATATATATATATATATATATATATATATATATATATATATATATATATATATAGAAGTGTCTATATGTGACTGGCTGTCAGTGCATTCGACGTTATTTTTTAAAAATCAAAACGCGCGCGCGCAAAAAAAAAAAAAAAAAAAAAAAAAAAAAAAACAGGTAAGAGAAAAGTCCAGGGAGTGCCACAATCACAAACCACAGCCCTTCTCAGACACCAAGAGGAAGAGGAAACCGACAAATCCAAATAAGCACAAATCGAACAAACGTACGAAAAGCGCTAAGATTAGCTCTCTCTTCCCCAAGCGAGGTAATCGCAATGCTAAAAGGACTGAAAATCACAAGAACAAAATGACACAAGGTAAGGTATAAAACATATCGCCTCGTAGAATAAACCACAAAGCAACAAAGAGTAAGACTAACACGCAAGTCGCAAGTTACAAACACAAAATACAAAACATCCTTACACAAAACACAGTGTCACATATAGGCTTCCGTATATACCATATACCCAGTCAGCATTCTACGTAAATCTATATCGGGCCGTCATTGGCCCGTCAGGGTAGCTGACGGGCCGATGACGGCCCGATATAGATTTACGTAGAATGCTAGCTGGGTACAGACTTTCGTATTTGACTTGAGAGCATAGTGTTTTGAGTTTTCGCTTTCATGTCCTGTGTTACGTCTTTTGGCATGAGTACGTTGCCTTTTCATGGGCGCGATCAAGGACACGAAGGAATTTGAGGATATAGTGTTTTTGTTTGTTAAATTTCACCATTTTTATATGCTATACTGTTAGAAATACAACTAAATGTTATGGTCCATAGAAAGGAAGGCAATGATCAGGAATCGATACAGTTACATGTACCTAACACCTTCCGTTCCAAGACACTGGCTGCCTTTTGCATTTTCCGTTTCTTTTAAAACTCAAAACAAGTAAGCAACCAGTTACAAACATTACGAAAACATGCCTATTCAAATATACTCAAATTTTACCACCAAAAAAATGAAAATTTTCAGATAAAAAATTCTGATATTTTTCATATTTTTGCTCAAAACATAGATTGTGGGTACTCGTTTGAACCGCCTCGATGAGGTGGTTCTAACTAGTACCCACAATCTATATTTTGAGCAGAAATAAGAAAAATAATGTATTCCCCTGTAAACCCCAGTTTTACTATATAAAAGTGGGGTTTAAGGGGGTCAAAAATTGTATAGGCATGTTTTCGTGATGTAGAGAACTCAAAACATCCTGAAACACATATAAGCCAAGCACACGACAAACCTACCATAAGACTTGTGCGATCAGCGAAGACTCGGGTCAGCTTGCGCGACCGTGCAGTCTCCTTGCCATACTGGGTGAATGTACAGGCTGATCCGAGTCTTTGCTGGTCAAACAGGTCTTATTGTAGGTTTTATCGTGCGCTGGTTCATATAAGTTTCCGTACACATTTATGATCCATTTTTCTTGATGCCGTTCATACCATCATGTTTAATCCCAAACTTGTAACATTGGCATAAAGTATTCCCATGATTAATCAAAAGAACTGAAAATTGTAATAATCTAATAACGCACTTATTTAAACATGTACGTCTTTGAAAATTACAATTTGATAACTAAATAAACACCATACAAAGCACAATCTTCGTAATGTTTCCGACTAAGCCAACGCAAGAGAATATAGCCATTATTTCATATACAAACAGCGAAAGGACAGAACAGCTTATGCAGTCTGTGCAGGGTCTTCTATGCTGATTGATATATTCGGCGGTAAATGCATCCATTAATTCTATATGAGAAAAATAAAGGTCCTGATCAGTCTGATATATATATATATATATATATTACTGGCCTTATCATATTAAGACAACAAAGGTTGATTTTATATATATATATATAGAAAGCACATGACGTGTTTACAACGCCGCATTAACGTCGATGCAATGTCATGACGTTTGTTTGTTTGTGTTGAGGTTTTACGGCCCAGTCAACCCAATGGGGTCATGTCGAGCGCGGTCAGTTTACCTAACCACACGTTTACTGGGCAGGCTTAGTCCTCTAAGCGGTTAACCAGTATTGTGCACATTCTTTCGCCAGAAACTGACAACTGCCCTTCTTGAATCCGCGGAACATCATGACGTTGCATCGACGTTAAAGCGACGTTGTTTAAACGTCACGTGCCTACTGGAAAGCAACAATTGGTATTTGATAATTATTCCAACATGGACCAAGTCCATGAGCAATCTTATATGTGAAAAGATCATTCCTCTCTCATGACTTATGGTACTCGCCAAGTCACTGAAGGGAATCGTCTTATATGGGCGGCGCAAAGATAAACGTGTCTTTGAGCACAGATTCAGATTTATCCGATTCGTGCGCAAAGTGTCATCCGGGCATTTGCTCTCCATTGATACATTCTGTTGCGTTCTATGATTCTGTAAGCGGACAATGAATGCCTTGATCAGACTGCGCGGATGCGCAGGCTTATCTGGGCCTTCACTGTACGTATATGCTTTCGCATAGCGCGGCATAATTTACTGTAAGGAATCCTGTTCATGTAATTTTTAAATGCACTGAATTATGTAGAGAGTATGACTCTTAGATAAATACTGATCAAAGTTTGTTGGTTTTTTTTTTTGTTTTTTTTGTTTTTTGTTTTTTTTTTTTTGTTTTTTTTTTGTTTTTTGTTGTTGTTTTTTTTTTCAGGCGAATAGCGAAGACTCCGACCAGACTGCACGGATATATATACTGATCTTAGTCTTTGCTATGTGCTCATGTTACAATGTATAAGGTGCTCGTATATTTTCTCACATTACGGCAGATATCTTCATATGCAAAATATGTAAATATTGATATGCCTGATCATCCGTAGTTTGCCTATGTACTTCCCGTTTCGGAAACACAAGTCACGAAATGAGTTCAGTCACAACAGGAATAATAATAATAACAAAAAAAAAAAAAAAAAAAAAAAAAAAAAACGTAGGCGATGTGCGAAACGGTGAGAACAAATGACGCTGTTAAATTTGAAAATACATGTAAACAAATACTTCCTAGACAGTTCCACAGACAGACATCAAGTTCTGTATATATACATGTAATCAAGTGGCAAGTTTTGTATAATACACAAACACAATATATATATAAATTTTAACCTGTGAAGGTTGCCCTTGAAAATAAAGAATACATAGAAGACAAAAATCAGTCTCGGTTTTTTTTTTTTTTTTTTTTTTTTTGATTTGGGTTTTACGGCCCTTTCAAGAATATTTATCTTATATCGAGCCGATCGTTCATCGAAGGTGGGCGAAAACCGGATAACCCGGAGAAAAACCACCTGACCATCCGTAAGCAGAACTTGGCTTTCCCACATATGACTCGAGCGAGGCTCGAACCACAGCGGTGAGAAACCTAATGGATTAAGAGTCAACTCTCTTATCCACTAGGCTACGGGGGCCCCAGTCTCGGTTTAATTAAAACTCTTCATATTACAGCAATGTAGTTTGCGGAGTTTCATACGCCCCCGACCCCGCCCCTGTCCCCTGTCACACAGCATCGGCTAAAAGTCTTATATATTCAAAATTAAAAAATACCAAATTGATCATAGTGGTTTTGCAGTCATGGTATGCAAAATATGTCATACTATAGACCTTACTAGAATTTTTATACAATTAATAGAATGCATATATATAACTTTTATAATTCATTCTCAGTACAGACAAACAATTATTCATTCTGAGCAATGGGCAGTGCCGTGCGAAAACGTGTCTACGAGCATATCCGGACAGCGAAGGCCCAGATCAGTCTGCGCATCTGCACAGTCTGACCAGGGCCTCCGCTGTCCGCTAACAGAATATCAGATACTACAGAATAATGAATGGAGAGCAAAGCATCACGAAAACACGCCAATATAATTTTGACCCCCTTAAAACCCCAATTTTATATAGTAAAACGGGGCTTTACAGGGTGTACATTATTTTTCTTATTTCTGCTCAAAAACATAGATTGTGGGTACTTGTTTGAACCGCCTCGGCGACTGCTCAAAACATAGATTGTGGGTACTCGTTAGAACCGCCTCGCCGAGGCGGTTTTAACGAGTGCCCACAATCTATGTTTTGAGCAGAAATATGAAATTTATCATAGGTTCTTATCTGAAAAATTTCAGTTTTTGAAGGTGAAATTTTCTATATATTTGAATAGGCGTGTTTTCGTAAATGGCCCGGCTGAGACTTTGCGCATGCGCTGGATAATCTGAATTGCATTTGTACCTTTCTTATTTCAATGTTTAACTGCTAAATACAGTTTATACTAAGAAAATCATATACTTGTTGTCTGCTTCATAGAAGTTCAACTCGAGATTCCGACTTCGGTAAGTCGTTTGACGTTCTTCTAATTCTGTTTTGCAGAAATGTTTTATAAAAAGAAACATCAAGAACCAAGAGGACAAGAGTTGTCTTTCTTGATCGAGATATATCGTTTAATCAAGCTTAGAATGTGTGTGCAGTTCCATGAAAATATTCCAGAATGTTAACAGGTATAGCCCGTACACGAAGTGTAGCGGATCCACGGAATCACGAAAAAACGAAACCACGAACGGACGGAGTGCTACTATTATCCATGAGTCAACGGGAGACTCATGAAAAATGGGGTGTACGTACTAAAATAAATCTGACCCGAGATCAGATGCAAGTCAAATCCAAATAGGAGCATGTAGCTTGTTTATGGATCAATTACGTGACAGTTTATCTTGGACAAACCTTACCGTTGTACCGTTAGAGCTTCACAGGCCCCTCCTCCCAGCAGCATTTCACAGTAACTATCCCAGTTGATATTCTACTTAACCAATTTATGACTAGCGTCCCATAAAAAAAGCCATTGGCAAACAGTGTAAACCCAGATCAGACGCCACAAAACGCGGCGTCTGATCAGGGTCTACACTGTTTGCATTTAGTTTCGAAATTTCTACTGAACAGGATAATTAAAAAAACTACCCAGACACCCCGTATATAGGAAATGGACCTGTCTTAAGAGATAAGGTAGACCTCTCGGCATAAATGGGTTAAATCTATATCGGGTCTGATATAGATTTCAGTAGAATGCTAACTGGAAAAGTGAAATATCGGGTCTGATATAGATTTCAGTAGAATGCTAACTGGAAAAGTGAAACTGCTATGACTGCAATACTGATGGCTCACGAACTTGGGCTGATTTGAACGCATTCCTAAGTACTAAAAGGTCAGTTTGTGTACAATATAATCAAAGGCGTAGCTTATTTATGGGCGGAGTACGCGTGTTTTGGAAACATCTAAGATACTGTCTAAGGTCAGTTTATATACAATTCGACCCTCAATTGCTAGAACAGCCGTGTTTATCTTTAGTATTCAGACAGACAGACCTGAGCAAAAGGAAAGGTTATACTCAGAGATATTCTTGGGTCGACTGTTTTCAATGGCGCCTTAGTTTACAAACACCAAAATTTCCTTAAAGTTGTTGTCCACGTGATTATCATTGGCCAATGAAATCAAACCGCGCTTTTGTATGAAATACAGGTAACGGTTATTTATAGCCGCGCTAGTCTTGTCGCTGTGACATGTTTGCCGTGTAAAGAGGGTTATCTGTAAAACCCGGACTTGGACATTGGCAAACAATGCATACAAAGATCATACGCCGCAGAACGCGGCGTCTGATCAGGGTCTGCACTGTTTACTTATATTACAGGAAGTTCAGGGTTAAATGAAACAGTCTTAAGTCCCCGTTCAGGAACATTTTCCCAGCCTACACTCAGAGACAATCGACCCACTAGTGCTGTCAGTACTTTGATTCTTCGTATAAAATTCCTTTTAGACTAGATTGATTGTGTTGGGGTTTAACGACACGTCAACCCTTGTGGGTCATTTTGTGTCGTCTCCCAGAGAAAGGGAGAAAAGAGACAGAAGAGATAGCAGAAGAGATGAAAGAGAGGGACAGGGAAGAAAGAGGAACAGGAATGAAAGTGAAGAAACAGAAGAAATAAAAACATCACCTCCCTACCCTTACCTGCTACAAGGATAGCAGGCCTTGCCCAACTGTAAGCCAATATCAGCTGGACGCCCCGGTGACATAAGATACACGACACCATCGCACCACCCGACCACCCCCCTCCCCCCCCCCCCCCCCCCCTTTTAGACTAGACATCTTTCCACTAGGGGAAATACTTTTGATAGAGTCGATCCCCTGAATATGTATCTATTCCCCGTAGAAAATTCTCGTACTTGAGCTGTCAAGTGCTATTTCAAGGCAAATAATGATTGCATTACGAAAACACGCCTATTCAAATTTCACCTCCAAAAACTGATTTTTTTCTGATAAAAAATTCTGATAGTTTTCATATTTCTGCTCAAAACATGGATTGTGGGTACTCGTTAGAACCGCCTCGGCGAGGCTGTTCTAACGAGTACACACAATCCATGTTTTTTTTAACAAAATAAGAAAAATAACGTAGACACCTGTAAACCCGTTGTACTAAATAAAATGGGGTTTAAGGGAGTCAAAATGTTTGGCGTGTTTTCGTGATGGATTAATTAAGTTGAGGTTTTACGGCCCAGTCAACCCATTAGGGTCAAGTAAGCCGGTCAGTTTACTCACTACATTTTTACTGGACAGGGCTTAGTCTAAGCAATAAACCAGTATTGTGCACATTCTTTCCCCAGAAACTGACAACTGTCCTTCTTGAATCAGCGGAAGGGAGAGAATGACCGTAGAAAATATTTCATGATCAGTCTCCACGAAGGAGTGTTGGCGGACCTGGCGGGGATCGAACCCGCGACCTTCTGATCTTCAGTCGGACGCGCATCCGACTGAGCCACCGAATATATGAGCTGCCAAATAACTAATTTGCAACTAAATATGAAAACTGTTGCACCACAGCTCCAAACATTTATCATTTGAGCCAGCGCACGACAAATTTTGCGACCAGCGAAGACTCAGATCAGCCTGCGCATCCGCGCAGTCTGATCAGAGTCTTCGCTGATCGCATGTGCCTTCTACAGCCTCCAGGCCATCCAAAGAGGTTGAACAAGGACCCATGTCATACTGGGTGGATGTACAGGCTGTTCTGGGTCTTTGCTGGTCGCATGGGTCTTATTGAAGGTTTTGACGTGAGCTGGCTCAATTCGTAGCATCAGTTTTTCTTCATTTCAGACACGTATTATTTTAGTTGTTCTTTGGGGTCTACTTAATCTTTAACACTCTCCAGACTGATAGAGCAAAACGACAAACTGATGATATTTTTCCAGAAAATAGAATTTGACATTTCACGCAGCCTGTCTCCTCCGGAAACAACTATTTCATTCAATCTCGAGACACCATGCAGTTGCAACATGAAATGAAATAATCTGTTCACAATCCGTAAGGCTTAGTTGAATGCTAATGTTTGTTTAGTTGCCAGAGGTCTAACATGATGCCCGTCCGTTTCCACTTTTCATATAATGTCTTACCGAAGTTATTTTATCTAGTGTTGAGGCAACATGCAGGCGTAACATCAAACTGGCCGCGCATGTGAAAACGTGTTTTCGGGCATATGCGGAGCGAAGGCCTTGATCAGACTGCGCATTCCGCGCAGTCTGATCAAGGCCTTCGCTGTCCGCAAAAAGAATCATTGGATACAATATAATGTGTAGCAAATGCCCGGATGAGACTTTACTCATCTGCAAGGTGATGTGAGTCCACATATTTTACGAATACTCAAGACCACATTTCCGGTTTAAGCGCCACATTCATAATTGGAAATATTTAGTTAAATGTCAATCGCTGACCCAGTGTCTGAACTCGTCGGGTACATACAGTTACTCGTTTGATTGTCGACCAAGCTTATTTCATTTAATGTTGAAGCAACATGCATTCGTATCTTCAAAAGAAATACCCCATCATGATCGTTATTTTACTGTCAGATTTCGGGCATGATGCCCGTCAATTACATATCACTTTTAATAGGATTACCCACGGACATTATTTCATTTAATTTTGAGTCAACATGCAGTCGTATCATGAAATGAAATAGCCCCTTTATATTCTGAAATACTAAGTTGAAATTCGACTGCATGTTGCCTCAATATTAAACGAAAAGTCGGTAACCAGATGAAAAAGGTGTGTAACCGACGGGCAATATGCATGGACTCTGACAATAAATCTTGGACTGATATCTTGCCAATTTGACGGGTTCAGTTCACTTAAAGTTACAATGGTGTGTTGCATCAATATTAAATGAAATATCCTTGGTCAGCAATCATAGGAAAAGAAATACCTTACCGACTGACATCACGCAGAACCCCGACAATAATCAACGATTGACATGCAGCTACGTCTTATGGACAATGAAGGGGTTATTTCACTGGTGTTACGATTGTATGTTACCTCAACATTAGATGAAATGTTACGTCAACATAAGATGAAATAAATTTGGTTGGCGAAAAGTGGTATGCAACAGCTGTGCATCATGCCCGAACTCAGGGACCGAATCACGGATTGGTATTCAAGAAAGCCCTGAATGGATCGAACATCTTTGGGACCATGGAAATTCGTTCGAGACATGGGTAGTTCGAGCCACTGAGGGTTAATCATGGTGACAGGTCAGGAAGCAAATAGCGATAATTTAGGGATTTTTTTTTATTTCCTTCACAATAATTGTATGTTGAGTGTACTCATTAGAATCGCCTCGATGAGGCGATTCTTATGAGTACACACAACATACAATTTCATGATAAAATAAGAAAATTTCCCTGAATATTTGTTTTCTTGAGCTAGTGGAAGAATTTCATAGGGACTCAAAAATGAGTTCGAATTAGCCATGGTAAACGAGCCCTCGGTGTTCGAGCTATTGATGTTCGACTGTATGAAGTTTTTGACGTTGCTACTGCATGTTGTTTCAACATTAAATGAAATACCTTTGGTTGATCATCATATGAAAAGTGGCATGCAACCGACAAAGATCATGCCAGCATTCTGTGATAACCAAGCAACGATTGACAATCAACTTAGTCCTACGGATTGTGAAGGGGTTATTTAATCTAATTTTACAAGTGATTGTCGCCTCAACACTAAATGGAATAACACGTCGGCAATCAAACGAAACGTGGTATGTAACCCACGGACAACATGCCGGAATAACACGGAGTCGAGGATTGACATTCACACAAGTCGTAACGATTACAAAGGTGTTGTTCCGTTTGATGTCGTGACTGTAAGTTGTCTCAATACTAAATGAACTGGTCGGCAATCATATGATAAGCGGTCTGTAACCGACTTTCATCATTTCGGAACTCTGACAATCATTTAACTAAGTCTTACGGATTATGAAGTGGTTATTTCGTTTGATATTATGACTGCATATTGTCTCAATATCAAATAAAAATGAAATGAGCTTGACCGTAATCAAACGTAAAGTGACATACAACCAACGAGCATCATACCAAATTATCATTGGACATTGAGCCAACGATTAACATTCAACTATTTCTAACGGATTATGAAGGTGTTATTTCATTTGATGTTATGAATACATATGGCCACAACATTAAATAAAATAACTTTGGTAGGCAATTATATGAAAAGTGGTATGCAATCGACGGGCATCATGTCAGAATTCTGAAAATCAAACAACCAGAATTCTTTCATCAAAGGGTGTTACAGTCCAACCTGTCCTTAAGGCCACCTATATTAAGCAATCACCTGCCTTTAAAGGCCATTATTTCAGATCCCATTAAAGGCAAAGAAGTGGAAATCTACCAGTATTAAACAAGCACCTGTTTTAAGCAACTAGTGTTTGGCTTTCTCATAGGTGCTTGCTTAACACAGGTTTGACTGTATTTTATTTAAGGTTTAACACAGTTAGTTAAACGTGCATGCAGTCAGTCCGAAATCGCAATATATTAATGTGTACTCGTACATCATGTTCTCCCATTATAAACAGTCGACTCACGTTATCTCGATTTCGCTTATCTCATATAACCCGCTTATCTCGAAGTGAAAATCTGGTCCCCGTTTTCAATATGAAACTCTAACAACAGGGAACAAAATATTGCGGAAAAGAGGCGAAATTACTCCTAATGCTAGGTTCCCACTGTCGTGCGATCCGTTACGAATGCCACGATTGGCCATTCGTAGCTGGTCGTGGAATTTTCTCTGAAATTTCAGGTTTAGATACGAGGTGATGCGAGTCGATACGTTCTGATACAATTTGTTGCGCTGGGATGCGACCCAATTACGATTTGTCAATTTCAGGTGTCACGATCAGTCACGATCTGATCTCCCGTTCAGATACGATCACATACGTTACGATAGGATTGTTGCGATCGAGTCTACGATTGGGTCTGGATCTGACACGATCATCACGATTGGGTTCCCCAAATTGGGACGATCTGATACGTGCAGATACGTTCCGCTACGTTCATCACGAACCGATGCGCTCTGTTACGATTGCATACGATTTTGGTCTCGATGTTTTTCACGATCATGATCGAGGGTGATCACGATTTGAGCTACGACTGGACCCCGACGGGTATATATGCAGCCGGACTGACCATGGGCTTCATTGTTTCTTGAACTTATACAGCATAACCAGTGATGATGGCAGGAGTTGCTATTGATGACAACGTGGCATTTGCAATATTACTGTATAGTTACATTATTGCCAGCAGACAGACCAGCTACAACCCCAACCACGAAGGGCCAGGAGAGCTGCAGTCAGGCAGTTCTGGGTGCGACCATGGCTCAGAGGGGAGAGGAGAAATCTATGGGCACGAGAACTCGTAGCAGATCGTGAGCGTCCATGTAATAAACGAACTACTCGTATCTACTCGCATTTACTCGCATCTTCTCGTATCAACTCGTGTCTGATCGTGAGTCATTCGTGTCAGGCCTTGAGCAATGGGACCCGACAGAGCGCAACAAATCGTGACAGATCGTTGGAGATCGCAACACATCTCAACAGAACGTGGTGTTCGTCTTGTCCAAGATCGATCCCGATCACCACGATTTTGAAGCACGATTTGATGCGATCTGTCGCGCTTTGTTATGATGCAATACGATCTGATACGATGATCCCGATTTGACAATTGATCGTGTTGATCGTAGAAAAATTTTGAACCGTTCAAAAAGTTTCTACGATTAACACGATTGCCACGATTGACCTCAAGATCTGATAAGATCTGATAGGATCACTACGATTTGTCCACGATTAAGACCACGATTTCAGTCGTGCCGCGAATCGTGATAGTGGGAACATAGCATAAGGAGTAATTTCTTTTCTTTTCCACAATATTTTAAATATACCTCTAACTTCAGGACTACATATTTGTTTTTGAAATATGGTTGTTCGATTTATTTTTTTCCTCAATTTTGCAAAACTGATATGTCGAGGTAAGAATGTCTAGAAGTATTTCATAGAGTCCTTTGGACTTCGAGATAACGAGAGTCGACTGTATGATAAAAAAAAAAGATATACTTGGATCGACATTATTAGACGGAATTTTAGAATTTCGTAATTTTTAAATCAGTCTTTTATTTTTATTTCCTTCGTGATCATTGAGCCCATTGAAAATTTGTTTGAAACTTGATGATGCCTAATTGGCCGAAACTAACTAGTCTGGCCCAGAAAACTTGACACTTCAGCTGTTTTAAGTTTTATGAATGTGTTCATTGCTCTCAACGATCATTCCTTTTTAGAATCTATTTAATGATTGTTGATTTCGTTTAAGCATTCTTTATTACTGCATAAAAGTGTCTTAATGTGCTCATTAACCCAAATCCGTCTTCTTTATCTCGCTATTATATGGTGAAATCCCGTGGCATGCATAACTCTAGATAAGATGGTATCAAGATATGCATCTTTATTATTTCTCAAAAAAAAAAAAAAAAATATGGTGAGGGTACTCATTAGAAGCGCCTCAAAATGAGTACCCACAACGCAACATTTTTTTTTTTTTTTTTTTTTTTTTTTTTGAGAAAATTTGAAAAATATCTATATTTTGGTTACATTACGAAAACAAGCCTATTCAAATATACTGAAAATTTTACCACCAAAATGAAAATTTTCAGATAAAAATTCTGATATTTTTCATATTTCTGCTCAAAACATAGATTGTGGGTTCTCGTTAGAACCGCCTCGGCGAGGCGGTTCTAACGAGTACCAAAACTCTGTTTTTTTTTTATCAGAAATAAGCAAATAAGGTATACTCCTGTAAACCCCATTTTACTATATAAAAGTGAGGTTTAATGGGGTCAACATTATAAAGGCATGTTTTCGTGATGGTTTGCCCAGAAATGTTTTTTTTTTTTTTTTTTTTTTTTTTTGTATGCATTTCAGTAGGCGTGATGACATAACGAGTATTTGAGCTTTCAAATGATATAACAAATCTAGTCTGAGTCTTTTACAGGTTAATTGTGATTGATGTTCCCAGATTGAATACGATTGAGTTCCATCACCTGTTTCGTCCTTGAGCTTAATACCTTGCTTTAATTTTACCTCTTAAAGAGTTTAGCAAAATTACAGCAGACGCCATTATTATTATTATTATTATTATTACTATTCAGAGAAAATAAGACGTAGCATTTCGTATATGAATCGTCTTCGATTCACATGAAACGCCAGGTCTTATTTTATGAAATGTATTTTTTTTCTGAAAAGTGCAAATCGAAAATAAATAAATAAATAAATAAAATAAGATTAATCAAAATGTCGTGTCCTGCATTTTTGATTAGGCACTTTTGATTGCCATTTCTTGCATGAAATAAACTATTCATATATTAGAATTGGCATTCAATGAATGAAGTTTGTTTCATAACAGAGAAACCGTCGTACTGGGAAAGGCAGGCAGGTCTGAGCAATTAGTATAGTTCCAGATCAGACGCTGCTAAATAAGTGTCTGACTGGACTGTATACTGTTTGTCACTTATCTAGCAGATACACCACGACCCCTTTATAACACTATTGTTGGGGTCCATAGCATAAACCGTGTTAGTTAAACAACCGTGTTATATCCAAATAAAAATGTATAGATTATATTGAAAAATGACAATTTGTCATTTTTCAATATAATCTATACATTTTTGGATCCATCTTTGAACCGCGTTATATCCAAACTCGTGTTATAACGAACTGTCTTATAAAGAGGTTGTAGTGTAGTCAAATGAACGGTCGAAAGACAATTATGGTTAGGTGTCTGGTGTACGAAATATGGAGCCAGCGCTCGACAAAACCTACGATAAGTCCTGTGTGACCAGAAAATACTCAGACCAGCCTGTACATCCACCGAGCATGGCAAGGGTTCTCGTTTATCCATCTTCGGGTAGCCTTGAGGCTGTAAAAGGCACATGCGATCAGCGAAGACTCTGATCAGAGTCTTTGCTGTTCACACAAGTCTTACATGTATTAATGGTTTTGTCGTGCGCTGGTTATATTCGTTTGTATAAGCACTGTACAACGGGTTAAGATAAGTAATACAGCCATCCGAAAGTCAATACGACTGGGCGAGGTTCTGTAGTAGAGCCAATGTGAAAACATCCAATTCATCACGAAAATATACCTATATAATTTTGACTCCCTTAAACCCCACTTTTATGTATTAAAACTGGGGTTTACTGGGGTATACATTATTTTTTTTTATCATATCTGCTCAAAAACATAGATTATGGGTACTCGTTAGAATCGCCTCGCCAAATGAGGTTCTAACGAGTATCCACAATCTATGTTTTGAGCAGAAATATAAAAAAATATCAGAGTTTTTTATGGGAAAATTTTCAGTTTTTTTTAGGTGAAATTTTCTATATATTTGAATAGGCGTGTTTTGGTAATGATGACATTTATATTAATTAACTTTTTGTTTTAACTTTTAAAATGTTGAAAGTGAATAAAACCTCTTTTTGAGTTGTTCTGTTCTTCTTACTTGCTCACCATACAGTTTATTACCGATTAAAAAAAAATACATTGTTATGTTTGACTGGATAATCTGCTGTCTGGAAATGTAGCTCCAACATGTGCAGGTATTTTGGTGTATTCTAAGCACCAAACCGAAGTATCACTGTTTAAAATCTCATCGACTGGTTTATACCGTTAACACTGTAAATTATTGACCCTCCTGAACCCCTTGGCTTTTACCTCCTAAATCCTGGTAACTCTCAATATTAGCCCTCGTATAAAGCCCGGGCCAAACCCGTATGGAAATCATGCTAAACATCGCATTGGTATGATATTGTTTGGCACATATCGTAATTATTGGAATAATAATTACTTACTTAGCTAATAATCGAATAATGTATGATCACGTAATAACAACAAATAGTCGGTAAAAGCAGCAATAAACTTACAACAACAATAGTAACACATTTGTAGTAGTAATGGTTGTAGTAGTAGTACTAAATATGTGTAGTCAGAAAGTATTGCCCTACCATTCATGCACAGTCGACTCCCGTTACATGTATCTCGAATTCCAAGGGACTCACTGAAATACTTCGAGATATCCGTACCTCGACATCTCATAGTTGAGAGAGTGAGGAAAACAATAAATTGAACAACCACGTTTAACAAATGAATATTTAATTTGACTCCTGTAGTTAGTAATATATATATAAAATAATGTGGAAAAGAGGAGAAATTGTACCTTAGGAGCAATTTCTCCTCTTTTCCACATTATTTTGTTACTTGTTGTCATAGTTTCATGTTAAAACAGGGACCAGATTTTCACTTCGAGATAAGCGGTAATTCGAAATAAGCGAGTTCGAGATAACAAGGTTCGACTGTATTATTATCAACATTTTGCATGCTCGGTAAAAGTTTCTGCTCATGAAATACTGAAATATTTGTTTCTTATTTTTCCTAGAAAATAGGGTCCGAGACCAAAGGAGACAATCTGCATGAAGTCTCAGATCCCTTTTTTCTAGGAAATATATATAAAAAAAAAAAAAAAAAAAAAAAAAAAAAGAAGAAAAATCATCAGTTTGGCATCTGCTGAATTTGCCCAGGCCCAATAACACAATAATTTATAAAGCGCCATAATTCATAATGATTATTTCTGTTATTATAGATCAATACATGTAATAATAATATTTAATTATATTTTCTTCCATTGCACAGAAAACAGGCGAATGTATATATTCTTGTAAATGTGCTACTAAAATTACCGTTGCTGCCACCACTACTATCACTCATTGCAAGAAAAATAAATCTCGCTTACCTCTCCGCCAGCAATAACACTGTATCTGAGAAAACTGATCCAGTCTGCCTGTGAATTATAAAGTAATAAAATCTCACACTGTTAACATTTGACCGTTCGCTGCAAATATAATATTTACCACTATGTACACAGAAGCAAGAATCGCAGCACCGAAAATAGTTACAAATGGGCCAGGATCCGTTAAAACGCACCTTTTCACTAAATAGCCACAACATGGGATAGTGTACCTTATGGCGTTTGCGCACAGCGAAGACTCAGGTCAGACTGCGCAACTGCGCAGTCTGATCTGAGTCTTCGCTGTACGCCTGAGGACATATTGTCTGTCCAAAGAGTGACAAGCGATGCCACTAACCAGACTGCGCAAATGCTTGTTAGGGGGACTGGATGACGTGATAAGATTTTTCGCCATGTTATTAACTGCACACCCGTCAAGCGAAAAAAAAATGCCTACGAACATGTGCTGAAGATAGCCAAGATAGTGGTAACGGTTGAAAATAAAAGACCATTTGGAAAGCAAAACGCACTAACAGCAAGAACGGGAGAATATAATTTCAGTATGTACTGATTATATGCGAGGATATGCTTTACGGGGACTGAATGCACATGGAAGATTTTTCACCATGTTACGGCTCAATCGCACACCCGTCAAGCGAAAAATGCTACGAACATGTGCAAAACGTGCAGATGAATATCATATTGCGTGTCTGAAGTTTCTTCTGACAGGTCATTTTCCCTCTACTACAATACTTTCTACAGAGTCCCAATGATTCTGTAAGCAATAACGAGGGCCATATCATCCTATGCGAATGCACAGCCTGATCTATGCCTTCGCTGTACGCAGATGCTTCGAAAACGCACACCGTTTACGACTCAACTGCGTACTGCTTAGAAACAGACCCGGACTGCGCTACTCGTATTTCCACTTTTCAATACTGCGATCTTAAAGCTATGTACCTCGAACAGTAAAGAAGTTTGACAGGAATGCGCAAACCGCAGACTAGTCAGTAATTATTCATACATGGACCGAGTATGCACAAAGGTGTCTTTGTGACATATGCGTACAGTGAAAGGCCAGAGCAGCCTACGTAATCAAACAATTTTATCCGGGTCTTTTGGTGTCTGTGTGAGTCTTTTGTTTGTGTTGAGGTTTTACGGCCCAGTCAACCCGACAGAGTCATGTCGAGCGCGGTCAGTTTACCTAACCACACATTTACTGGGCAGGCTTAGTCCTCTAAGCGGTTAACCAGTATTGTGCACATTCTTTCGCCAGAAACTGACAACTGCCATTCTTGAATCAGCGGAAGGGAGAGAATGACCGTAGAAAATATTTCATGATCGATCTCCACGAAAGAATGTTGCCGACCTCGGCGGGGGTTGAACCTGCGACCTCCTGGTCTCCAGTCGGACGGCGCATCCAACTGAGCCACCGAGGCCGACGTGTGAGTCTTTCACAATATCCATTGAGTCTTGCAGTGGTCAGTGAAGGCCCAGATCAGACTGCGCAGTCTGATCTGGGCCATCGATGTCCGCAGATCAGCAGACTGCGCTGGTCTTGGCCTTTGCTGTCCGCAAATTCTCCGAAAACACATTTTCACATGAAGAGGCTCAGTTTATGCTCAAAGGTACTGTCGTTGGCACCCGATCGAAATGTAAAGAAGGAAAGTGCTAATATTTTTATTGATATAGCGGATTGGGCTTTTAATGCTGGCTTTTCCTGATATGGAGAAATTATTGTTCAACATTGAAGGTACAATAGCCACTTGTAGGGCTCATTAGAAATAACGCCTCTTTGTGCAGGTTTGTTTAGCTTCTGGTATGTTTACCCGTCTGATTGTGGATTTCTTTGAACTGTAAATCTCAGTGTTATATGGAAAATCAACAATGGATAAATAAGGCGGAATGGGAAATTGTACCCTACGAAAAAAATGCGAACAGCGTATACACTGACGAGCGTGCGCATCCACGTAAACCAATCAATGCCTCACCTATTTTATTTTTTTCTTAGGGAGAAGGGGTGGGGATGTTTAAATACATATCTTTTGGTCTGACCAAATAACACTGCTACGCAGGGTTTAATTTCCCCAGTCCCCAGCGCCGTCCCAAGCCCTAATATTTCACATTATGTTGACAAATCTGGGTAATGTGTACCCCCAGATTCCCTCATAATATATAGTGAAAACAGGGGTAATCATGTGTCTGTTTTTATAAGGAGGATTTCCATAACTTTTCAATCTTTACACCATTTTCTAAATATGTTTTATTTATTTCTTAGTAATCTTTTAAACTGCATAAACCCGCTATTATTTGTTGAATAACCAAAGTCTCCCCAATTCCCTTATTATACGGCGAAAGTGTTATGGTATAAGTAGCTGTAGAGCAAGATAAATCTTACCTGGTTTCTCCATAAAAACATAATTTGTGGGTATTCAGTAGAAAGTGCCCTTTGGTAGCACTTTCAATGAAATGTCAGGCCTTATTTTCTGTAAAAATTAAAGGCTCCATATCCCTAGAAATAGACATTTTTTTTATCCAAGAGAGGTTTAATAAATTGATATATAGTATTAATACTATCATAAAATGTGGCATCTGACAACCTGTAAAATTTTAGTTAGTCTCTCGTTTTTGAACTGGATCAAAAATGAAATGATTTTCTATCGTATCTCTGAATTAATGTTGGCAACATTAATTCAGAGATACGACAAAAAAAAATCAATTCATTTCAAGAACGAGAGACTAACTGAAATTTTACAGGCTGTCAGGTGCCACATTTTATGTTTCTATTGATACCATATATCAATTTATTAATCTTGGATAATAAAATGTCTATTTTTGAGGAATATGGAGCGTTTAAAAAAAGAAACAAAGATAAATTCACTTTTGCATTTATTTCAGCCTGCATTCAGCAGTTTTTGTTTTCAGTTGACTGTTTCTCCATTTGGAGATGCGCTTGCTTAACGCTAAGCACTCTGAGTAAAAATTCAAGAGACGTCATATTGAAAGGGTTTTCATATTTTTTCCGGATAACAAGCTTTGATATTCCATGCAAATTGTCTCCAATGCATGAAATGTCAAATCATGTTTTCTTGGAAAAAATTGGAAAAATATCACCAATTTGTCGTCTACTGAATTAGCCAAGACCAAAAAACTAAAAGACCATTGCATTACGAAAACACACCTATATTCAAAGATATTGAAAATTTCACCACCAAACATGAACATTTTCAGATAAAAAAATTCTGACATTTTTCATATTTCTGCTCAAAACATAGATTGTGGGTACTCGTTAGAACCGCCTCGGCGAGGCGGTTCTAACGAGTACCCACAATCTATGTTTTTCAGCAGAAATAAGAAAAATAATGTATACCCCTGTAAACCCCAGTTTTACTGTATAAAAGTGGGGTTTAAGGGAGTCTAAATTATATAGGCATGTTTTCGTGATGCACAGCAAAAACCACCAACAGCAAGAACGGTAAAATATCATTTCAGTATACTGTTTATATCCGAGGATATGCTTTACGGGGACTGGATGCACATGATGGATTTTTCGCTATGTTTTACAAGGGATACAACTCTTTTTGTGACTTCTTGTTTGCTTTTATGCACACGAAAATCCCTTCTGAAAGGAAGTCTATTTTAAAACGAAAATTAGTCTACTCTAACACTACGAGTCTCTAATTTTCGGTCTTTCATGTGCTCTTGGCTTCCAAAGGCGACCTTCAGGTTTTTTATTCTAATACTATTCTGAAGAGGAGTCTACTCTAAAACGAAAAAAATATATGAACTACAGCGGAGAAAACGCGTTCCTTATGATATCTGCGCCAAACGAAGACTCAAATCAGCCTGCGCATTCGCGCAGTCTGATGAGAGTCTTCGTTGTCCGCTTAAAGAAACTGCATCCTTGGCTATCTCAAAATGCACCCAGTGAAGATTCAGATCAGACAGCGCGAATGCGCAGGCTGATCTGAATCTTCACTGGGAACATATGTCCAAAGGTACATTTCCGACACATGGCTCATCTAACTTGGACGTAGCCAAAAAGTCACACAGCCATTCACCTGCAGTCTGTCCTCGACAGTCACCAGTTTGTTGTAAGGTCATGTTTTTATTTTTGCGAATTTTGAAATTAGTTTCTTTATTTCGCTGTAAAACACAAACACAATTACATAGTTGATTTTCCAATGTCGTCCATTCTATAATTGTACATTTTAACAAATTATTTTCTTTTCATCTCAACATTTTTTTCTTACGGTATATACCCTAAGTATTCGAACAGGCATGCCGGCGAAAACAGTGTAGACTCAGATCAGACGCTGTAAATGCGGAGTCTATCAGGGTCTACACTGTTTCCATTCACCGGCAGTTGTAGACACATCAACAGGTAGTAAAATGGTATTGTCCAATTTTTAGGACAGATATGGTAAGACATTGAGGTGTCCGAATGATTAAGGTAAATATGGTCAGTACCTTTACCTTTGGCCGATATTCTGCATAATTATCTGAACGTGAATTCTTTTGGGCTAAAACTGAGTCAATTAGGTTCAGGTACGTCATAATGCATAATAGTGTAATATTTACCCAAAATATTCAGAAAATCATGCCTGAGCAAACAGTGTAGTACGAGATCAAACTGCTCCAGGAGCACTTTGATCAGGATCTATGCCGTTTGCCATTCAGTGACGAACGCATAAATAGGTACATGTACATTAAGAATACTCTGCTTTCGACAGCTTTCAGAAAGCCGATTTGTTTGCATGATACTTTACTCGGAAGAAGTATATTCACGAATTTTATGACGTTTCAGTGCGCAACGTTTTGTCGTAAGTACCTATGTACCGAAAGTTTTACTCTATTCAGTGGTTTTGAAACAATCGAAAATTTCCATTTTTTCCCATAGTACAAAGACTACAGCTAAAGTCGATAGGGTAGGTAGTTCAACTAATTTTTCTTGTTCATTTTTTTTCAATATTGCTATGGAACACATAATTAAAAACAAAATAAGTGATTAAATGTTAAAAATATTTTCTAATAAAACAAAATATACCTGTTAACTATAGAAATTGCATTTTCGGTCGAAAAATAATTTAACAGTAAATATTTGACAACAAAGCACAAAGACAGAAAAGACAAATTGTTACTTGTAAGATATTGTCCATCACAAATTAAATTATCCATTTAGAATAAAACGCCAAGCGAAAAACGTCTTTCCGGTGGATGTTGAAAGCATAGTAGTCACGCAATAATGCCTACGTATCGGTGGGTTTGGGGTTTAACGGCCCGGTCAACACGATTAATGTCGTGCCAAGCCGTTCAGTTTACCTAACCACACTTTTCCTTGGCAAGCTCTAAATATCCGGCAAGACATACCCAAACAAACAGTGTAGACCCAGATCAAACTGCTCCTTTAGGAGCAGTTTGATCTTGGTCTACATTGTTTGCCACTCCACAACAACATTGTGGACATTATCACAAGGTACACGCAAATGGTTAATGGTCAAGTTTACGGTTAAGAATAATCTGGTGGCTGACCAAACATAGCGGCGGAATTTGCAACCTGTACACTTCATCATAAAATATCAACAAAAATCACAAATGAAATGCGTGTCTCACAAATTGAATTGATAACTTAAACGTCAGGGTATATCAAAAAATCACAAATGAAATGCGTGTCTCACAAATTTAATTGATAACTTAAACGTTAGGGTATATCAAATGGTTATTAATAGATAAAAATGCATTTTATAAGTTTGAAAAATCTTACGTTCTAACTTGCGTAATTTTGAGACAGAACATTTCCTGTTTCTTTTCCATGAATACATAAAGTACGTATGTCATTTTCTTTTACAATGTTCCATCTAGGGCAACCGGAAAATAAAATATCCGAATTCATTCAAATAAAGACACACTTTGGCTTCCAAGAAGGCCACTCAAACAGCTCTAAACAATGTACATTGACCATTCATATATAATGTACTTAGCTGTCCCCCTTGCACGTGCAGAGAGACTACAAACCGGTATCCGGTCCGTTATATACATGAAAGGACAAGATTTTAGTTTTGTATATCAGTTTGGGTACCTGCGGACATAGACATATTGTGTTTTTATTTGAAATCTTTTGGATATTTTAATTTCCGGCTGCTCTGGACGGAACATTGTGAAACAAACTGACGTTAGTATTTTATGAATTTATGAAAAAATAAAGGGAACTTTTTCGTCCATAATTTGCACAAGTTAGAACGTTAGTTTTTTCATACTTATAAAATGCATTTTTATCTCTTGATTACCACTTGATATGCCTTGACACATAAGTTATCAGTTGAATTTATGAGCCACGCATTTCATTTGTTAATTTTGTTGATATTTTATGATAACGTGTAGAGGTGGCCAATTCCGCCGCCATGTTTGGTCAGCCGTCAGATTATCCTTAAGTAGGTCAAGGAGTTGTTGTACCCGAATAGTTTGTGTAAATACAGAACAGGCTGCCTGCATACATATATGAACACCATATACCTACACAGGTCTGCTCATATGAAAAATCCAATCCGGGCAACTCTCGTTTGATTTTTACACGTAAAAGTGGGCCTCTTCGCAGGAAAATGTCATTGGGATATATGCGAACATTAGATATCTAGGCTAAACAACAAGGCTGCATTATTTGATACGTGCATTCACATACAGCTATCTTTTCTACAGTAGAACAGATAAATCCCTGGTCAGACTGCAAAGACTAATCGGGGCTCTCTGTACACATACTGCTCAGGAGACATTTTCCTTGGTCGAGATTCAAACAAAATTACACGAAATTATGATTCCAAGGTTGTAAAATGAAGTATATCTTCTTTTGGTTTACTTACCCTAAGTATTCGACAACAGTACTGAGAAAATTGTACAGATCCAGACCAGACGCCACAGAACGCCTATCATCCATAAGGTTGTTGACACATTATAAGTTTTTCCCTGACGACACTTTCCAGTTGAGTTGTAGAACATGTACATGCCTTATCACTAAAGAAGGGTTGAATTCACACAGTTTGCACGGACAATGTCCAACCTGGTTAAATAATATATATACATGCCTAAATGTTTAACCATTTAAAGCGAATGGAATCTTGCAACATCATTTGTTGATCATTAAATGGATATTCATTATTCTTAAAATAGTGTGTAACAGTTTAGTTTACTTGCCTTTCAGAGAAATAAATTAGTTTGTTGATGTCCCCGCATCGGTGCTTCAATCATTTAAGGATAATGACAAGATGGTAGTAAAAAAGCGCTGTGCAAGAAACCCTTGTAATCGTGAGAAGAATTCTATGCAGAGCGAGATTCGAACTACCGACCTCAGAATCAGTAGGCGAGTGCTAAAGGTACGGAGCTATACCAATGCCCGTCAGTCCAACTAAACTCACTTCTAAGCTTTACGAAGTCGTTTAGGTGATATTTATACAGGTGAGTTAATCTTGTTAGCATGTAAATATTGCGCAATGGTAAAGGATCCATCACATTCAGTGGGTTTATGAGCGGTCAGCCATAACAAAACAGTTGTCAAGACGTGCATTCAACCTTAGCAAACGTAGAATACTCCACTGTGTCATCGCAACAACTGGAAAAGACCTATACAGGGCTATAGTGGGTCATTGTTTATTTGAGTGTCACATATCAAATACAATTAAATATACAAATATACAGCGAAATAAAACATATTTGATACCCAGTCCTTTTGGACTTACGAGACACTATAGATTTAAACATGATATAAACACAGCCTATCACAATCAGAGCAATATGTACATAATTTAAGACTTTGATAAGCGTTTGGTTACGCTCTGATCATCATAGTTGTTTATTAAAACATTAAATGACTTATAAACTGTAGTAAAATGGATTTACTAAACTATACATCCTATTTAAATACTTAGATAACATAGAATACTTGCAACAATACAAAATCTATTAATAGTATCAAATTTTAAGATTAGCACTGCGGTACAGAAGGCATGTGTCAGGAAGCTGTCTGATTGGAGCAGGGGCCTACCAAGGTCGCTTCTGGCACAAACCGTCTGTCCGCAATTAACATTTAATTTACATTTGAAATATTTTATTTTAGTCTCAAGTGATCAGTTTATTAAAATCTCATTCTATTGTACATCTTATCACAATACAAGTATACATACATAAACAAAACCCTAGACAGTTCTTTACAGAATTATAAGAGACTAAATATACATCATAAAAGGCCGTTTACACATAAAAACGCAGCAAATATCACAGTTGCATTAAACGACAACTCTATAGAGGTTCTCGTTCTATATGACAACATCAAACAAATTACCTTCGAACATGAGCGAAAAACACACATTACGAAAACATGCCTATTCAAATATATAAAAACTTTTACCACCAAAAAATGAAAATTTTCAGATAAAAACTTCTGATATTGTTTAATATTTCTGCTCAAAACATAGATTGTGGGTACTCGTGAGAACCGCCTCGTCGAGGCGGTTCTCACGAGTACCCACAATCAATGTTTTGAGCAGAAATAAGAAAAATAATGTATACCCCTGTAAACCCCAGTTTTTCTATATAAAAGTGGGGTTGAAGGGGATCAAAATTATATAGGTATGTTTTCGTGACGGAATCAGTTTTGTAAGGGGCTTTGCCTTCCGTTGTTACGGTCTAAATTTTCTAATAGCTCTGATTGCGAACAGCGAAGGGTGTGATCAAACTCCTCAGATGTGCATGCTAATATGAACCTTCACAGTTCTCGAAGTCACATATTTAATTAGCAATTAAAACATTGAGGCAAATAAAAAGCGAAATAATTACGAACTGAACGTGAAAAGTATCTCAAGCTTAATCCTTTTAGCCCGGCAGACCGAAACAAATACATTTGCAACCAGTGCAGATTCAGATGAGATGGCTCGTAACGAGCCGTCTCATCTGAATCTACACTGTTTACCATTTTGTTATTGATTTTGGTTTTCACTCAAACTCCTATTTGCAGCAATTGATGTGTCCAAATTCAGAAATGGAAGAGTCCAGAAAGGGGAAGGTGAAAGGGAAATATACAAACAAATCAGTATTATGAATTAGCTTTCTACAAGTGTTTGTCAATCACAAATTTCACATGTTTGTTTCATAATATTTTTTCCCTCATCAATTTACCTGCTGGCACGTTTTCTCAGTTCTGTTATATTCGGAGTGCCAAAAAGCTAAATAACACTATTAACCGACTTGTTTTCTAACTTTGAGATTTTTTTTTCAGACATGTGTTCGTTACATACAGCAAGATTGATATAAACAAATGTATGGGACACTTATGGGCCCCATAAGGGATTCAGTATGGGTCCTATATAGGTATTCCATAAGGGGTCAATATAGGTTTTTCAACAGGGATACATCTGGGACCCATATGTTCTGACCCATATGGGTAGCCTATGGGTCCTATATAGGTCTTCCCACATTTACATGTATCTTTTAGTCATAGTCCCAGCCCACTTGATGCATCGGCTGGTTAGATCTTAACAGAGAGAGGCCTACATGTGTAACTTATTGCACATGTATACAATCAAGATGTCTTATAAATATAAGCATCCTTTTCAATGATTGGAAATGATGGCATCATGCGTATTAATGTACAACCCTCAATTCAAAGTAATTTGGACATACGAGTTAAACAAAAATATGACCATGAAACTACGTCCATACCGGAAAAATATCCCACCAGACCCAAAATGCCCTTTGGTGGAGATATTTCCCTGCTATAATTATGATATACGTAGATATATGAATGGGAACTAAGGTCTCGGGGTGGGGAACATACTTTAATAACAACTTTTATTAAACACATTCGATTTTGCATTTTAACCGGAAATGAGAAAGAGAACTCAAATCAGATATACCAGACTATATTCATTTATCAGTGTTGTGTTTTTGTCATTTTGAGACAGTAAATATTTCCCAAAGAAACAAAATGTAATTACCGTCGTTTTGGACATGTTATTAATTCAGGAGTTATTGAGTTATTGACTGAATTATCTCCTCATAATATAAAGCTAGGAGCATAAATTTTCCTTTCTGCTATGATTTAGACATCGGGCTATTTGATTTGAATATTGTAATTACTGAAATCTGGTCTTCAACACCTGTGTCAGTCAAGGAAAATCCTCGCCTAAATGCAATATCTCCTTTAAGGTAGACCTTACCTTAAGGAATGATTGTGAAACTGGACTTAGAACCGGGAAAGCCGGGTAATAAAAAAGGTCTTCTAGGTACACGCGAACAGCAAGTACCCAGAGCATATTGCACATACACCATGTCTGATCAGTTCTTTTTACGCTTGTCAATATTATCTTCAGTACCTGGTGATTTTGTACACGGACAGCGAAGATCCTAAACCAACATACAGTCAAAGCTGGCTTTCAGTGCTACAAATTTGAGCCGGGGCACATTTCCGACAAGACTTCATGCGCATCCAACGAAGGCTCAGACGAACATGTTGATCAGACTCTTCACTGTCCGCCTGATAACGTTGTAAATCCTTGGCTACCCACAGAGTACCCTGCGAGACTGATCTGACTGCGAGGATGCGCGCGCTGATCTGAATCTTCGCTGGGCGCGCATGCCATCTTGTCGTAAATGCTGTAACTCGTCTCATATATCAGACTTTTTCATGCTTTATTTACATACCATATTTACTCTACGAACGCATCGTTTACTTTCTTATTCCAAAATCTGACCGTTAATTTTAGTTCTTCGTAATCTGTCAAAGGGAACTGTGTGAATGGAAACAGAGTAGACCCTGATGAAACATGTTAATGTATGTAGGTCATCACTATCTACTGAAACGCATCTGTTCAAAATCTACATTACGCATTCCAATACGGTATTTTTGTTGCAGTGTCTCTTCGTTTCGTTGGTCCCGTCATCGTTAGTGTGTTGTTCTGTGATGTTTCGTCTTACTCTAACTTTATTTGGTGCCTTGGGAAGATGGAATTCGTGAGTGTGGGCTTCAGTAGGTATCCCGATAGTTATATTATGTCCTTCCGTGTTATCTTAACCGTATTTGGTATCCTAGGAAGGTGGGATCCATGATTGTGGCCTTTAGTAGGTGTTCCGGTACAGTCGACTCTCGTTATCTCGAATTCCAAGGGACTCTCTGAAATACTTCGAGATATCCGTACCTCGACATATCAGATTTGCAGAGTTCAGGAAAAAATAATTCGATTAACCATTTTTAATAAATATATATGAATTGGACTCTTGAAGTTAGAGATATATTGAAAATATTGTGGAAAAGAGGAGAAATTGCTCCTTAGGAGTAATTGCTCCTCTTTTCCACAATATTTTTACCTGTTGTTAGATTTTCATGTTTAGGCAGGGACCAGATTTGCACTTATAGATAAGAGGTTATTCGAGATAAGCGAGTTCGAGATAGCGAGAGTCAACTGTATTTATATTATGTCATTCTGTGTTATTCTAACTTTATATGGAACCTTTGGAAGATGTGAGCCATGATTGTGGCCTTTAGTAGGTATTCCGCTATTTATATCATGTCATTCTGTGATATTCTAACCTTATATGGTGCCTTGGAAACGTTGGATCCGTTATTGTGGCCTTTAGTAGGTATTCTTATATTTATATTATGTCATTCCGTACTCTTCGAACCTTATTTTGGGCCATGAGAATATTGGATCTATGATTATGGCCTTTAGTAGGTATCCCAATAGTTATAATATGTCATTCCGTCTTCTTATAACCTTATTTGGGGATTTCGGAAGGTGGGATCCGTGATTATGGCCTTTAGAAGGTATCCCGATATTTATATTATTACAGTCCATGTTATTCTTACCTTATTCAGTGACTTGGGAAGATGTGATCCGTGAATGTGGCCTTAAGTAGGTATCCGACTGTTATATAATATCATTCCGTGTCACTCTAATGTTATTCGGTGCCTTGCAAGGATGGAATCCGTCATTGTGGCCTTTAGTAGGTATCCCGATATTTATATTAAGTCATTCCATGATATTCTAACATTCTTCGGTGCATTGGGTCCGTGAGTGTAGCCCTTAGAAGGTATCCCGATAGTTATATTCGTGTTATTCTTATTTTTCTCGGTGGCTTCGGGAGATGGGATCCGTGATTTTGGCCCTTAGTAAGTATCTCGATATTTATATTATGTCATTCCGTGTTATTTTAGCCATATTCGGTGCCTTGAAAAGGTTGGATCCGTGACTGTTACCTTTAGTAGTGTTGCAAACTTCATTACTACTTATGAAGAGTCTCAATAAAACCGAGACTCCCATTTTCTGATCCGTACTGTGTTCTTTGTTTCCAAAGGCAACCTTTTTGACATTTACTTTAGTACACATCCCGATATTTATATTATGTCATTAATTCTGTGTTATTCTAACCTTATTCGGTGATCCTTTAGTACGTATTCCGATTGTTAAATTATGTCATTATATGTTATTCTAACCTTATTCGGTGCTTTGAAAAGGTGGGATCCGTGATTCTGTCTCTTTGGTATCCCAATATTTATATTATGCCATTTCGTGTTACATGTATCTTATTTGGTGCCTTGGTAAAAAGGGGACCCGTGATTGTGGCCTTCCCACATTATACTTTTGTCGGCATATTAAAACAAATTACCCACAGCGTGAGAAAATGTAACTTTTTACAGGGTGCGCACAGGGATGATTCAGATCAGCCTACACATATATGCAGACTGATCGGAGCCCTCGCTGCCAGCTTTGACAAGCTAAGGATCCTTTTGTATTCACAAGTTGCCATCGAGAACTGCTCAGACTGCTGCGCACAGTCTGACCTGAGTGTTTGTTGGACACATATGTCATAAGGTTAAATGTTTCCTGCTGTGAGATGCTCATTTCCTTATGTTTACTCAAACGCCTTTGACATACATACAAATGACTCTCTCTGGAATAGTGTTGATTTAGTTAATGCTCAGCGAACTGGATAAAAACGTCAGCAGACATTCTAAAATACAGTCGAACCTAGATGGCTCGAACACCGATGGCTCGTTTACCATGGCTAATTCGAACTCGTTTTTGAGTCTCAACGAAATTCTTCCGATAGCTCAAGAAAACAAATATTTAGAGAAATTTTTGTATTTTATCGTGAAATTGTATGTTTGTGTACTCATTAGAATCGACAAATCGAGCGATTCTAATGAGTACACTCAACATACAATTATTATGTAGAAAATCGAAAAACAAATCCCTAAATTATCGCCATTTGCTTCCTGACTTGGCACCATAATTAACCCTCAGTGGCTCGAACCACCCATGTCTCGAACAATTTTCTATGGTCCCAAAGATGTTTGAGCCATTGAGGCTCGACTGTACTTCTTATTTTTCCAGAACTTCATGTAAATTGTCTCATTCGGAGATAATTTGCATGATATGTCAAAGCCTATTTTCTTGGAAAAATTAGAAAATAATCACCACTTTGCCATCTCCTAAAGTAGTCCCCTCCCCCCCTGAGTGATAAAAGGTAAGAAATTGCCAATCCCTGATTCGGTAATCCCTGATTGGTTAGGCACGTGTTCTGTCTAAGTACTACTGTACTTGGTCCTAATAGACTACTTGTAACATTATTTTATCTATTCCGAAAATATATTGTCAACAACTAATAATTCTGTTAATTTGGCTACCTCAAAGACACAATAGCTAAATTACCATAGCTGTCCCTGACCCATTTACTGCGAAAGGAGAGTGTCTCGCATTGTTGTATGTTTCCCTGTTCTCGGCTTTCAAAATTTCATAATTGCAACTCTATTAGTAGCCTGAAAACGTGTATAGCAATCTAAACAGAAAGGAAAACAATGATCAGGAATCGATAAAATTACCTAACACTTTCCGTCCAAGACCAAAGGGAAAGAAGGACGCACTTAAAGCAACGGTACCACAACCAAAAACAAAAAAAAGCAGAAAGTCAAAAGGACAGCTTCTTTCCCAAAAATTGGCCTAATGGTTTTTCAAACTAAAAACCTCACCAGGACATACATGAGATGACAGAAATAGTAAACCACGACAGAAGCACCGCCTTGTAATTGGCAGTAAAATATTAATGTGGGGCTTGTCGATTTTACGTGGCCCCAACCCTCGCTTTTAGTTCTGCCGTGGTATACGCAAGACCACGTGAAATAGTAAACCACAACAGAAGCACTCCCTTGGAACGGTCATTAAAAATTTTATTGGGGTCTTAAATCGATTTTGCATGGATAAGGCACGATTTAGAGAAGTGAAAATAACGTTGTACAATATCTAAGACACAACTTGAGAAAAAGTTCCTTCTGACATGTGCGCCCAACGGAGACTCAAATCAGCCTGCGTTTTCGCGCAGTTTTATCAGTCTTCGTTGTCCGCATGAAGAAACTTTCCATCCTTGGTTATCTAAGATGCGTCCAGTGAAAATTCTGACCAAAATACGCGAATGTGCAGGCTGGTCTAAATGTTCGCTGGGCGCACATGTCCGAAGGTATAGTTTTTGACGTTGCGGATCAAATGTTACTTTAATAATTAGTAGAAAAAACAGCAGGCAGTGACGGCGAAGGGAAAACATAATACCTAGGCCGACATTCTTTAATTCTTTAATGTCGTAGACTCCAATTTGTTCTACTTGTCTTCCATTCTTCCGGCTTATCTAATTTGCACTTCTTGTATGGCAGACTTCCGGTTTAGTCTTTTCTGTCATTGAGGGTCACTGTGGAAATGAAATAAGTGGTCTATATCCAATAGCGAATGTCACAGACTATCCTGTACATCCACGTAATAAAATTCTTACCAGAGTCCCTCTTTATGGAGTTAGGAAGATGGAATGTAAGTAGCCAACAATTTAGGTAGATGCGTGCATCTGGAATCTCAAGAACCTACACCATTCATACATTACCTGTACTCTGTTATATGGTATCTGCACTATGGTGAAGACGTTTTATGGCAGTCACACGACACTTAACACCAGCTGCAGTTGAGTAAAATAAAAATCTAAAGGTTGCCTTTGGAAGCAAAAAAAAATAAAAAAAAGGTCGAAAATAGGAGACTCGGTTTAATTAAGTCTCTTCACATGCAACAATGTATTGGTCTTACCTGAATTTTAGAAACTGTTGAAAATTTCCAGCTAGGCACAGATCTAGTCACTAAATAAGGGATAAAAAATGGTAAAAGAAAAGTCCAGGGAGTGCCACAATCACAAACCGCAGCCCTTCCGTTCAGTTGTGATAGTTTTCGGCGGTGGGTAGCTACCAACCCCAAACTATTCTCGAGCCGTTTTTTGGCATAACCAAAATGGCGGCCTATGCGAATAAAGTTGCTTGTTTGTAACTAAAAATATGAGAATGTTTATAGCGTTGATATTATTAATGTGTTTCTTTATAAAATTAATAATTGAAATAGTTCACTCGCTTTATCATCAAGTCTCGTCTACGAGAATAACAGGTACTCTCTAATTTGGGTCACGTGTGGCGGATTTACAATTATCGTTCAGACCATGCAAAACAGTTTTTGAAAAACACTCGCTTGTGAAACTGAACGCAGCCCAGGGTTAACAAAATATACACGCCTAAAAATGCAACATTACAACAAGAAGAATCCTGCTAAATAATTTGTTATTCATTAAATGGATAGAAATTATTCTTGAAATTATTGTTGAATAGTTTAGACATTTGATGTTTAATTTTTGGTGTGCTGACTGTAATCATCAGTATGTCAGTCATCTCGGAAAAATTATAAGATGCAATATAAATAAACTACTATAACGCTCCTCAATCTATACTAACCTGACTTTTAAGCCTTATGAAGTCGTTGAGGCGAGATTTATACAGGTGTGTGTTAATCTTTCTAGCATGCAAATATTGCATCAGTGGTAAGGGAATGTTATTACATGGGTCTGTAAGCGGTCAGCCTTAAAAAAACGGGCTTTAAGATAATGCGATGTGCATTCAACCTTAGCAATAGTGAAATACTCAGGTCACGCATCACAACTATGTTTAAAATTCGGGAAAGACCTACAGTTTGCAAAGCTACGTACGCTCCTGGCACTGGCTAAAGTGGTACTCTGTTTTCAAACAAACGTCAAAAGATTGCCTTTGGAAACAAAGAACACACTACGGATTAGAAAATGGAAGTCTCGGTTTTATTGAGACTCTTCATAAGCATTAGTTTGCAACGCTGCTTACGCCTTCTAGCGTATACATGAGCAGAACTCCATTTTCAAATATACCACAATGGGCCCAATGATCCCAAAGGAAATGAAATACCAAAATGGGTCAAGTCCCCTTAAAGCTATTTATTAGGCTAATGAAATAAATATTTCGTCTTCCACCAAATTTCAGATAAGAATAGAGATATTATTCTAGGAACATCACGAAAACATGCCTATGTAATTTTGACCCCCTTAAACCCCACTTTTATATAGTAAAACTGGGGTTTACAGGTGTACTCATTATTTTTCTTAATTCTGCTCAAAACATAGATTGTGGGTAATCGTAAGAACCGCCTCGTTGAGGCGGTTCTAACGAGTATCCACAATCTATATTTTGATCAGAAATATGAGAAATATCAAATTTTTTTATCGGAAAATTTTCATTTTTTGTTGGTAAAATTTTCAGTATATTTGAATAGGCATGTTTTTGTAATGAAATAAAAATCGGTTTCCAGCAACTCACAGTAAAAAGCTATTCATACACTTTAACGTAATTCATTATACGCGCTATAGGGGGCGTCATCTTAATGAGTACAGCGACATGTGTTTTAGAAAAGTAAAATGATACTTGACAAGTTGGATATGCCATCCACATCACGAAAAAACGCCTATATGTTGACCCCCTTCAACCTCACTTTTATATAGCAAAACTGGGGTATACAAGGGTATACATTAATTTTCTTATTTCTGCTCAAAAACATAGATTGTGGGTACTCGTTAGAACCGCCTCGCTGAGGCGGTTCTAACGAGTACCCACAATCTATGTTTTGAGCAAAACTTTGAAAAAAATATTAGAATTTTTATCTAAAAAAATTCATTTTTTGGTGGTTAAATTTTCAGTATATTTGAATAGGCTTGTTTTCGTAATGATCTATAAAGGCTCTATAAGATAACCAAATATTTGGTTTTAACCCTTTAATTCCTTCAGACCAATACAGATAGCTTTGCAAACAGTGAAGATACAGATGAGACGGCTCATAATGAGCTGTGTCATCATGATTTACATGTACACTGTTTTTATTCTGTAATTGATTCTTGACTAAAATAAACGTCAAAAAGATTGCCTTTGGAGACAAAGAACACACTACAAATAAGAAAATGGGAATCCGGGTTTTATTGAGACACTTCATTAGCAATAATGAAGTTTGCAAACACTGCTTACGCCCTCTAGCGTATACATGAGCAGAACTCCATTTTCAAAATATACCACAATGGGCCATTGATCCCAAAGGAAATTGAATATAATCTGCAGTATGCTGAAGTACGGGGAGACGTTTCTCACGGCACTAGCACCAGCTGCAGTGTAGTAAAATAAACGTCAAAAAGATTGACTTTGGAAACAAAAAAAAAAAAAAAAACAAGCTACAAATTAGAAAAATGGATGTCTCGGTTTTATTGAGACTCTTCATAAGCAGTAATGAAGTTTGCAACACTGCTTACGCCTGCTTACGTTTAGCGTATACATGAGCACTCTATTTTCAAATATACCATAACGGGCCCTATATTCCCCTATTTCGATCATCCAGCGATTAAACCGTTACCACTGTCAGGGCTACTTCAGCAGACGACGTGTATATATTTCTCGAAAAACAGGGTTTGACATTCCGTGCAAATTGTCTCCATTGGAGACAATTTGCATGAAATGTCAAAACCTGTTTCCTGAGGAAAATATGGAAATATTTCAATATGTCGTCTGCTGAAACTTTTACCCAGATTGAAAGCGTTCGCAACTAAGATACTCAATAAACCGTGAGAGAGAGGAATTAGTTTGTATTCATTCCCTATTCTTTATTTCTTTTCTCTTTCTCTTGACACACGTACATTATGTACATAAGCGACATTATCACTTGCACGGCTCGCCCTTCACCAAGAATGTGACGGTCGCAGGTTTTTTGTTTTAATTTAATTTTCACCATACTAATGGACAATTGCATGTTTCTTTCTTTAGTACGAGTTTTTTTTTCTTTTCTTTTTTTTTCCATTTACACTTCCTTACAGCAAGCATCATCTATCTAATTATACTACTAAACAGTTCTTAACTCATTGTATTCAGAAACCGGTTAGAAAACCCTAATAGAACGGCATAGACAAAGACAATTATCATTTATGTATAACATTGTCAACAACAATGCACATTCTTACTTAGTCGATCTACTTCCCAGGAGTGTTGAATCTGCAAGTAATTACAGTTTACGAAACAGAAACAAATACGAAATTCCATTTGCAAGATTGTGCTATTTTGAAGCATCACATTACGAAAACAGGCCTATTCAAATATATAGAAAATTTCATCTCCAAATACTGGAAATTTTCTGATAAAAAACTCCGATATCTTTTCATATTTCTGGTCAAAACATAGATTGTGGTACTTGTTGGAACCGCCTCGGCGAGGCGGTTCTAACGAGTACCCACAATCTATGGTTTTGACCAGGAATAAGAAAAATAATGTATATCCCTGTAAACCCCCGTTTTAACTTTATAAAAGTGGGGTTTAATTGGGTCAAATTTATATAGGCATGTTTTCGTGATGATTTTATCCTTCCATTTACAGACTCTGGAATGATCTTGAAACAACAAAGAAGGCTCCAACCTGTCTCAATTCAAAGAATTCTTGGACAACTTCCTGAGAAGCCACATGCATTTCCGACGAGTGAACAGAGATCACTAACGTTATGTTGACTCGAATAAGGCAGAAATATAGTAACCTCAGTGGAGACCTCCATCGCGTAAGCACAGCAGCAAACCTTCAATGTAATTGTGGCTCTGCAAGCGAAGACATCCACTACTACTTTTTTGCTTGTCCACGGTATAATGACAACGAAACAACGTAACAGCCTCTCTCAACCTTTTATCTAACCTAAACACCGACTTGTTAACACATGGAAATTCTGAACTTGACACTGATTCAAACATTAAGATAAAAGATGCAGTGCTGGAATATATTAAAGATACTCAAAGTTTCGCGTAATTTATAAAATCAATTGGATTTGAAGTCGGACCGTGCGGGGGAAATGGGGTGCATGTTAGGGAAACGCAAGAATTTAATAATATTGATTTAACATGTTTTATGTAATCAATGTTGTACCATCATCATTTAATAGTAATTTGTATGTGGACAGGACTGCCTAATATTAGTATAACTTGTGTCTCATCTTTCTGTGTGTTTGTTGCAGTAAAATATGTTTAATCTAAAATTTAAATACAATTCTTAATCCGATTTATTCCAATTTGACTCCAATTTAATTGTAGTACGTGAGGTCATCAAACTTTCATCGAGGCAAGTGAATAGATTCTTGTTCAAGATATGAGTCATTCGAGACAATGAGGGTCAATCACGAAGCAAATGTCAATAATTTAGGGAATTGTTTTCGTCTTCTGTACAATAATGGTATGTTGTGTATACTCATTAGATTCATCTCGAATCAATTGTAATGAGTTTATACAACATACAATTTCATGATGAAATAAACAAATTTCCTTACAAATACTAAGTATTCCTTTTCTTGAGCTGTCAGAAGAATTTCCCAAGGACTCGAAAATGAGGTCGAATCATCCACGGTAAACGAGCAATCCGCGTTCTGGTCATTGAGGTTTTGCTGTATTTAAAATGTCATGCCAATATGTACTTGAGATGAGTCAAACTGGAGTTATATTCAAGCGCAACACTAAGAGCCGCAACATAAGAAAACTTACCTTTAACATGTGCGCTGACAATTTTGAATGTTTGAAAAGTACATATTACCAAACTAATCGATTTATATTTTGTTTTACAAAGTGAAGAAACCTAAGAAATGCCAAAACTCCCGACATCAAGAAAACACGCCTATAAAAATTTTGACCTCCTTAAACCCCCCTTTTATATAGTTAAACTGGGGTTTACAGGGGTATACATTATTTTTCTTATTTCTGCTCAAAAACATAGATTGTGGGTACTCGTTAGAACCGCCTCGTCGAGGTACTCGTTAGAACCGCCTCGTCGAGGCGGTTTTAACTAGTACCCACAATCTTTGTTTTGAGCAGAAATATGAAACATATCAGAATTTTTATGTGAAATTTTTTCATTTTTTGGTGGTAAAATTTCCAGTATTTTTCAATAGGCGTGTTGAAAAACAAACGAGAAAAGACAAAACAAACACCACATACGTATGAAGCCACCGACGCACGAACAAAGAAAAACTGCAACATAGGAAACGAGTGATAATCTTTTTATTTGTTCCAATTGTTCCGAAAAATCAGTTTTATCAACAATGTTTCTGATATAGATTAAAAAAGTAAAACAATCAAGCTCCGAAAGACCCTCTTGCAAAAGTGTTTTCTAGCCCGCGTTATATTTGGACATTAGTTCAAAATGACGGCGATAAAATTTTGAAAATGTTTTACACCGTTTATGATATCAGTATCTCTGCTTTAAAAGTGTAGCAGTTAATTACTTTCGACTTAAGACACTGAGTCGCCTAGATGCTCTAGCAAAAAGAATCAAGTGAAAACATATATTCACTATCGGATGCTGTACGAGGGACATCGCCATCAAAACGGAACGCGTACAATATCAAAGTCGTCCCTTTTGTCGTAAGTTTTAGTAGAGATTACTTCGTTTGGTATTCATTAGGAAAACACGCCTATTTAAATATACTGAAACTTTTACCACCAAAAAACGAAAAATTTTCAGATAACAAATTCTGATATTTTTCATATTTCTGCTCAAAACATAGATTGTGGGTACTCGTTAGAACCGCCTCGTCGAGGCGGTTCTAGCGAGTACCCACAATCTATGTTTTGAGCAGAAATAAGAAAAAATAATGTATACCCCTGTAAACCCCAGTTTTACCATATAAAAGTGGGGTTTATGGGGGTCAAAATTATATAGGTATGTTTTCGTGATGTTGATGAATTTACGTAAATACAGAAACAGTGTTAAGGTATCAGAGGCATTCGTTTTCTTCAACTGAAGTTCGTTTTCATAAGGTCAACCATTTGTTCAAAGTAATTTTATGGCGTAAATTTGTAAATAAGTGGGTGCTAGATTGTTATAAACTTTACACATGATTTTTGCTTTATTTAGGAAAACACGTTGATCAAAAGACAAACTATCAAGACGTTTTAACGCGTCTTGCAGACCATTATAATCCTGTGTCAGTATTAATTTACATTCGTTGAAATCTATTAAATTTGTGTATGTTACTACTTTATGTGTTATTCCATATTACATTACAAAAAAAAGGTAAGAGAAAAGTCCAGGGAGTGCCACGATCACAAACCGCAGCCCTTACCAGACATCAAGAGGAAGGAAGAGGAAACCGACAAACCAAACAAGCACAAATCAAACAAACGTACGAAAAGTAGTAAGATTAGCTCTCTCTTCCCAATGCGAGGTAATGGCAATGCTAAAAGGACTGAAAAAACAAGAACAAAATAACACAAGGTAAGACATAAAACAAATCGCCTCGTAGAATAAACCACAAAGCAACAAAGAGTAAGAAGAACACCGGGAACACCGCCTTAGAACGGTCAGTAGAGTAAACCACCGGGGTGGGGGGGGGGGTGGGGGGGGGAGGTTAAAGCACTTTTACAGCTAGCCATACCCAAATGAGTTTTAATATAAGCTTTGTAGAATAACAATCTATGTTCAATGGATAAAAATGATCTTATTTTGCACAACAGCCATAAATATGAGGATACTTTTTTATGTACTTGCTGACAATGGCTACTCCAAATAAGATTTTCATCTACTTGTATATCTAAAATCTTATCACAAGTTGCCATTTTAATATCGATGTCATTATATCGTAGAGCTAAAATTCGATTTTGTAAGCAATTTCGCTTCTGTTTGCTTGTTATAAGCATAACTTTAGCCTTGTCAGCATTTAGAACCGTATCATTTTGTTTGCACCATTTGTGAAGTGATTCTAGCGAAGACTGTAGGTTGGTTTTAAATTGGTAATGTTATGTTGAAAGTCATAAACGGTTGTATCATCCGCGTATAAAACAACAACAGAGGTACTTTGACGAACTAATGGCAGATCATGTATGAAAACTAAAATAATAAAGAGCCTAAAACAGAATCTTGTGGAACGCCACATGTCACACTTGCAGGCTCAGACAGATTATTCTGTTTGTTAAATAAGATTCAAACCATTTAAGACATGTTTCGTTGCACTTGTAGCATTCTAACCTTCAGAAGAATGTTATGAGCTACCAGATCAAACGCTTTGCGAAAATCAACTAATACACATCCTATATAATTGTTCCAACATTTACATAATATATATATATATATACAGCTCTTAACCATGAATTGCAAATTTACTCCCGTCATTCAAAATTGTAGCAGACTGCAGTTGAAATACAGTCGAGCCTCAATAGCGTTTACCGTCACTTACATGTAGCTAATTCGAACTCGTTTTTGAGTCCCTAAGAAATTCTCCTGATTGCTCAAGAAAATAAATATTTAGGGAAACTTTCTCATCTCATCATGAAATGGTATGTTGTGTGTACTCATAAGAATCGCTAAATTATCGCCATTTGCTTTCTGACATGGCGTCATGATAAAACCTCGGTGGCTCGGACTACCGATATCTCGAACAAATTTCCATAGTCCCAAAAATTCTTCGAGCCACTGAGTTTCGATTGTATACATTAGTCTATTTCTGGAAAAAAAAAAATAGGCTGGCTATTTCATGTGAATTGCCTCTCTACCAGACGATCAACGCGGACGTTTTGGCCTCATTAGTAACCCCATAAATGTTCTAAAATCCCGAAACGGGCTCAGTAATTCCAAAATATCAAAAAATACGACCATTGAGAAGTATGGGAAGCGTTGACTACGAAAACACACCTATTCAAATATATTGAAAATTCCACCACCAAAAACTGGAAGTTTTCGGATAAAAATTCTGATATTTTTTCATATTCCTGCTCAAAACATACATTGTGGGTACTCTTTAGAACCGCCTCGCCGATCTATTTTTTTTAGCAGAAATATCTATGTTTTTGAGCAGAAATATGAAAAATAATGCATACCCCAGTAAACCCCAGTTTTACTATATAAAAGTGGGGTTTAAGGGGGTCAAAATTATATAGATATGTTTTCGTGATAAACAGATTAAAAAAGGAATGACACTTGAGTACATTGAGAAGACTCACCCAAAACTCTCAAATACCTGAAGTATCAAGAATTTTGGGCCTTGTTTTCCCGCAGAAATGCAAAATATTTAAGAGCGCCATTTCTTCCGTTGTGATCGATCTTTTAACATGTAAGGTACTTTTTCTGACTGCGTTGATTCAAATAGCATAAAGTAGACCAATTTCAAGTGTGATTTTGTAAGATTATTCTAATAACTAAAATGTTTGAAGATCTAAAAGTAACATTTAATGTTGTTTTTGTAAAGCCAATATACTTTATGGCTTAGTGAAACATTCTTTTCTATTTATAGTCAAGATATGTATTTATATACCAAAATCACTCGTAGGTAGTCCTTCCGCATTAAAATAATGTAAACTCCGCTATGAGACACCACGTCAGTAAACGTACCTTCTAACTTGTGCGCCCAGCAAAGATTCAGATCAGCCTGCGCATTTGCGCAGGCTGATCAGAATCTTCACTGGGCGCATTTTGGATAGCCAAGGATGCAAAGTTTCTTTTATGCGGACTACAAGGCTGCTGATCAGACTGCGCGGATCCGCAAGTTGATTTGAGTATTCGTTGGTCGCAAGCTTCTGACATTGCGCCTCTTATGATTAAGTTTGGCAGTATTTGATTTTTCTTCCCTTTATTATACCGCGGCAAACAAATTCATCAACAAGACGAAATTCATTCAGTTAGGCCTTGTTCACACGAGCAAAGTTTCTTTGCTGGAGTGATTTTGTTGAAGAAATCTATGCCGTAAAAGTGAAAGAAAAAAAAACAACATAGCTTATTTGTCATATTTGTTTGGTAAAGTTAATTGGTCTGGTAATATTTGCTTGTAAAATCATGAGTTTTGTCACAGCTTATGTATCCCCCAAAGTGATACTCGTGACCACGAAAACATGCCTATATAATTTTGACCCCCTTAAATCTCATTTTTATATAGCAAAACTGGGGTTTACAGGGGTAAACATTATTTTTCCTCTTTTGCTAAAAACCATTAATTGTGGGTACTTATTAGAACCGCCTCGCTCTAACGAGTACCCACAATCTATGTTTTGAACTGAAATATGAAAAATACATTGTATCAGAATTTTTATCTGAACATTTTCATTTTTTGGCAGTAAAATTTTCAGTAAATATGAATAGGCATGTTTTCATAATGGGTTGTAAATGTGATAAAGCGACTAATAATATGATCCGCAATATAAGAAATAACTGGGCACTTGGTAAAATCTGTCCGATTTCTAATATCATTGGCGTTTGATTATAAGAAAACGTACCTTCTATTACGAAAACACGCCTATTCAAATATATTGAAAATTTCACCACCAAAGACTTAAAGCTTTCAAATAAAAATTCTGAATTTTTTTCATATTTTTGCTCAAAACATAGATTGTGGGTACTCGTTAGAACCGCCTTGGCGAGGCGGTTCTAAAGAGTACCACAATAATTGTTTTTCAGCAGAAATAAGAAAAATAATATATACATCTGTAAACCCCAGTTTTACTATATAAAAGTGGGGTTTAAGGGGGCCAACATTATATAGGTAATACTATGTTTTCGTGATGCTGACATGTGTGCCTAACGAATCAAAATCGGCCTGGGCTTCCGCACAGTCTGGTTAGATTCTTCGTAGTCCGCATAAGAAATTTTGCATCCTTTGCTGCCTAAAATCTTCCCAGGGAAGATTCTGATCAGACGCGCGAAAGCACAGGCTTTTCTAAATCGTCACTGGGCTCGTCGCAAATTCTTTCCTTTCAGAGCACACCCCTATTCAGAAGTGGCTCGGTGCGCAGTAAACAGCAAACAGAAAGTCATAAACGTTGTCTTCCTTTTTAAAACTAGGGGACATGTATCCAATCCCCTTAAAATTTTAATGTTCGCTTTATCGCTCTTAGGTTTCTAAACACTGACAATGACAATATTTTCCATCACGAAAACATGCCTATATAACGTTGACCCCCTTAAACGCCACTTTTATATAGTAAAACTGGGGTTTAGAGGGGTATACATTATTTTTCTTATTTCTGCTCAAAAACATAGATTGTGGTACTCGTTAGAACCTCCTCGCCGAGGCGGTTCTAACGAGTACCCACAGTCTATGTTTTTAGCAGAAATATAAAAAATATTAGACTCTTTATCTGAAATTTTCAGTTTTTGGTAGTGAAATTTTCAGAATATTTGAATAGGCGTGTTTTCGTAATGCAGTAATTTTATATATTTTGTACTTATAATTTTGTATTTTAAGGTCTTGCAAAAACGTATCAAGGCTTATTTTCTCAAAAAAATAAACAAATACCAAAAAATGTTTTATGAACCTATTTTGACCGGCCTTTAAAGGGTTAAGGAACATTTCTATCTGCCTTGGTTCAAACAACATTAAAGAGAACAATTTCAAATATGATTTTATAGCATTGAACTGAAGTATTGAACCTCTAAAAGTGTCGACGGATTCTGTAAGCAGACGGCGAAAGCCCTGATCAAGCTGCACAGGTCGGCAGGCTTATCTGGACCTTGGCTGTATGCATATACCCGATGCAACGTTTTCGCATGATTCAAATGAAAACTACTGTAAAGGAAAATAGATACATTTTCTGGGATGACACTCTGCCAAAAATGTTTTAACATGCCTTTATAGAAGTGTCTACTCTAAAAAGAAAGAATACCCCACCCCGCTTCTGAAAAGGGGGCTACCCTAAAATGAGACAAGCATTGCTCCCAAAGTAGATCAAAGTCCTTCCTTTCAGAGTAGAACCCTTTTCAAAAGGAAGGCAAAACAATTTTGAAAGAGTTGTCTCTCCAGAAAATGTATCAAATTCCTTAAGTAAGATGCTGTTACTAACCAACATATAGTTCTAAAACATTCATACATTTCAAGTATTAATAAATTGCTTATTCACACTTGTTGTGAGTGTACAAGAATAGTTTATCTATCTACGTTTTCTTGGTAAACCATGCGTATGCTACTGTACCTGCGAATTAAATTTAATTTATCGAGCTTTTCCCGAAGAGTCATTTCTCATGGTTGGCTAAAGTACGAAATGGATGTGCGTGATATCCAACCGAACATTTTATTTCACTGAAAGTTCATTAGCGATTTATGCTAGAGTCTTGCGTCTTGTTTGCATGTTGTATTTCTGAATCTGACTATGAAATGAGTATAATCAAACGTTAATAGTCGTTTTTATTCATTATGTGTTCCATCCCACATACATTTAATCTTTCAGGATTCTGTAGGCTGAAGTCGGCAGACAGCAATATTTCACTTAAAGTGTCTCCAAATGTATAACTGAGTTACCTTCCCGAGTCGGCGTAAAGTTAGAGATGAGGAACAAACTATAACAAAAAGATGCGATTGCAATAATCGACATACACACAAAAAATAATGCTAGAAAGGAGTCGCCTTATTTTATTCGATTACTCGAAATCACGCCCTTATATCAGATATCGTGCTAGATTACAATTATACGTTCCGCGTAGGGGTCTTCCGTGTCATTAGTGAAACATGACAATAAAACGCCTATAATCACATAAAACAATAATTAACCTTCTGAACAGATTGAAAAAGCAACTCTCATTCAGTCTCAGGCCCGATTCATCGTCGTGCATTAGAAGAAGGAAGCAAAGTTATCAACCATAATTGGATCAACAACAATGCGTGCAGATTGCCGCCTAACATTTATGCTGTACCAACTGTTTTTTTTTTTTTTTTTTTTTTTTTTTTTTTTTTTTTACATGCTTTGAAAAACTTCTGCGAGCGCGTATAAATGTTTTCCATTCAGATATTGAAGTTTTGAGTTGCGGGGTGGGGTCGGGAGGAGGAGTGCAAAGGCTTAAACTAGTTTTACTCGATCAAAACCTCGCCGTTTGTTCTGAATCATCTCAAAATTACAGACATGTGTTCGGTCCGCGTTTTGTCCTATTCCTCGTCAGTGACCCATCACAGTAAAACGCAAATAATCACAAATCGGCGAAGAAACAAACTGGACGGCTAAATTGCGATCAGAAGCCAAAAAAAAGGAAGCAACAAGTTGTATCATGATTGCCCGTCCGCAGACAGCAACAGTCAGGCGTCAAATTTCTGAAACAGAACGTAGCCACCATTCAATCTGTAGCCCGACTCATCGTCGTAAAATTATTGCTTAATTGCTGTGTAAAGGCAATATTATGTTTACTACTTGTAACGTTATCAGAGAACTATCGAGGTACATGCACGTAAGTGAAGTCAATGACATCATGTGTAATCATTGAAGCATTTGACAGGAGTAGCCAAGAGCCTATATGTGGCAGTGGAAGATATATATTTCGAGTTAATTGACTGCTCTGATTTAATTGCACTTCGGTGAGTCGGTCCTCAGACTAAATGACCTTTTCCTCCTCAATCTGTTTCAGAAGCTTGGAGCTTGATCATTAATGTCTGTGGTCGGCCCCATTGTAGTCCCCTTTGTGTTTTTATGTGTTCTGGTTCAAGGTCACCACTCTGAGTCCTCTAAATACGTTCTTTCATCACAGTCTTCACGATTATTTGTATTTCAACGATGAGGTAGCGTACCACTATGCGGACCGAACAGATGTTTGCAAGGCGCTGCATTAAAATTAAACGCGAGGTTTGCCCCCAACCCCACTCAGTGATTTTCCTCTGACCGTTCCTCTGTTGCAGTTCCTCTTTGTTCGTGCTTCGGTGATTTCGTATGTGGCGTTTGTTTTGTCATAGTTTGTTCCTTGTCTCTTCTTCTTTTGGTGCCGTGGGGAAAAAAGCTATGCTTCGTGAATGTGGTATTTCTTGGGCATCTTCACATTTAAATGAATACCTACAACGTATATTGTTACTGTTGTTGTTGTGTGTTGTTGTTGTTGTTGTTGTTGTTGTTGTTGTGTGTGTGTGTGTGTGTGTGTGTGTGTGTGTGTGTGTAGAACGCAAAACATATCAATACTTTGGTTAAAAATTTGGAGTATACAGAGCTATATCTCAAAATTATACATTCCATACAGACGTGTTAACAAAATAATAGTATTTACACAGTTTTTCATTCAGTTATTAAATATTGAGTAGCATAAAAATAAAACTATTGTTCGGGGAGGTAGCGGGGGTAGGAAGGGTGCGAAGGCTTAAACTAGTTTTACTCGATCGAAACCTCGCCTTTAATTCTGATGCAGCTCAAAATTACTAATATGTGTTCAGTCCGTATTTTGTTTTCTTAATCAGTAAAAAACAAATTATCACAAAACGACGAAGAAACAGAGTGAGGGCTGATTGGCGATCCAAATCCAAAGCAAAAGAACGCAACAAGTCGGACCATGATGGCCAAGATGTCAGATGCCAAAGTTCTGAAACAGACTGAGACCGGATCCATCATTCAGTCTGAGCACGATTCACCTTCTTAAAATTAAAGTTTAGTTGCAATGTAAAACAATATTATGCGTAGCGTGTATCACGTTAACAGAGAAACGTCGAGTGACATGCACGTAAGTGAAGTCAGTGATGGAGTAAGATATATATTTCAAGTTCATTGACACTTCTGGTTTAATTGCATTACGGTGAGTCAGTCCTCAGACAAAATGACAGCTCCCTCCTCAATCTGATTTAGAAGGATGTGCTTGACTATCAGTGTCTTTGGTCCGGCACATCTTAGTCCTCTTTGTGGTTTTCTTGTGTCCTGGCTTCAGTTTGATCGGGCCCATCATAGTCCTCTTTGTGGTTTTCTTGTGTTCTGGCTTCAGTTTGATCTGGCTCATCATAGTCCTCTTTGTGGTTTTCTTATGTTCTGGCTTCAGTTTGATCTGGCCCATCATAGTCCTCTTTGTGGTTTTCTTGTGTTCTGGCTTCAGTTTGATCTGGCGCATCATAGTCCTCTTTGTGGTTTTCTTGTGTTCTGGTTTCAGTTTGATCTGACCCATCATAGTCCTCTTTGTGGTTTTCTTGTGTTCTGGCTTCAGTTTGATCTGGCCTTAGTCCTCTTTGTGGTTTTCTTGTGTTCTGGCTTTAGTTTGATCGGGCCCATCATAGTCCTCATTGTGGTTTTCTTGTGTTCTGGCTTCAGTTTGATCTGTTCCATCTTAGTCCTCTTTGTGGTTTTCTTGTGTTCTGGCTTCAGTTTGATCTGGCCTATCTTAGTCCTCTTTGTGGTTTTCTTGTGTTCTGGTTTCAGTTTGATCGGGCCCATCATAGTCCTCTTTGTGGTTTTCTTGTGTTCTGGTTTCAGTTTGATCTGGCCCATCATAGTCCTCTTTGTGATTTTCTTGTGTTCTGGCTTCAGTTTGATCTGGCCTTAGTCCTCTTTGTGGTTTTCTTGTGTTCTGGCTTTAGTTTGATCGGGCCCATCATAATCCTCTTTGTGGTTTTCTTGTGTTCTGGCTTCAGTTTGATCTGGTCCATCTTAGTCCTCTTTGTGGTTTTCTTGTGTTCTGGCTTCAGTTTGATCTGGCCTATCTTAGTCCTCTTTGTGGTTTTCTTGTGTTCTGGTTTCAGTTTGATCGGGCCCATCATAGTCCTTTTTGTGGTTTTCTTGTGTTCTGGCTTCAGTTTGATCTGGTCCATCTTAGTCCTCTTTGTGGTTTTCTTGTGTTCTAGCTTCAGTTTGATCTAGCCTATCTCAGTCCTCTTTGTGGTTTTCTTGTGTTCTGGTTTCAGTTTGATCGGGCCCATCATAGTCCTTTTTGTGGTTTTCTTGTGTTCTGGCTTCAGTTTGATCTGGTCCATCTTAGTCCTCTTTGTGGTTTTCTTGTGTTCTGGCTTCAGTTTGATCTGGCCTATCTTAGTCCTCTTTGTGGTTTTCTTGTGTTCTGGTTTCAGTTTGATCGGGCCCCTCATAATCCTTTTTGTGGTTTTCTTTCGTTCTGGCTTCAGAAGCCAGAACACAAGAAAACCACAAAGAGGATTACGATGGTCCCGACCAAAAAAAGACATTGACCCGTTTAAATGATGTTTTATCACAGTCTTTGTGATTATTTGTGTTTCACAATGATGTTTCATTGATGTGGTAGAGGACCTCTATGCGGACCGAACATATGTTTGTAATTTGGCGTTGCATAAGAATTAAGATTGCGGTATAGCGCGAGTAAAGCTGGTTTAAGCACCGAGGAAGTTTTTTTACTGACAGTTCCAAGGCAGTCAGTTAAAGTTCTTTGTTCGTGAGTCGGTGGTTTTATATGGCGCTTGTTTTGTCATTGTATGCTTCTCATCTCTACATGGGAATTAGATACATTACTTATACGCAAACCGTATCCAAATCGATCAAAATTGCCCAATATCGTATTTCCCTTCCACTATAAGGGAATGTGTTCTTTACATTGACTCTTTATAATAGATATGGAATTAAATAAATAAAATCTTTGACTAATTAAGCATTATCTATATATAGGAATCATATATATTTCATGCAAAACTGGACATTTTGCAAATATTTAAGAACCGGATCCAGATATAAATAAAAAGAATAAACATGCATTCCAGAAACTGAAAATGATCTGCATGTGTGATGGTACACGTGTGTGGATCGCGCATCACTCTGCAAACATAACATAAGCAAAGCAAGCTGCTTAAGTAAGCTTCTAAAATATTTTAGTTTTATATATTTCCTTAGACATTTTAGAATATACGAAACATATTAAAAATAATTGTCCATAACGGATGCCCATTCGTAAATAATGAAACAATAAATCAGCTTGCCTAACGATCTCTAATTGCCAAGATTGACTGTTTATGTATCTGACAGAGGAAATCGTCCAGATTGTGTGTAATAAGCCAGCAAATTCACTTTCACTGCCAGTTAACCCTTAAAATGCCAAGAAAACCTGCATCTGAAAATGTCGTCTGTTTATGTCGTCTGCTGAATATCCTTGCAAACTTTTCAAACCTTTTTTGCATACAGGCAAACAGTGTGGACCCTGATCAGACTGCTCCTAGAGGAGCAGTCTGATCTGGGTCCACACTGTTTGCAAAAATGAGTTTTAAAATTACAAGCAGATGATAAAGCAGACGACAATTGTTGTGATCGGCAGTTTAGGGGTTAAACATCTTACCGTTCAAAATAAATGGACCGCGCCATGCAAAAACGTGTCTAAGGGTGTATGCAGACAGCGAAGGCCCAGATCAGCCTGTGCACCTGCGCAGCCTGATCTGGGTGTTCGCTGTCCGCTAACAGAATCATTGGATACTACATAATGTAAGAATGGAGAGCAAAGGCCCGGATGAGACATACCTTGCGCATGCTCAGCATGAACTGAATCTGTACATTTTGCGCATGTTCGAAGGCACTTTTTCGTTTAAAGGAGGCCCACATATTTACATGTTTCAGACTGGTCAAACAAACTTATTGGTACAAAAAGTAGTTACAAAATCGCTTTATATTTTAATGACTCAGCAGACGTGACTTAAGACGAACTGATGCACTTTTTTTTTTTTTTTTTTTTTTTACAAGCGAGACAACCTTTGTGGCTTTCCTTTTATGTTACTACACACTTAATCTCTTCTAAAAGGGGATCTACTCTGAAAGGAAAGAATTTGCTCCCAGAGGGAGCAAATTCTTTCCTTATAGAGAAGACTCCTTTACAGAAGAAAAGGAAAAAAAAATAATTAGCTATCTCCCTGAAACGTTATCCGATCCCTTTAAGTCTACTAGTTAAGTGATATGGAGGAACTACGAGTATTGTCCCAACATATGACTCTTTGGTACGGAAGACTTATGACTTTTCCAGATCTATTATATTCCCACTAGACTATATAATATATGTATCAAATTTTAAAACCTGGTCAACTGCATTCCATTGCTGTTTCTTCTGCTCACATCCGTGGTATAATGTCATGCTCTCTGTTATACTATTATATGAACTGGACACACATGGTACATATTTCGCCATTCTATGTCCCTAACTGTCAAAAAGTTGAGGCGTTTGCTTCATTCATACATTCCATCATTCGTTCGCCACCCCGTTCGTCATACATTATCTTTTGTACAAGATATGACTTTGATATTTGGCATACGTATTGGGGACCAGGAGTAGATCACCTGATAAATTTTTCAAACAAATTTGATTAATTTTATGAGAGTAATGCCTTTTTCAAGTTTGGCATTATGTTACGACAAACATTCTCGTATAGTTGGGGGCAAAGTGTTTTACAAATATAGATTTCTAGTTGCAAAGGAAACAATTTTTGTGACATCCTGTTTGCGTTCTATCACGAAAAAATGACTATATAATTTTGACCACCTTAAATACCACTTTTATATAGTAAAATTGGGGTTCTAACGAGTACCCACAATCTATGTTTTGAACAGAAATAAGAAAAATATCAGAATTTTTATCTGAAAATTTTCAGTTTTGGAGATTTTTTTTATATATATAATTGGAATAGGCGTTTTTCGTAATTCTACACACCAATCTTCTGTGTTTATTTCGTATTTTTCCAGTAGGCATTATAGACGACCTATTTTCAGGAGGGAAAACAATTATGAAAGAGTTGAAAGTGTATCCACTTAGGAAACACCTAGACTGAATAAGTTTCTTTTAGCTAATGGTATAATTATATTACTGCTGAAAGATATCTCCTAATAAGATGATGAAAAACGTGAGACATTACGAAAACATGCCTATTCAAATGTATTGAAAATTTCACCACCTAAAAATGAAAGTTTTCAGATAAAAATTCTGATGTTTTTCATTTTTCTGCTCCAAACATAGATTGTAGGTAGTCATTAGAACCGCCTCGGCGAGGCGGTTCTAACGAGTACCCACAATCTATGTATTTGAGCAGAAATAAGAAAAATAATATATGCCTCTGTAAACCCCAGTTTTACTATATAAAAAGGGGGATCAATATTATATAGACATGTTTAAGTAAAATGCCTTTCTGTCTTACGCGAACAGTAAAGGCTTTGTTCAGCATGTGCATTCGCACAATCTGTTCTAAGCCTCCCTCTGTTTGTCAATATACAGTGGTGACAGCGTTTTTCATGTCCACGGAAACGCATGCAAAACGCTTTTTAACGGTTTGGAAACGCAGCGTTTCGACCACGTTTAAACGATCGTTTACAGTTTTAGCCAATCAGATCATCGTTTCTGAAACGTTTCAAGCGTTTCAAATATTAACCAATCACATTAGCGTTCGGAAAACGCTGTCATGGAAACCATGTCTGGTTTCAAACGTTTTAGCGTTTGCAGAGTTAGCCAATCAAAATCCCACGGACTCAATTTATTTTACATCTTTTTTTTTTTTTTTTTTTTTTTTTTTTTTTCTCCACTTTCACTTAATTATAATTGTTATAAAATTAATAAAAATAATAGTCAAATAATTTTATGGAGACGAGTATCTGATGCAATAAACAGGAAATGTGTTTTGACGGAGAGTGATAGTGGCCGGACTCTGTAGCTCAGTCGGATGCGCTTCTGACTGGTGATCAGGAGTCGCGGGTTCGATGCTTGCCGGTGCAGTCAGGTAATAGTTGTTTGTTGCACACTATTTTCTCACCTGAGACAAACACTGGGTACATAAATATTTCGATTATGAATTACATCAAGTGGTATTAAAGCTACTTGATTATATTGTATGCAATGATTAGACTCACATCAATGAATGTAATATTTGTAATAATAATAATAATAACGATTACTAAACATATATTTTCAAGTCACGGTTTTGCAGATTAACATTTCACTGTATCCGCGTATACGGGGAGTTCCCTGTCCAATACTGCGGCTAAGTAGCGGTTGGAAAAAATCTAGAGTAAATACATGTATTTCGTTAAATTTTTCCTTCCGCGATGATTTAGGATGTTAGATGGTGGCAATTAGCTATTAAAGACACAATTTAGATTGCATAACACGCTAATGACCATAAACAGATAAAAATAAGAAGTTCTTGTTGACTTTGGCCAACCTTATAGGTAGGGGCCTAATAAGGGGAAATTATTGACATTAGTAAAGTTTATGATTGAAACATAGAAACAGATAAGGTCGGTAATTTGGCGAAAGATTGGTGTGCATTTTTTTTTTCTTTTTATTCATTAAAATGTAGCTGGTTGTTTTTAATAAAATCGCCTCGCAAAGGCAGTTCTAATGAATACCCACAACATATTTTATGGATAAATTATGGATAAATTAACACTTATGTCTTGATATGCTAGTTTATCATCAAATTCCCTCTTCTGCATAAATTTCCATTAGCACAATTTCAAAGCTTCGTCAAACTAAAAGATAGTCACTAAAAAGGGTATAATAAATAAATCCAATGCTCAGGAAAAGCATAATTTTGGAGCACTTTTTTTTCGCAAAGACATTTAAGAATTATTTACCACGCTATGGGGCAGTTTCAGCAGACAAGAAATTAATAAGATTTTGTTTTTATTTTTTTCTGAAAAATAGGATTTGAAATGTTAAATGCCATTTTACGGGAAATATAAGAACAAAATCTTTATTTTTCTTTCATTCCCAGCAATGAATAATGATAGGAATGCCTTTCAACTTCCAGTTAAGAATGATTGATTATTGACTTTTGAAAGTACTGGAAAACACGTTGTGTCTTGAAATGCAATATACAAAGGAAAAGGAATTTAACAGTTTTATGGAGAATCACTTTAATTCCTGCAAAAAAGAATGGACTTTCAGTGAATATGTGGATCAGTCTGCACATCCCGCAATCTTATCAGTCTGTGTTTTCTGGACGAAGAAGCAGTAGATCTTCTAGAGCGTGTGGTGAAGACTGATCAGACTGTGCAGACGTACAGGCTGATCTGAATATTCACTAAACATACAGAGTTTGTAGAAATAACTGTGTTTCAGAAAATTCAGTTTGCGCAATTGCAGAAAGTAAATATTCACATTTTAGGATACAATCATTTTTTTTTTTTTTTTTTTTTTTTTTTAATTTCCTATCAGACTTATTATACAGTTCTCCATCAGTAGAATTAGGATCCAGTTTTTGAAGTGTTCTTATTTAGTTTAAAAATAAGTAAATAAATAAATAAATAAATAAATAAATAAATAAATAAATAAATAAATGAGGTTCATTTGAGAAACTTTATGATCGATTTATCATTATGATCATATCTTGTATTTTTATGTTTCTCCTCCAGAAAATATATGGTTGGTACTCATTAAAATTACCTCTGTGAAGTGATTCTAATAAATATACACAACAAAATTATTTTAGTGGAAAAATGAAGACACACATCAATTATTATCAAATACTCTATGCTACATGAATCTGGAGTACTGTGCAATTAATGCGTATAATATCATGATATTTTCCAATTTTTATTTATTTACATATTTTTTTTTTAATTATACTATCTCCTTTTTGTCCTTTCAAATGTTACATAATATTAGCCTGTGTATTTCTTAAGGAGGGTGAGGTATAGGAAATTCTCATTCCATGTATTGTTTATTGGAAGTTTTATAATATGCAGGTGCACTTCCAAATCTGTTTGGATGAGAAAAAAAAAAAAAAAAAAAAAAAAAAAGAAACATCATGCATAAACAGATAATGCCTTAAAAGGATATATTGCTCGTATATTTGAAATTAAGACACACCAGACGTAATGTAAAAAAATATATATCGAAGAAGACTTACTTAAAAACTGCTAAGTCAGTTTTGAACAAATAAAAAAACAAAAAAAAACAAAAAAAAAAACATTTCAATTTTATCCATTCATCTTTGATATAAAGTCATTTTCATTTTAAACTACCGAATACATGTAGATGCAAAGTAATTTTACCAATATTAAAAAAGAGGAATACATGAAAATGTGATAAATATAGGGCATCCGCGCACTCTGATTTGCTTCGTAGCTGCTCATCTGTACATTGTCTTATTCGATACGATTTGCCAATAGTCTTGCACATTATCTTCTAATATTTAACCTATTGTTACTGAATGAACTCACCCACCCTATATACTGGAAGATTCTAATTTCGATTTTAGGTATGCCAGACTATGTTATGTAGAGAAACAAATGGTTGAACTATTTGCAAATAGTGGATAATCTGATCAGACGTCACGTTCTGCGGCATCTGATCTGGGTCTCCACTGTTTGCCAATTACCCTTTTAGGAGTATCCAGACTACAATGTGCTATAAATGCAACATTGATTAGTATGTTCATCCGTGCATTTTGATCTGATTCGTTGCAGTTCGTCTGTACATTTTTATTATCATTATTATTCGAAAGGATCTGCTGTTTCTCCAGTGCATCGTCTTCTAATATTTAAGTATAGGTTGCAATATGCAAAATACTAGATTAGAATGTGCATCCGCGCACTCTGCTCTGGGTCATTGCTGCTCGTCCATACATTTGATCTTCGTCTTCTAATATTAAAATATAGCGTTCTTAAGGTTAACAGCTTTGCATATACATGCCAAAAATGTTTTCATAGTGAGAATATACTTTCATGAAAGCCCTCCAGCAAGATATTTGCCGACTGTCCACATAATTGCCATGATGTGCACAGTGCATCGTATTCGAAAAATAATGGCCCAAACAAGTAAAAATGGACCTATTTATATTTTACAAATCTGATCAGTCTGTGTATTAGATGGATACTGAGCGATTCATGTATTACAGTATTTTATACTAATGACCTGATCAGTGGACTGAGTGGACACCATTATGCACTAGACTGATCCACTCACTTTAATCTGAGTAACACCTATGCTCAGAGGGACGTTTTCACTGGATAAGGATCTAATGAAAGGATTAGTATTGGTGACACATAATTCTAACAATAAATTTCAGTAAAGCAGATCATCTGGTCCAGCACCATTTGTCTAAACGACAGTGTACATTTCATTTTAAAAAAAGGTGAGGGCGTGAGGGGAGGGACGTGAGGGGGAGGGGGGGGGGAGAGAAATATTACTCAAAACAATAATGGCAATTCACAGGTTCGACGTAGTTCAGACTGGTGTTGAAAATCTTTGATCTTGATCCTGCTGCGCAAGCTGATCTGGTTTGATCGGCACTGGTTGAATATATATTAGCCCCTTTGAATAGAAATAAGAAACGACCTTTTGGTATTTGAGAACAGCTTAGACCAAGGTGAACCGGCATTTCCGCGCAGTCTGATCGTGGTCTACACATATCACCAACAGAATGGATTATGTCAACGATTCATTGTCCAGTTGAACCTTTATCACTCTCCGGGCTAACTCAGCAGATGGCAAATTCATGACCTCTTTTCTTATTTTCTCCCGTAAAACAGGTTTAACATTTCACGCAAGTCTCCACTGAAGACAATTTGCAGGGAAAGTGAAGTCCTGTGGAGATAATATGTATGAAAAGCCGACACCTGTTTTCAGGATAACATAAGAAAAATACTTCAAAATGTCATCAACTGAACATTCTGTACATTTCATGCAAATTGTCTTGAATAGAGACAACTGGCATGAAATGTCAAATCCTGTTTTCTGGAAAAACGAAGAAAACGTCATCACCTTGTTGTCTGCTGAATAAACAGAGTGGTAAAGGTTAACATTTAACCTGCTTTGTTTAGATATAAGCAGATGATATTATTATTATTTTTTTATTTTTTTTTTTTTTTTTTTTTTGATGTGAAAAGAGTTTAACTCACTTTAATTTGGAGACCCAAAACAGGCTATTGGAAAACAGTGCAGATCCAGATCAGACACTGCAAAATGCGGCATTTGATCAGGGTAGCCATTGTTTGCACAGTTCAGTCATTTTTCGCTAGGATTATCTAAATCACATAACCTGACATGCCTAACATTGAATTAGACTCTTCCAATATAGAGTGTGGGGGAGTGTATTTGGACATATATACTCTTGTTGCATCTTTTCACCTTTTCCCATGATGCTGTCAAATTGTGCTACATGGAAGACAAATAAAGAACTAAACTTGTATAAGTTTTATCTCTGGCATTTTTACTTATGGGATTATTTCCTATGACATTTTACCAGGTAGCCTCTGGCATAATAATAATAAATAAATAAAAATAAAATAAAAATAAAATAAAATAAAAAAAAATAAATAAAAATAAAATAAAATATAAAAGTAAGGTAAATAAAATAAATAAATATTTTCTTGGTTAAGGCATTCTGATATTGTCAAACCATTTGCAGGCAATTTGTATGAAATGCCAAAATCTGTTTTCAGGAAATATATATAAACTTCAAAATGTCATCTGCTAAATATTTTATACCGAGTACTATGTGCTAAAACATTTAATTGTCAAAAGACGTTGATTGTCATGATTGCAGTGTAAAAATAATAGGCTTCACAAAGTATAATAATTAATCATGTTAATTCTTTCGAAAATACCAAAATATATTTTATAAAGAAAATATAAATAAATAAAATAAGATAAAATAAATATAATTTTAATACGTAGATACAGAGTACTTCAGTTGTAATAAACACGGTTTAATACGGTCCAACAGGTATTTATGATTCGATTGGTCTAACATACAAACGGTGCGAAACGGTCAAATGATTGGCCGAAACGGAAAAAGCGTTTCGATAAGGCAAGCTGATTGGCCGAAACGGTGAAAAGCGTTTCGAGAAAACGTTTGTGTCTCCTCAGTGCGCATATGCAAATTAAGCGTTTGAGTGAAACGCTTTGCTCTGTAATTTGATTGGCCGAAACGATATGAAACGCTAGAAACGTTGTCGAAACGCAAACGTTATGCCACGATTTTAAAACGCACCCCAAACGCATAAACGGACAAGAAAAACGTAATCGCTACTGTATTCTACGGCATCTCTTATTTCTACAGACATCCCTCTATACACCGACACTCGATACAAAAACAAATTTCGTTATAATGACAGGTTGCCTGTCACCAAACTTTCGCTTAAGAGGTAGAAATTAGTCACAAATTACGCAAGAATATTGTAGTTAATACTTTAAAGAAACATATGTTTTGGATATTTGTTAGAATCGCCTCGGTGAGGCGATTCTGACAAATATCCAAAACAGATGTTCCCTGAGAAAACAAGAACAAAACAAGACCTTTCTTACATATCAATCTGCACAGTAAGTCTTCTGTACAATAGCAAGTTAATTTTAATGGCACCGTATTTGGGGACAAATGTTGTCGTTGTAACGGTAGTTCACTGTATATCCGGGCAATGAATGTTCCGATCATTGTGTGCTTATGTGCAGGCTGACATTTGCCACGTCATTGTCGCCATTATAATAAAGGTCTTTGTCTCACGTTCCATTTCATACATTACGTTAACTAGTCAATGTAAAGTGTACCCCCACGTTGCCCCATAGTATATGGTAGAAAACGGGGATCTGTTTAGGACTATTTGATGATAATACTTGGATGATTTTATGGAGTTCTCCATAAAAACACATTATGGGTACTCGTTAGAATCGCCTCGGTAAATGAGAAATAACAAAAGTTATCTTAGATTTATCTCCGTTAACTCCTCCTTTACAAGATATCTGATATAATATTGTGTAATAGTAATGTCAGAAATAATAATAAAAAGATCAGCATAATAGGTTCTTACATTATAAGGGGGATTTTCAGATTTCTGCCGTTGTTAAACCAGTTTTTTTAAAGAATCTGATTGTGGAATCGTACCAAGGTTTGTCGTTCGGACGAACTGATATCGTTTTATAAAGTACACTCACTGACTAATTTCATAAACCTAATAGTAAACGAATCGCATGCTAAATCTAAACGGTCATCATTGATAAAATTCCAGTTTATAGTAGTAATAATGCTAGTTAGTTTGTTTTTCTAGGAATGTTTAGGAAATGCAAAATTCTAGCTGACCATATGCTATTCTTAATTAAGATGACGGGAGTGAAATGAGAAAGAGTTACGTGATATCATGATATGACGTAATTAGTTTCTCCAATGATATTTGTTATTTGGTTTCAAAGTACATCATATTGTTACAAGAATCCGTTATCCGTTAATTAGTCTGACATATATTAACTAAAATAGTACGGAATTAGTCCATCACGAGATCCTTTATATACAAACATCAATATTTGTACTGCGTCATGTAAAACGGATTCGATTGCCCCATAGACCGTCATGCAAAATTTTAGCGCAGACGACAGTCACATTTTGTTTTTCATTTTTCAGAGACAAACCAGATGAGGCTACGCATCTGCACAACCCGAGAGGGCACATACAGACAGTCTGAATGTATTATGATAAACTGTGGAAAATGGTTCTCTTTTGCATGTTAACTTTATTTCCCAACTCTTTGCACTAACACCAGCCTTACTGCTTTTTTTACTTCTTTACGTATCAGCCTATCACATTTTCTAGAAAAGGACCAGATTGTCGAATCGTACTAAGGCTTACCGCTCGGATGCGTTTAATATATTTCTACAAGATACACACTCCCTAATTAAATTCATAACCCTACTAGTACAAGCTTCGCATACTGATCAGACTTTGCGGACGAGAAGGTGCATGGAATCCCCGCGGTGTTTTAATATACGTTTATTTCTATTGCGTTAAAGTTTCGTAAAAGGTAACGAACATTCTTGCACACCAGATAAAGAAAGCCTGGGTTTAACCCTGGGATAGAATTTTTTATCCTACCCAGGTTAACTTACCCAGGGTAAGATAAAAATCAAGAATTCTCACGTGTTTGATATGCAATGGTTGTAATGGACGTCATGTGCGCCATTATTACGGTTTACGTCACTGAATGCAATGGCGTCATTAACCGCAACAGTACTGTCATCACAAAATGGCGGATATCAGCAATCAAAGTGACTGCATTTTTAAAGTCTACGTTCAGAAATAAAAGGTTTGCAAGAAAAAGAATCTATCATGGGTGTGAAGGGTAGATAGAAATTAGTCTTCATTTTGTTTGCCTTTTAGTTGCGTTGCGTTTCTTTTTTGAGCCCGTAAATTTTTGTATCTTTGAACATAATAATGCTAAATATAACAAATAACTGACACTCTGGAGTAGAGACACGTACGAGATAATTCATTTAAACATTTAAAGATAGATCCATGGACTTGCCGGCTAGCAGTCCCAGCTACAGATAACAATGGCCTGGGATCGACTCTACTGAGTAGAAATTCAATTCATGACTGATTTCCTTAGTGGTAAAATGTGCCATTATCATCACAATGCAGAGTGTGAGTCTGTCCACTAGTTGCCATTTTATTTCAGGATTCTTGTGAAGTTTTAAACTTTCTTGAAGATATAATTCTATACAGAATGGACTTGTCTACCTTTCTATGTTAACATCACGAAAACATGCCTATGTAATTCTGACCCCTTTAAACCCAACTTTTATATAGTAAAACTGGGGTTTACAGGAGTATATATTATTTTTCTTATTTCCGGTCAAAAACATAGATTCAGGGTACTCATTAGAACCGCCTCGCCGAGGCGGTTCTAACGAGTATCCACAATCTATGTTTTGACCAGAAATATGAAAAATATCAGAATTTTATCTGAAAACTTTAAGTTTTTGGTTATGAAATTTTCAGTATATTTGAATAGGCGTGTTTTCGTAATGTATGTTCATGTGTATGTATGTCATGAAGTCGTAACAGCGTACAAAATAGAGTATACTAAAGAAAAGGTACACAGACTAGACCTCAGTGTCCCGTCCTTACGTAACATGTTCCAGAGGCAGGCTAACTGTATACAGTAGAACTTCAATGGCTCGAACCCCGATGGCTCGTTTACCGTGGATGAGTCGAACACGTTCTTGAGTCCGCAGGGATTTCCTCCAAATACGATATACGGATAATTTAGGGAGATTTTCTTCTTTAATCTTGTAAATGTATGCTGCGTGTACTCATTAGAATCGCCTCCACGAGGCGATTCTAATGAGTACACACAACATACATTTAAAATATAGAACACCGAAAAGATATCCCACAATTATCTCAATTATGCCTCCTGGTGTGGCACCAATAGTAACCTTCCGTGGCTCGAACAACCGCTGTCTCGAACAAATTTTCATGGTCGAGCCATCGAAGTTCGACTGTACAAATACAGTGGATAACCTGAACTTGTTAGTGCCTTGTCTTGTTTGCACGGTGCGCTGTGGTGTTGTCTTTTGAGCCGTTGTGTCATGGGATAATTTTATCTGCTCCATCTGCCGAAACAGACTACATCCAACTGTAAGACAAAGATGTCGAATTTGTTTAGAATAATTAGATAGACTAGCAGATAAGGTTTATACAGAGCTTCAAACTATGTGTGGAAAGAAAATAACCCAAAGGCTACAAGAATATACCCATCTGCTGGTACCAGTCTTTGACAGCCACAGAGACATTCCATCATTGAAAGTTGATGGATAGATCATTGTAAACGTACTGCTATTCCGCTAGAATGGTAGCCTTGAAAAAATGTTTGTACCAGAGAGTTTGTCTGCATTAGAGAGGAAAAAAGAGCTGATATGATTTTGTTGAAACACATATATCTAAGTGAATTTGTGCCTCTACATGGCATTTGACGACCTCTATGGCAAAATCCGGTTGACCAGAGGTCCTTTGCAACAGTGTGGATTTATGCGCTAAAGAGATTGTCCAGGACTAGAATGATGGTGACCAAGGGAGTGGAAAATGCTGTGTGCTGGCTTTAGCATGATTCAGCATAATGTTTTCTGCCCTAAAGCTTTTCTCGACTGTGAGTATGGCATCAATGTGAGAAAACGTTCCTTCTGATCCCTGGCTATCCAAAAATGCATCAAGTGAATATTCTGATGATCAGACTGTGCGAATTCGCAGGCTGGTCTGAGTTTTTGCTGTGTGCATATGTCCGAAAGTAGGTTTTGACTGACTTGGGAGCCTTCATACGAACCGAATTTTATGTGTTTCTGTATAAAGAGAAGCATCAGGACCCAGGGTGAAATTGGCTGGCCGTAAAAGTGCTTTAACGCCAGAAAACGTAGCTTTGCATTACGTAAACACGCCTTTTCAAATATATAGAAAATTTCACGTCCAAAAACTGAAAATTTTCGGATAAAAAAAAAACCGATATTTTTTCATATTTCTGCTCTAAAACCTAGATTGTGGGTACTCGTTAGAACCGCCTCGGCGAGGCGGTTCTAACGAGTACCCACAATCTATGTTTTCGAGCAGTAATAAGAAAAATAATATATTCCCCTGTAAACCAGTTTTACTATATAAAAGTGGGGTTTAAAATGATAGAGGCATGTTTTCGTGATGGGACATGTATGCCCAGTGAAGATTCAGAACAGCCTGTCCATTTGCCGTCATTTTAATATTTATGACCCGGTGATATGACATTATGCCACGGTTTCTTTTATGCTATGAAATATAATCATTTACATGTGCATTATATCACATGTACGTAATCAATCGGTTTTGAGAGCAACATATAGCCCCTTAAACTATCCCGTGTATATCTCAGGAATTGAGATCATCTTGCGAAAAGAGGGGTCTGGTTGTTTTGTTTTTCTCTGGCTTGTGTCTGTCTAGGTCTGTTTACTCTTCCTTTTGGTATCAGTGGTAGGCAATGTTCTGTGATTGAGGCTCTTCCTGGACATCTTCTATGCTATTTTGCATAATCATTAAGTAACGATTAAGAATCTTTCTTTGACAACATTGGTGGTATTTTGGTTTTATTTCGATTACAGTTAAGAGATCTTTTTCAGAAGAAAATGTAACGAGTCAACTGTACGGCTGTTAAACAAAGATGGCCCATTGCTTAGCTTGGTTTATTAACCTTCTGCAGAACAGTTATCTTCACAGAAATGCCCTGTCAGTGCCAGGTTTGCTAACGAAAACTAAATTATTGTCTTTGTAAACGAAGTGCGATGCAACTGTCACCTTTAAAGATTTATCAGTGCCAGTGTTTAATTTGCGTAAAAGCGACGGAGATGAAGTGAAAGAAAGCAAATGTGACTTTAACGCATAGGAAATAATATGAATTCGGAAAGATGTTAGGTCTTCTACACAAATATGGGACTGATTCAGAGAACGTATCTAAACTTCATTAATTACTTCTCTTGCATTTTATTGACTGATTTCTGTTCCGTCCATTTAACGTTTTCAAACTTTTATTTTGTTTCAATCATACCGTTATGAGAAAGGGAGCTTGTCCATTGTTTTGTTATATTTCTTTTTCTTCCAACCCTCTGTCGACATTTGCAACAGCTGGAAATGCTATTTCTCTGGTTTCTTTTAACGGCAAACTAAAATATTTACAGTTAAAGAATTACGTTGTTCCTAGTCATTTTGATTTTACTATAGCATAAAACTATAAGTGCATATCGTATTTACTGTATGGATCCGGACAGACAGACCTGAGCAAGCAGTATCTACACTGTTTGCCAATCATCCAGCAAATATTTGGACACGTCAACAAATAGTAAAATGGTCTTGTGTTTAAATGTAGGGCAAGTATAGTAAGAAGTTAAGGTGGCCGAATACTTAGGGTAAATGCGGTAAAATGTTTTTATATTAAACGCTACCATCCCGAAAACACGCCTATATAGTTTTAACCCCCATTAGACCACGCTTTTATACAGTAAAACTAGCGTTTACAGGGGTATACATTAATTTTCTTATTTCTGCACAGAAACATATATTGTTGGTACTCGTTAGGACCGCCTCGCCGAGGCGGTTCATACAAGAACCCACATTCTATGTTTTGAGCAGAAATATGAAAACTACTCGAATTTTTCATCTGAAAGTTTCATTTTTTGGAGGTAAAATTCTCAAAGTATTGGAATAGGCGTGTTTTCGTAATGATTTGAGATTGAAAGAGACGATATACAGCACGGTTTATTTGCTTGTAATAAGAATATACAACAATGTATTCATGTATTCCAAATTGCACGTTACTGAAATCTATTTTTAGGATTTATAAACACCGGCGACTCATTCTCATACTGAATAAAAGCCAAAGGTTTTATGCCAAGTTTGTGGGTGTTTTGCCGGAGTTTACACAACGGTAAAATCCACAAAAATAAAATTTACTTTTTGATTCTTGCAACTAGGTCATATCTATGTTGAAAATTCGGGTAAATCGCGAGGAAAATAGTTCATAGGTTCCTGCTTAGTGGGTTTATCGAAGTATAAATTCCCTTTTCAAATGGCTCTCGACCAATGAAAAAGTGCTAAATAAATGTAGGCCTGTTGATTTGTAATTATGGTCATTTTATGACCAAAGTCCGCTTACCTTCTTTTTTAGATCTTGTGGTGCCTGTATCAATTTGTTACACCAGAGACACACATTTCTGTCCAGACTCTCGTTTCATTTCAGGGTGTTCATTCTGCGTCCGGTTTGCTTTTAAATGCGCAGGCTGATCTGAACCTTCGCTGTGCGCACATATCCGAAGGAACCACGTTGTGGCTCAATTTATTTCTCGAGGACATGACATTTTTACAAAACAAAAATGAGATATGCCCAAACATTGTCTATTGACGCGCTAATGTAGACTTCTGCAGAGCAAATGACCAATAAACTAATAGATACATAAATTTTAACATAAAAAACGGGGAGGGGTGGGGGGATATAAAATTGGCAAATTGTGTACAGCCCCATACACCTCAGTTTTCATTACACATTATCGGGAAATAGGGGAAAATGGGTGTCCAGATTACGTAGGCTTATCAAAATCTAACTAAAGTGATTAGTGTTCAGCAAGGCAAACAATATATATATACTCAAATGCAAAAGAAAGTGTGCACTCTTTACTTGTTGATTTGCTGAAAGTCCAAAAATGGAATATTATTATATGTGCTATCGTGTTTTACCTGATTCAATTACCTTTCTCACCAATATTATTATGTTATTGTTTTGAATTTCTTTAAAATTTACGGCGCGTCAACGTACAGCAGGGGTCAAAATACGAAAGAAAAATAAGGGTTGGAATTACTAAAAATGAATTGTATTTGGCTATTTGTGTAGTTTTTTTTTTTTTTTTTTTTTTTGATCCCTGCTGTACATTGACGCACCGTAAGTTTTAAAAAATATTCAAGACAATAATATTATCATATTGGTTAGAAAGGTAATTGAATCAGCCAAACAACGACACCACA